>JAYESA010000014.1:163281332-163881332 GCA_036927795.1 Iris macrosiphon
GGAGAGGATGGATGCCGAAAGTGGTTTATTTTGGTGGAAGGTGAAGGGGAAGGAGAAGGTGATGGGTTCAGGTTAATGTTGTTGTTGGTGGTGGTGGTGGTGGTAGGAAGGTTAAGAGAGGGGACTAGTAGATATGTATAGGGTTTAGAGAGAAAAACAAAAACTATTATGGTCATGGCTCTAGGTAGGTAATTATAGGATTTGCGGAAGGATACCATTCACTCACTAACTCAAGTTTATTAAAAGGGATTACATAGGCTATCTAGCCTAGCCAATGTGGGACTAAAAAGAGATCTAAATAATATGGATTACACATCATGTTAAACTTAAGAGTGATAGAAGGCACCTCCACAACACGTTCAAAAGCCCACTTTGTCACCCGTCAGGTGGCCTCAATGTCCCCATTTTTAGGCCTATAATATGATCTTTGGCATGTTGGACTCACCGTAAGTGTCCGTTTGGTAAGAGAAAAAAAGTAGGAGGAAGAAAAATGTAGGAGAAAAAAGTGGAAGGAATGATGCATTTTCTCTTGTTTCGTATAGAAACGAAAAGTCAAGGGAAGGAAAAGTGGAGGGAATGATTTTCCTTCCTAACCTAAGAAATCAAATCCCTCTAAAAGTGGGAGAAAAAGTGGAAGAAAAAGTGGAGACGTATTGATTTACAATTATACCCCATAGTAAATATATTATTTAAAATTGTTTAATGAAGTCAAATGGTAAATAAATATCTTTAGTTGAGAATATAATTGGTAAAACATATATTTTTTATTTTCTTTCATTCCACTTTACTTTCCATATCAAACAAAAAAAAGTCAATTTCCATTTTCCATCCATCCTATCAAACACAAAGGAAGAAAATTGTATTTCCTTTCCATATGGATGAAAAGTATATCATTACTCTTTTTTCCTTTCTTCCACTTTTCTATCCTTCCTAGAAAATGGAGTAAGGGTGTGTTTGGTAGGAGGAAAAAGTGAGAGAAAGGAAAATGGAGGAGGAAAAATGGAGAGAGTGATTCATTTTCTCTTGTTTGGTTTAGAAAAAAAAGTGGAAGGATGGAAAAGTGGAAGAATTACTTTTTCCTCCTAACCTAGAAAATTCAATCCCTCCAAAAGTGGGAGAAAAAAGTGAAAGAAAAAGTGGAGGCTTATATTAATTAACAATTATACTCCCATATTAATTGTATTATTTAAAAATTATTCATGAAGTCAAATGGTAAATAAGTGTTTTTAGTTGAGAATAAAATTGGTTGAATCCTATATATTTTACTTTCTTTCCTTTCATTTCTTCTTCCATATCAAAAAAATAAAAGTGCATATCTTCTCTTTTCCATCCTTCCTACCAAACAAAAATGAGAGAAATGATGTTTCATTTCCATATGGAAGGAAAATACATCTCTCTTTTTCTTTCCTTCTACTTTTCCATCCTTCCTACAAAATGGAGCCTAGTTAAACCTATTGAAGACTTAAACATATGAAGGGGGCATAGGTTTAGGCACTTCGGACTCTTGTTCGTATAGTTTCTTCTTTAGTGTGTTATCTCTCACCTACCTAGGTCTTCAAAGCAATCTAGCCGCATGTTACAAACCTAAAGCTATACATTGTAGTATTGTAGTAAGCTTGTCTGTTGTTCACATAACCCTTGAAGTTAATTATTGTCAACTTAGTATAGAGTATGATCAACAACATTCATTTAAAAATCATCTCAAGTTTCTTGATGAGATCTAAGTTCTAACACCATGATCAAATTGATAAGAGTTCCTACGTATATTCACTGCAACAGCGCAATAAAAGAATCTCGAGACTCCAAAAGAAGAATGTTCTCAATGAATCTTCAGCATTTCGTGGCAAAGATTAAAACTTTAAATAAAATAAGATAAAAAAACTCCCAAACTTAGTACCTCTCTTTCGCTCGCGGCTGCTGGAGGAGGATCCCTGGACAAAGTCCTCGGATGCGTAGCCGTCGGCCGCCGCGTCCCCCCCGGGCGTCGCGTCGTGTCCGTCGGACGGCGACACGCCGGCGGAT
This sequence comes from Iris macrosiphon, assembly GCA_036927795.1. Classification (NCBI taxonomy): domain Eukaryota; kingdom Viridiplantae; phylum Streptophyta; class Magnoliopsida; order Asparagales; family Iridaceae; genus Iris; species Iris macrosiphon. The sequence continues at coordinate 163,283,355 of JAYESA010000014.1, forward strand.
CCCGCGCCGGCGTAATGGGAGAGGTTCCCCATGCTGGCGCTCTTCCTGATGGAGCCATCGGTTAGGCGGACGCCGAAGAGCCTCACGCCGCGGTTGGGGCAGGTGCGGGAGTTGTGGCCGTTGTTGCTGCAGTGCGAGCACCTCCTCGTCATTTCCCCGATCCCATCAAAGAAGAAGAAAAAGCTAGGGTTAGGGTTTGGGGATCGAGTGAGTAGAGTGTAATTTTTTTAATTTTTCTGGGGGTGGAGAATGGATGATGATCGGGGAATGGAAAAAGAACAGGCGAGTGCTGCTTGCTTTGCCTTTTTCCCGGATTGAATATGCCGTACACGTGGCGGATCATGATCGGGGAATGGAAAGAGTCCGGCTTTTTGCTTTGTTTTGCAGTGTTTGTCCGAGTCAATGTTTGGCCAATAAATTGTTGGTTTTTCAAAGCACCGGAAAATTAGCTTCCAAAATTAAAACAAGAATTTTGTTAATATGTGTCCTAAAAAAGGATGAATGTGTATTTTATATTAATATTTTTATTAGTAGGTTTATTAATATATTTTTTAGTTAAAATATGTATTAATAAATGTGAAAGATGTATTGATAAATATATTTGTGGGAGTACTAATATAAAAAGTATATTTATTAATGTGTTAACATATCTTAAGGACACGTGTTAATTAAATTCTTAAAACAAACAATTTCTGAGTGATGCTTTCATGATTTAAACACACCTAATAATTCGATTCGATCATATATTTGACCGCATAATGCAGAAAAATATTATTATTATGCTTTGCAAACTAGCATTCAGTTTGATTATGTGTTTTGGTAAGTTGTGATATTATTAAGAGGCGTAGGATGGTAAGAACTCTTACTTGGACTCAGTTTATAGGGCTGCAAAGTCGAGCCAAACTTTTATAAGCTTGAACTTGACTTGACTAAAATTAATCGAGCTCGAGCTTGATAAATTTTTTATTTTAGAGCTTGAGCTTGGCTCGAGCTTGTTTATATTAATCTTGAGTTAGGCTTAGTTTGAGCTTGAGCTTAGCTTGATAAGCAAGCTTGATTCAATCTTGATAAACAAGTTCGATAAGCTCAAAATCAAGTCGATTTCAAGCTCATTCAGATTTATTTCAAGCTTAACGAGTTCATTTCAAACTAGTTAGACTTGAATTCAAGTATCTATAATATTAACAATTTATTTTAAAAAAATTCAATTAAAAAAGTTTCTTAATATCAATTATTTAGGAGCTCCTAAATGAGCTCATAAACGAGCCAGCTCGCGAGCTCAAACGAGCCGAGTACTTCTAAGCTTGAGATTGGCTCATTTATTAAACGAGCTCAAAAATTGTAAACACCCGGATTTTTTTCAAAATTAAAAATAAATTTTCGGAAATTTTCTGTGATTTTTTAACTAATTAAAATAAAAATTTTCTGGAATTAAATTAATTTTAAGAATTTATTAAATATTAAAATATTATGAAAATAATATTTTTGAGTGTAAAATAAAATAATAGACATAGTGTAATTTTTCTGAAATTTATTGGACCCCAGAATTATTTTTAAAGACCTAAAAACTAAGTTTCTAAATAAACCAAAATAATTCGAGCTGAACCCAACCGGTTTATTAATAAACCGAACCCACCAACATGAACCGGACCCAAATCCTAGCGGGTCGAGTCGGATCCGAATCTAAAACCCAAAACCCGCTAACTCGACCCGCTATTTACTGCTACAGTAAATGAAAAAAAAACCGCACCCGATCGCCTCCTCCGCCGCCGTTACTCCCCCTCCGCCGGCGGTTATGCCTCCCCCGCCCCCGCGGCCATTACTGTAAACCCCCTGAATTTTCAAATTATTAAAACTTGGATTTTTCCAATTTTCTGGAATTTTCTGAGAATTTTCTGAAATTAAAATCAAGGCTTTTAATTATTAAATAATTTTTAATTGTTAATAAAAAATATTAAAATATCATGGAAATAATATTTTTTGGTGTAAAATGAAAAACTGGACTTAGGGTAATTTTTCTGGATTTTTCTGGGCCTCAGACCTATTTTTAAAGGCCTCAAAACTATTTTTATAATTAATTAATTAATTAACTGATTATTTATTATTATATTTATTAATATTTATTTATTTTTTTTATTTCTTATTTTCCTTTGGGCCCGGCCCGGCCCAGTGGGCCGAGCCCAGCAGCCAGCCCCCCAGCCCGTTTCCTTGCGGGTCGGGCGGGTCTGCCCAGACCCGTTAGCCGCCCGACCCGACCGGAGACCTTCTCCCCCAGCCCCTCTCCGCCCGCGTCCAGCGCCGGCCTCCGCGCGCAGCGCCGCGCGTTCCGCGCCCTCGCCCCGCTCTCCGCGCCACGTCCTCCTCCTTTCTCCGCCGTGCTCAGCCTCCCCCTAACCGCCTCCTCCCCTTTATAAACTCTCCAACCACCTCACCCTAACCCTAGCCGAGCTCCGCCCTCCTCGCCGCCGCCGTCCCTCTCCTCGCCGACCGCCTCGCCTAGCTCCGCCCTGCACCGCCAGCACCTCCTCCCCTCTCCTCCTCCTTCCTCCGGTCGACCGGCAGCAGCTCAGCACCAGCAGCGGCAGCCTCGAGCAGCCCCTCTCCGGCGCGTCGCCGCCGCGCGCCGCCGACCACCGGCTCCGCCCAGCCCCGGCGAACCGCCCTCGGCCCCAGCAGCGCCGCTCCGCCCTCCTCCGGCCGAGCTCCCCTCGCCGGAATCCGCAAAACCCTAACCCTAGGTTCCCTGTGTCGGACACGAGTCGGACACGACTCGACCCTGATTTTCGGGTCCCCTTCAGGTGCGTGTAACTTTTTGTTCGTAGCTCCGTTTTCAATTTCGCAAATTGCGTTGTGAAGCCTGTATGACCCTCTCGGTGCCCGAATAAACCGTTCGGGGCATCGCGTCCTGTGGTGATCGCACACCGCGACCCAAAAACAGGAAAAAACCAGACCCTGTTTTACCCCGAAACTGAGTGCGCCCCGCCAAACGGGACGATTTGGTCACGTGCGGTCTTCACAGATACGTGCGCGTCGTCGATACGGACGTGTGAGATTTCGCGGAAGCTGATTCGGGTGTGCGTGCACACCGGAATCAACGCGTATCCGCGGACATCGCCCCGTATCTGACTTTTCTGTAATTCGCCCTAACTTCTTGTACACTCGTCAGATCGAGACGAAACTTGTGCCATCGGACTCGTAGCGATACGCTGGTCCTGTGGGTCAAGTTTGGTCCAATTCTGAGAACGTTGACAAAATTGCGTGTCGTGGGCCCCACAGGCCCCGTTCGACGGGCAATTTTGTGTTCGGCTCATCGGAATCCAAATCTGGAAGTTCCGTTGGGTTCGTATCAGCGTTCCTGACCTTTTGACACTAAGTTTGGTGAATTTGGAGACCATTGACCCGGACACATTTTTCGGTGCAAAGCGGGCCCACCGGCGGACCCCGTTTTGACCCAAAACTGTCGTTTTTGCCCTTGTCTCCAAATTGGACCCAAGGACAGGTGTTTCTAGCTATTTGACATCTTCTGAGTGTGATGGTAATGTCTATTTCAGCTTTTGGACTCATCTCTGGAATTTTCCCCAAGAATATTTAATCAGATCCAAACAACAGGCAAGTACCTGCACTTCAAGTTAAATCTTTATATTGTGATAATTAATTCCCTGCTTTACTAGTACCCTTGATGATTACACCTAGTGTTAGAAATGCTGGATTTCATGTCTTGAATATTGAAGTTCATGTCTTATTTTTCATGTCGGGTGGGAGAATACTAGAAGGCATGTAGTTTACCCTTTCCCTTGTCATGTTTAATAGCTGTTGGTACGCGACTGTACCTCAGCCGGATCTCGATTTTCCCTGTTTAATAGCCGTTTATGACGGCCGAATTAGCCTTATAAACCCCTACATGCCAACTATGTATTCTAAAACAAACACAAGTTCACACAGATAGTTTCTGGTCTTGATATATTTCTTGCTGACTATTGTAGTTTCATTTCCTGTCTCATTTATTCCTGTTTTCTCATATTCCTGTTTACAGCATTAATTCTGAGATATTGATGTTCTTTTATGCAACTTTCTCAATATGATACTCAATTTAATTGTCATAAATATTTAGTTTAATCTTGTTGTGCATTGTGTACTTTGCTCCTTTCCTGACTGGATCCGTTGTTTTAGGCGATGATGAGAACCTTGCCCCCACCTTTTATGGCCCCTATGAGGCAGCAGGTGATACAGTTGCAGAGCCAGTTCCCGCACAGGAAGCTACTCCTGCGGAGTAGTTAGCAGTAGTTATCTTAGTTATTTGCTCTTTATCTTAGTAATCGGGTTTGTCCCCGATTTCATTCTGAATTTCTGTACTAAATATTTGAATCTATTGTCGCATCTATTTCAATTGTAATCTTAAGTATTTGTTTCTCATTATTATCTTGCCTATGTTATTTGTGAATGAGCTAGATTAGTTAACTGTGGATATGACCTAGACAGCGTACTACCGCCGACTCTGCGGCGTAGGCTGGACGTACCCACGCACTCGTGCCCGAATTTTCGGGTGCGGGTCGTGACAATTATGACTCCCCCACTAACGGCCGCTCCGCTTCTCCCTCTCCCCTCGCCTATAAGAACCCCACCCCACCCCGAGCCCCCGTCAACCCCACAGCCACCGCCGTCTCCTCCGCTACACCTCCACCGGCCGACTTCAACCCAGCCGACCCCGGCCACTGCCACTCGAGACTCCGGCGACCATCCTCCGGCCAACCCCGACTTCCCCGGCGACTCCAGCGATGACCAGCAGCCACCGTAGCAACCGCCGCCACCGCCGTGCGTCGCCGCGTCGTCCTATCACAAACAGCGTACATCAGTGAGGTACTTGTCTTGTCGCTCTCATAACTTCATGTTTATTGATCCATTTTTCATTCTGTCAAATTGTGCGCGTAGACCTCGTAACCCTCTCGAAACTCGTACAATCAGTTTGGGGTATCGCATCCTGTGTCGGTCGCAAATCGCGACACAAAAACATGAATAATATTCCCAATTTATAAAAATTCAAAATTTGGCCGAACTCACAAGTTCAAGGCCGATTTAATCACAACCTGGTTAATGTTTTCAAAATTCACCTGAACAGTAATTTAGACCATATAACCGAGTTTAAAACCCTGTATTTAGTTTAATTTATTGAGCTGTAGATTATAAATTATTCGAGAGTGAAAATGACCAAAAACTTGGTATTTAAAATTCTGATTTTTCTGGAACTGGGTGTGCCCCGCTAAACGAGGCGACTTGGTCGTGCGCGAACTTCACCGAAAGGTGCGCACTGTCAATACGGACGTGTGGGATTTCGTGGAAGTTGATTTGGATGTGCGTGCACACCGGAATCAACACGTATCCGTCGACAACACCCTATATCAATCCTGTTCTGAAACTCATTGTAACTTCGTGTACGCTAGTCGTTTCGAAACAAAACTTGCGCCAACGGACTCGTAGCAATACGCTGGTCCTGTGACCCAAGTTTGGTTTGATTCTGAGAACTTTGACAAAATCCCATATCGTGGGCCCCACGGCTCCACTTGACGGACGATTTTGTGATCGGCACATCGAAATTCAGTTCTGGATATTCCGTTGGGTTCTTATCGTCGTTCTAGACTTGTAGACACTAAGTTTGACAAATTTAATGAATATTATCTCTGGCACGTTTTTTGGTGTGAAGTGGGCCACATGTGGACCCCGCTTTGACCAAAAACTGTCAATTTTGTCCATGTGTCCAAATTGGACTTATGGACAAGAAATTTTAGCTATTTGGTGTCTTCTGAACATGATGGTAATATTTATTTCAGCAACCGGAGGAGTACCTGCAAATCCTGCTGATACCAGAGCAACAGTTGGAAACCAAATCCCAGGTAAGTGTACCTTGCCATACTTGCAGTAAATTGCTTATTATTATTCTCTTGATCTATTCTGAGTTATAACTATTCAACCTAGGACCGTGTGACATTACTTAACGTCCGAATAATATTCGGGTGTCAACGCCGTACGCGGAGTTGTGTAACGTCACATAGAGATGGATATCGAGACCCTATACATTTACGTGCTTGCATTATCAAGTACGTCATACCACAGGACACCTGACACTATTCATGAGATAGAATCTTCCTGAGTCATTCATGGTGATTCTGTATAGGCTACAGGATTTGTTCTCCAAATTCGTATGACTTGTTGCATTAGATATGATCTTGCGTGACATGGACATGAGACGTCGTGGACATGAGACGTGTGATTACATTGGGTGGGGAGAGACACAGGCTACAGGCTGATTTTTATATATATTTATTATTGTGAAGCCGTAGACTCTACATTAGAGCTAGGCACATTACGTGATATTACTGCTACCGGCTCCCCGACACAGAGCTTATAGTGGTCTGAGCCTGAGTACTAGTGATGCTCTCACCTGCATATCACATAGCTGGTTACATAGTTTACCCTATTGATTCATTTTATTATGCACTGTATTTATTTTGGCTTGAGTTATTCTTGTACATTGCTATGTCCCCTGAGGACCTGGATCCGGATTATGTCCCCAGGTATAGCAGATGAGTTCTATCCCGAGGTATACGGGACAGGAGCCGAAGCAGGAGCAGGAGTAGACACTGGAGCTGAACCGATCCCCGAGGACGAGGTGATGGTCGAGGATTTCTCCTGAGTATCTGCTTAATCTATACTCAGTATTTGCTATTGTTAGACTCTTTCATTTATGGTCTGTTGAACCATTGTATCAGACTTATTATCGGGTTGTTCCCCGATATACTTTATTGAGACTTGATGTTGGTTATATTTCATTATGCTGATATTGATCATATTTATCTTCTATGGATGAGATTAGATTGTGACATGTTTAGTAGACCTTTATTGTTGTTTTATAGCTTAAGTACACCTTGATGGGTCCATTAAATTGGGTTTGCCCATTAGAGTGTGCTGCTGGCCATTGCCACGTGGCTAGTGTCTCAGTGCTTTGGGACCGGGGCATGACAAAAATGAAGTTTGAGCTTGGCTCGTTTACTAAACAAACCAAGCTCAAACGAGTTTTTATTGAGCCAAGCTTCGAGCATCTCGTGAACGGCTTGGCTTATTTGTAGCCCTATCAGTTTCCCTCTTGTGAATTCGAAAACCACTAGTTATAAATAGGATTAAGCATTATTCAGTTTTGGACCGATAATTCAATCAAATAATCGATTCAGTTCGGTTTGAAAAAAAATTACGATTCAATTTCAGTTTTAAAAATACTAAAAAAATTTACTCGGTTCCAATTCCAATTCAGATTTTGGATTTCTGTCCAAAACCACCGAAAAACGAGTAATACTTACGTAAAACATTTTAAAATTAAAAATATGTATATTTTTGTGTGTATATTTTGACAAAAAAAATTATGGTTGAATTACAATTTGATACCTTCAACTATTCCAGTTTCTGAACTTGATACCCTAAATTTTTTTTACTCGACAACTTTATACCATCAACTATAGAATATTTTTAACTTTATACCCAAAAATAAAAAAAGGATATCTTAGCAAAAATTCCTATCCAAAATAGGAAAAATAAGAGATGCCTCCTCTATTTTAAAATTTTAAGAAATACCCTCATACTCAACATCTCCGGTGAATATATAACTAAAATAGTGGGGGCATTTTCTAAAAAATTTAACAAAAAAGTTGAAAATGGGGGTATTTATTAAAATTTTAAAATACTGGGGACATATCTTAGTTTTTCATATTTTGGATAGGATTATTTGCTAAAATATCCCAATAAAAAAGGGCGAGATTCTCTCTCCTTTCCCACGCAACTCCCCTCCCCCTCCCCTCCACGCGCAGCAGCGACGATGGCAGTAGTGTCAACCTCTTTCTTCGCTCGTGGCAGCGACGACAACATCAACGACGACAGCAGCGGCATCGTGCGCGAAGAGAGAAGGCGGTGGTGGTGCAGCCGAATGAGGGGGGGAGATAGAGGGAGAGGTGGATGGACGAATATTTTTGTCTCTTTTTTTGGGTATCAAGTTGATGCACATCGAAGTTTAGGGTATCAAGTTAAAAAACTAAAATAGTTGAGGGTATCAAATTAAAAAACTAAAATTGTTGAGGGTATCAAGTTGCAATTCAGCCTGTCACATCCGATTCCAGATTTGGTATTTCTTGAATTTCTAGAATTTTTTTTTTGATAATGTATTCCTGTTGTATTTTTCATATTGGTTTCTGTCATTTTATTTATTGTTATTTTTTTGTTGTTGAGAGAGACTACCCGAGACCAGTAGAATACCCATTAGCATTACCATAGACCCGGTTCATGACCCGTATATAGAATGGACACTTGGTTCAGTTCATTTGACTGAACTCATGACTAAATCTTTTGCTCTCCTATTAATATATATATATATATATATGAGCTTTTCTCTCTCTTCTCTCTTTCTTCTTTTTCTTTTTCATTCTTCCTTATCCTTGTCACGCCCCAGTCCCAAAATACGTAGGACTAGGATACGTAACCGTGCCAGCCGCCCGTATATATGGCAACTCCAATATATGGAAACCATATATACGTGCGTACGCTGTATAATGAACATAGTTCACCAGTGGTATAAATAATCACAAGTCACAGGGTAATATCTAAATCTCATCCACAGAAATCACATAGACATGAATAACCAATAACTAGGTAACTAAATCTCAACAGTAAATAACTAAAGAATGACAGTCGGATGGAAACAAATCCACTGCCGATATGGAATATAAAGGAACCAGAATACACACCATAAAAGAACATCATCTGACAATCACGAGGCTCGAAGAGAAGACCTCCTCGGAAAATAAGTAGCCTATCCGGATCTGTGCTCCTGCGAGTACTCAAGAACAAATACACCTGGCAGGGGACCAGGTCCTCAGAGGGACATAGCAAGATACAGAAAAATGACATGCCATAATGTAAATACTGAATAAATAAATGGGGTGTGCTATCCATCTAAGTGAATGCAATTTAAAGACCTTGTAGTACGCATGGGAATGTGTGGCTAGACATATGCTGACGTAATTCACCAATCGTCGGGACTGGCTAGTATATGCCACATATGCCCCCGTCGCAAGGGCACAAGCAGTACCCCATCCTCCTCGGAGCATGGTAACGGAAACAAGAAAACCAATACCCCATCTCCGAGCAGCATGGTATCAGGCAACAGGAATACCCCATCTCCGAAGAGTATGGTATCAGGCAACAGGAATACCCCATCTCCGAAGAGTATGGTATCAGGCAACAGGAATATATAAGGAGGGGGTGTCCCATACGTCTACTAGTATCTTTCCCGCCCAATACAGATGTACAAGTCGTGAAAACGACGTGGACACCTCCTACTATGATGCAAGTCTCAATAAAATAACAACTGAGCTAAATACCGCTACACGTGTTGCTCACACTGATGGCCAGTCGCGCATGAGGCACGCGTCCCTACATGTACTCACTCTGTGACGTGTAATGATACGTGTCAAGGCCTGGGAAGTTATATCAATAACTTCACAACTTTAGGTGGGTCTACTAGACACTAGGTCAGACACAAGTCCTAACGTCAACGCCATCGTTGACTGCACCCGAGTCTGCTCGGACGCGCACATTTATATAATAAATAAATATGTAACTAACAATAACTGAATTTAAACAGTACAACAAGGCAAGGTATACTTGCCTGGCAAGAGAGCTGCAAAATATAACGCCCAGATGTCAAGTGCCAAAAGTCAGAAACAATGGCCTCAGAATAAATGTCTCCGGATGCTGAAATAAACATCACTAACAGTCTCAGAAAATATCAAATAGCTAGAAACGCCTGTCCTTAAGTCCAATTTGGACACAGGGGCAAAAATGACAGTTTTCGGTCAAAGCGGGGTCCACATGTGGGCCGCTTTGCACCGAAAAACGTGTCAGGGTCAAAGGTCTCCAAATTCGCCAAACTTAGTGTCAACAAGTCCAGAACGATGATACGAACCCAACGGAACTTCCAGAATTGGATTCCGGTGAGCCGATCACAAAATCGCCCGTTAAGTGGAGCCGGTGGGGCCCACGATACGCGATTTTGTCAACGTTCTCAGAATCGAACCAAACTTGGCTCACAGGACCAGCGTATTGCTACGAGTCCGATGGCGCAAGTTTCGTCTCGATCCGACGTGTGTACACAAAGTTGCAGCGTGTTCCAGAACTGACGGATACGGGACGGTGTCGGCGGATACGCGTTGATTCCGGTGTGCACGCACATCCAAATCAACTTCTCCGAATTCCTACACGTCCGTATCAACGTCGCGCACGTTTCGGTAAAGACCGCGTGCGACCAAGTCGTCCCGTTTGGCGGGGCGTACCCAGTTCCGGGGTGAATCGGGTCGTGGTTTTTCCTGTTTTTGGATCGCGCTTTGCGATCGCCACAGGACGCGATGCTCCGAGCGGGTTGCACGGGCACCGAGATGGTTACATAGTCTACACAACGCAACTGACGGAATTGAAATCGAAATTACGAGGAGAGAGATAAATATACCTGAACAGGGCTCCAAAACTGAGAATTCTTCGTGTCCGAGGCGACACGACGCTGCTGTGTCCTGATTCATCTCCGCCGTGTCCGGGTCAGCCACTGCTGTATCCGGGGTAGGCTAGGGTTAGGGCTTGCCGGAGAGTTGCTGCTGGCCGGGCAGCTCGACGAGGGGCTGGGCGGCGCTGGCCGGAGTCGAGGGTGGGTCCAGGCGAAGAGGAGGAGGAGGTGGTTGATGATGATGGTGGGTGGTGGTGGCAGCCGGAGTGGAGGAGGAGGTGGAGCTGGGGAGGAGTCGGGTCCGCCGCGGGGTCGGGGAGGGCGGAGCCGGCAGCGGGAGGAGAAGGAGTTGGAGGAGTGGCGGTTGGGAGGGGGTCGGGTCCACCGCGGAGGGAAGCTCCGGCGAGCCAGCGGGCCGGTGGGGGACGCAGCTGAGGAAGGAGAGGGAGGAGAGTGGAGCGGCGGCGGGTGGACGCAGCCGGCTGGGCGGAGCTGCTCCGGCGGCCGCGGGGAGGAGGAGGAGAGAGGGAGGGAGGCGAGGAGGGAGAGAGGAAGCGGGGAAGAGGAAGAGAGGGAGAGAGAGAGCCAGGGGCGGGGGGGGCTGGCTCCGCCGCGGGGAGGGAAGGGCGCCGCCGGCCGGGGGGGGGGGGGGTAGGTTTAGGTTTTATTTTTTTTTTCTTCTTATTCTTCTTCGTTTCTTTCTTCCTTTCTTTCTTTCCTTTTCCTTAGTTGCTAAGGCTGCTGTTTCTAAGTTTTCTTAGAATGGTTTTGATTTTTTTTTTCTTTTATTTTCTTTTCTTTTTAATATATAGAAAATTTTATTATTAATATAAGTAAAATATCTAGAGATATTTTACAAGATATTTTGTAGATATTTTGGAATATTTTCGGGATCTTTTCGGGTGAGTCCCGACTCCAATGGACGGTGCAGGTTCACCGGCCAATGAGGGGGTGACACCTCGCACTGCAATTTGCAGGAAAGTCCCGATAATTTCATAAATTGCGTAAAGGCCCTATTTTGGAAAATTGCGCAATTACGAAATTGTCTGGAAAAATACCCGATTCCTGAAAATTCTAAAATTCACAGAATTGAAGGGTAAAGCTGTGTGAGGGTCCCGAGGGGATGGGGGTGAGTCTGGACAGGGACTGGGTATGGTTTCTGGGTGATACGGGTCATCGTATTTAATTAATTAATAAATACTGCGCACGGTGTTCTCTAATTATTTAGAGGCAGGTAGGGTCATAATTTTTCTACGGTGTCAATACACTAAATGGAGTATACTCAGCGTAGAAAATTAACGTATTTTTGTTTGGGCAAAACAGGTGCATGTTGGGCCTCAATTCTCTAGGGGTACAGAGATGGGTAAAGAGCAGGAAATTAAATAGGAAATAAATACAGACTTTTGTAACGATAGTTGTGCGTCTCAAACGAGGCTCAAAATAAAGCATCTGGGAGTTGCACAAAATTCAGGAAAATAGTCTGACATGTCTAGGACAGGTATGTGAACTTCGTTCGGGGATAACAGTCAAGGTAAAGCTCCAAATAATTCGGTGACGGACAGGTGCACAAGTCAACAGGATATGTAGGCAAAATAAATTAAAATATTGCCGTAAATCCTAAATTGTTAAAATAATCCTAAAAATACTGAAATCTGGTCGAGGGGGTTTACAATCTACCCAACTTATAAAAATTTCGTCCTCGAAATTAAAATTAAGCCGGGGTAGAAGTCAAGACGGCATAAGATATAATTTAACAAAGTAATTTATATCTTGGCTTACGAATAGGTACGAAAAACGTTTTCGCATGTCGTCCACATGCTTCCAAGTAGATTCTCCTGGCGCGTCAGGCTTTTATGTCACGCGGACCAAGGGAATAGACTGATTTCTCAATACCTTTTCTCGATGATCAAGGATTCCCACTGGTTACTCTTGGTACGACAAGCTCGGCCTAATGGTGATTTCCGAATGGTTGAGAACCTGACTGCTGTCTGTCACATATCGCCTGAGTTGCGATATGTGGAATACATCAAGTACTCCCCAAGTGAAGGTGGTAGCGCAAGTTGATTTGCCACTACTTCCACTCTTTCTAGCACGTCAATGGTCCAACATACCTTGGACTCAACTTGCTGCGTCCTCCAAATCGAATGGTGTCTCTAGTAGGTGATATCCCCAAGAAGTCATGATTGTCCTTTTTGAATTCCACGGGACGATAATGACAGTCTGCTCACTACTTCTGTCTGTCTCGCACTGCTCACAGGGGTCCTTGTATTTACTTAACTGCCTTTACTGCGTTGACTACCAACTCTGATCACGTGAATCCTTGTCTGGTACAATGCTGATTGGTATGCCATGCAATCTTACGATTTGTCTCACATAAGTAATGTCTCCATAGCTTCAGAGTAATTACGACGGTTGCAAGTTCCAAATTCTTCTCATGTACTCATAATGGTCCAGATGCATACCATTACCTTGCCATCCTGTATTAATACACATCCCAAACTTTTTCCTGATGCGTCTGTAGATCACAACCGGCTGATCCGGATGGAATAGTCAATACGGGTGTTGTAGTCAGTCGCTTCTTCAACTCCTCGAAAGCGGCTTGACACTCGTTGGTCCATAGGAATTCTTAATCCTAACTAGTCAACCTAGTCATAGGTGCTGCTATCCTTTCAGGAGTCAATCAATTGTTTATTCAGGTGAAATCCATTTAGACTCCTGTCAACAAAATGATACATTCCTTCATTGTAACACTTGGGTTCTGAATCTTGCTCCAAGTTACAAGGCAAAAATAAAATTTTATTGTCATAGGGATGCACGTATCAGGAACGTAGTAAAACGTTAGGTAGGTAGCGAAGGTCATTCTAAAAATAGTACAGTTTTAAACTGCAATCTAATCTAATAATAGGGTTTGGTAATTACCCAAGAAACAAACAGAAATGGCTACAGAAACAATACACTTTGTATTTATACTAAGTACGAGGTTTCGTCTTTCCGAAATAAGGGAAGACGGAAAATAGTAGTCAAGAGTTCAAGGGGAAGGTAATAGATTAGAAGTATGGAGATTCAAGGCGTTTAAAGAATTCAAATGGGAATTGTCAAGGTAGTTGTGGATTGAAATACTATTTTTGGTAATTCCTATTCACATGCTCGTATCAGTACAGTTATGTAACTGATACGATATGCTTAGACATATCTAGAGGGCAAGTACATATGTCTACTAATTACGATATATCTCAATCCACGTAAAGTAGTTATGCGAAGGGCGAATCAAAATGCACTAAGGTTGATCAGACCGTAATACACTGATTCTGAATAGACAATTGTATTAGTGGAGTGGATCAGGCCCCAATAACACATGTGTCATGAACAAGCTTGATAAAGAATAAGCTTGCAAAACTAGGCTATAATAGCATCATAAGTCAAGGTAGGACAGCAATTTTAAGTATGCTAGATTATGATGAGAGAAATTACAAACAATTCACAATCACAAAAAAAAATAAGACTCTACAATCTCTACAGTTGTTATTCTAATTCCTTGTCTAAGTCGCTAGTTGACCTAAAAGAGGTATGGCCTTCTAAGTTCTACAATCTTAATAAATACTATAGGTTGTCCGTCTAAAACAGGGATTCCAAGAAAGTCCGCGTAAAGTAGGGGTTCGAGGTTGTCTGCGTAAAGCAGAGATAAAATAATTTGGCGTAACGCAAGTCTGTGCGTAGAAATCTGCGCGTAAAAGTCTGGGTGAAAGTCTGAGCGTAAAAGTTTTGCGCTAAATTCTGCTCTAAAATATCACCTGCGTAAAGTCTAACATTCGTTGCAGCGTAAAGTTGTACGAGTAACTCATGAGTTTGTCAGTCAAATTTAATGAATCCTGACATCTGACAAAAGTACTTGCACAACAATCGAGTGGATGGTTTGTGATGATGAATTTGTACGGGAACCCAAGTTGTCGTTTAGTGACTTTATTGGATACCAGTCATTCGCTTGAGGTGAGACAAAGCCAGATGTCCTGTCAGAAAGCTGTTTCTTTTTGCACAGGGCTCGAGGCGTATCTCTGCGCAGGATTTGGTCGTGCCTGGGGAAAGCTAAGGCTGTAACAAATATGCTAACATCCTATCCTTATATTGTACGCTTAATCAGGTTACTCTACGCTGGTTATCTATGAATCATCAGGTTTACGCAGGGCAGTTACCTACGTGGCTGGCATGATGCGTCATACGCAGGATAAGGAAGACTAAGGGCGGCGTAAAGGGGACAAGCTTCTACATAATTTGGCTTTTACGCCAATCAGAAAAGTCATTTGGCCTTTACGCTAACTACGGTCAATTGGCTTTACGCCAACAAGGGTAAAGAGTTTCTGGTGTAACACTCTGGTTTATCCAAACTTAGGATGGGATTTCAGTCCTGGTATTCAATCTTGGATTTTCTATTGGTTCCTCTAGACTAGGGTCAATACTATAGTCAAATCTCTAATAATCCTATCTCTGACTAATCCTAGTAGTGTTCATACTATACTCAAGTCATACATAATTATGTCAAGGGATAATGATAAGTTAACTATAGGTAAGTGACGCTAGGGTTCATTAGATAGTATGGAAAGTTAGGGTTCATTAAGTAGTCTGAACTTAAGGATATGTCCATGCCCTAGTTGTGTTCTTAATAGGAATGCTACCCTAATTATCCTTCTATCAACAGGGATTCCTATATTCTAGCAGGGGCTAAACTCAAGAAATTATCAGGGAAGCACATGAATCAAGCAGGATGCAATTATGTAAGTAGGACAGACTAGAAGGAAGATAAGTCATAGACAATTATGGATGAGATCCTATACTCTAATCCTAGGTGCAGGCTTGCTCGGTACAGTAACGTAACCGAGACAATATGCTCTCGACCTGCATTGGGCCACCACTAAAAAACACTGTCACGCCCCAGTCCCAAAATACGTAGGACTAGGATACGTAACCGTGCCAGCCGCCCGTATATATGGCAACTCCAATATATGGAAACCATATATACGTGCGTACGCTGTATAATGAACATAGTTCACCAGTGGTATAAATAATCACAAGTCACAGGGTAATATCTAAATCTCATCCACAGAAATCACATAGACATGAATAACCAATAACTAGGTAACTAAATCTCAACAGTAAATAACTAAAGAATGACAGTCGGATGGAAACAAATCCACTGCCGATATGGAATATAAAGGAACCAGAATACACACCATAAAAGAACATCATCTGACAATCACGAGGCTCGAAGAGAAGACCTCCTCGGAAAATAAGTAGCCTATCCGGATCTGTGCTCCTGCGAGTACTCAAGAACAAATACACCTGGCAGGGGACCAGGTCCTCAGAGGGACATAGCAAGATACAGAAAAATGACATGCCATAATGTAAATACTGAATAAATAAATGGGGTGTGCTATCCATCTAAGTGAATGCAATTTAAAGACCTTGTAGTACGCATGGGAATGTGTGGCTAGACATATGCTGACGTAATTCACCAATCGTCGGGACTGGCTAGTATATGCCACATATGCCCCCGTCGCAAGGGCACAAGCAGTACCCCATCCTCCTCGGAGCATGGTAACGGAAACAAGAAAACCAATACCCCATCTCCGAGCAGCATGGTATCAGGCAACAGGAATACCCCATCTCCGAAGAGTATGGTATCAGGCAACAGGAATACCCCATCTCCGAAGAGTATGGTATCAGGCAACAGGAATATATAAGGAGGGGGTGTCCCATACGTCTACTAGTATCTTTCCCGCCCAATACAGATGTACAAGTCGTGAAAACGACGTGGACACCTCCTACTATGATGCAAGTCTCAATAAAATAACAACTGAGCTAAATACCGCTACACGTGTTGCTCACACTGATGGCCAGTCGCGCATGAGGCACGCGTCCCTACATGTACTCACTCTGTGACGTGTAATGATACGTGTCAAGGCCTGGGAAGTTATATCAATAACTTCACAACTTTAGGTGGGTCTACTAGACACTAGGTCAGACACAAGTCCTAACGTCAACGCCATCGTTGACTGCACCCGAGTCTGCTCGGACGCGCACATTTATATAATAAATAAATATGTAACTAACAATAACTGAATTTAAACAGTACAACAAGGCAAGGTATACTTGCCTGGCAAGAGAGCTGCAAAATATAACGCCCAGATGTCAAGTGCCAAAAGTCAGAAACAATGGCCTCAGAATAAATGTCTCCGGATGCTGAAATAAACATCACTAACAGTCTCAGAAAATATCAAATAGCTAGAAACGCCTGTCCTTAAGTCCAATTTGGACACAGGGGCAAAAATGACAGTTTTCGGTCAAAGCGGGGTCCACATGTGGGCCGCTTTGCACCGAAAAACGTGTCAGGGTCAAAGGTCTCCAAATTCGCCAAACTTAGTGTCAACAAGTCCAGAACGATGATACGAACCCAACGGAACTTCCAGAATTGGATTCCGGTGAGCCGATCACAAAATCGCCCGTTAAGTGGAGCCGGTGGGGCCCACGATACGCGATTTTGTCAACGTTCTCAGAATCGAACCAAACTTGGCTCACAGGACCAGCGTATTGCTACGAGTCCGATGGCGCAAGTTTCGTCTCGATCCGACGTGTGTACACAAAGTTGCAGCGTGTTCCAGAACTGACGGATACGGGACGGTGTCGGCGGATACGCGTTGATTCCGGTGTGCACGCACATCCAAATCAACTTCTCCGAATTCCTACACGTCCGTATCAACGTCGCGCACGTTTCGGTAAAGACCGCGTGCGACCAAGTCGTCCCGTTTGGCGGGGCGTACCCAGTTCCGGGGTGAATCGGGTCGTGGTTTTTCCTGTTTTTGGATCGCGCTTTGCGATCGCCACAGGACGCGATGCTCCGAGCGGGTTGCACGGGCACCGAGATGGTTACATAGTCTACACAACGCAACTGACGGAATTGAAATCGAAATTACGAGGAGAGAGATAAATATACCTGAACAGGGCTCCAAAACTGAGAATTCTTCGTGTCCGAGGCGACACGACGCTGCTGTGTCCTGATTCATCTCCGCCGTGTCCGGGTCAGCCACTGCTGTATCCGGGGTAGGCTAGGGTTAGGGCTTGCCGGAGAGTTGCTGCTGGCCGGGCAGCTCGACGAGGGGCTGGGCGGCGCTGGCCGGAGTCGAGGGTGGGTCCAGGCGAAGAGGAGGAGGAGGTGGTTGATGATGATGGTGGGTGGTGGTGGCAGCCGGAGTGGAGGAGGAGGTGGAGCTGGGGAGGAGTCGGGTCCGCCGCGGGGTCGGGGAGGGCGGAGCCGGCAGCGGGAGGAGAAGGAGTTGGAGGAGTGGCGGTTGGGAGGGGGTCGGGTCCACCGCGGAGGGAAGCTCCGGCGAGCCAGCGGGCCGGTGGGGGACGCAGCTGAGGAAGGAGAGGGAGGAGAGTGGAGCGGCGGCGGGTGGACGCAGCCGGCTGGGCGGAGCTGCTCCGGCGGCCGCGGGGAGGAGGAGGAGAGAGGGAGGGAGGCGAGGAGGGAGAGAGGAAGCGGGGAAGAGGAAGAGAGGGAGAGAGAGAGCCAGGGGCGGGGGGGGCTGGCTCCGCCGCGGGGAGGGAAGGGCGCCGCCGGCCGGGGGGGGGGGGGTAGGTTTAGGTTTTATTTTTTTTTTCTTCTTATTCTTCTTCGTTTCTTTCTTCCTTTCTTTCTTTCCTTTTCCTTAGTTGCTAAGGCTGCTGTTTCTAAGTTTTCTTAGAATGGTTTTGATTTTTTTTTTCTTTTATTTTCTTTTCTTTTTAATATATAGAAAATTTTATTATTAATATAAGTAAAATATCTAGAGATATTTTACAAGATATTTTGTAGATATTTTGGAATATTTTCGGGATCTTTTCGGGTGAGTCCCGACTCCAATGGACGGTGCAGGTTCACCGGCCAATGAGGGGGTGACACCTCGCACTGCAATTTGCAGGAAAGTCCCGATAATTTCATAAATTGCGTAAAGGCCCTATTTTGGAAAATTGCGCAATTACGAAATTGTCTGGAAAAATACCCGATTCCTGAAAATTCTAAAATTCACAGAATTGAAGGGTAAAGCTGTGTGAGGGTCCCGAGGGGATGGGGGTGAGTCTGGACAGGGACTGGGTATGGTTTCTGGGTGATACGGGTCATCGTATTTAATTAATTAATAAATACTGCGCACGGTGTTCTCTAATTATTTAGAGGCAGGTAGGGTCATAATTTTTCTACGGTGTCAATACACTAAATGGAGTATACTCAGCGTAGAAAATTAACGTATTTTTGTTTGGGCAAAACAGGTGCATGTTGGGCCTCAATTCTCTAGGGGTACAGAGATGGGTAAAGAGCAGGAAATTAAATAGGAAATAAATACAGACTTTTGTAACGATAGTTGTGCGTCTCAAACGAGGCTCAAAATAAAGCATCTGGGAGTTGCACAAAATTCAGGAAAATAGTCTGACATGTCTAGGACAGGTATGTGAACTTCGTTCGGGGATAACAGTCAAGGTAAAGCTCCAAATAATTCGGTGACGGACAGGTGCACAAGTCAACAGGATATGTAGGCAAAATAAATTAAAATATTGCCGTAAATCCTAAATTGTTAAAATAATCCTAAAAATACTGAAATCTGGTCGAGGGGGTTTACAATCCTCCCTTGCTCCATTCTCCCTCACCCCCATGCACCTCCCCTAGCCGAACCCTAACACTGGACCTAGCTAGGAATAGGTCGTTGGACTCTTAGGCAAGTACATCTTGCTCCATGATAAAACCTTGATTTTTGAATTTTTCATATATATATTATTTTAAAAAATTATTTGATGAAAAATGTTCCATTTGTGTTCCTCATCATTTTTAGTTCTTGAAGTTTTTGGTTTTGGTGGATGAATTTTTGGTAGATCTGAGTTTTAAGTTAGGGTTTTTCATGGGTTCCATGAGTTTTGTTTTTGTTTTGATCTATTAAAATTTAGTGTTTTCGAAAATTAGTTGTTCTTTATGATAGAGCATTTCATTTCGTGCAACTTGGCTTTTATTTCACTTGATTTTGAGTCAAATTAAAAATTTATGAAGAAAATAATTTTCAAATTTTTGGAGTTTTCGGCCATGGCTGAACTTGCTGTCCGAAGAAGACGAAGTTCTCATGCGGCCAGTACGATATGCGGCCAAAACTTCCATATGGCATGATCCTTATACGGCCTGGAATCTTATCGCATAGCCAACCAACATGCATCTATTTTGTTGGAGGCATGACCGACCATTACACAAAGTGTTCTGGTGCTAAGTGACAGAACTCCTTGTGTTTTGTTTGCTGGACGAATGAGAAATTCGCTAAGTCCAAGAGATAAATTTATGTGGTAAACAGTTTATGCGGCAAACAGTTCATGTGGCCATGAGTTGTTTCCCTTGAATGCATGACTCTGAACTGTTTGGCACATCTTTTTGTGATTCTTGTCTTTTTTCTAACACTTTATGTCATGTCACATCAATCACTTTTATGTCACTTCACTGACACTTTATTTATTGACCATCACTCAGCACTTGTCCCAAGGAGTAGACTTTAACCCTGAGCATATGGCGAGTGGGTGCATGCGGCCAATGAGTCCATGCGGCCAATGGGTCCATGCAGCCAATGGGCGCATGCGGCCAGGAATTCTTGTGCGTATTTTGTGTGTTCTTTAATTATGTTCATTTAATAATTCCTTTTAGTGATTATTGTTGTGTGCTTACATATGTTGATACAAGTGTAAGCCCCTGATTTTTTCAAAAATATTTAAATTGGGATTTTTCACAATTTTCTGGAATTTTCTGGGAATTTTCTGTAATTAAAATCAGGGTTTTGAAATATTACCTAATTTTTAATTGATAATAAACAACATTAAAATATTGTGAAAATAATATTTTTGGGTGTAAAATAGAAAACTGGACTTAGGATAATTTTTCTGGAATTTATCGGGCCCCGGACTCATTTTTAAATCACCTAAAACTATTTATTTATTTATTTATTTATTTAATTAATTAATTATTACTATTATTATTATTATTATTATTATTATTATTATTATTATTTTTATTATTTTATCCAGCCCACGGCCCATTGGGCCGGCCCGGCCCAGTCCCAAACGAACCAACCCGGCCCAGCCGACTTACCGGGTCGGGTCGGGTCAGACCCGACCCGCGAGCCGCCCGCGAACCCGTCTCCCCCGTTCACCCCAACCGCCCGAGTCTTCCGGCGGAGCCGCCGCGTCCTCCGGCCGCCACGCCGCTCCGCCAGCTCCGCCCCACCGCTCAACCCCCGCACCGGCCGCCACGACCCCCCTCTCCCTTCCGCCCCGCTCGGCAGCCCTCTCCCTCTCTCCTCCTTATAAAACCCCCCGGCCGACGAGCCTCCACCGTCAGCCACCCCAGCCACCTCGCTCGCCCGCCTGACGCCGCCCGCCGCGTCGCCTCCCTCGGCCCTAGCCGTCGTCGACGCCACCAGCACCTCCTCCCCTCTCCTCCTCCCTCCTCCGGTCGAACAGCAGCCAGTAGCAGCGGCCAGCCTCGGCCGTCGCTCTCTGGCGCCTGCCACTCGCAGCCGACCAGCCTCCGCCCTCGCCGACGCCGCCTAGCCTCCGGCCGGCCCCCTCCGCCGGATCCCCGCCGGCAGCTCCCAAACCCTAACCCTAACCCTAATTTTCCAATTTGGTGTCGGTGTGTCGGACACGACACGGACACGGTTTCTTCGATTTTCGGGTCCCCTTCAGGTGCGTGTAACTTTTCGCTCGTAGCTCTGTTTCCGATTCCGTAAATTGCGTTGTGAAGCCTGTATGACCCTCTCGGTGTCCGGACAAACTGTTCGGGACATCGCGTCCTGTGGTGATCGCACACCGCGATCCAAAAACAGGAAAAACCAGACCCTGTTTCACCCCGGAACTGAGTGCGTCCCGCCAAACGGGACGACTTGGTCGCGTGCGGTCTTCACAGATACGTACGCATCGTCGATACGGACGTGTGAGTTTTCGTGGAAGCTGATTCGGGTGTGCGTGCACCCCGGAATCAACGCGTATCCGCGGACATCGCCCCGTATCCGCTTTTTCTGCAATTCGACATAACTTTGTGTACACACGTCGGATCGAGACGAAACTTGCGCCATCAGACTCGTAGCGATACGCTGGTCCCGTGGGTCAAGTTTGGTTCGATTCTGAGAACGTTGACGAAATCGCGTGTCGTGGGCCCCATAGGCCCCGCTCGACGGGCGATTTTGTGTTCGGCTCATCGGAATCCAAATCTGGAAGTTCCGTTGGGTTCGTATCATCGTTCCTGACCTGTTGACACTAAGTTTGGTGAATTTGGAGACCGTTGACCTGGACACGTTTTTCGGTGCAAAGCGGGCCCAACGGCGGACCCCGTTTTGACCCGAAACTGCCGTTTTTGCCCTTGTCTCCAAATTGGACCCAAGGACAGGCGTTTCTAGCTATTTGACATCTTCTGAGCATGATGGTAATGTCTATTTCAGCTTTTGGACTCATCTCTGGACTTTTCCCCCAAGAACTAATTTAATCAGATCCAAACAACAGGCAAGTACCTGCACTTCAAGTTAATCTTTATATACTGTGATAATTAATCCCCTGCTATACATGTACCCTTGATGTTTACACCTAGTGTTAGAAATGTTGAATTTTATGTCTTGAATATTGGTAGTTCCTGTCTTATTTTTCATGTCGGGTGGGAGAATACCTAGAAGGCATGTAGTTTACCCTTTCCCCTGGATTGTCTAATAGCTGTTGGTACACGACTGTCCATCAGCCGGATCTCGATTGTATTGTCTAATAGCCATTTATGACGGCCGGATTAGTCTTATAAATCCCTACATGCCAACTAAGTATTCTAAAAACAAACACAAGTTCACACAGATAGTTCTGGTCATGTTATATTTCTTGCTGGCTATTGTAGTTCATTTCCTGTTCCATTTATTTCTGTTTCTCATATTCCTGTTTACAGCTAACTCTGAGATAATAATGTTCTGCTAATGCTGTTTCTCAACATGATATCCAATATTTAATTGTCATAAAATATTTAGTTTAAACTTGTCGTGCACTGTGTACTTTGCTCCTTTCCTGACTGGATCTGTTGTTTAGGCGATGATGAGAACCTTGCCCCCACCTATTATGGCCCCTATGAGGCAGCAGGTGATACAGTTGCAGAGCCAGTTCCCGCACAGGAAGCTACTCCTGCTGAGTAGTTAGCAGTAGTTATCTTAGTTTTGCTCTTTATCTTATTTAATCGGGTTTGTCCCCGATTTCATTTTGGAATTCCTGTACTAAACATTTGAATTTGTTGTCACATTTAATTCAGTTGCAATCTTAAGTTTCATTTCTCATTATTATCTTGCCTATGTTATTTGTGAATGAGCTAGTTAGTAAATCTGGATTTGACCTAGACAGCGTACTACCGCCGATTCTGCGGCGTAGGCTGGACGTACCCACGCACTCGTGCCCGAATTTCCGGGTGCGGGTCGTGACACGTTTTTATGGTGGCCCATGCAGGTCAAACGACTAAATTGTTCGGTTTTAACTTAGGGACCGAACAGGCCTGCAAATAAGATTGAGGAATCTAGGAAAAACTCATTCACAGTATAGGGTCCCGATTTCAATTCTTAATATCACTTCTGATCAATTTTTCCTATCGTCCTTGATTTCCAAGTAATCTATTCTGAACTCCCTATCCCTTAATCTTACAGAATGGTCCAGACCAGGAACACAGTAGGAGGCACATCAGAACCAGCTGAGCAGAATGTGCCCGAGACCCTTGCACTCCCGCCGCCTCCATCTGTTCCGGCAGTTACTCTGGATGGAGCACAGCTACTTGGAGTGTTCCAGGGATTGGTGGAATCCCAGAAAGAGCAGACTGCACTTCTGCGGACCAGCCTCTCAGAAGCTCTTAGGTCCCAGGAGTCGCCACAAAAGAGGCCAGGAAGTGCCAAAGATTTCAAGAACCTCAGACCCCTGGAATTCTACGGAACTGAGGGTATTCTCTACGCCGATGAATGGATAGAGAACGTAGAGCGACTCCTGAAGACTGCTCGGGTCCCTGATGATCTCAAAGTAGAGTCTGCGAGCCTGCAACTGTTCGATATAGCTCGGACCTGGTTTAGAGACGAACCTCAACTATCTGCTCCTGACCTCACCTGGGAGGACTTCAAGAGACTATTCAAGAAGAAATTCTACCCCGAAGTGGCTCGGGAAGCTCTCAAAAGTCAATTCGAGAGACTAGAACAAGGTAACCTATCTGTAGATGAGTATACTGCTGAATTTAGCAGGTTAAGCCACTTTGCGGAGTACATGGTTCGTACCCCGGAGGACAGAGCCCGTAGATTCAAGAAGGGGCTATCTCCGGATATTCGCCTTGCTGTCACCACCAGCCGAGCTCGCACCTACGAGGAAATCTTGAGCGTGGCACAAGGCGTTGAGAGAGACATGGGGCATAAGCTAAAGCGAGAAAGAGATACCGGAAATGCGGGACCCAACAAACGCCCTTTTCAATAACAACAGCAGGGGGCCCCGCAACAAGCTCAGCGTCCTCTCCCTCGAGCTCCAGCACCCCAACACCAGGCCCAGGGACAGAACCAACAAGCTGCTGCTTGTAACTATTGTCATAGACCAGGCCATACTTGGCAAGTTTGCAGAAAGAGGCTAGGTGTTTGTCTACTTTGTGGCTCAGCAGCACATCAAGTGAGGGACTGCCCCACTGTTCCAGGACGCGGACAAGCTTACGTAATGACCGTGGAGAACGCGCAAACTCTGGAAGCAGCTAATGCGCGTAAGTGATTCGTAGATATCTTTTCTAGTATTGTTTTCGTGCCTATTGGTTCGTGACCTCAGCCCCAACCTAGTAATTTTGAACTTGCTAAATAACCTAGTATGCTTTTTAATTTTGATAACTGTAGAGTTTTAGAGGCTTTTGCTATTGTGCTTATATGTGTTTTGTGAACTTCAATAATTTGCACCTCCTTTTCATCATCATCTAGCGCACTTAAATTTTGCTGAACTTGACATATGCTGCTATTTTATAGCTTAGTTTTGCAAGCTTACCCTTTATCGGGCTTGTTCATGACACATGTATTATTGAGGCCTGATCAACCCCACTAATACAAGTGTCTACTCAGAATCAGTGTACTACGGTCTGATCAACCTTAGTGCATTTTGATTCGCACTTCGCATGACTACTTATGTGGATTGAGGTATAGTCGACTAGTTTACTTGCCCCCTAAATACGTCCGAGCATATCGTTTCAGCATTACCAGAATAGAACCTCGATCCTTAACCGCCTGACAATTCCTATTAGAATTCCTGAAAAACGCCTTGATCCCTATACCTCTGTTCTACCACCTCGCCCTTAAACTCTTTATTATTGATCCTCACCTTCCCTTACTTCGGAAGGACAGAATCCTGTGTTCGGTATAAGTTTGATTTATAGTGCTAGATGATAACCCTTTATGACTAAGGCAATACCCTAGGTGATGTGTGCTGTGTTTTGTGTTGCAGACTTAGGATTCAATACCATGATTTATTAAGTTGAGACCTAGCTTTACTAGTTGTACGGCCTTAGCAGATATATGGGTAAAAACTATAAGTTGGGTAGCGACCGCGATGTCCACTTGAGAGAAACCTGTGAGGATGTAATCAAGTGAGTTCAGACAGAGAGAACCCTGCCATAATTTAAATTTCGAGGACGAAATTTTATAAGTTGGGTAGATTGTAAGCCCCTGATTTTTTCAAAAATATTTAAATTGGGATTTTTCACAATTTTCTGGAATTTTCTGGGAATTTTCTGTAATTAAAATCAGGGTTTTAAAATATTACCTAATTTTTAATTGATAATAAACAATATTAAAATATTGTGAAAATAATATTTTTGGGTGTAAAATAGAAAACTGGACTTAGGGTAATTTTTCTGGAATTTATCGGGCCCCGGACTCATTTTTAAATCACCTAAAACTATTTATTTATTTATTTATTTAATTAATTAATTATTACTATTATTATTATTATTATTTTTTTTTTATTATTTTATCCAGCCCACGGCCCATTGGGCCGGCCCGGCCCAGTCCCAAACGAACCAACCCGGCCGAGCCGACTTACCGGGTCGGGTCGGGTCAGACCCGACCCGCGAGCCGCCCGCGAACCCGTCTCCCCCGTTCACCCCAACCGCCCGAGTCTTCCGGCGGAGCCGCCGCGTCCTCCGGCCGCCACGCCGCTCCGCCAGCTCCGCCCTACCGCTCGACCCCCGCACCGGCCGCCACGACCCCCCTCTCCCTTCCGCCCCGCTCGGCAGCCCTCTCCCTCTCTCCTCCTTATAAAATCCCCCGGCCGACGAGCCTCCACCGTCAGCCACCCCAGCCACCTCGCTCGCCCGCCTGACGCCGCCCGCCGCGTCGCCTCCCTCGGCCCTAGCCGTCGTCGACGCCACCAGCACCTCCTCCCCTCTCCTCCTCCCTCCTCCGGTCGAACAGCAGCCAGTAGCAGCGGCCAGCCTCGGCCGTCGCTCTCCGGCGCCTGCCACTCGCCGCCGACCAGCCTCCGCCCTCGCCGACGCCGCCTAGCCTCCGGCCGGCCCCCTCCGCCGGATCCCCGCCGGCAGCTCCCAAACCCTAACCCTAACCCTAATTTTCCAATTTGGTGTCGGTGTGTCGGACACGACACGGACACGGTTTCTTCGGTTTTCGGGTCCCCTTCAGGTGCGTGTAACTTTTCGCTCGTAGCTCTGTTTTCGATTCCGTAAATTGCGTTGTGAAGCCTGTATGACCCTCTCGGTGTCCGGACAAACTGTTCGGGACATCGCGTCCTGTGGTGATCGCACACCGCGATCCAAAAACAGGAAAAACCAGACCCTGTTTCACCCCGGAACTGAGTGCGCCCCACCAAACGGGACGACTTGGTCGCGTGCGGTCTTCACAGATACGTACGCATCGTCGATACGGACGTGTGAGTTTTCGTGGAAGCTGATTCGGGTGTGCGTGCACCCCGGAATCAACGCGTATCCGCGGACATCGTCCCGTATCCGCTTTTTCTGCATTTCGACCTAACTTTGTGTACACACGTCGGATCGAGACGAAACTTGCGTCATCGGACTCGTAGCGATACGCTGGTCCTGTGGGTCAAGTTTGGTTCGATTCTGAGAACGTTGACGAAATCGCGTGTCGTGGGCCCCACAGGCCCCGCTCGACGGGCGATTTTGTGTTCGGCTCATCGGAATCCAAATCTGGAAGTTCCGTTGGGTTCGTATCATCGTTCCTGACCTGTTGACACTAAGTTTGGTGAATTTGGAGACCGTTGACCTGGACACGTTTTTCGGTGCAAAGCGGGTCCAACGGCGGACCCCGTTTTGACCCGAAACTGTCGTTTTTGTCCTTGTCTCCAAATTGGACCCAAGGACAGGCGTTTCTAGCTATTTGACATCTTCTGAGCATGATGGTAATGTCTATTTCAGCTTTTGGACTCATCTCTGGACTTTTCCCCCAAGAACTAATTTAATCAGATCCAAACAACAGACAAGTACCTGCACTTCAAGTTAATCTTTATATACTGTGATAATTAATCCCCTGCTATACATGTACCCTTGATGTTTACACCTAGTGTTAGAAATCTTGAATTTTATGTCTTGAATATTGGTAGTTCCTGTCTTATTTTTCATGTCGGGTGGGAGAATACGTAGAAGGCATGTAGTTTACCCTTTCCCCTGGATTGTCTAATAGCTGTTGGTACACGACTGTCCATCAGCCGGATCTCGATTGTATTGTCTAATAGCCGTTTATGACGGCCGGATTAGCCTTATAAACCCCTACATGCCAACTAAGTATTCTAAAAACAAACACAAGTTCACACAGATAGTTCTGGTCATGTTATATTTCTTGCTGGCTATTGTAGTTCATTTCCTGTTCCATTTATTTCTGTTTCTCATATTCCTGTTTACAGCTAACTCTGAGATAATAATGTTCTGCTAATGCTGTTTCTCAACATGATATCCAATATTTAATTGTCATAAAATATTTAGTTTAAACTTGTCGTGCACTGTGTACTTTGCTCCTTTCCTGACTGGATCTGTTGTTTAGGCGATGATGAGAACCTTGCCCCCATCTATTATGGCCCCTATGAGGCAGCAGGTGATACAGTTGCAGAGCCAGTTCCCGCACAGGAAGCTACTCCTGCTGAGTAGTTAGCAGTAGTTATCTTAGTTTTGCTCTTTATCTTATTTAATCGGGTTTGTCCCCGATTTCATTTTGGAATTCCTGTACTAAACATTTGAATTTGTTGTCACATTTAATTCAGTTGCAATCTTAAGTTTCATTTCTCATTATTATCTTGCCTATGTTATTTGTGAATGAGCTAGTTAGTAAATCTGGATTTGACCTAGACAGCGTACTACCGCCGATTCTACGGCGTAGGCTGGACGTACCCACGCACTCGTGCCCGAATTTCCGGGTGCGGGTCGTGACACAAGTTTATGTTAGCAGACAAGTTTTGCATGTAGTTTACGAGACAAGTTTATGTACAAGTTCACAATTCTCACGACATCGTGAAAACGTTCGTGTATGAAAACCTATTGCATTTGGCATTGGAAAATTTAGTGTGAGTATTGCCTAATGTATCGCGTGTTGCGAATACTATAACTCGTGAAAAGCTCGTACTAGTGACTCGTCATTGTAGGAAAGTTCTCAAGTGTCCACGACTTGAGAACTTGAAATAATTTAGTAATGATTAAACAAGATAAGATTTACCTAGATTATTGGGAGGAAAGAATATTGTGCTACCGACTACCCCGATCTCTAAGGGCCCCATGCAACATGGAACAACCCTGCTAGGCAAGGGCTCCATGACTGACCAAGTTTACGCGTGCTGCGACACTTATAAGACAAGTTTATATACAAGTTTATGTTACAAGACAAGTTTATTTTTATAAAGCAAGTTTATGATCACAAGTTTATGTTTATAAGTTCAATTTCAGTTTATGGCAAGTAACAAGTTATGTTGTTGAATGTTGAATGTGCATTTAAGTTTACTCGACAAGCGTACCCTTTGCCATCCGGGTTGACTACGGTGCCGGTAGTAGCAATATTCTTAAAATATGCATTTAGTAATTAAGGCCTGTGACAACCCTAGGTAGTTAATCGTAGCAAGCCGTAGAGCTGTTTAGCCGTGCAATGAATGGTGTTACTTTCATTTATATCTCGCTCTTCTAGTTTTATTTTTCTTTCGGCACGTGGTTAGGGTGCTACGTTCTGCTCGGTTGAAGGTCTACAACCCCGGTCTTTGTTTGGTTTAATGCGGTTCCGATCCAGAGTAGTTCATATGCCCTCTTGCCGCTCGTCGTCTTACTTTCCCTTATAGCACTTGTATTACGTTCTTCCAGTTATATTTTGAGACAAGTACATTGGTACCGTACAAGTCTCGATCTGCACTTATTATTATATGTCTCTTTTTGCTAATGTTGTGATATGTTTTGTCTATCACCTTGAGCTCATTTGTGGTACTTGTTGCTTGGGGTTCTGACCCTACTGATTTTGTATGGCCAGATTATCCTGAGGAGAAGCAGGATCCACCGCACATCTAGTAAGATGGCTCGCACTCGTAGGACCGCAGCCAAAGCTCGCGAGTGGGTTTCCTTCCTTCACCCCTCGTTTCGATTACTTCATTTTGTGGTGTTTAGCAAGGGGCAGAGTTAGCTCCTTAAATTTTGAGACTACGGTCAACATGATGTATATATTAGACCATGACTGGTATATTTGATCATGTATAATTATACTCTGCTAGTGCAACATTTTGTATTCATTAGCTTCATGATCATATGTGACATGTAATTTTGGACGCCTCTTTACTTTCATGTATGATATACTCTTGTAATTCTTGTTGATGGATTAAGATACTAGGATTTGTCAGTCTTAGGACTGACGTCATAGCATGCTAGAGTCCACCCATCTGTCTTCTTGACAACCTTAGCACATTGCGGCTTACTTCGGTATTCTACAAGGTGTGGTTGGCCGTGTCAATCCTCATATTTATCTATTATTCTGGGAGCGGGACGTGACACAACCAATAATTATATGTGTTTTAAAATTCAACTTTGATAATTTAATAATTATTTCAACTTTTGGTCCAATTTTAAAATACATCAATTATATGTATAAAAATTATATTTCTAATATAATTTAACCATAATTCTAATTTTTTTGTCTTCTCGTTAAACCATACAAATAGTTCGGCCGAATAAAAATTATACGAACACGATAAACCGTCGATTATCGGTTCAATTTCGAATAAGAGCTAATTTGGGTTTTGGATTTCTAGAAATTAGGTGTATCCCCTCTCACAAGGAGAAAGGCGGGCATTTGCTTCGGTTCCTGTCTGTGACGGGGACCTGAGATAGGTAAATAAACCACTTTCAAGATGTCTTGATGGTGAATGATAGACACGCGAGACTCAAAATCTCGTGCTAAAGAGCGTGGAGGTTCGAGTCTTCTTCAAGGCAAGAAACTTGCGAGGCCAATTCCATTTATAATTCCATCAATTATATGTTGACTATTTCGATTTATTGAAACCAAATAAATCGATCCAACTTCTCCGTTCTTTTATTAACAATAAAAAAATATAAATTTTTATATATTATTTAAATAAATTATACCAGATATTATCTAAATGTTAGGTTAATGAAAGTCGTGATGCCACCACCATAAATGATCATGGGAATAGATCACAAACTCCTTATCAGGACTTTTAGATCCGGCGTTACAATATGAAGATTTATATATCCATTCGAACCGACGGCGACAAACTTGGCATATTATTTTGGCAAAAAAAAAGGGGCGTGGAAGCACAAAGACTACACGTTGGATTGAAGTTACAATAGCTGGCATATCCAATGAGTGTAAGAGTTCAAATGTATGTTTCCTAACCTAATGTGGTGCCGAACTCGGATTAACCTCGTGGTTACCGGAGAGAGAGATATGACTCTGGCTGGATGACAGAAGATCCGTAGATCGAATCACAAGAACGTATTATTCTTTCCATTTATTTGGCAGGAGTTGAAAACAATTGATCCAAAAAGCATACAACGCACATGCACAAAGTTCCGAACGTTATGCCGTGCATCTTTAAAAAAACAAAAAACAAATCTAATGTGGTGTTATCGAACATGCCATTAAATTAAAGTTATACTTTATCCGCAACTTCATTTCGTGCGTGCGACCGCAATAGCTTGCGTTTAAGTGGTGAGCCATGAGTAAAGCAGTGGAGGGGTCTTAAAAAAACCTTTTTTTTTATAAAGACACATTTTAGATTGTTAGAAAACAACAAAACAAATAATTAAATATTAACCTTTGACTCTCGAAAATATTTTTTAAAATTGTTAGGAAGTATTAACCACTTAAGTATCAGTAAGATGAGTGTCAGGATTATGACAATCCTAATAATAGACATGACTGTAAAGATCTTAGTAATCTTATATCATCTCCAAAGGGAATGTGCCTAAAACTGAAGTTCGAAATCCTAATATTGAATTATAAACTTTGAAAAAATATATCCATTGGCAAATCATGAACCTAAATCTAATAAATAATATTTAAAATCAATGAAATAAACATAAAAACTAAGATTTTTTTTATAGAATTGGATGAGGAACAAAATGTTCAAAATAAATTAAAAAGATTGAGAATGAGCCTTTGTGTGCGTCATCTCCAGCTAGGATTGAAAAATGAAAATAGAGTGGGAAAAAGAAAGTAGGAAGAAGAGGAAGTGAGTGGGTTCTTAGGAAGAAATAGAGTTCAAAGTAAATGATGGCACAGTTAAATTTGATGATAGTTCCTAAAAAAAAAATTTGTTGTTCCCTAACAATCTAGATTGTGTCTTTACAAGAGGCCCTTAAAAAATTAGTGGACAGATGAAAGATATAGATGCCTACGTACTGAAAATTGTGTCAACCTAAGACTAACTAGTTTGTATTATAGTTATGGCCGTGTCTATATCGAAAACTATAATCCAAACTAAACCTCATTCTTAATAAAAAAAAAAAAAAACTTTTTTTAAAAAGAAAGAGAAAAAAATTGGTTTGATTCCATTTTTTTTTTATGAAAAATATTTTTATTATAAATTTTCTACCAATGTCTAATGTTCGATATCATATACTTTCATAAAATTATTTTTCAAAAAATTAATATTTTTTATATATTTTTTAAAATAGTAAAAAATAAAATTTGTCTAACCCATAAGAAAATATTATTTACCATAATTTTTTTTCTAGAAAATTAGTCAATCAAACACCTAAATTAAGTTTTTTTTTATAATTTTTAAAAAATTCTATGATTTTTTTTTCTTTTCTAGAAAACTAAATTTGTAGAATTAATGTATTTTTCACTTTCCAATAAACCTACCTTAAAACTTAAAAATTATTTTTACATAGGCCCATGAAGAATGATGTAAACAGTCCATACTTATGATTTTTTTTGTTTGTCAATTTCACATAAAAGAATACAGTTAAGCAACCATTTATCTCAATAATGTCTCTCTTCTTCTTCTTCTTCTTCTTCATCCTCCCTCCCTCCACAGTAAGAATGACATCTAACTGAAATTTCAGCTTCAGCAGCCATTCTCAACTCTTCTACTCACTGTCTTCTTATCTTCATGTACATATACTATGCAGGTGGTGGTCTCGGTCCATGGCGAGCCGATAGTTGTGAGCACGTGGCCCTTCGTGGAGGCGGTCAGGGCTGCGTGGGGATCCCTCGACGCCGGATCCTCCGCCGTCGACGCGGTCGTCGACGGATGCTCCGCCTGCGAGCTTCTCCGCTGCGACGGCACAGGTCTTGTTCATTTCCCCACATCTCCTACTGATCTTGTTATGAACCTGCACCTTATTGCAACTATCTATAGTTTGTGAATTATTAATACTTAATTATCAAAATAGAGTGCTCGATCGAGTTGTACCTAATGTTGATTATTTTGAATTGAATGGGTCAATCAGAATCTAGTCGATAAGAGCATCATTAGTAAGGCCCATCCGTATTCTAGATTCTAGATTCAGAATTTAGAAGCTCATTTGATTGAATAGTAAGATACATCCCAAATTTTGATTTCTAGATTCTCAGGCCCAACACATCCATCCACATGAGCTATAGGTTGGGCATGAGAATTTCTAGATTCAGAATGTAAGAAATCATTTTGTAGAATAGTAATTCCCAATTTGGAACCCCAATTTCTAGATTATGGATTTACATTTTTTTTTTTCCATATTAATTTTCGACACAATCTTTTGGACCAAAGGTCATTTGATCATTTTCTACTATTCTCATACAAACCCAACCCATTCTACATCTGATAAGGGGATATGAGCACTGGCGGACGCATAATCTCTTTCCATAGGGAGAGAAAATACACGAACTTCGAATTTGACACATTATCTAGAAATTTTAAATAAAAAATGTGAAGAAAGCAGAGTAAATATTAAAACAAGCAAATAATATATAGGAAAAAAAACCCATAAACTCAAGAGGAGTAGCTGCTCCCTCTCAGCCTATGATGGGTCTGCTCTTGAAGATTATTCACAGATATATGGGAATAGTCGTGGACTTAATAAGACTCATAAGAGATTTTGAACTGGACGTTATGGGTAGGGCTGCAAACGAGCCAAGCCGAGCCAAGTTTTTATAAGCTTGAGCTTGGCTTGACTAAAATTAATCAAGCTCGAGCTCGGACTTGATAAGTTTTTTATTTTAGAGCTTGAGCTTGGCTCGAGCTTGTTTATATTAAGCTTGAGCTTGGCTTGGTTTGAGCTCGAGCTTGGCTTGATAAGCAAGCTTGATTCAAGCTTAATAAACAAGCTCGATAAGCTCAAAATCAAGCTCGATAAGCTCAAAATCAAGCTCGTTCAGCTTTATTTCAAGATCATTAAGCTTTATTTCAAGTTAACAAGTT
Source organism: Iris macrosiphon (assembly GCA_036927795.1). NCBI lineage: Eukaryota > Viridiplantae > Streptophyta > Magnoliopsida > Asparagales > Iridaceae > Iris > Iris macrosiphon. The sequence goes on from JAYESA010000014.1 coordinate 163,316,827, forward strand.
CGATTTCAAGATAGTTAGACTTGAATTCAAGTATATGTAATATTAATAATTTATTTATAGAATTTTAATTAAATTTTTTTCTTAATATCAATTATTAAGGAGCTCCTAAACGAGCCAGCTTGCAAGATCATAAACGAGCCAGCTCGCGAGCTCAAACGAGCCGAGTACTTCTAAGCTTGAGCTTGACTTGTTTATTAAACGAGCTCGAAAATGAAGCTTGAACTTGGCTCGTTTACTAAATGAACCGGGCTCAAACGAGTTTTTATCGAGCCGAGCTTCGAGCAGCTCACGAACGGCTTGGCTCATTTGCAGCCCTAGTTATGGGTAAGAGTTTAGTGTTGTATCTGATAATTAGTGAGAGGATGAGAAAAAAATATATGGTATCAGGGGTGGAATTAATAAGGATTCCCTTTTCAGAAATTTTCCTACAACGCATTGAAGTTCGTTGATATTAGTGTCAAAGGATATAGTTTTGTGAAATTACGATAAGCACACTAAAACACCATTCGGAATGGCATTTTATTTAAATTGGCAGAAAAAACGTCCTTCTTGTTAAAAGATCAAGCCACTTACAAAATAAAATTCAGGCTTATCAATTCAAACCTCCAACTCATCCATCTAAATAATCATGGATAAGGATAATATTCTTTGATTATATTCTTGTTATTTTGGTTATTCTGTTTCTATTTTATTGTTACTATTGTCTTCTATAAATAAGAAGGTTATCCATGTAATCGGTGTGGTGAGTTTCTATCCACCTCCATATTATGAGATTTCTATCTACCTACATGTTGTGGAATTTCTACCAACATGTACATTTATTTCTTCTTTTTGGTATCCGAGCAAGAAAAATGTCTTCCGCGTAACCTACATGTGGCAATTTTGTCACACTTCATCTCAGCCGTGCAAGGACAAAAGATGGAGCATTCACCAGTTAGACGTGAAAACGGTAGGCAATTTTGTCACCCTTCATCTCAGCCGTACAATGACAGAAAAGATGGAGCATTCACCAGTTATTAGACGTGAAGAACACATTTCTTCATGGCTTTCTCACCGAGAAAGTATATATGGAGCAGTCGAGGCGATTTATGGTCTTTAACAAGCCCAAACACGAGCCGATTTGGAATCATTACATGACAAACTGTGCATGACCACCACGCATAGTTTGAGGGAGAATGTCAAAAGATCAAGCCAGTTACAAAATAAAATTCAGGCTTATCAATTCAAACCTCCAACTCATCCATCTCAATAATCATGGATAAGGATAATATCCCTTGATTATATTCTTGTTATTTTGGTTATTCTGTTTCTATTTTATTGTTACTATTGTCTTCTATAAATAAGAAGGACATCCATGTAATCGGTGTTGTGATGTTTTTATCCACCTCCATATTATGAGATTTTTATCTACCTACATGTTGTGGGATTTCTACCAACATGCACATATTTATTTTCTTTTCTTCTGAAGGACGTTTCTTATGTATTTTGTTTTTTGATGCTCTTAATTTTTTTGCCCCCCAATGACCCATTAATTACATGTAACTAAAACTTCCTTGCGAAGGGCGTTTCCTTTGAATATTTGTGAGGAAAACACCCTTCAAAAGGACGTTTTCATTACATTGATGATGTCAGCAACAAATGTAAATGTGTAAAAAATACTGCTAGTCTGCAAGAAAAATACCCTTCATAAGAGCATTTTTATGACATTCATGATGTCAGCAACCAATGTAATGGTGATGATGTTTAAAAGAAAAGAATCTAAGTGTTCATGTGGTGAATGAGGCAATGTCCTCTCTGCCAAGTGTGTGATGAGTGCCCTTAATTTCCGTTTGACTTGCTAACAAACATACATGTGATTTGCTGGCTGCCAACCCAATGCTAACAAAACATTCGTAATTAATCGCTCTGCATTCAACATTTATATGAATTATATAAGCAATTCAACTGTTCCTAACTAAGTGCCACTTTGTAATTTAATTCTTTCCTCCTTTACTTTGTTGTATTCAATCACATAGATAGGCCAACATTATGTTATTACAAGAACACAAATAAGATCCTAAAAACGATGCCAGTAAAAATACCCGTTTGTAACGAAAGCGTCCACCGGAAGGACGTTTTCATTGCCTTTATACGCTCTTTCAATGGGCATATCTATTTTTTTTTAAAATTGATGTAAAAAAAAGTCCATCGGAAGGGCATTTTTGTTGCATATATACGCCCTTCTGATGGACGTATTAGTTTATTGAATATTTTTTAATAACTACTTTCACTCAATACGTAACACTCAATACGTTCTTACAATAGACGTTTGTTCTTTCGTTGCAAATTTGCCAAACTTTGTTCTCTTGAGAGAGAATATCAACAAACTTCAATACGTTGTATGAAATTTTCTGTGGCAGAGAGGGCAGGAATGAGAGGACCGAAGATGAGTGCCGATGATACACTGATACTCCACCACAGGCGGTTGGGGCACTCCTCTTTTGGTATTTTGAGTAGGTTGTATCCATCTATTTATGAGAAAGCAAATAAGGAAAAACTAGTATGTGATGCATGTGATTTAGGCAAACTTACTAGGAGCTCATATGTTAGTGCGGGCCATATGAGCTCTTCTGTTATTGATTGTTTCTCTCGTGTGACATGGCTGTATTTGATGAAGAATAAGAGTGATGTCGTTGCCTGTTTCCAGGACTTTCATAAACATGTCCAGACTCAGTACAGAGCAGTGGTGAAGGTACCGAGGTCTGACAATGTGACATAGTATACCAACAAAGCACTTGAGGAATACCTGTCAGCCCAAGGGATACAGCATCAGACCACCTGTGCATACATACCAGCACAGAATGGAGTGGCAGAAAGGAAGAACAGACACCTTCTGGAGGTGGCAAGGAGCATGATGATCTCCATGAATGCCCCACAAAGTCTGTGGGGGCATGCAATATTGACAACAACTTAACTGATCAACATGATGCCCTCGAAAGTACTGAGATGGAAGTCTCAATGTGAGATATTGCAAGAAAATAATAGTGGGATACTCCCGCTGAAGGTGTTTGGCTGCGTATGTTTTGTGAAGGACAACAGACCATCTGTTAGGAAACTTCACCTTAGGGCAATCAAGTGTGTCTTCGTGGGCTATTCGGCGACTCAGAAGGGGTACGTGTGTTGGAGCCCAGTAGAGAAGAAGATGTTTGTGAGCATGGATGTTCACTTCAGGGAGCTTGAGCCATACTACCGTTAGGAGGGAACCTCATCCATGGGCAACTCACCTGACACTGAAAGTATGAGACGAGAGAGGGAGATTGGTGAGAGTTTGGTGACCGATTTAGGAGTATGGCATGAATGAATGGTTGAGGAGGAGAGAAGAGGAACAGGGAAAGGAGATGAGAGGTGTTAGGCCCATGGCTCAGGGGAGTTACTTACCTACAACAGGAAAGGGAAGCAAATTGCAGAACCAGTACCTATAGTGCAGTGCCAAGTCCCTTGCCTGTGTCCATCTCGACTCCTGAGACACCTACACCACCACCACCAGATTTTTCTTCAGGTGATATCATTCTTCCTATCCCTCTCACACCATTATCAGTACGGAGGACCACTCGCAGCAATACGAAAAATTCTCCTGATAGATATGGTTGGGACCTTGCTCAGTTTGTTTCATATGATAACATCTCTTCTTCTCATGGAGCATTCATTGCGTCTTTGGATAGTATTACTGTACCTAACAATTGGCAGGTTGCCAAGAACGATCCAAAGTGGAAAGTGGCGATGCACGAGGAGTTATGGACTCTTGAGAAGAACCACACTTGGAAACTGGTAAAACCGTCAGAGGGGAAGAGGGTAGTCGGATTCAAGTGGGTCTTTACTGTGAAGCAGAACCCAGATGGACAGGTTGAGCGCTACAAGGCTCGACTGGTGCCAAAATGATACAATCAGGCGTACGACATTGACTACGACGAGACTTTTGCACCAGTAGCGAAGATGAGCACCGTCAGGATCCTGATTTCTTTGGTAGCGAATGGTGGATGGAAGCTACACCAACTGGATATGAAAAATTTGTTTCTTCATGGGGATCTAGCGGAGGAGGTGTACATGGAGATACCACCAGGATTCTGTATGGATAAGACAGTGGGCAAGGTCGGTAGGTTGAAGAAGTCCCTCTATGGACTGAAGCAGTCTCCTCGAGCGTGGTTTGACAGATTCAGGAGAGCGATGATAGGGATGGGATATCGGCAGATCAACACTGATCACACTGTATTTTTTCGTCGGAGTGGAGGCCACATCACCATGCTTGCAATATATGTGGGCGATATGATTATCACAGGAGATGATGAGCAGGAGATTGCCCGACTCAAGGGGAAGCTTGGCAAGGAGTTCGAGGTGAAGGACCTTGGCCTTCTTCAGTACTTCCTTGGGATTGAGATTGCTCGAGAAGCAGAGGGGATTGTTCTTTCTCAGAGGAAGTATGTGCTGAACCTTCTTACAGAGACAGGGATGTTGGGATGCAAACCTGCAGCGACGCAGATCAATCAGAGGTTCAAATTGGGTGCTGAGGCTGGAGAACCAGTTGACTGGGACATATACCAGAGACTGGTGGGCAAGCTGATCTATTTGAGCCACACATGTCCTGATATCTGCTTTGCAGTGAGTGTGATGAGCCGCTACATGCATGACCCAAGGAAGGGTCATATGGATGCAGTGTACCAAATTCTGAGATACTTGAAGGGTGGCCCCGAAAATGGGCTGATATTCAGGAAGAATGATCACGTGAGCATCGAGGGCTACTGTGACTCTGACTGGGCTAGCTGTGCTGATGACAGGAGGTCTACCTCGGGCTATTGCCTATTTGTAGGAGGCAACTCGATCTCTTGGAGGAGTAAGAAGCACCCACTGGTGGCCAGATCGACAACTGAAGCGGAGTACAGAGTTATGGTCTTAGGAGTTGCAGAGCTACTATGGCTGAAGAGTATGCTGGTGGAGCTAAAGCTGGATCAAGGAGCCAAGATGAAGCTGTGGTGTGACAACCAGTCAGCCATCAGTATCGCCAACAATCCAATGCAACATGACATGACCAAACACATCGAGATCGATAGGTTCTTCATCAAGGAGAAGTTGGACAGTGGACTACTGGAGGTAGACCATGTTCCAACCAATGATCAGGTAGCACACAATCTGACCAAGGGACTTAGCTCTGTAGATATGATTAGAGGATGTGACAAGATGGGCTTAGTGAATATCTTTCGCCCATCTTGAGGAGGAGTGTTGGTATATTAGAATGTATTAGAAGATTCATGTTGGTCAATCAATTTGGTCAGTTTGTGTTGGCATGGAGACAACAACATGATATGAATACGATCACACAGTTTTCAAGAACTAGGATAAGGTGGAGATATGACAATGAATAAATATGTAAATGAGATATTAACCTTATGTTATCTATCTAAAATAGAAACAAAAATTAATAAATGAGATATTTAAAAGACATTAATTACACCTCTAGATTATGAAGGAAACTAACGGAAAGGTGAATGAACTGATTTCCCAAAGAAGACGGTAGCTTTAGAAGAAAGAAAACAATGACAAATACCTTCATAGTTAATATCTTTCATGCATTTATTTCATGTTGACAAGATGGGCTTAGTGAATATCTTTCGCCCATCTTGAGGAGGAGTGTTGGTATATTAGAATGTATTAGAAGATTCATGTTGGTCAATCAATTTGGTCAGTTTGTGTTGGCATGGAGACAGCAACATGATATGAATACGATCACACAGTTTTCAAGAACTAGGATAAGGTGGAGATATGACAATGAATAAATATGTAAATGAGATATTAACCTTATGTTATCTATCTAAAATAGAAACAAAAATTAATAAATGAGATATTTAAAAGACATTAATTACACCTCTAGATTATGAAGGAAACTAACGGAAAGGTGAATGAACTGATTTCCCAAAGAAGACGGTAGCTTTAGAAGAAAGAAAACAATGACAAATACCTTCATAGTTAATATCTTTCATGCATTTATTTCATGTTCTTACTTGCATTATTTATGGCCTTTTCTTCTTTAACTCATTCATACGCCTCAGCTTGCTTAAGCAGCCATGTAAAAGCAGAATATGTAGGGAAGTTTATCTGACATGTATCCTTGAAGTATCGAAGTTTCTAAATATCTAATACACGACACAGATAGAGCACCTTTATTGATGTATCCGTGCAATATAGGGTTAATTGAATTTATAGGTACTTGACTAACAAGTTCAAGCATCTAGGAATGTATTTGTAAGTGATGTTCTTTGGAACTGTTGGCGTGTATCAGTCTGGCTTTTAGGTTCATATTATACCTTTGAGATGACTGATTCACTAGTGCATAATTTATCATCTTCCCTTTCTAGACTATCACTCAATAGAAAATTTTGAGGTAGATCCTTGGTTACATGAGTTTAAGCTGGAGAACAAAAAAGTCTCCTACCTGCCAACCAACCTTTTAAATTATGTCATAGTCCTCCTATGTTGAAAATTCCCTCGCCTTGGAATTTTGCACCAACTGAAAAGGTATTCTGGAACTTTTTGAAATCAATGCTGTGGTTATTGCTGATCCCAACGTGAATAAGAAAGACTTGGGTGATGCCGCCAAAGATGATTTGTTCTAGTGATGTAGTTTTGGATGTTGCTTCTTGATACTGAAAAATTAAGCCTATATCAATTGTATGTGCCTCATTTAATATCTGCTGCAATATATCATCCAGATAGAGAAGTAACCTATTGACTATTCGTTGCAAGCCCAGTTCCCTTTCATTCTGGTGTTCCTAGTTACCATGTTTTACTTATAGCAAATAAGGTAGTATTCGTTTCTTCTGTATGATTGATTCAATTTATGTTGTCAATAGTTGGACCTGGTGGCAGTCCAGATGAAAATGGAGAAACTACATTAGATGCTCTTGTTATGGACGGAGTAAGTTCCACCATTAACATGGACTTGCTTTCATATTGATTTGAGAAGATGTTTGCAGTTTGCTCATACATGTATAGAAGATAATGAAATGACACCTTTTTTGTCTAAGGGTCCATAGACAACAATGGATGTTGGGGCTGTTGCTGCTATGAGGTATGTGAAGGATGGTATTAAAGCTGCAAAATTGGTTATGAAACACACAAAACATACTTTGCTTGTCGGTGAACAGGCCTCGGTGTTTGCTATAACAATGGGTCTTCCAGGACCTTCAAACCTTAGCTCAGCAGAGTCCATTGAGAAGTGGACCAAGTGGAAAGAGAATTCGTGCCAACCAAACTTTCGAATGAATGTCATTCCAGCAACTGCATGTGGCCCTTATCATGTAGATAATGCCGCACCAGCTATAACTGAGAACTCCTGTAAACCTACCACAGAGGGAAACAATGGGGGGAAATTGTCTGAAGGCAACCTATTGAATGCACTCGGTTCAAACAAATTCGTTAATCGTAACAACCATGACACTATATCTATGGCTGTGATTGACAAAGTAAGTGATTTACAACTTATGTCCTGAGTTTATTTTCCTACGTGACGCGTATTTATGTTTTGCATAGGATGGACGAATAGCAGTTGGGACATCCACAAATGGTGCTACATTTAAAATTCCTGGCCGGTATGTCTAAGTTCTTGGCAACACTATTTGATGGTACTATTGAAATATATTTTTTTTGGCAGTTTTGAGAGTACAAAATATTGTAAAATTAAACTTGAAATTTGCTCGAGTCTCAATTATTCGTATTTGGCTTCTTAAAGTTGACATGATATGGAATTAACTAATGATTTGCAGAAGATTAGAAATTTGCTTGAAGATTGACCACTGTTAGTTTTAAGTCTCTCTTTTATGAATCTTCTCATCTATATTTCTTTCTTTCTTACCTAATCAGCACTGGAACTTTTTTCTTTTAGGGTGGGTGATGGACCTATAGCTGGTTCTTCAGCTTATGCTGATGATGAAGTTGGTGCTTGTGGTGCAACTGGTGATGGTGATATCATGATGCGGTTTCTTCCATGGTATGCTCAACCATATTTGTAAATGGGCTGTGTTTGATGGATAAATTTTGTTAGAGAGAAGTTTTATGAATGAATCATTATTGTACTTGTAGTGTTTTATTCCAGTTTTAGAATCTAATTTTCCTTGGATACTCACAAGAAAGTAATGTCCTAAGAAATATTGTCATCATCATTTATCATTTATAAGTTTGGATCTTCGCAAGTGTCTAAGTGTATGTAATGTTAGTATAATTATTTGGTATCAATAGGCTCCTATTTCCATTGTGTGCTGGCTTTGAAGGAAGGTAATGCACTAGATTTGCCATAATCTAGGGGGCAGAGATTGTTGCTTGATTAGGCCATAAGGCTTGGTTTTTTTGCATCCTGCAGCAGGATATCACTTCGAGAGATGGAAACAGCCTCTCCTTAAACTGGGGGTAAGGATATGTATATGCTGATACTCCCCAAACCCTAGCAGGAGCCTTCTGGTACCAAGACCTCTCTAATATCAAGCTACCGTGTAAAATTGTTGTTCCTTTAGGAGTAATTATTAGGGAGAAGTTTATGTCAAATCAGTGTTTTGTCCCACTCTCCCAAAGTTTGTAGTAATCATCTTTCATGTAATTATAACGAACCAGGAAAAATGAGCTATAAGTGGGATATGCAAGTAGGTTTTATGCTTCATATGTTATCTAACACTCAATATCTTTTACCTGGGTCTATGGCTTATGTTGTGCTTTGAGATGACGGCAAATTAAACCCTATATCTTATCAAATTTCTTCTCTCCGGACATATAATTTGGGATGGTTTTGGAGGGCTGCTTCTTACGTACAAGAGCTAAACCTACATTCCCAGTTAGGTAGGTTTCCATAACCACCAACTGACTATTTGGGTTTACAGTAAGCTCTTCTCTTGTTCATGGCTTCCCTGGCCAGGAATTTCGTTTCAAATGAAAGGAGTCATGTTAGATTGAAAGCCAGTTGAAACAGCTGTTTAATATTTTCATGAGCCTTATCAATTTAGAGTTTGCTCTATACCTTGAGGGAAAAGAGTTAGAAATGACCACAGTATGACCATTCATACAGTTGAGTGCTAGCATAGGAAGCAGGGACACTTCAATAATGTGGGACGTCTTGTGTCGACACGTATCCAACACGTAATTGAAGCAACCCGGACAAGCCAAAATACACAAGAACCCACCAAAAATAGGTGCCATATCCATGTCGCCCTATCCTTACCGAGTCGTCTGATATTCCTATCCATGCAACATAGGTGCTAGCATTTTTTTGCATCAACACAATAAGGTGGCTCAAACCTCAAGCTTGTTCAATCAGAATGTGTCATGCAACGTGGCCAATATCATAGTGAAACAAGTTTATGGTCCTACCGAGCATTTTCATATTGTGAAATGGTCAGTTGCTGGTATGTATGTTTTCATGGCCGTTTCTGATCAAGTGCAAATCGTGCGATCGCACAGGCCCCAAAAACCGGAAGGTCCCAAATTTTTTAACTTATGTATATTACTATATATTACTAATGTGATTTTTTTTTTTTTAGATTTATGCCTCCCTATTTTTAGAAACTGCAGTAACGTGACCCTTAGAATATCATAAAAATCCATTTTTTAGAGTGGTTAAAAAAGACCATTTTTTAGTATTTGTACAGGGCACTTGGAATGTAAGAAACGGCCTTGTATGTTTTTGACATTGTTCTTTATCCTCCATTTTTTTAACTCATCTGTTTTCTTTTTCCTTTTATGTTTATTGATTAGTAGTGATCCAAATATCCTGATTATCACCAGTTAATACAGACATTTCTTATCTTCTCTGTAGAATTAAAATAATATGCACCGTATGTTCCTCCTATTTAGATTTCTGTTTTCTCTTACATTGCACGATTTCTATTGAATCTAGTATTCTAAAGTAGACATAAGATCAGACTTGGGAGTAGAGTTGTAAACAAGTAATCTGGTTCATAGGCGTGACTTTTTTCGTATATATATTTTTTCTCATAGAGGATATACAGATGCCGAAATAGGAGTTTGTTATGTTGCATGTTAACTAGAAGTGGTTCTTGCAGCTATCAAATTGTGGAGAGCATGCGGCAAGGAATGGACCCCAAGCATGCTGCAGTCGATGCGATATCGAGGATCGCTCGTAGGTATCCTGATTTTGTGGGGGCTGTTTTTGCGGTCAACAAGAACGGAACACATGCTGGAGCTTGTCATGGGTGGACATTTCAGTATTCAGTAATGACGCGGGAAATGAAAGATGTTGAAGTCTTCACAGTGGCACCTTGATACTCCTCGGTTGGAATTCAGGCCAATTAGAAAGTAAATTCATGCTTATATTTCACTTGTTTTACCAAAGGACTATGGAAAATTTTCTCATTCACTCAGTTATGTGTGTGAGAGGTCACGACCGTATGCTGCTGAGCTTACAGGCATTCCTGTCGTGTATAAATTTGACAGCAATTTATGTTTCTTGGTACACTTTTTTTATACATCAAAGAGAGATTTTATTCTGAAGTTCAATGGTTCATATTATGATAAGAAAGTCAAATATCACCAATACTGTTACATTGCTTTTTTTTTTTTTTCTCTCCAGTTAACACTGTCTCCTATGGAATTTACAATTTGGTGAACAAAAATGATCGGCCAGCTGCCGCATCCCTCTCCTGGTCCCCCTTCTTCTGCTCCGCGTCCGGCAGACCAGCCGTCGCGTCTACCCGCATGGCGGCCCCGTCCCCCTCCTGCTCCGTGTCCGGCCGTCGTGCCACCGGCCGGACCATCATGTGTGAGCACAGCGCGAGCAGTGCAATATGGTTGTTTGGTGAATGCCATGGGGTCGGTCTGCTGTGCTCATATTTGTGACCTAATTGTTCTTAGTCAAAACAGCAGGACCAATATGCCAGTAGAAAAATTACAATATAATTGTACGTGCACGTAGAGAACTCAAACATGACAGTGGTACGAAAATCTGTATGACAACCTCCTCTCCGATGTCTGTTTAGGCCCTTTAACACAAAACTCTAATGCCAAATTCAAGATAAAATTGAGGTGTGTTGTACAACTGACTGTACTTAGGTCTTCTCCAAAAGGGAGCTCTTTTAAAAAACTTAATATTAGAGCCTTTTTCGTAGGGTATCCTACTGATGTTTCTATCTAAGGTTCTGTCATAGATGAAAAATATTAAAAATAAATATATACGACATCTAGAGCCATTGATAGAATTTTTGTCTGTGTCATATGAAAAATGGATTAACATAAATATTTACTTATCATATCATAATGAGAAGTTGTTATTTTTTTGTTTAATGCCACGTAAATAAATATAAACACCAATATATTTTCTTATAGTCGGATTTCTATATAGAATAAAATGCCACCTAAATCTTAGTTAGAGACATTTTTTTATAGTTGAGTTCTTATAAAAAAAAATGCCACATAAACATTCTTCTTAAAAGGTTTTGACACAGAATAAAAATTCAAAAATAGGTATAGCCATTGGTGAAGTCCTTGGATTTTTATTTTTGGTTTCTTTTTTTTTCCATTATATTATCCTTTCCAACATGTGTTGTTGTTGTCCGTGTACTCATGTTCACGTTATAATAGAAAAAAATAAACCAAAATAAAAATTCAGGGTCCCAATTTTTCAATTGGACATGTCAGGACTTAAACTTTACGCTGATATAAAATTCAGGGTCTAAACGCTAATTAGCCCAAAAAGTATTGGTTCAAAGTAGGGCTGCAAATGAGCCAAGCCGTTCGCAAGTTGCTCGAAGCTCGGCTCGATAAAAGCTCGTTTGAGCTCGGTTCGTTTAGTAAACAAGCCAAGCTCAAGCTTCATTTTCGAGCTCGTTTAATAAACGAGCCAAGCTCAAGCTTAGAAGTACTCGGCTCGTTTGAGCTTGCGAGCTGACTCGTTTAGAAGCTTGCGAGCTGACTCGTAAGTTGGCTCGTTTAGAAGCTCGTTTAGGAGCTCGTTGCTGGTAGTCTACAAATTTATTTTTTTATTTAAATTTTAATTTGTTCTTTGTTTAATTCTAATTTTATGCATGTTTGTATAACAATATGGTTGTGTGAATTATATATAATTATATGTTCTTAATAATTGATATTAAGGAACTTTTCAAATTAAATTTTTATAAATAAATTGTTAATATTATAGGTACTTGAATTCAAGCCTAACTAGTTTAAAATTAAGTTCGTTAAGCTCGAAATCAAGCTTAATGAGTTTGAAATAAAGCTGAACAATCTTGAAATCAAGCTTAACGAGCTTGAGTTTGAACTTATCAAACTTGTTTATCAAGCTTGAATCAAGCTTGCTTATCAAGCCAAGCTCGAGCTCAAACCAAGCCAAGCTCAAGCTTAATATAAACGAACTCGAGCCAAGCTCAAGCTCTAAAATAAAAAAATATCAAGCTCGAGCTCGAGTTCGATTAATTCTAATCAAGCCAAGCTCAAGCTTATGAAAGCTTGGTTCGGTTTGGCTCGTTTGCACCCCTAGTTCAAAGATAACGACTAAAGTGTATCCTAAGATGTTGTAAATTTTATTTTAAGAAAAGGGTTGGTTGACCTGTATTAAGCTAGTGCTAAAAAAAAAGGGACTAAAAATAGAATTAAAAAAATAAATAAATGTGGAGACCAATAGACCAAGTCATTCTCTACCAACTCTTGAAATTAAAACTGCAGCTTGAAAGAAGAAAGCCTGGAGCTCTTTCTTGTTGAGCAACAAAACCTACGTTTTTAGTAAGTTATTGCATGTTGCTTTCTTGCTTGCTTGGCTGAGCATCCTATGATAAGCTGAGAAGCAACAACTTGTGTACAGCAACTGAAAATATTCTATGTTCTTAATATGATTGCAACCATCCAAGCATAGGAAAATTTCTTACTTAATCTTGGAATCATGTTTGTGGGGTCGTGGCATGTTGGTTACGATGGAGGATTTTCATGAGAATAGACACAGTTCGAATTTTTTTCTTGAAAACTTAGAAATGATATTAAAAAATAAAAAAAAAATCTTGGAATCACGGACGCCGACGAAGATCAAGATAAGGATAGTTAATCAGACATAGAAGGCCTGTTATCAAGTGCGGAACCAAACATTCGATCCCGGGATGGACTAGGTTGGACTGGACCGAACTAAACTGGTATGAGTTCTCATGTGGAAAAAAAAAAAATTATTATTATTATTATTTTTTTTTTTTTTTTGGGTGTCTGGAGCCTATCTCAGTCCTTATCGACAGAGGGAGATGAGACAATAATTCATTGATTGGTGTCCCAAATTCCTTGCAGTCTATGTTGTTGTTAACTGTTGCATGATTAACACGAATATTTTTGTTAACATGTTCATTATCTATAGTTGTCTTGTACAATAACGAGAATCTCTTCTCCTTCTTTTTTCTAGGTTGTGTTGATTGTAGACAAAGGAAGTATAACACTAAAAGTACAATCAAATGGATTATCTCTACTGATATAATGAGACTTTGAAGACTCAAAATTGATCTGTCTAAAATATTTATAAATTTTACATCGATTAATAAAAAAATAATATCACGTAAAAAAAAGTTGTTAAAAAAATTAAATTTGTTATAGACAACGTCTAGAGAAATCGAATTTAACTAACCAAGGAGAATATCTTACTCCTTAACCACATAAAGTAGAAGAAGTATTTGGACTATAATTAGATAATATTATGTAGTTAAATAATTACTTAAAATTTATATATTTTTTAATTTTTAATTACATGAAGACATGTATACGACTTAGACCGTTAACCGTCTTCAAGACTCTTTATAAAAATAAAAATATATTAATAATAAATTATAATTAAAATATAATCAAATATATAGTAAATTTTAATTCAAATATAAATATATATATAATAAATTTTAATTAAAATATTTTACAATAAAAATTTATTTTGTGTGTAACTTACGATTAATTTACTATAAGTTAGATAAGATTCCTTTTGCACTGTGCTGCAGCTAACCCAATAATTGAGTATGTCACACTGCATGCATGATGCCATTCAACTAGTACAACTTTTGTATGTTTCTACACTCCAAGCAAAGCCGTTGATTATAGGAACTTCAAATTATAGCTAATTTGCAATTAAATACAGTGATCTATTACATTTGTACAAATTGTACACTTCTGCAAATTGTTATCACGGAAGGCTATTGCTTACATTCCGCGCTTGATGCGGAAGTTAATATCACCAACTAACGCTAACTATGTATCAATTGAAAAATAAACGAAATCGTTAAGGGGATGTCTGGTTTGCAGATTTGAATTTTAAACCACTAAACGTATTTGGTTGGAGAATTTGCAGACAATATTTACTCTAATTTGATATAAAAAAAAAAAAATCTTGTCTGTCACGAAATCGATTTTTTTTTTTTCCGAAGTGGAACGCGAAAGTAAAATATCCTCATTTACACTTCATGGATTTGGTTGGAGAACAATTTTCTCTCTACTTTAACCAAAAAAAATATTTACTATTTATGTTACTTCAACATAAATAACACTTTTTCACTCATTTCAACAATCAAACACTAAATTTTAGGATTTTTCACTTCTAATTTTCACGTATTCAAAGCATTCAAACGATAAGAATTTTTCACTTCACTTTGCTCCACTTCAGCGTAAAATGTACTAAAAATGTCGATTTTCGAATTTTGTACTTTGTCATACTTTGCCAAACCAAACAGCTCCTAATAGCATATCGAAGTGCCCACTGGTCCCTCCTTGTCAATAAACAGCCTAAAAATGAACAATTTATTTTTTATCTTTTTTTTCTTATGTTTTTTTTATTTTTTATTTTTTTTATATAGGTTAGTCAATTTCTAGTCCATCCGAATTTACTGTAGTCCACCCCATCTTGAGGTTCTAGATCCGTCCATGATTCTGTACACAATTACTTAATGTAAGGAGAGCGAATCAATAGCAGGTCCAGCTATTTAAGGAGTATATACCTTACATACATACACAATTAAGTACTTAATGTTGGTGAAGGAGAACAAATCAATAGCAGGTCCTGCTATTAGAGGAGTATATAACTATATATATATATATATATATATATATATATATATATATATATATATATATAAATAAATAAGGAGGAGTTGAAGCAATCATCATCAGTAGAGGAGAGGAGAGGAGAGGAGAGGAGAAGAGAATGCTGATACTGGAAGTTGGCATATGGGTGATTCCATTCACTCTGGTCTGCGCGCCGGGGAGGCGGCTCGTGCTTCTGGTCCGCCAGCTCCGGCGGATGCTCGCGCGTTTGCGGCCCACGGCCGTGTCCGTCTCGAACCGCCTGGCGAGGCTCGACACGGCGACTCTCATGTTCTGACATTTAGTTTTCTCAGAGCTACTGCTTTCTTGTACATCCTCAACGTCCGTATGCCAAAAAAGTTGTAAAAGTTGCGGTACTGTTGTTTCTCTTCTTTGGCGATATCATATAGGTAGACAATGTTATCAATGCTTACTCAAGTGCTTCGTATCTATAAGCTATTGCATCGATCCAATTAATGTCTTTGTGCTGGTCGAGCCCGGAAGGCCTGTGAGGCGGCGGTTGCTTTATGTCCAAAATTAAAAATTTAGAGGTCATCAATTTTTTTTTTAAGCTAAATTATAACTTGATATTTTCAGCTATTCAAAATACTCTCAACTTTAATATGTATCATTTTTATACCCTAAATTTCAAAAATGATGATATTATCCCTACTCTCTTCCTCCTCCCCTCTGGTTGTCACCAACCCTACCGCATCCCCACCCCATCCGCACCACTCCTGCACCCCTCGGCACCCTCCTCACGTCGTAGCTCGGGGAGGGGATTGGTTGGGGGTGGGGAGGCGATGCGGGGAGTGGATCGATTGGGGGGGGGGGGGGGGGGGGGGGGGGGGGGTGCGGCAGGAGGTGATGACAGCCGGTGGAGAGGGGGGAGGGGAGGGGGATAATTTTATCATTTTCAAAATTTAGGGTATCAAGTTGATACATATTAAAGTTGAGGGTATCAAGTTGAAAATTTTGTATACTTGTGGATATCAAGTTGTAATTTAGCCATTTTTATACTATTTAATATATGTAAGGTCAATTTTGGAAAGAAAAAAAAAAGAGTCCAGTAGACTCATTATAATCCTTTTAGTTCGCGATTTTTTTTTTTATTGTAGGATATCCAACCGTCATATACTAGAATACCAAGATATAAGTTAGCTAGCCAGGCTAAAAAAAAAAGATTTGGTACAATCGCTGTAAAAATCCTCTCCCTTTTTGTCGCTTTAACAATCGGACTATTTCAATTTTTTCTACCCTTCCGTCGTTGTCAATCTTCTCTTTTGACCTCTCTCTGTTTGTGTGTTTCTTGGAGGTAATTGAACAAGAGAACAAGTTACACTTTCTTTTCTTTTTCTTTTTTATTTGGAACATCTTCAATTTTATTAGTATTTTTTTATGACATATTATTTTGGATATTATATTATATTTATTATTCTATTTCTTGAATTTTGTATTGATAATACTATTATATCATCGTTGATGAAAAAAATAAATGATAGAAACATTAAGCTTTGAGGTGGTCACTTTTAGAGTTAGCCTTCTGTCTCAAAATCTAAAATTCTGCACTGATACTGGTTAAGAGAAGAAGGGGGTTTGTGTATATAAAATCATTCTTCTCCTACAATGCAATATGCTAGACTTGCATGAGATTATGTAGCACCTTCTGAAAATGTGAATACTTCTATATCCAAGTTCATCACAAACCCTTGCCTCAACAAAAAGGAAATAATGTAGGTTACAAGGATATGTATCGAAACCTTTCATTGAGGACCAATAACAGGCTAGAAGCTTATTATTTTTCGCAGTAACTTTCTATCAGAACTGCAATGATGACATGAAGCAAATCCAGAGATTTCTGGTGCTGCACTCTTCATAGGCTATAACAATGAACCATGGTTTTTGGCAAGGTTCCAGTATCGATATCGGATTCATCCTATAAGAATCAAGATTGACAATATCGACAGTTTTGGATCGAAATATCGAATTTTTCATCATCAAAAAGCAAATAATTATTAATAAATTAATAAAAATTTAGAAAAAATATTGTATACATTTAGACATAATTTTAAATAGTTTCTGTAATTTTTTAATTATTTTAGAATTGAACGAAATAGTAGCCATATTTGCCGATTGGTTACCTACGATAGATCAGCTTTCTTCTTATATATACTTTTACAACCTTACTAATCTTTTATACTCTTGTTGATTGATCTTTTTTCATTCATTTTTTTTTTACCGAATTAACTGAAAAATAGACCTCCAATTTCGATATCGATCAATATCAAAATCGGTCGGCATCGAATCGGGATATGCCAAATCGTATTGATATCAGTCGTATCGGATCGGCACCGGCCGATACTGCAAAGTATGATTTTTTTGTTAATTTTCTGTCATGAAGTAGAAATCGGATACTGATAGTCTCATTTCCGAATAAAGGAAGACAAATGGTCGAAAGTATCTTTCAATATCGACACCTATTTTTGTTGATGTTATTATTGTCGTTGCAATAATGAACCATGAGTTTTGGCTGGTATCTATCGTATCAGTCTAGAAAACACATTTTGAACGTGAGCAGAGACACAGAACTCAACTGGCTCTTGTGATCAGTGTGAAGAGGTATAACCTTTATGGTTGGACGAAGATCTCGGAATCAAATCGCCGGGGAGGTGTGGGGACAGTGGGTCCAAATGGCATGCAACACAGCGTACCTAAAATTCCGCACGTATCGTCGGACATCTCTAAAAAAAAAAAAAAAAACGTGAGCAGAGATGAAACATTTTTAGTAGTAAACTTTATCTTAAAAAGGAAAAAAATTTGGGACTAAAGTGTATATTTAATGTCCACAGAGAGAGAGAGAAACTATAGCAGGATTCGAATTGAACGGTTTTGAAATTGCTTCGGAATCCAAATAAACTGTAGTAGATTTGACTACATGGCATGTAATGTAATATGCTGATTGTACATGAATAATTGAGAAAATATAGTTAGCCCATTTCTAATGGGATTTGTCATAGATCTTTTTTAAAAAAAACTTCAATGGACAATATTTCAATTTTTATCCTACTTTGTTTTTGACAACGTAGGGTAGAAATGGAGACCATTGAAGAATATAATTTTTTTTGTACAATTTTTATGTAAAAACTCTTTCAATTATGATAGAAAATTTCTTTCTCAAAGCACAATGCTAAGTATAATAGAAACTCAATTTTAGAAATCTCCATTGAAGATGGTCTCTCTCTCTTATTTCTACAGAAGATTATTTTTATAAAACGAAAAAAAAATCTCATTATCCACGGTGATGTAGGGTGGATAATTTTTATGAGAGTTTTTACATCTAGAAACTCTTATAGAAATTTTACATCTCTCATAGCAATTAATATTGAGCCTTACATCATTAAATTGATTCTTTTATTTTTTGCCACATCGAATAAAAATTGATAACCATTAAAGAGTAATTTTATTTTTTCCTATTTAGAAACTCTATCAGCTATGATAGAAAGTAGAGAACGATGCCAAGCAGACAGAAACTTATTTTTAGACATTTTCATTGGAGATGACCTTAGGTGGTAAAAGCGGAACTAGAAATTCGGAATAGGATAGACTTACGGTATGGACTGAATCATGTGGGAAAAAAACAAATAAAAAAAATTTCTACAAACTATTAAAGTTTAATAAAATTGTGCTGACAATACAAAGTTTATCGAAATTATATAATAAGAAACAAAACGTCCACCGTTTCTCAATCCAATTCTCAATAAATAAAATGGTCCAACCATTGGAAATTTTTTGGATAGAAAATGTTCGTTTTTAGGCATTAAGCATGAGATAATAATTAAAAAAGAGAGCCTTTTTTGGAAAAAAAAATGTTCAAATTTAGATATTAAGCATGAAATGATAATTAAAAATAAATAAACAAAAAAGTTCAAAGTAAGGATTTGGACCCTCAACCTTATCTTATTACTCTACTAGTAACCACAAGTTCCAAATATGCTAACAGGATATATATATAACTAGTAAATGTACGTACGTTGTATTTAAAATATTTTTTTTTGATATTATTGTAAAATAGTTTAAATATATATACACAAACACACACATTTTAATTACAATTTATTATCGATTTAATTATAATTTATTATGGATATATCTTTACTATTTATAAAAATTATTTATCTCCCGAAGTTATAAAAAAAAATTTAAATTTGTTGAGTATTACTTACGGTTTTAGAATTTTTTAATTTGCCGTAATTTTTTTTTTAAATTGCCTGAGTATTTAGTTACAGTTTGGTTTTAGTTTTTATTTATTTTCGTAATTTTTTTTTAAATAAATTGGTTTAGTATTTACTTACGACTTAGACGGTTCGATTTTGAGCCGATTCCAATACGTATTATAATAGTAGAGATAAATTTTGTGATTTAGACATATATAACAGAAACGATCATTAAACATTTTTTTGTTTTGATTTTTTTATTAGTTGTTAATCTTTAATCCTCAAGACTAATCCGTATTTTTTTTTAAACGTCTAATAGTCGGATGTTTTAGTTCTAAATTTATAATTTTGTTCTTTCAGTGCATTTTTTTTATATTTTTATATTTTTTATTTTGGGCTTGAAGCACTGGGGCAACCCCGAGTGGTAGTAGGCACATGGACACTAGCGGGTAGGTCCTGGCTTTTCAAGTCATGGCACCGCATGTTGGGGTAAGAAAAAAAAAATCAAAAAAAATCAAAAATCACTGCTGCGGCCTATGTGCAATTTGCAGTGCAAATATACTACTCTCAAGGACATAGCTGACTCGAGGGAGAGAGGTGGGTCCTAGGCAATTGCCTAAGGACCTAGCCTTCTTCCATGAAGGGGCATCCATTTCTTTGAATTTTTAATTATTTTTTGAAGCAGTCTAGACTGGCCCAGATAAAAAACAACAACATGAACCTGAAAAAGCCCATGACTGCCTGGAGAAGAAACAAATAAACCTGCAAAAAAAAATTGTTACCTTTATTTCTAAGTCGTCTTTTCATCTGCTTTCTCTCATTTTTGGGACTTGACTAAAACCTCCAACATGTTGGAGCCGGCCCAACTTAAGGAAGGATTCGTCCGACAAATTTCACATTGGGGGAAGCAAATAATCACTACTTGAAGACACAAATGTAATGCTCAAGAAAGTCCTTTCAAGACTTGTTCCCGAGTTTTCATGCCATATTTAGACTTCAGATCATGAGATGAAGTAACCCCTCCACCCACCCCAACCACACCCCCACCACCACTAGGGTGCAAATCAGACGGTTTGGGTCGGACTTGAGCTTAATTCGAGTCCAACCCGATGAATCATAAGTCTAACCCGAGCCCAAGTGTCACGACCCGCACCCGGAATTAGGGTACGAGTACGTGGGTAAGTCCAGCCTACGTCGCAGCATCGACGATCGAACATTGTCTAGGTCAACAATACTATCTACACATCTCACACAATATATCTAATGTACCTGTCATGATATCTCAACTCCAAATGGAGGACAATATGATGATATAATGCTAATCAATATTCAATCACAATATAAAACTAAAGGAAGATAAATGCACGATATGGAATAGAAGAAAGTATCACAGAGTCACAATACAACCCAAGTCCAAGTCCAAGTCTAAGTCTAGCCACAACACAATAGTCTCAAATAGAATATACATGCCAAAATGTCTAACTGAGACATATACAATATAATAATGACAATAGCTAAGTCTCCTCAGTAGCTGGCTCTAGTTCAACATGCTCTACGGGTGCCATCTCAACTGGCTCGTCATCCTGTGGCCCGTAATACGTTGAACACATCTCCTCTAATCAATCATCTGAAAAATATTTCAGTCAGGATTGGAGCGAAGTACAAAACTCTGAAAGTAGTTCCAAATATATGGTAGAGAATATATGACAATTAATAGAAAATAATACAAGATGTACAAGTAACTAATAAATGAAAATATAACTGAGATAAGCAGGTAAAATACTGGAAAAAAAATACATGCAATATAGAATGAACTAGAAGTAGGAGAAACAAGAATAATAACTAAATGCCTTATAGTACAAGTTCGTTATGTGATCGGTTTAGGCTGAACACGTTTATTCTAAGGTAACTCGATTATACATGAGGTGTATAATCGACATGAACACGAATACACTATAGGCTTGATCACATAAGCAACTTCTACTCCCCCGTCCCAACCAATACTCATGGATCCGATCACGATACGTTACATACACGAATATAATGTACGTACACGGAGAACACGAATGAACACGAGCACAAGAAATACCAGATGCACACGATAAAGTACATGTGGAAGGAGTATCCGGAGTACACGATAAGGGATAATATCTCATGACATGATCTATATAGTACCAGTCAGTGTAATAAAGTGTCAGAATCAAGTATACAGTTCTAGAACATGTGATATATACACTATAGTAAAATAAAAACTAACGGTAAAATCGACATGCTTCGCTTCGAAGAATTCTATAGTGATTGGAGTCTTATATGGCGAGCAAGTACTACAGACAGCTACGACACAGCATGGTACATGTTCCAACAAAAGTGGGAGATGAGTAACCCGACATGCATATCTTATATCAAAGATACTTGGCTAGAACCACATAAAGAGCAATTCGTCTTAACATGGACGAACATGGTGAAGAATTATGGCACAATCACTACGAACCGGGTCGAAGGATCACACTCAAGTTTAAAAAGATATCTACGGTCATCGGTCGGTAATTTTGTCTCCGTTTGGCAATCGATTCATTTGATGATTATTTCTACGGTGAACGAGATTGTAGCATCATTTGAGATGAGCCTCAATATTATAAAGCATGAATACAAGCATGAACACCTCTTGGATGGTTTAATCCATGTAGTATCTCACAAGACCTTGGGCTTATTGTTTGAGGAGATTGGTAGGTCGAAGTCGGTTGGTTATGATCCCGAGGTTTACGATTTTTCATATCGACATTCACTCGGACTTTCTTGTGCACATGAGATTAACGAATATCGTCGTGAATCTATACCTATTCCAATAGATGTTGTTGATCAACGTTGGAGACAGCTGTCGATAATGCCGACGGTGGAAGTTCAAGATAATTTTTTTTCTTTGCCACAAGTGAAACTCCTGCATGCAAGGTGGTGTGTCGCATTAGAACCGGAGAGAAGATCCATTGAGGTTAAAATCTAAGAAATTATAGTCCCGACAACAACTCGATTGCAAGAGCCATATGTTGTTCGAACTCCTAAGGGAAGACCACACTCAAGAAAGAGTAGAGCAAAAAAGAAGGAGAATGAGTCAACTAAAAGAGATCCATTCTTGTTCGAACATATTGAGCGCAGTTTGGAGGCAAAGTCCATAATCGAAAGGGTGGTATTTTCGCAGAAAAAGAGTAATCTTACTATTCGAAGGGGGAAGAAACAGAAAACGAACGATGCAGTCACGACGGAGGGTTTAGATAACTTTTCTGATTCATATAGTCTATACATTAAAAATTTTCTACCTGAGATACGGGATTTCATTTGGTCTATTGTTGATGTTCCTAAGGATGGCCATTGTGGATATCATGCACTAGCAAGACAAACTTGGCTATTCAGTTGAAGCAGGATGGAGACAAGTTAGGGAAGAGCTGTACGAGAAGTTGGAGTCTCGACTACCCTTCTATAGGCAGATACTCGGTGAAGAAATTGTTGGAGATTTGTTGGCAAGCTTACCTTGTACAGAAACAGTTACCGGACCAGACCATTACATGGATGTCCCGCCTGCTTCTTACGTATTCTCTAATAGGTATAAGATACCTATTGTAATTATCTCACAAGGCATTAACAATACTTTCTTTCCAATGTGTGCTCCCCCGGCCGAACACAGAGTATCCAATCTATGTTCGATAGGGCTTGTCGGACAATATTTCGTCATCCCAAGATTGATCGGTCATTCTCCTATTCCGCCACCTTCTACGCTTTGGTATAAATACGCTCCAGAGGAAGCGATCGCATGGACGACACCCTACACGGATGCAATGACTGCCTATAAGAAGATGATGAAGATGGAGGATCCAAAAATTATGCCGAACGACTACTTTGATATTCTAATCGATTGATATTGTATATTGAAATGTATGTTGTGCAAAGAGCCATGTATATTTAACTGTATATTGTGTGTATGTTGTGCAATGAAAGAAGTTATCTAAACCCTAGGACTGTATGTTGTGTCACGCCCCGGACCCGCCCGGGCCGCCGCTCCGCCCTGCCCCGCCCCGTACGGCCGGGATTTGAGCGAACCGGGCACGAATCATCGTGCCTCGGCGCGCCGGACGCGAATCACCGCGCCCGTCCCGCGGGTGCGAGGGAGGAAGGGAGCCAAGAAAATGGCCCGTTCGAGCTTTCGGGGGACGTGATGCCGCACGGGCCTGGGGTTGCGCCCGTGCAAGGCCAATCGTTTAAGTTGATAGTTGGCTATCATCGCATCAATCGAGTAAGCAGCGGAAAGGGACTTGTTGCAATGCAATGCATTAGCCAACTGAGTGTTCGGGACAATCGTGGCAACTTGGGTTTCCTTTAGCAAAGGCACACGTTCGTTCCATACATTATGCCCCCTTATACGATAGCATTCTCGGGGCAACAATCGAAACCAGGATTCCGGGTCTTCGGGACTGTGGCACGCCTATCGCTCCCTCGGACGATCCAGTACCTGCACAAGCAAGTAAACTGTTGGGGGGTCAGCACTTTTATAAGTACTGGTGAGATAAATCAACTGAACAGAAACAAGCATTCACTCAAACAGGCACTAAGTAATCATGTTATAAAACATTACATTACTAGTGATCTTTCTAGTTTTACCTAGGTTCGTTTCATGCAGTTCTAGCAGAGTCGATTTACTTGTTTGGAAACATGTTTGGAAACAGAGTTTCATATACTAAGCAGGCAAGCAATCTGTTCATGTTCCAGGGTGTGCGCAGCGTGTCTCGTGCGACTCGAGGGTCAGATGCAAAGCTAGACACACAATGCACATTCTTAGGGGCAGTCCTCTATCCAAGCCAACACAATGACTTAGCTATATGAATGGCGGTCCCCGAGTATCTCAGGATCGGCAGCGGTTAGTCCAGCATACCAATGACTCTTTTATCTGATGCTAATGGCAGCTGTGACTCATGGTTGCTTTCCACTATCTCTGTAGCAGCCGTGACACATGCAGTTCAGCTCTGCACCAAAAGCCATTGTCCGACCGCGTGCGAATGCATGGAACACTATCAAAACTCTCAGTATGCAGACGAGACGAACCATCTATAAACACACTCTTTGCTGCGGGGCAATCCGCCTTATCACTGGAACACATTCAGGCACAGTATGGTTCTCTCGAAGCATAGACGATAGTGAACATGTTCATGCACTCTAAGCAAGCGATCTGGATTCTCGTTTAGCAGACTTATTGTTTCAAAGACCAGCTAGGTGAGTTCTTTCATTAACATGCAAGGCAGGTTCTATCATTCTCTTAAGAAAACATTGCAAGCAAAAACTCAGGTTATTATTAAGGCGTGCAAGAATCAGAGAACGAAGTTCTGCCCACTCACCTTGATACATAACGCCGGCGCGGAGCGGGGCGTTACATACTTACCCACCAACAAAAAGTTTCGTCCTCGAAACTTCAAGGATAAACTTCTCGATATCCCGAGTAGCGATAGTGCCGTCCCTCGCCGTACTCAACCGAAACAATCAAGCAACTCAAGTTCAGGAAACATTTTGCACTTTGAGAATATCTATGGACTTATTGTATGGAACGCTCTTTGCAAAACCATATCGATCTCAGAGTCATAGCCAGAAGATCGATTCTGCTCTGATACCATTCTGTCACGCCCCGGACCCGCCCGGGCCGCCGCTCCGCCCTGCCCCGCCCCGTACGGCCGGGATTTGAGCGAACCGGGCACGAATCACCGTGCCTCGGCGCGCCGGACGCGAATCACCGCGCCCGTCCCGCGGGTGCGAGGGAGGAAGGGAGCCAAGCGAATGGCCCGTTCGAGCTTTCGGGGGACGTGATGTCGCACGGGCCTGGGGTTGCGCCCGTGCAAGGCCAATCGTTTAAGTTGATAGTTGGCTATCATCGCATCAATCGAGTAAGCAGCGGAAAGGGACTTGTTGCAATGCAATGCATTAGCCAACTGAGTGTTCGGGACAATCGTGGCAACTTGGGTTTCCTTTAGCAAAGGCACACGTTCGTTCCATACATTATGCCCCCTTATACGATAGCATTCTCGGGGCAACAATCGAAACCAGGATTCCGGGTCTTCGGGACTGTGGCACGCCTATCGCTCCCTCGGACGATCCAGTACCTGCACAAGCAAGTAAACTGTTGGGGGGTCAGCACTTTTATAAGTACTGGTGAGATAAATCAACTGAACAGAAACAAGCATTCACTCAAACAGGCACTAAGTAATCATGTTATAAAACATTACATTACTAGTGATCTTTCTAGTTTTACCTAGGTTCGTTTCATGCAGTTCTAGCAGAGTCGATTTACTTGTTTGGAAACATGTTTGGAAACAGAGTTTCATATACTAAGCAGGCAAGCAATCTGTTCATGTTCCAGGGTGTGCGCAGCGTGTCTCGTGCGACTCGAGGGTCAGATGCAAAGCTAGACACACAATGCACATTCTTAGGGGCAGTCCTCTATCCAAGCCAACACAATGACTTAGCTATATGAATGGCGGTCCCCGAGTATCTCAGGATCGGCAGCGGTTAGTCCAGCATACCAATGACTCTTTTATCTGATGCTAATGGCAACTGTGACTCATGGTTGCTTTCCACTATCTCTGTAGCAGCCGTGACACATGCAGTTCAGCTCTGCACCAAAAGCCATTGTCCGACCGCGTGCGAATGCATGGAACACTATCAAAACTCTCAGTATGCAGACGAGACGAACCATCTATAAACACACTCTTTGCTGCGGGGCAATCCGCCTTATCACTGGAACACATTCAGGCACAGTATGGTTCTCTCGAAGCATAGACGATAGTGAACATGTTCATGCACTCTAAGCAAGCGATCTGGATTCTCGTTTAGCAGACTTATTGTTTCAAAGACCAGCTAGGTGAGTTCTTTCATTAACATGCAAGACAGGTTCTATCATTCTCTTAAGAAAACATTGCAAGCAAAAACTCAGGTTATTATTAAGGCGTGCAAGAATCAGAGAACGAAGTTCTGCCCACTCACCTTGATACATAACGCCGGCGCGGAGCGGGGCGTTACATGTTGTGCATTGATACTAATCGATTTTGACTGTATGTTGTGCATTGATACTAATCGATACTAGGACTGTCAAAATTTTATGTAAAACTGTTAGGAAATTAGGACTGTCAAAATTTTGACAGTCCTAGAAGAAAGTACGACTGTCAAAATTGACAGTCCTAAACTTTATCTACTGTCTCTGGACAGTTATATGTAAGTTTAGGACTGTCAAAATTATGACAGTCCTGGAAGATACTAGGACTGTCAAAATTAAGTTTAGGACTGTCGAAATTATGACAGTCCTGGAAGATACTAGGACTGTCAAAATTAAGTTTAGGACTGTCAAAATTATGACAATCCTGGAAGATACTAGGACTGTCAAAATTTTGACAGTCCTAAACTTTACCCACTGTCTTTGGACAGTTATATGTAAGTTTAGGACTGTCAAAATTTTGACAGTCCTGGAAGATACTAGGACTGTCAAAATTTTGACAGTCCTAAACTTTACCCACTGTCTCTGGACAGTTATATGTAAGTTTAGGACTGTCAAAATTATGACAGTCCTGGAAGATACTTGGACTGTCAAGATTTTGACAGTCCTAAACTTTACCCACTATCTTTGGACAGTTATATGTAAGTTTAGGACTGTCAAAATTTTGACAGTCCTGGAAGATACTAGAACTGTCAAAATTTTGACAGTCCTAAACTTTACTCACTGTCTTTGGACAGTTATATGTAAGTTTAGGACTGTCAAAATTTTGACAGTCCTAGAAGAAAGTAGTCCTAAACATTCTCCACTGTCAAAATCTGCACATTTGAGTAGCAAACTTAGAACACAAATTGTATGTATGTAGCAATTGTAGAAAATTTTCAAATTGTAACAATTGTAGCAAACTTAGAACACAAATATTCAAAGTGCGAATTGTAGCAAATTCATTTAAAGTTTTACAAGTCAAATTCAAACTTAAAACTTTTACATGTCTCAAAACTCAAATTCATTGAAAGTTTTACAAGTCTTCAAACGGGACCTAAACTTCATACCGCCTCTTTGTACGTTGCTCTCTATTTTTCAAGAAAGGAAAATCTTTAGCGTTGTCGATTTGTTGTAGTTCGTTATTGATTGCCATATAATTCGAACCCTGGCAACTTACGAGGCTTCTTTCCAACTTCTTCACTTTTCTAGCCTATTCATGAGAATTAAAAAATTTTGTTATGTTATAGACATTTACAAATATCAAACTGAAAGTGAAGAAGTTGGCTCACCATCTTGACCAATGCAGTATACAAGACCGATTTGGCAGGAAGATCTGAAGGTACACGCATAATATCGCCTCAGCGTTGGAACAAGGTAGGTAGTCCAACACCAGCGTAGTAGGCTAGGTAGTCGTTGCAATATTCCGTCATATTTACTACTGCTTGCCATTCAGTGTCTCTAATAACGTGGCGTTGCCACTCGGTGAAGAAGTCCGAGACCCAGTCGAACGCCGCAGGAATATAGTTTAGCGGTTTGGTACCTCGCGGAGCAGTTATCATTTTCAAAGTGCGCTTTGGGACAGTTTGTACGTAGCCAAACTGACGGAGCACTCTATCCGGCATATAAGCCTCTTCGATTTCATGACAACTTATAAGACCGTGATATAAAGCGACTGGTTGCAATGGACGACTAGTCTGTCGCAAATCCCGGAATGGATCCCAAACAATCTGCACCATATAAAATTTAGCATAACGTCATTTAGCATAACGTAGTCAATTATTACCAAACATTAAAAAATTAGGTCTTAATTCACCTCTTCTGTCGTTATATCTTTGAGTGCATTCCGTAGGGCGGCCAATGTGTGAGGACGTTTGGCATCTTCCTTAGTTGGCTTCCATCGGCACATTCTAGGAAGGTTCTCGTCATACCCTCGATTTAGTTTAGCCCGCTGCAGGGTTGGAAAGTGCTCGTATATCCATGCCTTCACGTAACCAGGTTAAAAAAATATTAGTCCAAAAATTTACAATAAAATTTTAAATTATGTATACAAGTTGACAAAGATATATCTATACATGGAGTAGAGTCTGGCATCCGGATATTGTCTTCGAACCCACGCGGGATGCCGCACCAAGCTCGCGGTAAAGGTATGCTAGTATACCGCTTCCCCAAGATATTTCTTCCACCGTGTCAATGTTGTCCAAATTGATGAGATATTTGGCATGTATGGACGTTCCAGACTTATCTATAATGCCGACAGCCCCTAAGATGAACTACATATATTCGCGGGCCACATTATCGCTATTATCTATTTCGGGGTCCGGATCAGCGAATATCTCCTCCAAATATTTTTAGAGGAAGTCCGTAGGACTTCTTGAATTCTCGAAGGGTGGTAAAACTAGTGGCATCAACTCCCAGACACCCTGATACATAATCCACAATA
Source organism: Iris macrosiphon (assembly GCA_036927795.1). NCBI lineage: Eukaryota > Viridiplantae > Streptophyta > Magnoliopsida > Asparagales > Iridaceae > Iris > Iris macrosiphon. The sequence continues at coordinate 163,345,547 of JAYESA010000014.1, forward strand.
TGGTCGTAAAAGTTGATGCTCGACTCATCAAAAGTTTGATTCATCATGACTCGATCATCAACCCTAAGTCCCAATATATGATGGACGTCATCAAGGGTAATCGTCAACTCCCCATTGGGTAGATGGAAAGTGTTGGTTTCTGGATGCCATCGTTCTACAAATGCTGATATCAGTGCATTATCCACCGTCGTATATGAGTAGCTACCCAAATATTGTAAACCGGTGGGACTGATTTTTGCCTTCACATCGTCTCCCAATAATTCATACCTCCATGTATTATATTTTTTTCCCGTGGTTGATCACCGTCAATATACGAGAACTCTCCTGAAAAGTATTACATTTTTTTCCCGTGGTTGATCACCGTCAACATACGAGAACTCTCCTGAAAAGTAAACAATTGGATGAAGTTATACCTCTATGTAAAATGTACTTATCTATAAATAATTGGATGAACTTTGAACTTACAACTATATATACAATTATCATAACGTAATGTACTTACCAGATTGTTCCATATTTGGTATGCAATATGGTTTTCGATCGACGGTAACATAGAGCAACCGTTTGGACGAGTCTGGACTGGACTATCTGGCTGCTCAAAAGGTCCTGAACCATCAGTAGTCCGGTTTTCGAGGGTTTGTGGGAGACTCTCGACAGGACTATCTGCAGACTGAGAAGGTCCTGAACCATCAGTAGGCCGATTTGGGACATTTGTCATGTCCTCATCGGAGGAGGAAGAAGAACCTGAATAACTAGGAGGAACACGTCTCTTCGAACGAGTGACAGTTTTCTTCGTCAATCGACGTTTCCTAACTTCAGGGCGTGCCTCGGGCTCGCGGATAGTGACACCTGATTCAATAGTACGCGAAACATTGCGTTCCTTACGCATCGACGCAGTAGGGCGTCTTCTGATGATATCTTCATCCACAGTGCCCTTCCGAGGGTCATGACTATAAGACAAAAAATAAAATTTTATTTAACATTCTAAATTAATTTAACATTCAGGACTGTAGAAATTTCTACAGTCCTATACGTATACAGGACTGCAGAAATTTCAACACTCCTAATTTTTTAGGACTGTTAAAATTTTTACAGTCCTTTATAAATTTAGGACTGTAGAAATTTCTACAGTTCTAAATCTATATGGGACTGTAGAATTTTCTACAGTCCCGTCCGATACTGCTCGATACTTTCGACGATTGTCGACATTGTATGCCCTAAAATCGGGTACGACCATCCAAGTAAACGTCTAAACTACATCCTAAACTACATTTAGGACTTGTATGCCCTTATTTGAAGAATGGAAAGAAAATCACTCAAAAATTTCGAAATGCAATAGGAATTTATAAAATTTTTGGAAAATTTTATAAATGCAATAGAACAAGGAGAAGGAAGAATTGTACCTTGATTCTTTCGAGACTTTGTGAGCCATCGACAATGAGGAGGAGGACGAGGTCGAGGAGAACGGCTCCGGCGGGAGGGCTCCGGTGGGATTTGAAGAGTTTGGGAGGAGGGTTTCAAGTTTGTGCTAGTATGAGTAAATTAATGGACTAGTGTGAGTAAACTTTGTTCATTAATGGGTTAGTCCTAATCCTGGACTAGCCCTTAGTAAACTTTGCAGTACCCTTATCAAAAGCCTTTATATGGGAAGAATTTCAACATAGAAGCGTTTTTTCTTAAAACAACTCGACACAGAATAAGAAGCGAAGGCCTAATAACTCGATCAGAACTGAAAATATTAGCCAGGAAGAACTACAAGCTTGTAATGTAACACAAAAGTTATGGTCCACCAGAGTTCAAAGTACAAACCCACATATTGTATACATAATGATAGGTACTAATAAATTCCAAAAATCTTCTGAAGTGTGAAAGTGCCTATATACTTGGTCCTAAAAAAGGTCTTACTTGTGTTTCTTTCTACAAAACTTTTGGTCTACCCTGAAAAATTACCATCGACTTGTTTATGGGGCATTCTCCTCCCTCTGCTCTGCTCTGCTCTGCTCTGCTATTCTCTCTCTCCTCAGTTTCTATGTTGATGTATACTTGCTTCAGGTTAGCAATTGCTTTTTCACTTCATTCTTTTTTTGGCATATACCTAGACTAGTTTATAGCAAATGATTTTTTTTTCCTATCAATATTTGCCTGGTTCTATAGGTTGTAATGTTTAAGTCCTGTGTGTCTATAATCTGACATATGCTTGTTCATCCAATCCTTGTAAAAACATGATCTACTTGTTTTTGTAGTGTCTTACCTGTTTGTTATCTGTCAATATTTAGACTGTAATGTTTATGTTCTCTGTTCATTGAAATGCATACTTGACTTGGTTTGTTTATAACCTTGACTTTTTTTTTGAAGATTAAAGTCTTGAGTATTGTAGTTGTGGGTAGGCAAAAGAAAGGAAGTGGAAATTGAAGTATAGTAGTTGTGGGTAGGCAAGAAATGGAAATTGAAGTATTGTAGGAGTTGTGGGTAGTCAAAAGGAAAAGGAAATGGAAATCGAAGAAGTGGTGGAAGGTGGGGGATGCTCACCATCTCCGATCATAACGGTAGCGGTGGCGGTGAATGGAACTAAAAACAGCAAGCACGCTCTGAAGTGGGCTCTGGAGAAATTCATTCCCGAGGGGAGAGTCATCTTCAGGCTCTTGTACGTCCGGCCGAGGATCACGGTGGTTCCTACTCCAAGTAAGTTGTACTTGGGTTCCGAGTTTAGTTTGTCGTGTGATTTTCATAGTTTTATTTGAGGAATGCTTTGTATCTGAACCAACTGATATTCTTAGGGGAAAAAAAAATGGAAAACAAAATTCAAGTTGACTTATGTTTGAACCAATTTGAAGTTGTAGAATCAGAGTAGTATGATGTGTGTAGAACACTTAAAACAAAATATGAAGTTGTACGCTTAGGACCAAGGAAGAATGGTATTAAAAAGTAATTATGGCTTTTGAGATTTATCAGACAACATATATTCCTCTATGTTAATTTGTTGAAAGAGTGTGAAGAAATGATAGGAGATAATATTTTAGGTCTTTCATTCATCATGATATTATCATATTACATATATATACATCCACATATCAACTTGGGGCCTAAGTCACATAGCCGATCACCATAAATACAATTTAATCCCAATACCCCAATCACCATATATAGCCAGCCAATCACCATATATAGCTAATCATCATAAATGTAATTTAATGATACAATTTAATCTCAATACCCCCCCTCAAGTTGGAGCATGCAAGTCACAAATGCCCAACTTGCATAAAAGAAACTCAAATTGCCGTTTGCTCAAAGCTTTGGTGAAAACATCCTCCAGTTGCCCATCCATTGGCACATGAGATGGGCGAATAACTCCAGCAAGAACATCATCCTTCAAAAAATGACAATCCACCTCAATGTGTTTTGTACGCTCATGGAAAACTGGGTTCTGTGTAAGATGTAAAGCATATTGACTATCACAAAACAAATCCATAGCACACGAATGTTGCACCCCAAACTGCCAAGCAACCCCTTGAGCCACTTAAGCTCACACGTGACCGCCGCCATCGCACGGTACTCCGCTTCGGCCGAAGAACGGGACACCATCACCTGTTTCTTCGTCTTCCAAGAGATGGACGAATCACCAAGAAAAACCAATCAACCAGACAAAGAGCGTCGTGTGATGGGACAACTCGTCCAATCAGAATCACAGCACCCCCGGAGCCGCAAATCACTGTCAGAGCGAAGAAGAATGCTTTGACCGGGACAACCCTTCAGATATCTAACAACTCTCAAAGCCGCATCCCAATGATCACGCCGGGGCTCATGCATAAACTACGACAAGATGTGAACAACATAAGCCAAATCCGGCCGAGTAAACGAAAGATAAATCAGCCTTCCCATAAGCCGTCGATATGCTTCCCCATCAGACAAAAGTGGACTTGTAGAGTGTGCCAGTTGATGATATTGTTCCATGGAAAAGCTTGCGGATTTCGTCCCTAACAATCCTGTCTCAGAGATAATGTCAAGTGTATATTTCCGTTGACACAGAAAAATACCTTCCGCACTTCGAGCTACCTCAACACCAAGAATAAACTTCAACGTCCCAAGGTCCTTCATGTGAAAGCATATACTCAAATAATTCTTAAAGGCAGTAAGAGCAACATAATTATTGCCAGAGAGAATCAAATCATCGACATACACAAGAACATTTATTTGAACATCGCTCTTATGAAGAGTAAAAAATGAATAGTCAGAGTACGATTGGCAAAATCCGTACTCCCGCAAAGAAGATGCCAACTTAGCAAACCAACAACGAGGCGCCTGTTTAAGCCCATAAAGAGATTTTCGAAGCCGACATACCTGACCAGAGTGTTTGGTTTGGAAACCAGGTGGTAGTTTCATATACACTTCTTCGGTAAGGTCTCCATGTAGGAAGGCATTGTGAACATCCATCTGATGTAGTTCCTAATTATTTGCTGCGGCTACAGTTAGAAAGGCACGAACAGTAACCATTTTTGCAACCGGAGCAAAAGTATCAGTGTAATCAATCCCTTCAACCTGATAATTTTCAAAAACCACTAAACGGACTTTAAGCCACTCAACATATCATATGAAGAAGTGATATGGGATAATATTCTAGGTCTTTCATTCATCATGATATTACATATATATACATCCACATATCAACTTGGGGCCTAAGTCATATGGCCAATCACCATAAATACAATTTAATTCCAATACCCCAATCACCATATATAGCTAATCATTATAAATGCAATTTAATGATACAATTTAATCCCAATAAAGAGGTTTGTGATTATAGTGTTATAGATTTTGATTTGAAAGGGTGTTTGATCCAAGGTTCGCAGATGCTGTACCAACCCTTCTTATGAGTATTAGTATCGACAATTTCGACAGTTTGGAGATTCTGAGTTCTGGTTTTGGAAAGCCAAATCATAATAAAATTCATTAAACAGCTAGAAAATATTTGATACATTGTTGTTTAGGAGTAACTTTATTTATTTTTTGTTTTTTCCGTTTAGTTTCGAATGGAATAATATCTAACATTGTTAAATCCTTCATCCGCAATAGATAGTTTCTTATTTACTCTCTTTAAGACATTACATCCACAATAGATAGTTCTTAATATAAATAATTTAGGATGGGCGAAATATCATGAATTTATAAATCTTTTGACAAAGATAATGGTTGCATGTGCTGATAATGAATATTTTTGACACAATATAGCATGTCATTCTTCATAAAGAATCGTTGTATCGATACTGTTTTTTCCATACTTTTTTTTGTAATATTCCTTTGCTGAATTAACCAGGATAGAGAGCCCCAATGTCAGTATTGGTGGGTAACGGTGGTGTCAGTATCAGATTGACACAGACCAAAACATTCGATACGACCCATATGTAATCGTTATTGGTCTATACTGGAACCTTGGTTTGAACTTAATCGATAATGGGTATTATCTTACATTTCAGAAAGTATATACCTGCGAGATTGGTAAATACCCTTACTAAAGACATTTGAGAAAATTTCTATATTCTCTTCAATTGTTGCATGAAATTGCGTGAAAACTTCCAACACTGCAATATTTGCTTTTCAAGACAAATTCCCAATCGTCCAAATTCCTAGCCTTACCCAAGATCTGCTCTTTGTACATTGAGTCAAAGGTCTTAACTTTCCACATTACTTTCATGATTTCATCATAGTTACCAGGACCGCTTCCACCCCCCTGGAACCACGTTCTGGTTTGAGTGATCTTGATCGCGGTTCTCTAGCTATCCTGGATCGTATTGTTACTGATCCGGAACTGCAGATTTGTTGATCCAAAGTTGTAAAAGAGGACATGAAGTCTTAACTTTATAACGTACACACGAACTGAAATAGTGAACCAACTGAACGTACGCCTATCGAACCGTCGTATTAGATAACTGACATACCCTGTACCCGATCTCATATCGTGATCCAAGACGTACCGCGTTCCTAATAACTATGGGTTTTCATTATGAGTTGGTTCCTAACTTATTAGACTCTTTTTATAGAGAGAGTATCTTTGCACTCTTGAGTTATTAGAAATAAGAAGCAGCTCACCTAGAGTACGTTGTTTTTTCCCTGTAATTTCTTTCTCTCCATCAAATTAGTGTTGCCACCTCTTCTTCTCATCCTGCATTTTGCATGCCTAGGAACATGGTATCATAACTTGTTATCAGAAAATTCAACAAATAGAATGACAATATTGAAAAGAAGAAGAGATATTTACTTATCATAGTTTCCTGTGGTTGTTACTTCAGAAACTATAGCCCTGATCCCAACTTATCTTATTTGATCATGATAGTTATATAACTTCTTTTGGCCTACACAAATTTTATTATTGCCTGCGATATTAATGCTTTTGACTATGATCTTGTTTTTCCCCTCACTGTACTTCAGTGGGGAATATTCCTATTTCTGAAGTGCGAGAAGTAGTTGCCTCTAAAGAGATAGAATGGCAAACCAATGTGATGCTTCTCACTTACAAGAAAATGTGCAACCAGAAAAAGGTTAGCTCCCTCCCTTTAAGTATCATGTCTTATGAGAACCCCTCTTCCTTCCCATACTGCACAATATGTAATTTTGTATTCAGGTAGAAGCAGAAGCTGTTGTAATTGAAGCAGATGATGTAGCAGAGGCAATATCAGCAGAGATTAACAAATTTACAGTCAGCAAACTTGTTATAGGCATTTCTTCCAGAAATATTTTTACTAGGTAATTCACTAGACATAGTTTGTTCTGAGTACATTCTTTTTATTGCTGCAAAAAAAAAGTGACTATAATTCCTGCCCGAGATTTGACCCGTTATGTACTTATGTCAGTCTATTTCAGGATTTATTCAACCATATTATCTTCTATTGTGGGGGTAATTAACATCACCAAGAAGCTTTTTGAAATTTGAAGCTTGTAGAACTTGAATACTAATCAATGGCTACCATCCAACAGTCAGGATATGACCCTGAAGCTATATAGATAAGTGAACTTCAGTTTCATTCAACTGTTTAGAAGGCCATGTTGCAGTGTGCCAGTGTCACTTAAAGTTGATCAAAATGTCTCAAGTACAAAGAGGGTTAAAGTTACGGCTCTATACAATAAGATAATGATGCCAAGATTGATATCATCCTGAAAAGAAACATATGGGTGGGGGGGGGGGGGGGGGGGGGTGGAGTGGGGTGTGTGGAGATAGTGGGGACATGCTTTGGATTTCTTATTAAAGCTCTTCCACTTTTCTTCTGTTCGGTTTTGACATTCTATACACTTATTTCTATTTGCATTATGTATTACTTAACAATCTTTACTCCTGTATTATGATGTGGAACTGGAAACTATGAAGAAAGCCGAAGATGTGGAAATCAAATCAGACATTGTAACACATTATGGTAGGAAGCACCGTTACTCCAAAAATCTGGACCTTGTCATGTCGAACTTGTATCATGTCATGTCGAACTTGTATCAGACACAATCCGAACACTCCAAAATATACTAGGACACACTGAAATAGGTCATGTCTTATAGTGTTGTATTTTTGTCCTTGCAACATAGATATTAAGATACATGTAAGTATTTCTAATATTTTAATATCTTAAATATTTTTAGAATTTTGATATACGGATGGTCCGAAACACTCATCCAAGATCTTCAGTTATGTTTAATGTTACCTTCAATCCCGTGATATTGTTGTGGAATGGTTGAAGCACCCAACATGGACCAATTTAAATTTGAAGACACAGACGTACTAATTTGGGCATAGATTTCTGGAAAGACTGATGAGAATAAACCTTGGAGGTTGTTACCGTAACTTGAATATGATTCCTGGGGACGCAAGTTCCAAGCCTTATCATAGCACTAGTGTCACAAAAGAAAATGTAAGATAAAATTGTAATGTGAAAATATGCATTTTTCAATATATTCTCTTCCCAAATCATGACTACTGTTTTTTAGAACCAACAAGGTAACTGCGACTCCTCCCCATTTAAAGGAGAAACTCTTGCTGGTGTGTACGCTGACTAGCTCAAGCCAGTGACCCTCCGTCAATCCCAAGAGACAAGACTCTCTTCGACATCCTATATTTGAAGTACTGAGAATGAAAGGAAGTGTGTATGATTCCACTAGTTTTCTCTTCCCTGTTCCCTCTTCTTGTCATCACTTGATGTGCAACCAAAAACAACTTTAGATTCTTACTGTTCTTCAATTAAGTCTGAGTTGTATCTAAGGGAGGTTTACTCGAACATATAATATCAAGCTTTTGGTGATAAGCATGTCATAGATCCATGTTTCAAACTTTTGGTAACTTCTACTGACCATGCATTCTTATCGAATGAAATCACTAACTTGCATTTCACAATAATGCAAAAAAATATCCTATGTCGTGCACTCTGAGTTGAATCACATAATGTCCAACATGGCTTGCTTTTAAAAGAACATAGTCCGATTACTGATAACAGTTAAATTTACAGGAAAATTAGACGCAGTAATACATCCTCCAGAATCTCAGAGTGCACCCCAAGTTTCTGTACAGTGTATGTTGTTTCAAAAGGAAAGTTGTCGTCGTTGCGTGCATCAACAACATGGACAAAACGAGAGTGACAGAGGTGAAAGTATGTCATGTGTCGATTCATGCAGCAGTTCAAGTCATTCTTCCATCAAACGATCCGGTACTGGACTCTTCCAATAATGATTAGGTTTCTTCTTAGAAGGTTTTATGGTGGCAGATAGTAAATTACTTTTCTTTACAAAGTTTGCATATTTGTTAAAAGAATTTTATGTCCAATCTGTGTTGTTCTTTGGTTATCTTCTCTATCTTGACATGCTCAGTATCTACTCTTAGAATATTTTAAATGGTCCTATATCTTTGAAGGTAAAGATGACAAGTATTTATATCTAACAACTCTCGCTTGATTAGTTGTTTTGTCACATATGCTCAGAATCGTAGTTGATAATATCATTATTCTGATTCTAAATCGAAGTAGAACGAAAGGAATGTGGAGATCCTTGAGGAGAACAAGAAAAGAAGAAGACATTGGGTAACAAGAAGAAGAATTAATTCCGAGAAAGGAAAAGAGAAGTTTAATTCTTCTAAGATAAATTGAATTGAAAATAATAATTAGATTATTATCTTATAGAAATGGGTCGACCTCTTATTTATAGAGGTGGACAAATCTAATTCTAGACAAAGCAAGTTTATGATTAAAGGAGTCACCATAGAAATATGAGTCATTCTACTAGAGAACCACCACTCTAATATAAAAGTTTATATTTATAAAAATTTCCATTAAATAGGAATCGAAGTAATTCGGTTACTTCTCTTGCTCGATGTCCTACATTAGTCCTTGTTTGAAAAAAGTACAGGATCTCATGTTAGCACTAGGAACCACATTACGCATCAATTTTCAACGTGGTTCCCTCTGGGATATAAGTAGTAATTTTCAAAAAGTACACGATCTCATGTTAGCACTAGTAAAAATAGGCACTGGTGGAGGCCTCTGGGATTGAAGTTTTTGCTCTACTAAGTCTGTGTGGTATGCCTGAACAACAAAATTGTGCCTTTCACAATCCATAAACATGTTGATGGTCCAATCTACTTTAAACATTATTTTGTCCCTCATGTTACTGAAACTGTGTCGATCCCTTGAAGTGAAACGAACGACTTCATTGAACCAAAGGCAGTCAAAAAGATTGCTAATTGGAATATGTTCTTTCATGATCACACAGCCTTCAGTAACATCATTGGTAATAGGAAGTTCAGCTTCGGAATAACAGGTAAGAGCTTCCTTCTTATAGAACTCTTTGTGGTCATCAATAGAGGAATTGTCTTACTTCAAAGCAACTTTATTAGCCTCCGCTTCCACAAATACATCAAATTGTTTGTATTGTCTGGAGATTACAAAACTAGTAATTTTTTTCGCCATAAGAACCTCACCAAAAGTAAATTTTGATAGGGACACTTGACAAGCTCAAGTTTTCCTCCAATCCAAAAAAAATACCAAACATTGGAAAAAATTCTATGGAGTAATTTTTTTGGAACCTTTCCATTTCGTCTTGCAACTTTATAATGAATAATTCTAACAACTACCACTCTCCATAAACCAACTCCTTTGTGTTGTCCAGAGTAGTAGTGTTCTTTAGAAAGGCATCAGTTACTTCATCCACAAAAATATAAAAGCAAACACTGGTTTTGTAACTTCTTTTGGTTGTTGCATAAGATCATAATTTCCAAAAATAGTTGAGGCTACAACCACCTCGTGGCGCTGCTCCATCTCACGAAGATCGACATCATCTATGTCAAAACCCGTCTTTTGACCAAGTTTCTTTCCTTTAACAACCCACAGTACACAATCATCGATTTTTTTATATCAAAAAGATTCTCCCCTCTCCTGCAATGAATGATACCCTCTAAAAACTGAGCCACCTCTGCTTGTGAGTTCTCTTCAAAATCGTCATCCCCCAAAATATATAGCTTTTTCATGGATAGTAGATTTTGTATTTAAATCTACTTATTAGGAATGATTGAGACAATGAATTTTGTTTGATTCTTTAGTAAAAGCTTTAGAAATTTCATTGTTAGCAACTCGAGAATCAATGGGTTTTTTTTGCAGCGGGAGCTGTTGATATGGTATGTTGGGTGTCATATTTAAGTATAGTATAAGCACATGGGAATATCCTGAGGACATATTTGGGATGCCAGAATATGTCACAGGATATTCCATTATGAGATTATTGTCATAATGATTGAGATCATTGTATTAATGACTGTAAGGCTATATAATGCCAATGAGACAATCAATAAAATTATCAACTAATTTCAACATGGTATCAGAGCCAAGTTTCCACAAACTCTAGCCGTCATCAAGCTTCCACAAACCCACAGGAGGATTTCCTAGATCTCCTCCACCGAACTCTTCCACGCCCCCCCTTCTTCCCTTCTCCGCCCTTCGCAGGCCGCCCTTCGCTGTTGCTGCCCCGTCCCGCTACTGCTGCGGCTACTACTGCTGCTGCTGCTGCGACGGCGGCTGTGACATGCGTGCTGCCGTCTCCTCCGCACCAGCACGAGACAGCGCCTAATAGGGATGCCTAGATCTGAAAAAAGGGGGGACATGTTCGGATCTAGGAGCGGACGACGAGGACGAGCGTGAGTCGTGGAGCGGAATTGACGTGATTGGATAGACGACGCATCGATAGAGGAGATCATCAAGAAGCTAGATTCTGCAGAGGTGGCGACGTTGATGAAGTTGTTGACGATGTCGGCTGGTGAGAACACGACACGAACGTCGCCGGAGTTGAAGCTTCCCTCCATCGATCTGAAATTAGATGGACCAGCCATCTATCTGAGTTGGTCACGGCGGGTGAGAAGAACCCTCGCAGAAAAAAACATTGAGGGGTTCCTGACGGGCGAGGCGACAGAGCCGGACGAGGGCTCGACAGGACGCGATGAGTGGAAGTCTACTCATATGGTGATCTACATCTGGCTTCTCAACTCCTTAGTCCAGTCTATTGCCGCCACAGTAGACGGTATTGAGATGGTGAAAGATGTGTGGGAGAAGTTGAGAAGGACCTATGATGGTGTGGGGAACAACTTACGGGTCTTCCAGATAAAGAGGAGATTGATGATACCGTACAGGGAGAGAAGACGGTGCAGGAGTATGCCACGGAGTTGGAGCGCCTGTGGTTGGATTATGATCACTCCTCAGACCGGGCGAGCTGCGGGGACCCTAAGTGTAAGGAGAGACAAGTGTGTCTGCAGGAGAGGACGATGAAGTTCCTCAAAGGGCTGACTGTAGCTTTCGCACAGAGGACGGCCCTACTTCTAGCCCAACCAAAGATCCCTAGCCTTGAGGAGGCTATCTCAGCCATGATCCAGGAGGAGACACGCATCAGGCTGCAAGCCGGGACAGGTGGTCCCCCCGAAGCAAAGTCAGCACTAGCGATCACCAGCTCAGGTAACACAGGATCTAAGGGAGAGCCCTGGCAGCATAACCGACAGTGCTACAACTGTGGGGAGATGGGTCATCATCGGTATGCTTGTACCAAACCACCTATGGAGGGAGATTCAGGTGGTGGACGAGGACCGTTCGGCGGACGAGAATATAATGGAGGACGTGGTCGTGATCGTGGTCGAGGGGGTAGACGAGGCGGCCGAGGAGGTTATCGGGCGAACCTCCTGATATCAGAAGGGAACGGAGAAGCTGATGGCACCTTTACTGTGGAGGACCAGGCACTGGGAGACACGAGGAGTAGAACAGAGGAGGCGTCCACCTCATTCTTTGTTAGGGGAAACGCTGCCATGTGTGCCCATCCATCAGAAGGTACTGACGAATCACTTGCCTTTGCGTCTATCTCTTCCCTTAAATCATCAGACTAGATTATCGACTCGGAAGCATCTCGACATGTGACGGGAAATGCTAGTGAGTTTTCTTCCTACACTCACCTAGCATCAGCAGACAACATTCAGACAGCTGATGGCACTTTCCAGCCAGTGGTCGGTAATGGTACTGTTAATTGTACAGGTTCAGTAAGATTATCCAATGTTTTACATACTCCATCCTTTCCGGTCAGTCTCTTGTCCATTAGTTCTATAATCCTCCAACTTAAATGCATTGTTTCTTTTGATATTCCTAAGGTGACCTTCCAGGAGAAAGGGACAGGACGAAGACTTGGGACTGGCACTTGGCATGAGGGACTGTGGTACCTAGATCGAGAAGGACTGGACTCAGCATTGGTATCTATGGCAGAGAAGGCTGGCATGGAAGGACTGCAGCAGAGGACTGAGGATACCTTGATACTCCATCATCGGAGGATGGGACATTCTTTCTTTGATACTCTAAGTAAGTTGTATCCAGAGATTTATGCAAAAACAAATAAAGAGAAATTAGTATGTGATGCGTGCGAGTTAGGAAAACTTACTAGGAGCTCATATGTTGGCACGGGTCATAGGAGCACTTTTGCTTTTGAGGTAGTACATTCTGATGTCTGGGGTCCATGTTCTACTAACACTATGAATGGTTATAAGTATTTTATTTCTTTCATTGAGTGTGCCTCTCGTTTTACCTGGTTATATTTGATGAAAAATAAGAATGATGTACCTGCTTGTTTTCGGGATTTTCATAAGCATGTCCAGACTCAGTACAAAGCAGTTGTGAAGGTACTGAGGTCTGACAATGGAACGGAGTATACCAACAGGACGCTTGCAGAATACCTGTCAGCACACGGAATACAGCATCAGACCACCTGTGCATACACACCAGCACAAAATGGAGTTGCAGAAAGGAAAAACAGACACCTTCTGGAGGTCGCAAGAAATATGATGATCGACATGAATGTCCCACAGAGTCTGTGGGGGCATGCAGTGTTGACAGCAGCTCAACTCATCAACAGGATGCCCTCGAAGGTCCTCGGATGGAAGTCCCCATGTGAGGTATTGCAAGGCAATAATAGTGGGATACTCTCACTAAAGGTGTTTGGGTGTGTGTGTTTTGTGAAGGACAACAGGCCATCAGTTGGGAAACTTGACCCTAGAGCGGTCAAATGTATCTTCGTAGGCTACTCGGCGACCCAGAAGGGGTATGTGTGCTGGAGTTCAGTAGAGAAGAAGAAGTTTGTCAGTATGGATGTTCACTTTCGGGAGCATGAGCCATACTACCGCCAGGACGGAACTTCACACAACACGCCTAATACTGCCAGTATTAGGCGAGAGGGGGAGATGGAGAACTTGGTGGTAACCGATTTAGAAGTTTGGCATGGAGGCACGGAGAAGGGACAAGAAGGTGAAGGTGTTTGGCCTACGGCTCAGGGAGAGTTACTTACCTACAGCAGGAGAGAGAAGCAAACTGCAGGACCAGTACCGACAGTGCCAGTGCCAAGTCCCTTGCCTGCGTTCGTCCCAACTCCTGAGGCACCGACACCAACCCCCCTTCAGGTGATACCTCCTCCTTCATAAGATATCATTCCTCCTACTTCTACTCCTCCCACACCACTATCTGTACGGAGGACCACTCGCAGCAATGCAGAAAATCCTCCAAACAGATATGGTTGGGATATTGCTCAGTTTGTTTCTTATGACCATATCCTTTCTTCTCATGGAACATTTATAGCATCTTTGGATAGTATTACTGTACCTAACAATTGGCAGGTTGCCAAGAACGATCCAAAGTGGAAAGCGGCAATGCACGAGGAGTTGGGAGCTCTGGAGAAGAACCACACTTGGGAGCTTGTGAGACTGCCAGAGGGGAAGAGAGCAGTTGGATGCAAGTGGGTCTTTACCGTGAAGCAGAACCCAGATGGACAGCTTGAGCGCTACAAAGCTCGACTAGTAGCCAAAGGATACAGTCAGACGTACGACATCGACTATGACGAGACCTTTGCACCAGTTGCAAAGATGAGCACTGTCAGGACTCTGATTTCTCTGACAGCGAATGGTGGATGGAAGCTACACCAATTGGATGTGAAGAATGCGTTTCTTCACGGAGATCTAGTGGAGGAGGTGTACATGGAGATACCACCAGGATTTGGCACCAATCAGACAGTAGGCAAGGTCTGCAGGTTGAAGAAGTCACTCTATGGACTGAAGCAGTCTCCTCGAGCGTGGTTTGACAGATTCAGAAGGGCGATGATAGGGATGGGATATCAGCAGATCAATGCTGATCATACTGTGTTCTTCCGTCGGAGTGGAGGCCACATCACCATGTTTGCGGTGTATGTGGACGATATGATTATCACAGGAGATGATGAGCAGGAGATCGCCCAACTCAAAGGAAAGCTTGGCAAGGAATTCGAGGTGAAGGATCTCGGTCTTCTTCGGTACTTCCTTGGGATTAAGATTGCTCGAGAAGCAGAGGGGATTGTTCTCTCTCAAAGGAAGTATGCACTGGACCTTCTCACAGAAACTGAGATGTTGTGGTGCAAACCTACAGCGACACCAATAGATCAGAGGTTCAAGATTGATGCTGAGGCTGGAGAACCAGTTGATCGGAACAGATACCAGAGACTGGTTGGCAAGTTGATCTATTTGAGCCACACACGTCCTGATATCTGCTTTGCAGTAAGTGTGGTGAGCCGCTACATGCATGACCCACGGAAGGGTCATATGGATGCAGTGTACCAGATTCTGAGGTACTTGAAAGGTGCTCCCGGGAAGGGACTAATATTCAGGAAGAACAATCACATGAGCATCGAGGGCTACTGTGATTCTGACTGGGCTAGTTGTGCTGATGACAGGAGGTCTACCTCGGGATATTGCATATTTGTAGGAGGTAACTTGGTCTCCTGGAGGAGTAAGAAGCAGTCTGTGGTGGCCAGATCGACAGCTGAAGCAGAGTACAGAGCTATGGCCTTGGGAGTTGCAGAGCTGCTATGGTTGAAGAATATGCTGGTGGAGCTGAAGCTGGATCAAGGAGCCAAGATGAAGCTGTGGTGTGATAATCAATCAGCTATTAGTATCGCCAACAATCCAGTACAGCATGACAAGACCAAACATATCGAGATTGATAGATTCTTTATCAAAGAGAAGTTAGTGGATTACTGGAGCTTGGCCATGTTCCAACCAATGATCAAGTAGCAGATGGACTAACCAAGGGACTCGCCTCAGTGAGCATGATTAGAGGATGTGACAAGATGGGCTTAGTGAATATCTTTCACACATCTTGAGAGGGAGTGTTGATATGATATGTTGGGTGTCATATTTAAGTATAGTATAAGCACATGGGAATATCCTGAGGTCATATTTGGGATGCCAGAATATGTCACAGGATATTCCATTATGAGATTATTGTCATAATGATTGAGATCATTGTATTAATGACTGAAGGCTATATAATGCCAGTGAGACATTTAATAAAATTATCAACTAATTTCAACAGGAGCGTAGGTAACTTTTGGATCACTGAGATCAATGAATTTGGAGGGTAGGTATATTTGTGTAGAGAGAAAATAATTGATTGATTTACTTCCAAGAGGGGGTACATATATATAGGAGGAGGCTAGCCTCCTCCTTATTTTCTATCCGATGTGGGACTAAATAAGTCTCCCATAACTCAATACTCCCCATTTTCCCCCCAAGATGGGCGATAGATATCAATCATCCCCATATTGTTACAAAATGTATCAAACTCTCTAGGACCTAAATCTTTAGTTAAACAATCAGCTAATTGCTCCGCTGATTTCACATAGCTCAAAGTCAAAACTTTTCTATTCAGCTGCTCCTTGATGAAGAACCGATCAATCTCCACATGTTTGGTACGATCATGCTGAACTGGATTGTTTGCAATATAAATTGCTGATTTGTTGTCACACCAAAGTTGTAGGGAGTCTCCTTTAAACAAACGCACCTCAGCCAACAAGCTCTTCACCCCACATTATCTCGCACAGGCTAACTGCCATAGCCCTGTACTCGGCCTCAACTGTAGACCTAGCCACTACATTTTGCTTCTTGCTGCGTCAAAGATACAAGATTGCCTCCAACAAAAATACAGTAACCTGTAGTTGACTTGCGATCATCCATACAAACCGTCCAATCCGCATCACAGTAGCCTTCAACTCTCAGATGTCAAGAACTTCTGAACCATAACCCCTTTCCTGGACTTCCTTTAGTATACCTGAGAATTCTGCGAACTGCCTCCATATGCTGCTCTCTGGGATCATGCATATATCTACTCACCACACTCACGACATAAGTAATATCAGGTATCGTATGACATAGATATATCAGCCGACCAACTAATCTTTGATATTGCTCCTTACTCATCGGATCACCACCATCAGCACACAACATGTGATTTTGCTCGATAGGAGGAGAAGCAACCCTGCAACCCAGCATTCCTGTCTCTGAAAGAAGGTCCAACGCGTACTTTCGTTGAGAAAATACTATACCCTTTCGTGACCTTGCAATTTCAATTCCGAGAAAGTACTTCAACTGCCCAAGATCCTTAACTTCAAATTCCTCTCCAAGCCTTTTCTTCAGCTGTAGGATCTCCTCAGTATCGTTTCCAGTAATTATAATATTATCAATATAGACTGTAAGAACAGTGATACGAGTCTTGGAGTGCCTGTAAAACACAATATGATCTCCATTGCACTACCTATACCCCATACTGCAAGCTTGAATCTATCAAACCATGCTCTCGGAGACTGCTTTAGCCCATACAAAGACTTCTTTAATTTGTATACCTTCCCCGTTGCTTGTGAATTGGCAAAGCCTGGTGGAATCTCCATATACACCTCCTTCTGGAGATCCCCGTGCAAAAAGGCGTCCTCGACATCTAGCTGATGTAGTTGTCAATTGAAGTTGGCAGCACATGACACCAACACTTGCACAATGCTCATCTTTGCGACTGGAGCAAAGATCTCGTCATAGTCGATACTATAAGTTTGGCTATAGCCTTTAGCAACCAATCTGGCCCTGTACCTGTCAATCTTTCCCTTTGGAGTCTGCTTAACAGTATAAACCAATTTACATTGTAAACCCCCTAATTTTCAAATTATTAAATCTTGGATTTTTCCCAATTTTCTGGAATTTTCTGTGAATTTTCTGTAATTAAAATCAAGCTTTTCAATTAATAAATGATTTTTAATTGGCAATAAATAATATTAAAATGTCATGAAAATAACATTTTTGGGTGTAAAATGAAAAATTGGACTTAGGGTAATTTTTCTGGATTTTTCTGGGCCTCAGACCTATTTTTTAAAAGCCTAAAAACTATTTTCTAAATTAATTAATTATTTAATTAATTAATATTTATTATTATTATTATTTTTAATTGATTTTTTTTTATTTTAAGTTTTGGGCCCGGCCCGGCCCAGTGGGCCGAGCCCGTTAGAGAACCCGGCCCAGCCCTATGCTTAACGGGTCGGGCGGGTCGGCCTGACCGGATCCGCGCCCGACCCGGACCCGCACCCCTGTCACCCGCTCTCCACGACCCTGCGAACCCGCCGCCGCGATTTCCGGCGACCACGTCGCCCCTCCGCGAGAGCCGGCCGGAGAACCTCCCACGTCCTCCTCCTTCTCCGAGCCCCTCGCCACGACCCAGGCCACCCTCTCCCACCGAAGCCCTATAAATAACCTCTCCCTCCGCCTCCATCCACCCCGCAAACCCTAACCCTAGCTACTCCGGCAGCCCCGATCCCCGCCGTGACCTCCTCTGCACCGCGCGACGCCACCCGCCGTCCACCACCCTTCCTCCCAGACCGCCGTCCAGAGCCCCCTTCCTCCTCTCTCCTCCTCGACCTCCAGACCCCTCCCTCCGCCGCTCGACGACTGCTCGAGCCGCCGCCAGAGCCTCGGCGCCGCCCTAGCCGCTGTCGACGGCCTCGCCTGAGCCGCCAGAGCCCGGCCCGACCTCGCCGACGGACGGCCAGCCCTCCGAGCCCCGGACACGGCGGCAGGACGCAGGACACAGCCCAAACACAGTGGACACGGCACTGGACACGTGTCCAGGACACGATTCGGACTCGGAAACCCTGGTTTCTCGGTCCCCTTCAGGTATTCATAACTTGCAACCCTGATCTCCGTTTTCGATTCCGTCAATTCCTACGCGAAGCCTGTATGACCCTCTCGGTGTCCGGACAAACTGTTCGGGACATCGCGTCCTGTGGTGATCACACACCGCGATCCAAAAACAGGAAAAACCAGACCCTGTTTCACCCCGGAACCGAGTACGTCCCGCCAAACGGGACGACTTGGTCGCGTGCGGTCTTCACAGACACGTGCGCAGCGTCGATACGGACGTGTGAGTCTTCGTGGAAGCTGATTCGGGTGTGCGTGCACACCGGAATCAACGCGTATCCGCGGACATCGCCCCGTATCCGCCTTTTCGGCAATTCGCCCTAACTTCGTGCACACTCGTCAGATCGAGACGAAACTTGCGCCATCGGACTCGTAGCGATACGCTGGTCCTGTGGGTCAAGTTTGGTTCGATTCTGAGAACGTTGACGAAATCGCGTGTCGTGGGCCCCACAGGCCCCGCTCGACGGGCGATTTTGTGTTCGGCTCATCGGAATCCAAATCCGGAAGTTCCGTTGGGTTCGTATCAGCGTTCCTGACCTGTTGGCACTAAGTTTGGTGAATTTGGAGACTTTTGACCCGGACACGTTTTTCGGTGCAAAGCGGGCCCAACGGCGGACCCCGTTTTGGCCCGAAACTGTCGTTTTTGCCCTTGTCTCCAAATTGGACCCAAGGACAGGCGTTTCTAGCTATTTGACATCTTCTGAGCGTGATGGTAATGTCTGTTTCAGCTTTTGGACTCACCTCTGGACATTTCTCCCAAGAACCTAATTAAACAGATCCAAACAACAGGCAAGTACCTGCACTTCAAGTTAATCTTTATATTATGATAATTAAATTCCCTGCTCTACTAGTACTCTTGCTGATTATACGTAGTGTTAGAATACTATATTTCATGTCTTGAATATTTGGAATTCATGTCTTGTTTTTCATGTCGGGTGGGAGAATACTGAAAGGCATGTAGTTTACCCTTCCCCTTGCCGTGAATAATAGCTGTTGGTACACGACTGTCCATCAGCCGGATCTCGATTATTCGTGACTAATAGCCGTTCATGACGGCCGGATTAGCCTTATAAACCCCTGCATGCCAACTAAGTATTCTAAAAACAAACACAAGTTTCATACAGATAACCTCTGGTCATGTTATATTCTTGCTGACTGTGTAGTTTCTTTTCCTGCTCGTTTACTTCTGTTTTCTCATATTCCTGTTTATAGTGTTGACTCTGAGATATTAACATTCCTTTATGCAATTTCCTTAACATGATATTCAATGTTTAATTGTCATAAATATTTAGTTTAACATTGTTGTGCACTGTGTACTTTGCTCCTTTCCTGACTGGATCTGTTGATTTAGGCGATGATGAGGATCTTGCCCCTACCTATTATGGTCCTTATGAGGGTACAGATGATACCTATGAGGAGCCAGAACCCACCCAGGAGACCCCTGCTGCTGAGTAGCTAGTAGTAGCTATCTTTCATTTCTGTTCTTATCTTATTTAATCGGGTTTGTCCCCGATTTCATTTTGGAATTTCTGTACTTAAACATTTGAATCTGTTGTCACATTTACTTTCAGTTGCAATCTTAAGTTTCATTTCTCATTATTATCTTGCCTATGTTGTTGTGAATGAGCTAGTTAGTAAATTTGGATTAACCTAGACAGCGTACTACGCCGACTCTGCGGCGTAGGCTGGACGTACCCACGTACTCGTGCCCGAACTTCCGGGTGCGGGTCGTGACACGTTTTTATGGTGGCCCATACAGGTCCTATCCTAAAATAGGGTAATACCCTAGGACAGGGTATGGAATAAGATTGAGGATTCTAGGAAAAGCTCATTCACAGTATAGCGTCCTTATTTCAATTATTGATATCATTGCTGCTCAATTTTTCCTATCGCCTTTGATTTTCAAGTATTCTATTCTGATCTTCCTATCCCTTAATCTTTCAGAATGGTCCAGACTAGGAACACAGTAGGAGGCACATCAGAACCAGCTGAGCCGAATGTGCCCGAGACTCTTGCACTCCCGCCGCCCCCATCTGTTCCGGCAGTTACCTTAGATGGGGCACAGCTAATAGGAGTATTCCAGGGATTAGTGGAATCCCAGAAAGAACAGACGGCACTTCTGCGGACCAGCCTCTCAGAAGCTCTTAAACCCCAGGAGTCGTCACTCAAGAGGCCAGGGAGTGCTAAAGACTTCAAGAACCTTAGGCCTCTGGAATTTTATGGAACTGAGGGCATTCTCTACGCTGATGAGTGGATAGAGAATGTCGAGAGACTCCTGAAGACTGCTCGGGTTCCCGATGATCTCAAAGTGGAATCCGCTAGCCTGCAACTGTTCGATATTGCTCGAACCTGGTTCAGAGATGAACCCCAACTATCTGCTCCCGACGTCACCTGGGAGGACTTCAAGAGGCTATTCAAGGAGAAATTTTATCCCGAAGTGGCTCGGGAAGCTCTCGAAAGCCAATTCGAGAGACTGGAACAAGGTAACATGACTGTTGATGAATATACCGCTGAATTTAGCAGGTTAAGCCACTTTGCGGAGTACATGGTTCGTACCCCGGAGGACAGAGCCCGAAGATTCAAGAAGGGGCTATCTCCGGATATCCGCCTTGCTGTCACCACCAGCCGAGCTCGCACCTATGAAGAAATCCTGAGCGTGGCACAAGGAGTCGAGAGAGACATGGGGCATAAACTGAAGCGAGAAAGAGATACCGGAAATGCGGGACCCAACAAACGCCCTTTTCAACAACAACAACAGCAGAGGGCCCCGCAGCAAAATCAGCGTCCTCCCCCTCGAGCTCCAGCACCCCAGGCTCAAGGACAGAACCAACGAGCTCCCCCTTGCAACTATTGCCAAAAACCAGGCCACACTTGGCAAGACTGTAGAAAGAGGCTAGGTGCTTGCCTCTATTGTGGTTCCCCAGCACATCAATTGAGGGACTGTCCTGTTGCTCAAGGACGTCCAGCTGCACCAAAGGCTCCAGTCCAGGCCAGGCCCCCAGCAGCACAACAAAGGGGACCTCCGCTTCCAACTCAACAACAACGCTTTGCTCAGCACCAACAGCAACAACAGAGGGGTGCACCGCAGCAAGGCCGTGCTTATGCAATGACTCTGGAAGAAGCAGAAGCCACAGCTGACGTGATCACAGGTTCCGTGCTTATAAATTCAATACCAGCTATTACTTTATTTGACTCTGGAGCTTCACATTCATTCATGTCAGTAGAATTTCTTATGAAGCATAGTTTAACCACTAAACCCCTTGGGAATTGTTATAAGATCATTACCGGTGGAGGAATCATTCCGGTTAGTGATGCCTGTAACAATTGCCCTATTACATTATGTGGAAGAGAACTGTATGCTAGACTACTTGTAATGCCAGTGCCCAGTTTTGATATTATACTGGGTATGGATTGGTTAAGTCAACATCATGCCACAATAGACTGTCACAGAGGCAGTGTAATCTTCAGACCCCCTGGCCAGCCAGAATTTGAATTTGCTAGGGGTTCTAGAGAAATGGGTAATAACAAGATTTGTGGAGCCCTAGTAACAGAAGAGTTGCCACCTATCATCTCTGAATACCTAGATGTCTTCCCTGAGGATCTCCCAGGCTTACCCCCAGACCGAGAAGTTGAATTCTCCATTGACTTAGTGCCAGGAGCAGCACCAGTATCTCAGAACCCCTACAGAATCAACAAAAAGGAGATAATAGAACTAAATGAACAAATCAAAGAGCTAGAAGACAAAGGCTTCATTAGGTCTAGTGTCTCACCCTGGGGAGCCCCAATACTTTTTGTGCCCAAGAAGGACGGAACATCCAGAATGTGTATTGACTACAGGGCCTTAAATGCCTTAACAATTAAGAATAAGTATCCCCTGCCCAGGATAGATGACTTATTTGATCAGCTGAGTGGAGCTCGGGTGTTTTCAAAGATTGATTTGAGGTCTGGTTACCACCAAGTAAGGGTAAGGAAAGAAGACATCCCTAAAACTGCCTTCAATACCCGGAACGGACATTACGAATTCTTAGTGATGCCGTTCGGGTTGACGAATGCCCCAGCAGTTTTTATGAACTTAATGAACAGAGTTTTCCAGCCATACCTAGACAAATTTGTAGTGGTCTTCATTGATGATATTTTGATCTACTCCAAGACCCCCGAAGAACATGAAGAACATTTGAGGCTGGCATTAGAGACTTTGAGGAAGGAAAAACTTTATGAAAAATTATCCAAATGTGCTTTCTTCCTAGACAAAGTAGAATTCTTGGGACATGTTGTGACTGGAGATGGAATAGCAGTAGATCCTAAGAAGATAGCGGCAGTAGAATCCTGGCCCACTCCAGACTCTATAGCAGAGATTAGAAGCTTCCTGGGACTAGCTGGCTACTATCGGAAGTTTGTGAAGGACTTTGCTAGGATTGCTGAACCCATGACAAAATTAACAAGAAAAGATGAAGAGTTCACCTGGACTGATGAATGTCAGCGTGCCTTTGAGGAATTGAAGAAAAGATTGACTTCTGCCCCTATTCTGACCTTACCTTCTGGAACCGGAGGTTTCGCTATTTATAGTGATGCTTCTGGAAAAGGTCTAGGTTGTGTATTGGAGCAGAATAAGAAAGTAATAGCATATGCCTCTAGACAGCTTCGACCACATGAAAAGAATTATCCAACCCATGATTTAGAATTGGCAGCTGTCATTTTTGCTCTTAAACTTTGGAAGCATTACCTTTATGGAGAAAGGGTGAAAATATTTACAGATCATAAAAGCCTAAAATATATCTTCACCCAGAAAGAGCTAAACATGAGGCAAAGAAGGTGGCTGGAACTAATGAAAGATTTTGATATCAACCTTCAATATCATCCTGGAAAGGCAAATGTGGTTGCTGATGCTCTAAGCAGGTACCCTATGGCAATGTACTTGACTATGGACAGACACCTGCTGGAGGACTTGGAAAGTTTGGGTATTGAAGTAATTATCCCAGGAAAAGAGGGCCAAATGATGAACTTGCAGATTCAGTCTACCTTAATAGACAAGGTCAAGGAGACTCAGTTTCAAGACGAAGGCCTGCGAAGCCTTCGAGGTCAAGTACAAGCTGGATTAGTAGAAGAGTTCAGAATTCATGAAGATGGATCACTGAGGCATGGCGATAGATTATGTGTACCTCAAGGAGACATAAGAGAAGAAGTTATGCAAGAGGCGCACAGATCGCAGTACTCTATACATCCAGGAGCCAACAAGATGTACAAGGACCTGAGGACGCATGTTTGGTGGCATGGCATGAAAAGAGAAGTAGCCAGGTTCGTATCTCGTTGTTTAGTGTGCCAGCAAGTCAAGGCAGAAAGACAAAGACCTGGAGGATTGCTTCAACCACTACCCATTCCGGAGTGGAAGTGGGAACATATCACAATGGATTTTGTTTCCGGACTTCCAAGGACACCTAGTGGAAAGGATGCAATCTGGGTGATAGTAGATAGACTGACCAAGTCTGCACATTTTCTACCTTTCAAAGTAGGGCTATCTACAGAGAAGCTGGCAGAGTTATATATCAGACATATTGTTAAGTTACATGGGGTTCCAGTAAGTATTGTCTCCGACAGAGATTCAAGATTCACCTCTCATTTCTGGAAGAGCTTACAAGCCAGTTTGGGGACTCAACTCAAATTCAGCACAGCTTATCATCCCCAAACCGATGGACAATCGGAACGTACCATCCAGACACTTGAAGATATGCTCCGTACATGTGTTCTGGATTTTGGAGGATCCTGGGAAGACTACCTACATCTGGTGGAGTTCTCTTATAATAACAGCTACCAAGCCAGTATCGAGATGACTCCATTTGAAGCCCTGTATGGCCGAAGATGTCGTACCCTGCTATCATGGGACGACGTTGGAGAAAGAGCCCTACTGGGACCAGAGATGGTGATCGATTCAGCTGAGAAGGTAAAGCAAATAAGGGACAGACTTCGAGTGGCTCAAGACAGGCAACGACATTGGGCAAATAGCCACCGAAGGCCCTTGGAATTTGAGGTAATTAAATTTATGAAATTCAAGTCAATTTAAATATTTTGCTTATGGAACTAAGACTTGATTATGACTCTATTTTAAGGTTGGAGAGCTGGTGTTCTTAAAGATTTCCCCGACACGTGGCACCATTAGGTTCGGAAGGAGTGGAAAGCTCAGCCCAAGATTCATCGGACCTTTTGGCATTCAGGAGAAAATCGGAGAAGTGGCATACCGTCTGGCATTGCCACCCTCTCTGGAAGGAGTCCATAACGTCTTCCACGTGTCGCAGCTGAGGAAGTATGTGTCAGACCCCAGCCACATTTTGGATCACTCAGAGCTCGAAGTAGGCCCAAGTTTGACTTACCAAGAGCAACCCGTGGAGATCCTGGATCGCTCGGAGAAAGTTCTACGGAACCAGGTTATCTCCCTGGTTCGCGTAGCTTGGAAGCATCATTCTCCCGGCGAATCCACCTGGGAGCGAGAAGACGAGATTAGAGAGCGATACCCCTATCTTTTTGAACCCTGAGGTGTATTTTATTTTTCGGCCTTTTCTTTTCGTGCCTTGTTATTCTTAAATTTCGAGGACGAAATTTTTGTAAGTTGGGTAGGTTGTAAACCCCCTAATTTTCAAATTATTAAATCTTGGATTTTTCCCAATTTTCTGGAATTTTCTGTGAATTTTCTGTAATTAAAATCAAGCTTTTCAATTAATAAATGATTTTTAATTGGCAATAAATAATATTAAAATGTCATGAAAATAACATTTTTGGGTGTAAAATGAAAAATTGGACTTAGGGTAATTTTTCTGGATTTTTCTGGGCCTCAGACCTATTTTTTAAAAGCCTAAAAACTATTTTCTAAATTAATTAATTATTTAATTAATTAATATTTATTATTATTATTATTTTTAATTGATTTTTTTTTATTTTAAGTTTTGGGCCCGGCCCGGCCTAGTGGGCCGAGCCCGTTAGAGAACCCGGCCCAGCCCTATGCTTAACGGGTCGGGCGGGTCGGCCTGACCGGATCCGCGCCCGACCCGGACCCGCACCCCTGTCACCCGCTCTCCACGACCCTGCGAACCCGCCGCCGCGATTTCCGGCGACCACGTCGCCCCTCCGCGAGAGCCGGCCGGAGAACCTCCCACGTCCTCCTCCTTCTCCGAGCCCCTCGCCACGACCCAGGCCACCCTCTCCCACCGAAGCCCTATAAATAACCTCTCCCTCCGCCTCCATCCACCCCGCAAACCCTAACCCTAGCTACTCCGGCAGCCCCGATCCCCGCCGTGACCTCCTCTGCACCGCGCGACGCCACCCGCCGTCCACCACCCTTCCTCCCAGACCGCCGTCCAGAGCCCCCTTCCTCCTCTCTCCTCCTCGACCTCCAGACCCCTCCCTCCGCCGCTCGACGACTGCTCGAGCCGCCGCCAGAGCCTCGGCGCCGCCCTAGCCGCTGTCGACGGCCTCGCCTGAGCCGCCAGAGCCCGGCCCGACCTCGCCGACGGACGGCCAGCCCCCCGAGCCCCGGACACGGCGGCAGGACGCAGGACACAGCCCAAACACAGTGGACACGGCACTGGACACGTGTCCAGGACACGATTCGGACTCGAAAACCCTGGTTTCTCGGTCCCCTTCAGGTATTCATAACTTGCAACCCTGATCTCCGTTTTCGATTCCGTCAATTCCTACGCGAAGCCTGTATGACCCTCTCGGTGTCCGGACAAACTGTTCGGGACATCGCGTCCTGTGGTGATCGCACACCGCGATCCAAAAACAGAAAAAACCAGACCCTGTTTCACCCCGGAACCGAGTACGTCCCGCCAAACGGGACGACTTGGTCGCGTGCGGTCTTCACAGACACGTGCGCAGCGTCGATACGGACGTGTGAGTCTTCGTGGAAGCTGATTCGGGTGTGCGTGCACACCGGAATCAACGCGTATCCGCGGACATCGCCCCGTATCCGCCTTTTCGGCAATTCGCCCTAACTTCGTGCACACTCGTCAGATCGAGACGAAACTTGCGCCATCGGACTCGTAGCGATACGCTGGTCCTGTGGGTCAAGTTTGGTTCGATTCTGAGAACGTTGACGAAATCGCGTGTCGTGGGCCCCACAGGCCCCGCTCGACGGGCGATTTTGTGTTCGGCTCATCGGAATCCAAATCCGGAAGTTCCGTTGGGTTCGTATCAGCGTTCCTGACCTGTTGGCACTAAGTTTGGTGAATTTGGAGACTTTTGACCCGGACACGTTTTTC
Organism: Iris macrosiphon; assembly: GCA_036927795.1. Lineage (NCBI taxonomy): Eukaryota > Viridiplantae > Streptophyta > Magnoliopsida > Asparagales > Iridaceae > Iris > Iris macrosiphon. The sequence continues at coordinate 163,372,313 of JAYESA010000014.1, forward strand.
GGTGCAAAGCGGGCCCAACGGCGGACCCCGTTTTGGCCCGAAACTGCCGTTTTTGTCCTTGTCTCCAAATTGGACCCAAGGACAGGCGTTTCTAGCTATTTGACATCTTCTGAGCGTGATGGTAATGTCTGTTTCAGCTTTTGGACTCACCTCTGGACATTTCTCCCAAGAACCTAATTAAACAGATCCAAACAACAGGCAAGTACCTGCACTTCAAGTTAATCTTTATATTGTGATAATTAAATTCCCTGCTCTACTAGTACTCTTGCTGATTATACGTAGTGTTAGAATACTATATTTCATGTCTTGAATATTTGGAATTCATGTCTTGTTTTTCATGTCGGGTGGGAGAATACTGAAAGGCATGTAGTTTACCCTTTCCCTTGCCGTGAATAATAGCTGTTGGTACACGACTGTCCATCAGCCGGATCTCGATTATTCGTAACTAATAGCCGTTCATGACGGCCGGATTAGCCTTATAAACCCCTGCATGCCAACTAAGTATTCTAAAAACAAACACAAGTTTCATACAGATAACCTCTGGTCATGTTATATTCTTGCTGACTGTGTAGTTTCTTTTCCTGCTCGTTTACTTCTGTTTTCTCATATTCCTGTTTATAGTGTTGACTCTGAGATATTAACATTCCTTTATGCAATTTCCTTAACATGATATTCAATGTTTAATTGTCATAAATATTTAGTTTAACATTGTTGTGCACTGTGTACTTTGCTCCTTTCCTGACTGGATCTGTTGATTTAGGCGATGATGAGGATTTTGCCCCTACCTATTATGGTCCTTATGAGGGTACAGATGATACCTATGAGGAGCCAGAACCCACCCAGGAGACCCCTGCTGCTGAGTAGCTAGTAGTAGCTATCTTTCATTTCTGTTCTTATCTTATTTAATCGGGTTTGTCCCCGATTTCATTTTGGAATTTCTGTACTTAAACATTTGAATCTGTTGTCACATTTACTTTCAGTTGCAATCTTAAGTTTCATTTCTCATTATTATCTTGCCTATGTTGTTGTGAATGAGCTAGTTAGTAAATTTGGATTAACCTAGACAGCGTACTACGCCGACTCTGCGGCGTAGGCTGGACGTACCCACGTACTCGTGCCCGAACTTCCGGGTGCGGGTCGTGACATACATCCAACAACACGCTTTCCAGCTGGCAGTGGTACCAGCTCCCATGTGTCGTTCTTCTTCAAAACCTGAAGTTCCTCCTGCATGGCACTCAACCACCTAGGATCTTGCTTAGCTACCTGTCAGTTGTTAGGTACAAGCACTGAATCGAATGATGCAAGGAATGACTTATATGCAGGTGGAGTGGATGCATATGAAATATAATGTGCAATGTTAGTATCCCAACTGCCAAACTTAGCTGGAGGTTTTCCAGCATTGACTCTAGAAGTTCTACGAAGCAAGACAGGAGGATTAGAAGTATCAATGGAGGAATTGTTACCAGGTGACTCAGATGGAAGGGTCGAAAAAGGTCCTGGAGAAGAGGGACTTGGGACATCAGCATTTGTGGGTACTAGCATTGGGACATCGGAAGGAAGCTCATGCTGCTCCTATTGCTGTTCATGTTGCTCCTGCTGTTGCTGCTCATGCTCCCTATATACTCTCAGCTCCCCCTGACTGTCGGCTCCCCTTGAGACACCATCACTTCTCGTTGACTCAAAAGGACATGGAATCATACCAACCACGATGCCACTCCACAAGAATTTTGGCACATTCATTGTCAGCATCAAAGAACGTGCCACTTCTAGTAGAGGTCTGTTCTTGCGTTCAGCCACCCTATTCTGAGCATGAGTGTCTGGGTAAGTGGTTTGATGAAGAATTCCCTAACTAGAGATGAAATTAGCAAACTCTTTGTTGGTGTACTCGATCCCATTATCTGTTCGAAGAATCTTCACATGTACTCCAAACTGGGTCTTCACATATGTCGAGAAGTCTTGAAAATATTTGTACACCTCAGATTTTTTCTTCATCACGTAGATTCAGGTCATACGTTAGTAGCAATCAATGAAGATAACAAACCATCTGAATCCACTGATAGAAGTAGTAGGACACGGTCCCCAAACATCAGAATGAACAACTGCAAATGGCTCAAAACTTTGAAGACCAACCATTTTATAAGTAGAACGTGTATGTTTTCCAAGTTCACAAGCATTACAAAATAATTTTTTTTTCTACTTTATTCATTATCTCAAGTTCTAACTTATTCAAACTATCAAAAGATAAATGTCCCAATTTGCAGTTTTTGAGCATTGCTTCTGTATCTGGACCTCGACTAGTAGTAGCAGCAAGCATTGCAGCCTTCCGGTCAAGATACCAAAGACCATCACGCCTGATGCCAGTTCCAAGCCTCTTTTCCGTGACCTTCTCCTGGAAAGAACACATATCCCGATCAAAAAGAACAGTACAATTCAATTGATCAATGAAAGAGCTAACATAAAGTAAGTTGACCGGAAACGAAGAAACATGCAATACAGATGACAAGGTAACAAATGAAGTACAATGGACCGAGCCAGTACTCCTGATGGGTTGGGATGTCCCATCAGCAGTCTGAATTGTCTCGGGATGCATATGCTTGCTCGGATAATATAATGCAAACTCACTAGATGCACCTATGATATGCCTAGATGCACCTGAGTTTATGATCCAACCAGTATGAGATTTGGTGGATGCAAGTGCCTGAACCGGAATACCTTTGCCTATATGGGCAACGTAACCAGTGAAGTTACCAAGGTAGGTAGTGTTATCCAGATCCTGAGCGTCCCTTGCCTCCTTGACCTGCACGTCCACATCTCTGTCCTCTGCCTCGTCCACGACCAGAATTGCGGGGTTGGGGGCAGTTGTAGCTGAGGTGCCATTTCTTCCCGTGATTATAGCACTCCCAGTCATCGCTGCTGGGAGCACTATGAACCACCAATGCAGAACGGACAACTGGTGAGGTATCGCCTTTCATCACCTTTTGTCGGATCTACTCTTGCTCCATCGATGCAACAGCCTCATCCAGGGACGAAAAAGATGTCAGATGACACATTGCTGTCCTCCTAGCCTCAAACTGCGGGTTCAGACCCTTGAGAAAATGACCCACACGCCTATGCTCAAGGTATTGTTTTCCAAGGAGAACATTTGCCGGATTTTGCAATGATAGCTGATCATAGTAGTCCAAGTCCGCCCATAATCGACGTAGCTCCGCTGCATACTGGAGTACTGTCTTCTCCCCCTGTATGGTAGCATCAATCTTCTCCTCAACTTTCATCATCATCGTGACACTCCCAGCTCCAGAGTACATCCCAGCCAATGTCGTCCAGACATCAACTGCACTGAAGATCGACTCCACCATCCCAGCTATAGATGGAGATACAGAAGTCAGCAGCCAAGAAACCACCAGAGAATTAAGGTGACTCCATGTGCTCCATTCAGCACTCGTCTTATCCTTTGGCTCAATGCACTCTCCCTTCACATATTTTTCAAGTCCCTTGGTCCGAAGGTTCAACAACGCCCTCCTAGACCAACTTAGGTAGTTTCTCGTCCCCTCAAGTTTGATGTCATTGGGCAGCAACTCTATCTTCTTTATCACCTGCGACGGTTCTGATGCGGGCACGACTGCCCTACTGGATGAGGTCTACTCTAATTTGGCCTGAAACACCCTGGCCACCCCCTCCAGTATCTCTTTCAACTCCTGACTAGTCACAGGTGTTCCCATCTCCACAGTTGCACACAGGGACGAGGTTAAACGCAACTCAAACACGTGTCGTGCGTCTACATGCGTCACGACTTTCTCCATCTATCTGTACACTCCCAAACTCATGCGGCATGAAAAATGCACGATGGATAGAACTTGCCGAAACAAGGACTAGAAATAGAGATTTGTGTAAAACTTTCCAGAAAGTATGTTCTCTAATCTCAGAACCCACGTTGAGATCGAAATCAGAGGATCACACAAGAGTTCCTCTCTGATTATCCACGATCCAACGACAGGTTTGACGATACCCGCATGCAAACCCGCAGGGAACGTCGACGACACCCGAGGGTGTATGTGGGGGGGGGGGCTTCCACCCGGGTAGAGGAAGGCGGGGGAGGGGGGGGATCGGGTGAGAGACATGGGGAAAGAGAATTCTCCTTGTTTTTTTTTGGATTTTTTTTTTGGAAAAAGGATTATGAGCTTTGGCTCTGATACCATGCAGAGAGAAAATAATTGATTGATTTACTTCCAAGAGAGAGGTTACATATATATAGGAGGAGGCTAGCCTCCTTATTTTCTATCCGATGTGGGACTAAATAAGTCCCCCATAACTCAACAATTTGTTTTGGTCATCAATAGTTTGCTAGAAAAAGCTTCGATGGATTGTTGTTAGAAATTCATACATTGGAATGATTGCATCATCTTCTATATCTCTTCCATACTTGTATTGAGCTTACCGTATTGTGTATCATGCTTTGTGAATTTTTCTCAATTTTCAAAAAAAAAAAACTTATTGAGTTCATCCAAAATTTCTTGAATCGAAGGATCGATGGGAGCCATGGATTATGATTGTTTGCTTTGATACCACTTGATGCATTCTAAATCGAAATGTAACAAAAATATGCAAACATCCTTAATGAGAACACAAAAAGAAGAGATAGGGTAACAAGAAGAAGAGTTAATTCAAAGAAGGGGAAAGTGAAGTTTAAGTGTTCTAAGATAAATTGAATTGAAAATAATAATTAGGTGGTTGTCTTACAGAAAGGGGTCAACCTCTTATTTATAGAGGTGGACAAATATAATTGTAAACCTAAACAAAAAAGAAAGTTTCTAATTAAATTAGTCACCATAGAAATAAGAGTCATGCTAAAAGAGAATCACCACTTTAATAGAAAAGTTCTCATTAAATAAGAGACCTACTAAAAATAGAATCACTCCTTTAATAGGAGAGTCCCCATTAAATAGGAATCGAGGTAATTCGGTTACTTCTCATGCTCGATGTCCAACATAATATTCTCAATTCATTATCCATTTTTATGTTACTTTGTGAAACCCATTATCCTATTTTCATGAAGAAGAAAGGAAAATCCAAATCCAAGACCGAGTCGTTTTGTGGTGTCTATGGATCTGTGTGGTATAACAAAAGATACGGTGGAGAAAAGAACATCTATTCTTTATATTAAAAATTTATCACAATCATCATCGATCGTCATCATCATCCATTGCCTGCTCCTACCAGAATGGGTTATATCTACCAGAATGGGTTATATTATAGGCATAAGAAAGCTCCATAAAATATTTGACAAAGTTCATGATTAGATGTCGACCTGACATCAACCCTTTAGCTTGGTGCCAAATTCCTAACCAATGTAGCTTGTAGCATGAGAGGGCATGCCATAAAAACCAAGGTGGTCATTTGACATGTAGGTAGACCTACCTTTTGAATTGTAATTTAAGCTTATGCAACCAAGGTGCATCCTCAAGTTCTCCTAGACTATTTATTAATAAAGAGTTTAGACGAATAGGTAAAATGATACAATTTGCTATAGAAAATTGCATGCATCTCTATGTGACACATTAGGCCAAAGAGTGAAGAAATGTTAATATAATCTCTTTATATTCAAAAGTGAAGAATTAATTTACAATGGGGAGGCAACCCCTTAAGTTTAATTTTCTAATGTACCCTATTTAAGTTTATTTTATATGATGAGATAGCCTAGATTGTTATTTCCGTACAATCACATGCACAAATCCTAAAACTTCCAATTACAAATTACTATTTTCGGTTATTACTAACCACATTGTTTTATTACTAATTCCATGAACTTTTGGCTGCAATGTTTCATATTTATGCTATGTATCTATTAGGTACTTTTGGTTGAAAAGTGTGGTTCAGTTATTCATGTATCTAGCTGACCAAACATTTTATGAAGGTTCAGATTTATATTAATTTGGGAGCATTTTTAATTTGTGAAATTATCTTGCTGGGGTGTTCTCATGAGTGTCTGTGTGTTTATTTTTTCTTTTCTTTTTTTAATATTGCATGTGATATCATTTAATTCTGTCTTCAGAATGCTTGAGCTCAGAGGCAATATCAAATGCATCTCTTTCTTCCTCTCCTTCTCTATCAAGTCAGCAAAACCATGCTCTGAAAGTTATAAACCAGAACTTTGTTGATATAAGAAGTACATCTCTACATACTGATGAAGATTTTATTAGTTCCAGTTCTAACATATTTGAGAGTCACATCGGTAATAATGAGGCTTCTAGTTATAGAAGATTCCAGACATATTTGAACTCATGGATCTCAGATCAGGCGTACAATTCAAAGAATTCTCCACTCTTGCAAAATGAGGTATACAAATTCATTACTCAACTCATAGAAGTTATTACTTATGAAAAAACTTACTATTTTACAAAGATTTTAACCTCTACGCGAGTTTCTGGCTTGTGTTATACTTGTAGGCTATTGATCCTTTTTGGGTTCTCTTATATGATTTTTGAAGAATTTTTGTTTAGGCTTGGAGAGAGAAGAGGAAGAGAAGGGAGAACAATAAAGTTTATTTCTTGCTCATAAAGAAATGGCTTACTGTATTATGTTCATCAGTTAGCTGACCCCATTCTTATGGGAGAAGTTTTGCTTGATGATATATCAGCCTGAACTTGCCAGCACAATCGACTTTAGTGGCTGGTGATGTAAATCCTGGAGTCGTCCTGGAAGTGACCTGGAATATATGTATAATATTTTGGAGTAATTGTTATATTTTTTTATTGATTATCTTTGGCTATTTATAGCCTTAAAACCCTTCATCTTACATTAATACCCCATTAAAAACCCCTGTAGAATATTCTAATATCCCAACAAATATATCAAGAATATTTTAATATACCAACACTCCTCCTCAAGATGGGCGAAAGATATTCACTAAGCCCATTTTGTCACATCCTCCAATCATATCTGTAGAGCTAAGTCCCTTGGTCATACTGTCTGCTACCTGCTCCTTGGTTGGAACATGACCTAGCTCTAGTAGTCCACGGTCCAGCTTCTCCTTGATGAAGAACTTATCGATCTCGATGTGTTTGGTCCTGTCATGCTGCACTGGATTGTTGGCGATACTAATGGCTGACTGGTTATCACACCACAACTTCATCTTGGCTCCTTGATCCAGCTTCAGCTCTACCAGCATACTCTTCAGCCATAGCAGCTCTGCAACTTCCAAGGCCATAGCTCTGTACTCCGCTTCAGCTGTCGATCTGGCCACCACCGACTGCTTCTTACTCCTCCAAGAGACCAAGTTGCCTCCTACAAATATGCAATAGCCCGAGGTAGACCTGTCATCAGTACAGCTAGCCCAGTCAGAGTCACAGTAGCCCTCGATGCTCAAGTGACCATTCTTCCTGAATATCAACCCCTTTCCGGAGGCATCCTTCAAGTATCTTAGAATCTGGTACACTGCGTCCATATGATCCTTCCTTGAGTCATGCATGTAGCGGTTCACCACACTCACTTCAAGGCAGATATCAGGACGTGTGTGGCTCAAATAGATTAACTTGCCCACTAGTCTCTGGTATATGTCTCAGTCAACTGGTTCTCTAGCCTCATTACACAACTTAAACCTCTTGTCGATCGACGTCGCTGCAGGTCTGCATCCCAACATCCTTGTCTCTGTGAGAAGGTCCAGCGCATACTTCCTCTGAGAATGAACAATCCTCTCTTCTTCTCGAGCAATCTCAATTCCAAGAAAGTACCGAAGAAGGCCAATGTCCTTCATCTCAAACTCCTTGCCAAGCTCCCCCTTGAGTCGGACAATCTCCTGCTCATCATCTCCTGTGATAATCATATCGTCCATATACACCGCAAGCATGGTGATGTGGCATCCACTCCGACGGAAGAACACAGTATGATCAGCATTGATCTGCTGATATCACATCCCTATCATCGCCCTCCTGAATCTGTCAAACTACGCTCGAGGAGACTGCTTCAGTCCATAGAGGGACTTCTTTAACCTGCAGACATTGTCCACTGTCTTATCGGTGCAGAATCCTAGTGGTATCTCCATGTACACTTCCTCCACTAGATCCCCATGAAGAAACACATTTTTCACACCCAGTTGGTGTAGCTTCCATCCACAATTCGATGCCAAAGAAATCAGGGTCCTGACGGTGCTCATCTTCGCCACTGGTGCAAAGGACTCATCATAGTCAATGCCGTATGTCTGACTGTATCCTTTTGCCACCAGTCGAGCCTTGTAGCGCTCTACTTTTTCATCTGGGTTCTTCTTCACAGTAAAGATCCACTTGCATCCGACTGACCTCTTCCCCTCTTGCAGTTTTACCAGTTTCCAAGTGTGGTTCTTCTCAAGAGCGCCTAAATTCTTGTGCATCGTCGCTTTCCACTTTGGATCGTTTTTGGCAACCTGCCAATTGTTAGGTACTGTAATATTATCCAAAGATGCAATAAATACTCCATGAGAAGAAGAGATGTTATCATATGAAATAAACTGAGCAAGGTCCCAACCATATCTATCAGGAGGATTTTTTGCATTGTTGTGAGTGGTCCTCCGTACTGATAATGGTGTGGGAGGAGTAGGAATAATGATATCACCTGAACGAAAATCTGGTGGTGGTGGTATAGGTGTCTCAGGAGTTGAGACGAACGCAGGCAAGGGACTTGACACTGGCACTATAGGTACTGGTCCTGCAGTTTGCTTTCCTTTCCTGCTGTAGGTAAGTAACTCCCCCTGAGCCGTGGGCCTAACACTTATCATCGCCTCCCCCTGTTCCTCTTCACTCTCCTGCTCCTTCTCAAACGTTCCTCTATGCCATACTCCTAAATCGGTCACCACACTCTCACCAATCTCCCTCTCTTGCCTCATACTCTCAGTATCAGGTGAGTTGCTCATGGATGAGGTTCCCTCCTGATGGTAGTATGGCTCAAACTTCCTGAAGTGAACATCCATGCTCACAAATTTTTTCTCTACTTACCCCTTCCGAGTCGCCGAATAGCCCATGAATACACACTTGACTGCTCTGGGGTCAAGTTTCCCAACAGACGGTCTGTTGTCCTTCACAAAACATACGCAGTCAAACACCTTTAGTGGGAGTATCCCATTATTATTTTCTTGTAATATCTCACATGGAGACTTCCATCCCAGTACCTTCGAGGGCATCATGTTGATCAATCGAGCCGCTGTCAACACTGCATGCCCCCACAGACTCTGTGGGACATTCATGGCGATCATCATGCTCCTTGCCACCTCCAGAAGGTGTCTGTTCTTTCTTTCTGCCACTCCATTCTGTGCTGGTGTGTATGCACATGTGGTCTGATGTATCCCTTCGGCTGACAGGTATTCCTCAAGTTATTTTCCACACCATCGTAGGTTCTCCTCAACTTCTCCCACACGTCTTTCACCATCTCAAGGCCATCCACTGTGGTGGCGATCGACTGGACTAAAGAATTGAGGAGCCAAATGTATACCACCATATGAGGGGACTTTCACTCGTCGCGTCCTGTCGAGCCCACATCCGGCTCTGTCTTCTCTCCTGATAAGAAATCCTCCAGGTTCTTCCTTGCGAGGGTTCTCCTCATCCTTCGTGACCAACTCAGGTAGGTGGCCGGTCCATCAAGCTTCAGATCGATGGATGGAAGCTCCAAGTTCGTCAATGTCCGTGTCGCTCTCTCACCAGCCGACAGTTTCATCAGCTTCATCAACGTTGCGACCTCCGCAGAGTCCAACTTCTTGATGATCTCCTCCATCGATCCTCCTCTTCTCCGATCACCTCACATCCGTCCCACGATTCACGTTCGTCCTCTTCGTCCTCTCCTAGATCCGATCATGTCTCTCCCTCATCAGATCTAGGCCTTCGATGTCAACGTCTGGAACGACCTGAGGCAAAGGCCAGGAACCGCGGCAGAAGGCTCCGCGGGAGTCGCGACTTCGCGGTAGTGGTGGCGGGCGAGCGGCGACGGTGGTGGCGGACGAGCGGTGCGGCAGCGGTGGCGGTGGTGGCGGTTAGGGTTTGGGAGGTGGTGGCTAGGGTTTGGGCTCTGATACCATGTAGAATATTTTGGAGTAATTGTTATATTTTTTATTGATAATCTCTTGGCTATTTATAGCCTTATAATCCTTCATCTTACATTAATACCCCATTAAAATCTCCTGTAGAATATTCCAATGTCCCAACAAATATACAAAGAATATTCTAATATACCAACTAATATACAAAAAATATTCTAATATACCAACTAATATACCAAGAATATTCTAATATACCAACAATCTAGGTCTTAATCCAGTCGAAATACCAGTCTTAATTCTGTTGAGATACCAGTCGACTATAGATTGCTGCAAGTCCTGCAATTGACCTGGAACAATCCAGTGAGTTCTAGGTCTTAAGCCAGTTGAACAACCAGTTTAGTTTAAAGCTCTTGACATATATAATTCATTGGTTCTTGTTGAAGTTTAGACGTAGCCTTGGGAGACGAGGAGTGGTGGTACCCTCATATGAAAGAAGACCAGCCGTACACCTCATTAGCTAGCGGAGTTCAATATTTAGAAGAGTAAAGTTGGGAGCGTGCGCTAATAATTTTTGTATGTTTATTAATTATTGTTATCAAAATTTATAGATATCTTAATATTTATTATAATTTATAAAGTTCAAGGTAAGTAATTCTTAGTTTTTTGTTACTTTGATGAACGTGTATTAAAAATTCTACAACTTTTTTTCTCAAAATTTTTGTCCTATTTTAAAATTTTGGTCTGGTCATGGGAAGCGTTCATGTCTCCGGGAAAATGTGCTCCCGTTGCAGAGTTGCCAGGGAAACGAGTTCCCAAGTAAGAACCGCCGAATCGAGGTTCTCTAAGATTCGTTAGCCTATTAGGAGTTTCTGGCTTCCAAGGTTCAATATTATTTGTAATATCCAAGGGTACGAGTACATCGACTAAGAGTCCAAGACAAGGTAAAGATGGAATAAGATAGGTTTCTCTTTCGACAACACAGATAGGCGCCATACATTGTGTAGGGTACAATGAGAATAAGTATCTTCCTGCATTGGGGACACTTGTGAAAAGAAAGAAATTAAATCATTACACAAATAAATTAATACTGACCAACATCAATTTGTCAAAGCACCAATTTTAACTTCAATCCAATGGATTAACTAGAACTGTCAACAAACTCTATTTTTCGTAGTTAGGAGAATGCAAGACTTTATTCTATAATGAAAAATTGCCATGCTCATGCTTACTCTGTCAAGATAAACTCTTGATAAAAATAAATTAAAGAACCATGAAATGTCCCTTATATTGAGTGTGGTATGTGTGAAGGTCAACTTCGATTTTGAGCTTGAAAGGCTGAGGATTGAACTCAGGCATCTTCAGGGGATGTATGAAATTGCGCAGAATGAATCAGTGGATGCTTCCCGGCAGGCAAGTGTTAACTCTGTAGTGTTGGAATGCTTTTCTCTAAGTGCAACTCACTGGATTCGTCTCTAACTTTTGCAATTCTTGTTTCAGTTGGATGAATTAAGCGCACGACACAAGGAGGATGCAGTTAGACTCAAAGAGATGAGGATTAGAGAAGCCAAGGCTAGAGAAACGGCCAAACAGGAGAAGGAACGACGAGAAGCAGCAGAAAGAGAGGCTGTGTTTGTGATGGAATGCGCAGAAAGGGAAGGTATGCAGCGGAAGGATGTAGATGAAATTACTGCTCGGGAAGCCACTGAGAAGCAAAGGCTGGAAAGAGTTCTTGCAAGCAGCGACAACCAATATAAGAAATATACATGGGAAGAGATTGAATCTGCTACCTCATGGCTCTCCGATAAGCTTAAGATTGGAATGGGGGCAAATGGCACAGTTTATAAGGCTAGTTTCCATCACACGACTGCAGCAGTGAAAGTTCTCCACTCGGATGAGGGGTGTGGAAATAAGCAGTTCAAGCAGGAGGTATGCAAAAACACCCTAACCCGCCCAAATATTTACAGAAAAATATTTTATAGGACACCAAATTTTGGATCCACCTACCAGAAACAGATTCTATGGAATCAACATATGTTTCACGATGTCCAACCCCCAAATTTTAGACCTGTCATTCCGAACTAGAGAAACGTACATTGTGCTAATGTGGCATGACAGGTTCTTCAAAATCTTTCAACCTAAGTTATTATGTTCCAATCTGTTTCGGGGACTAACACGACACCTAAATTGTAGCACAGTCCAATCTGTCTTGGGGACTTTCAATCTATTCTTGATGGGTTCAACTTGACTTGAAACCCCTTCCCCATTGGCTCGAGTAGGGGGTGATCTTGCATATGCAGCCATAGATCGATCACTCAAGAATCAGCAAAACTTGGAAGAAATAGAAGTGGAAGAAGAAGAAGAAGAAGAAGACTTGTAGTTGAAACTATTTCTATTGGAATCAAGAAAGTGGTAACTATTACAAGAAAATAAGAAACTAGAAAGAAGGAAATCTATTCTTCACACATACTTCTCATCACTACTCTTGCCTATTTATAGCAAAGAGTTTACAAGGCTTACAAGAAGAACTGTAACTAACTCTTACTAACTGGCGGCTAATTCTAACTAACTGCTGACTAACTAAATATCCTCTTCTTGTATACTTCTTGAGTTAACAAGCTTCCTGTCTGAGCCTGTAATCTTCTTAGAGCTTGTGAGCTTCTTAGCTTCATGGCAATCTTCTGATACTGTCCTCTGATTCTCACATTACTCTGATACTCAAACTGCTGCTTGTGTGCAGAGATGTTGCCTGTGTGCATTTTTCATCGAGCTATATACGTAGAGCTATATGTTCACTTAACTAGACTATCAGACTGGAAAACTCCTGATGGATAGTGGAGCTGAACTGAGAGTATTACTGGGAAGAAGGAATGTACTAGTGTACTGGAAAGTATACTGGACTGGCCAGTACTGAATAGCCAGTGTACTGAGGAGTGTGCTGAACTGAACAGCCTTCACTGACCTACTGGTTGTGCAACTCAATGAGAGTGTACTGAGCTACTGTCCAGGCTCTCATGACTGAGTATTATTCCCATCTGACACCTTGGGTTGTGTCGTGTCTGTGTCAGATGAGTCTGATCAAGTAAATGCTAGGAAACACGGATACTCCCAACTTGGCGACGTGTTGTATCATGTCAGTGTCAGATACGTGTCTAATACGACATGGACATTTCAAAATACACCAGGATATGCCGAAATCATCATTGTATCTGTATTAAGTCGTACATATTTATATGTGTGGAAAATAGGTTAAATGTATACTTTATACCTCTAAGTTGCCTTAAATACTTTGAACATTCCAATCCTTGTGACACCTCTTTCTTTTCTTCAGCTTGAGATCCTAGGTCGAATTCAGCACCCCCATCTGCTCCTCCTCCTCGGTGCCTGCCATGATCGTGGTTGCCTGGTTTACGAATACATGGAAAATGGTAGCCTCGAAGACAGATTACAGTTGAAGGACAACACGTCTCCGCTTCCATGGCATCATCGTTACAGAATAGCCTGGGAAGTGGCCTCTGCTCTTGTTTTCCTTCACAGCTCCAAACCAGATCCTATTATTCACCGCGATCTCAAGCCTGCTAACATTTTGCTCGACGGTAACTTTGTTAGCAAGATTGGCGACGTCGGCCTATCCACACTACTACCTTCGATGAATTTTTCGGTGTCTACAAGGTACAATGACACATCGCCAGTTGGCACATTCTTCTATATAGACCCCGAGTACCAGAGGACAGGTCAAGTCTCGACCAAGTCGGATATCTATGCTTTGGGGATAGTCATATTGCAGTTGCTGACCGGGAAATCGCCCATGGGGCTTGCTCACATTGTGGAGACGGCGATGGAGAGTAGCTTGCTGGTAGGTGTCTTGGATTCTGGGGCCGGGCAATGGCCTACAGAGGAGACTCAAGAATTGGCTCTTCTTGGGCTAAGTTGTGCAGAAATGAGGCGAAGGGACCGGCCTGACTTGAACGACCAGGTCCTTCCGATGCTAGAGCGGCTGAAAGGTTTTGCGGATAAGGTCTGGGACTTGGCACACTATGCGCCTTCTGTGCCTCCAGGGCACTTTGTATGCCCGATACTTCAGGTCAGTATAATGTGGTGTACTGGTTTCAAATCGTACTTTGTAAACCAAGTGTTCAATTTTAGTTGGATATATTATTATTATTATTTCAGGAGGTTATGGATGATCCTTGTGTTGCTGCTGATGGATATACTTACGAGCGTAGAGCAATTGAGAGATGGTTGGCAACGAATGACAAGTCTCCGAAGACGAATCTGAAGTTGCCCAGTAAAGTTCTCATACCTAATGAGTCACTTTTTGCTGTTATTAGCGAGTGGAAGTCTACAAGACGATGACGACCGACGCAATCTTATTTTTGCTCTGGTCGAATGCATTTGTGATGTTTATAGCCATTTTTGTAGTGTAAATTCTGTAAAACTTTTGCATTTAGTCGTGCATAAATGGGTGTAGAAAACTTGTTTTCCTTGTATTTAAAAGTATATTTTTGGGTGTTTCATTTTCAGCTGAAATATAGAAAATATATAATTTTGTTGAGAGTGGGATTTGAACCCACGCCCTTTCGGACCAGAACCTTAATCTGGCGCCTTAGACCAACTCGGCCATCTCAACATTTTGATTATTGATCCATAGAAAGAGGATGTTACAGAAAACTTTATGACTGAGAACATTTTGTAATACTTGGAAAAAGCAAATCCCCCCCCCCCCCTTCCCCTTATTTTATTTTTAATAAATTAATGAATAATTTTAATTACTAATAGAAATAATTTTTTTTTTGAAACAATGGTGAAGTCTTTAACTTTCTTATTACTGTATTTTTTACTATTTGAAAAGAGCAAACAATAAAACTTTTTCATTATTCACAATGAGCAAAATCCTTTAATTTTTTTACATATTGGGAAAAGAAAACAATTATCCTTTTTAAAAATCTTTCCACACGTAATTATTTAACTACCCATGTTAAATTTAATGAACAATTTTATGTAGTAAACATAGATAATGATATTTTAGAAGCAAAAAATTTAACGTTGAAGCCTCAACTTTTTATATATATATATATATATATATATATATATATATATATATATACCCGTCCTTCTTTGGCACAAATAAGATGGCTGCTCCCCATAGAGAAATACTAGTCCGAATAAAACCCTGATTTAAGAGATCATCTACCTGGACCTTCAACTCAACCAACTCTTTTGGTGCTAGTCTGTAGATGGGGGAAGTAACTGGTTCGGCTCCGGGAGTCAACTTTATAGTAAACTCTATCTCTCTGTCAGGTGGCAGGCCTGGAAGATCCTCGAGAAATACATCCTCAAACTCTGATATAATAAGGGGGTATACTGGTTCACCTTCTGTAATGTGTGAGGCGAAGGTAGGTTGGACACCATGCTCTCGGGCTCCTCGATGAAACTCAAACTCAGGGTGATCCGGTGGTCTAAATATAACGCATCCACGTCGGCAATCTAGGGTCGCATGGTATTGGCTCAACCAATCCATGCCTAGGAAAATGTCATAGTCTGGCATGGAGAAGACTAAAAATCGGGCACGCATCTCTCGCCCAAAAATAACTACTGAACAAGATCTACAAGTGTCGCTAACCGATACTATTCCACCTCCCGTAAGAATCGTCTTAATCTTCGGAAGGGATGCAATTGCTATTCTATTGGTGGCCACAAAACTAGCAGCTATGAAAGAGTGTGTGGCACCAGAATCATATAATATTACTGATGGTAATGAAGCTACTAAAATAGTACCTGCGATCACCTCTCTAGCGATCTCTGCCTTCTCAATAGTCATCGCAAAGGCCTGGCCCTATCCCTGGTGCCCTCGGCTGCTGTCTTGCCTGCTGGAAAAGAACTGCCTGTGGGGCTAAGGGTGGCCTCCCCTGATCTCCTCCTGGTGTTGGTGGTCGCATCGCCCCAACTCCTGCGTAGGGCGGCATCGGTCCTGGAAAGACTGGTCCGGGGGCTGCTGGTAGGGCCTCGGTGCTGGTAAGGCTGGTCGATGAACCATTAGTACTGGAATTCTCTGCTCTGGGCAATTACGAATTGCATGTTGGTTAGATCCACATTTCATGCATACTCCCAAGCTCTGTCGACAATCCCTCAACATCTGTCCCCTCTTACCGCAGTAATGGCAAGTGAGAATCACTGGTCCCTGCAAGGGTGCTGCACTTTGGTGCTGTGGTACCAGGGGACGTTTCACAAGTCCTTCCTACACCGCTCGAACTGGCGATGATGATGCATAGGAGAACTTCAGACTGGTCTCCATCTTGTTGATACGATCCTGGCGTCGAGCTGCTAACAGAACCTCAGAGTAGGAGGTGGGGGCTATAGATCCAATGAACCTCTGTGTCTCAAAACTCAGGCCTTCATAGAACTTCTCGGCCTTCTTCTCCTCAGTCAGAATCAAGTACGGGGCAAAATGGCTCAAACTGAGAAACTCAGCATTGTACTCCTCAATGGTCAAACTGCCCTGCCTGAGGTTTTGGAACCTGTCCCGAAGTTCCGTACTGGCTGTAGAAGGAATAAATATCTCCTTGAAGAGCCTAGAGAAATCCTCTCAAGTGACCCGATTAGGCCCTAAACGCTCCTTTTTTGAAAGCCACCAGAGATGAGCATTACCGATAAGCTGCATCTTGACAACGGTCATCCATCTATGTCTCAAGAGATCGATGGCCTGCAACTGGTGTTGAATGTTGGTAAGCCATGCGTGTACCTCCGTCGGCTTCTCCGTGCCAACAAATGGAAGTGGTACCATATGATGGAAGTCTTTGATAGACCCCATCGTCGACTGACGAGCTGGTGGTGACGCCTTCCTCAAAGCCGTCACAATACTCTCTCTCAAAGACTCAGCCTGACACTGCTGGGCCTGCTGCTGAGCCTGCTGCTGGACCTGTTGCGGGGCCTGCATCATAGCGTAGACCATATGAACATCTGCGGCCCGTCCATGGGTTGCCCTGGTGGGAAGGGCATGTATGGCATCTGTGGGGGGATTGGAGGTTGTGGGGGCAACTGTTGCTCCTCCTGTCCTGCGGTCCGCTGGCCCTCATGCTCTGCCTGGTGCGGAGACTGGTGCCCGTCTGGAGGCACCTCTGGCTGCCCAGATGACTGTCCTTGGGGAGCTGGGGTCAACAGAAGAACCTGCCCCAGTGCCGGTTCCCCAGCGTCACGGGGGATATGCCCGACTGCGCGACACGTCCGCTACGGAGATTCATAACTCTGAAAGAAATCATGTTTAAGATCAATATTTTGGAATTAAACAAGATGCAAATTGGCAAAATAAAATCAGAAAAGAGGTATTATGTGAAGTACTCAAGCATGTAGATGAGATCCTAGTATCTATTCCTAATTGCAGGCTCGCTTGGCATAGTCAGGTAACCAAGACGATTTACATGGGACCTGCATGGGCCACCACAAAAACTATGTCACGTCCCAATTCTAAATATAAGGAACAAAGCCACGTGGCATTGACCAGCGGGTACACTCCGATGGGCAATCCAATCTATTGGACCCGTTGAGTGCACCTAAGTTGTAAAGTACAATGATATGACCTAACAAATAAAACATAAGCGATGTAATTAATCTCATCCACAGACATAAGAATATGAAACACATAGAGAAAATAAGTCTACTAATATGCATAAAGAAAATAAGTCTGGAAATATATCATAATACAATACGGGTAGAGTCACACTTGGAAAAACCCCTAATACAGTACTGAATGAAAAGAAGTAATAAGATAATTAGGGTCGATAACTGCTAACTAGATAATGATACCGGACCCAAGGCGAAGTCTCTACCGGTGATCAAGCAAATTCCTCGGAAAGGATCTCGTCCTCTGCTACAAGTCCTGCTCCTGGATATACACCCGGTCCGTACTCCTTCGGGTAGTCCTCATCGCCTATGCCTGGAAGGGAACCAGATCCTCAGAGAGACGTAACAAGGTACAAAAACATCATGCCATAGTAAAACAGAAAGGAAATATGTGATACGCCTGTGTACTCTAAAATAACCACCTAAGTGAGACACAACTTGAAGACAATGTTTGACACGTGGGCTTTCCGAATAAAAATTCGTAGCTCTGAGGCAAAGAGACACACGGTGCGTACCCATAGCTCCGAGCACAAAGTCACACAGTAAGTACTACGACTCCGTATACAGGATATCTACGTAAATAAGGATATATATATATATATATATATATATATATATATATATATATATATATATATATATATATATATAGTGCATGCGAAGTAGCCCAAGCGTCTAGTAACTGTCTTTCCCTCCCAATGCGGTTAATGAGACGTATCCGCAGCTCGCTGAGCCGAAGTAACTATCTAACAGTCTCGTCATACTGAAGTAACTAGCACCAATCACGATCCTATAGTTATCACAGGTTCTGATCATGCTAACACTATCAGGATACAGGAAGTCTGGCACGATAACAGTGTCTGAATGTGTCCTAGGGTTCCAATGTATCCAAGTCGGTACACAAAGGTATCAAAAAATATATAACAATAGATACTAGACGTTACCGACGAACGTATGTACCCGGATATGACCCGGACGCTAAGTAACAATTTTGATCCAAAGCGCACAAAATGTATAGATGAAATAAATAAGAAAAACTGGAACTGAGTTACAGAATGGCAATATACACTTGCCTGGATCCGGATGCTGAAGGCGGGGCTCCGGTACAACGTCTAGGTTCGAGGATCCCAAAGTACCTAGAGATGATAAATAAATTAATAATCTAGCTCAAAACTATCTTAAAGAATAGATGACAACATGAACTAACATAGGTTTTTGTCTCAGTTACCAAACTCACGACTAAGGTACTAACTAGAGGGTTGACCAAAGTTGACTAGAAAAATGTTATGATTAATACGAATCATCAAATTGTATAACGTTCTCAAATAATATCCTCAAACACTAATATTTATCAACTATTATTTCGGTCATTTATAAATAATGTTCATCTTTGACCCTTGCCATCCCTGCAATCATAGACATAAGTGCATTAACCCAAATTAGTTGCTACCCCTAAATAAGCATAATGTTCACATACTAATCCTCAATCATAACATCAAAGCTCTCGAACCAAAATTTATTTGAACAACATCCTCATCATTCATGTATTTCACACATATATATAACCCCAAATAAATGCTATTAATCTTGGATATAAACTAAACATGGGTATTGCTCATGGGAACCTAAATCCTAACTAGGGTTTCATTTAACAAATATGAATAGTTACAAAATAAATGAAGAAGGAGAAGAAACGATAAGTGATACCAGAGGTGGCGGCTGCGGGTGGTGGCAGCGATGTTGCTGCAGCCGCTGCGGTGGTGGTTTGACCGGGGTGGTGGTGCTCGTGTCGACAGTGGTGGTGGGGGTGGTGCTCGTTGCACTACCAGAATAAGTCAAATTAGCGACGTCTAAATACGTCGCTAAATGGCAAAAAAAAGTCGCTAAATAATTTTAGCGACGTCTGTAGCGACATTTCGATGAAGTCTCCTTTAAGCTAGTCGCTGACCGAAAAAATGTCGCAAAATGTTGCTATACCGACGTTTTCTAGAGATGTAAATGCATCGCTATATTAGCAACGTTTAGTGACGCAACGTTGCTAAATTAGCGACGTGTTGTTTATCGCTATATGTCGCCAAGTTTTTTATTTTTAGCGACGTTGTGCGACTCATTTAGCGACGTTATATTGACCTGGCAATACTGCCATGTCAGCAGATTTGCGATGGTCAGCGACGTGTATAGCGACGTTTATAACGACGTGGATAGCGACGTGGATATGGACTTTTATAGCGACGTTTATAGCGACGTATATAAACGTCACTAAATGTCGTAAAACGTTGCTATAAATGTCGCTAAAGATACAGTGAAAAACTAAAATATTGAATATTGAATTGTTTCCATACCATTCTTCTTGAAGCTTATGAATTCACAATTTGCACAAATAGGCCCGGAGTAACCCTCCTGTAAAACCCCTAATTTATAAACCGTATTAATTTTTTATTAATTATTTAAATTATTTATAGTAGTTATGAGCTAATTAGAGAAAATAGAATTTATTTAATTTTTATTTGAGGTGTTTGTGCATTTAGGAGATTTATGGAGCTATTATAAATTTTTTCTAATTTATTCCATGTAGGAGACCCTTTGGACAGTTGCTAGCTTAATGGTATGCCCAAATATAATTCTAGAATTCTCTCTCTCTCTCTCTCTCTCTCTCTCTCTCTATATATATATATATATATATATATATATATATATATATATATATATATATATATAATTTTTTAGAAAAGAAAAAAAGAAAGAAAAGAAAGAAAAAGAATTGAAATAAGAATTAGAAAGAAAGAAAGAAAAAGAAAAGAAAAGAAAAGAAAAGAAAATTAGATATATATATATATATATATATATATATATATATATATATATATATATATATATATATCCTATTGGACCCAAACCTAAAACCCCTTAGCCCTACCCTACCCGCTTGAAACCACAACCCATTAAGAGAGAAGAAAAAAACCAGGAGCAGCTACACCGCTTCACCCCCTTCCCCCGCGTGTAACCCCCCGCGAATGACTCATCCCCCACCGCCTCTCTCCTTCTCTTTATATAAACCTTTCACAAACCCTAATAATAATCTTCTCATTCCACTCCAGACCGCTGCCGAGCCCTAACCGCGTCCGCCCCAGCCGCTACGCCGCGCCGGAGACTGCCGTCGCACGTCACGCGATTCGCGAGCGTCGCCGCAGAAAATTTTAGCAGAGTACCCCTGTTCACAACGCGTTTCCTGTCTCCTCGCTCGACCAAACTCGACCCCGTCATCACCGGTATAATTCTCACATATCCCTCTCTAAATTCTGTGTATTAGTTTACCTCGTACAGTGCGTAAACCTAGGCGAAAACAGCGTCCAAGTTGACGAAAAATGACAACTTTTGGGTATCACAGAAAACTGCGGAAACTACCTATGTTCACGGACTCGTATATCCCACCACAGAGAGATCCGAATTCGGTTTTTCTTTGTGGTATGTGAATATCACCTAACCTAGTTTAATTTCTGTTATTTATAATAATTTATTAATTGCCGTGTGTAGAATTAAACCAGTTGGAAAATTCCGAAAATATAATTTTTCCAAATTCCAAAAATTATGATACGGAGTTCGTTCCGACAAACGGGACCGCCCCGTCGTGTACCAAAAGGTGCACGCAGTATACCCGGACATGTGAGATTTCACGAAAACTGATTTGGACGCGTGTGCGCGTCGAAATTAGCCCGTATCGACAGAAAATTCTCCGTATCGCAACTTTTGCAAAAGCCCTGCCCATTTAGTGCACACTCGTTAGAATACGACGAAACTTGTGCTAATGGACTCGTGGTAACCCCCTGGTCCTATGATCCAATTTTCACGCAATTCTGAGACAGTTGACCAAGTCGCCAATTGGCGGGCCCAACGGTTGACTTTTTGGGCAAAATTGTGTTTGGCTCATCGGAATCCACATTTGGACATACCGTTGAGTTCATACTGACATTTAGAGTTTATTTGACCTATAATTTGTCCCATTTAGAGACTGTTACCTCTGGCACGCTTTTCGGTGCAAAGTGGGCCACACGTGGACCCCACTTCGACCAGAAATTACCGTTTTGCCCCTGTGTCCAAATTGGACGAAAAGGTGGTATTTTTAGCTATCTCGCTGATTTCAGAAATATTGGTGATGTCTATTTTAACATCCGAGACATTTGTTCTGAGGCCATAGCTTCTTATCTTGTGTGTGTAACACTTGGACGTTATATTTTGCAGCTTTTTGCCAGGCAAGTATACCTTGCCATTTGTACTGTATTTACATTCCATATGATGCATGCGTGTTTATTTCTGTTTATTTTAGTTCATTTATTTTAACTGTTATAAAAATCGCGCGTCCAAGGAAACTTGGGTGCAACGACGGCGTCGTCGTATTATGTTTTTATTTATGTATATGCATTGGACCTACTTTATAAGACTACCCTATTTTATGAGGCATTTTATGTTTCATTGTCCATGACACTATTCTTACACGAGTGTGAGTCACATGTAAGACACAGACTTGCGTACTCGGCTGGCCACTGGTACGTATAGGTCGTGCGACGGATAGGGATAACTGCCGATAAAAACTTTGCATGCTAGTAGACCTGGCAGTTATTAGAGGTATTATAGTGTCATGGGTGACATGCTTAGAGCATGGGGTGGAGATAACAACAAGTAAGGTATTTTGGCTCCTTTGCACTTTTTCTCTTGTAACCCGTACGCTCCGCCGGAGATGCGCGGTCATGATGACCACTATATATTATATATTATATATTATTAGGCGGCATCCGCCGTTCAAAAGACGACATGCTTTGTAGGCCCCTGGATATCCAAGAGAACCATGTCAATCCCATTTTTAGCGAGATAGCCCACTTGGTGAAAAGTTGTTCTCAAACTGCATTCACTTAGATGGTTAGGCAACCCCATTGGATGTTTACTTTTCAGTACTTTATTGGTATGTTATTATGTATCTTGTTACATCCCTCTGAGAAAGTGGTCCCTTTCCAAATATAGACGAGCAGGAGAATCCGCAGGAGTACGGACCTGGACCTGACGCTACTTGCCAGACTGAGGAGGTCTTACCTTCGGAGTATCTGTGATTTATTATCGCTGTTTAGAGATCCTTGTTGCTACTCTTCTAGAGACTTTTATCTTATATTAGAGTTAATTCCCTTATCTCTTTTATTAGTTTTAGTATAGTCATTTTGTAGTGGATTTGTTTCCATCCGACTATCATACTTGATACTCAACTTTGATATTCAGTTATTGTTCAGCTATTTATCTCCTTTATCTCTTTATTGGTGCTGTGGATGAGATATAGATTGCATGTGACTTGTTGTGACAGTATATTATCACTGGTGGATTGGATATTTATGTACAGCGTACGTGTGTATATGGTTTTCATACATTAGAGTTCGTATACATACGGCTGGCGTGTTACGTATTCATTGTCCTACGTATTTTGGGACTGGGGCGTGACATATTTTTGGTGGTGGCCCATGCAGGTAAGAATATATTGTCTCAGTTACGTAACTGTATCGAACAAGCCTGCGTATAGGAATAGAGTATAAGGATCTCATCCACACCTGACTGAAACTTATCCTTCCTTTCAACTATCCTATTTAATGCTTGCATCCTGTTTGATTTCTGTACTTCTTCTAATCGTTTCGTACATCACCTACAGAGAGATGGATATGCAAAAGGGATGTACTGCCGCCGATGGTGATACAACTTCAGGAGTCAATGGTCAGACTCAAGGAGGGGGTCAGACTCAAGGAGGGACCTCAACGATTTCTAGACTTCGGTGACTAGATAGACAGACTCACAATCCAGTTCCATCTGATCTTCCCGCTTCACCTAATGGGAACCTTTCAGCCTCATCGACACCGCAGGATGGCCAGGCAAAGTTGTTCCAATTCTTCCAGATAATAATGCAGGAACAACGACAATATGCCGCCACACTAGCTGTAGATCAGAGGCAACAAGCAGCAGAACAGAGACAAGAGTTTCTAGCAGCACTTGAGAGGATGGCTGAAAAGACTACTGTACCAGCTCAAGCACTAGCTCCAGTACCTCAAGCTAGAGTTGGTTCAGTAAAGGACTTTATACAGATGGTCTGAAGCCGTACAATGGCATTGAGATCCCAGAGGAGACTACCAACTGGATCACTCACACCCAGAAGCTATTGGAAGCATCGCAGCAACCTACAGAGCTGTGGATGACGGGTATAAGGACGCTTCTAGATGGTAATGTTTATCACTGGTGGGAATCCATGGAGCGCCAGTTGGGTACATACCAGACTTGGGAGCAGTTCTTGGATTGCTTTGAAAGGAAGTACTTTCCTGACACCGTAAGAGATGCATTGTACGCTCAGTTTCTTCACCTGGAGCAGGGGAACAGAACAGTTGACGAGTACATGCCAAGTTTAGTCGCCTCAGTAAATATGGCGCTGCCCTGATACCCGATGACTTGGCTAAGGCTAAGAGATTTTATCGCGGACTGAATCAGGAGCTCCAACATTACACTAGCTCACAGTCCCGGATCTCTTATGCTGAACTACTGACAGAAGCCAGATTGTAAGAAACCATCAGCAGAGAAAAAGGAGGACAGCTGAGGACACAACAAGGATCAGCAAGGATACAGTAGGGACCGGCCAGGACACAACAAGGAGTACCTATCAGACATCCTTTAGCTCAGCAACAGTAGTATCAACACAGAGCAGGACCGTACCAGAATCCGGAGAAGCCATACTGCAATTATTATGGGAAACTCGGACACATTTCGAGAGACTGTCGGACCCGTTTGGGACAGTGTATGAGATGTGGTTCCGGACAGCACATGGCGAGAAATTGTCCAATGCAGCAGACACTTCCACCGCCAGTACAGAGACTAGCACTTCCAGCACCGAAGCCAGTACAGCAAATAACTAGACCAGGAGCACCTCGACCTCCAGCAGCAAGAGGATTTCAGCAAGGACAACCGCTACCTACACAGGAGGATCAGTATATGAGGGCCGGACATGGACAACCACAGAGGAACGAACAAGCTTTTGCATTGGAAATTGATGACATGGATTAGGAGGTTGATGTCATAGCAGGTATTACTCTTGCTTTTACTTTTCCTGCTGTGACATTGTTTGATACGGGAGCCACCCACTCATTCATATCATCTAATTTTATTGCCAAACACAACATTGCCTCTACACCTTTATCTAGTTGTGTTAGAATTCTTACCGGAGGAGGAGTTGTACCTGTTAGTCGAATTTGTAGATCGTGTCCTATAGTGATACGTGGCAAAGAGATGAATGCCCGACTCTTAGTCCTTCCTATGCCAACTTTTGATATTGTTCTTGGAATGGACTGGCTAAGCAAGTACCACGCTTTCTTCGATTGCTTTGGAGGAAGCATTCTTTTAAGGTACCCAACCAACCTGAACTTGAGTTTGTACGAGGATCCACAGAAATTCTTGATGGTATGCAGCTCGCAATGGACGACGTTCTCTATCACCACATTATTTCAGAATTCTAAGACGTCTTTCCAGAGGAATTGCCAGGACTACCCCCAGATAGAGACATAGAATTCTCAATTGAATTGACACTGGGAGCAGCACCCATAGCATCACATATTTATAGACTGGCAAAGAAGGAGATGGATGAGCTGAAGACACAGTTAAAAGAACCAGAACTGAAAGGTTTCATCCGACCGAATGTATCACCCCGGGGAGCACCAGTATTGTTTGTACCAAAGAAGGATGGGTCAGTGCGTATGTGCATTGACTATAGAGCATTGAATGTAGTAACTGTAAAGAATAAATATCCATTGTCACGCATTGATGACTTATTTGATCAACTCAGTGGAGCCAAGATATCTTCGAAGATAGATTTGAGATCGGGATATCACCAGGTGAATGTACGGAAGGAGGACATCCCGAAGACCGTATTTTGGACAATATATGGGCACTACGAGTTTCTGGTCATGCCATTTGGATTGACCAATGCTCTAGCTATCTTTATGGACTCAATGCATCGAGTCTTCCATCAGTATTTGGACCAGTTCGTGGTCGTCTTCATAGATGATATACTTGTCTTTTCGAAGAGCCACGAGGAGCACGAGAAGCACCTGCGGATTGTTCTAGAGACCTTAAGGAGAGAGCAGTTATATGTGAAGCTCAGTAAATGTGAGTTCTTCTTGGACAGAGTTTTATTTCTTGGGCATGATGTTACATGAGATGGTATTTTTGTTGATCCAGAAAAGATCTCGGCAGTCGAGACATGGCCTGTTCCTAAATCAGCAGCGGAGGTGAGGAGTTTCCTTGGACTTGGGGGATATTACCGACGGTTCATGGAAAACTTCTCAAGGATAGCAACATCTATGACTCGTTTGACTTGTAAGGATCAAGAATTTATATGGACTGACGAGTGTCAAGCCGCTTTCGAGGAGTTGAAGAAGTGACTGACTACAGCACCAGTATTGGCAATTCCATCAGGATCAGGAGGCTATGTGATCTACAGTGACGCATCAGGAAAAGGCTTGGGATGTGTCATGCCCCAGTCCCAAAATACGTAGGACTAGGACTCGTAAGCATGCCAGCCGCCTGTATATATGACAACTCCAAGATATGGAAACCATATATACGAGCGTACGCTGTATAATGAACAATAATTCACAAGTGGTAAAACTATCACAAGTCACAGGGTATAATCTAAATCTCATCCACAGAAATCAAATATGAATAACCAATAACCATGTAACTAGATCTCAATACAGATATCTAAGAATGACAGTCAGATGAAAATAATTCTACTGCCGAAATAGAATATAAAAATGAACCAGATACACACCATATAAGAACAACATCTGACAATCACGAGGCTCGAAAAGAAGAACTCCTCGGGATATATGTAACATGCCTGGATAAGCTCTCCTACGAATGCTCAAGAACATATACACCTGGCAGGGGACCAGGTCCTCAGAGGGACATAGCAAGATACATAAAAATAACATGCCATAATGTAAATACTGAATAAATAAATGGGGTGTGCTAACCATCTAAGTGAATACAATTTAAAGACCTGGTAGTACGCATGGGAATGTGTAAGCTTGACATATGCTGACGTAATTCACCAATCGTCATGACCGGCTAGTATATGTGTCATATGCCCCCGGACACACGGATAGCTCTGCAATCGACCATGAGGAGCATGGTACGAAGGATAAAAGACTCAAGGAGGGGGTGTCCTATACGTCTACTAGTATCTTCCCCGCCCAATATAGATGTACAAGTCGTAAAAATGACGTGGACATCTCCTACTATGATGCAAGTCTCAATAAAATAAATAACTAAGCTATATACCGTTACACGTGTTGCTCACACTGATGGCCAGTCGCGCATGAGGCACGCGTCCCTACATGAACTCACTCTGTGACGTGTAATGATACGTGTCAAGGCCTGGAAAGTTATATCAGTAACTTCACAACTTTAGGTGGGTCTACTAGACACTAGGTCAGACACAAGTCCTAACGTCAACGCCATCGTTGACTGCACCCGAGTTTTCTCGGACGAGCACATTTATATAATATTAAAATAGATAAACATGTAACTAATAATAACTGAATTTAAACAGTACAACAAGGCAAGATATACTTGCCTGGCAAGAGCTGCAAAATATAATGTCCAGATGTCAAATGCCAAGAAGTCAAAAATTATGGCCTCAGAATAAAAGTCTCCGGATGCTGAAATAAATATCACCAACAGTCTCAAAAAATATCAAATAGCTAGAAATGACTGTCCTTAAGTCCAATTTGGACACAGGGGCAAAAATAACAGTTTCCGGTCAAAGCAGGGTCCACATGTGGGCCGCTTTGTACCGAAAAAAGTGCCAGGGTCAAAGGTCTCCAAATTAGCCAAACTTTGTGTCAACAAGTCCAGAATGTCGATACGAACCAAACGGAATGTCCAGAACTGGATTTTAATGTGCCGATCACAAAATCGCCCGTCAAGTGGAGCCTTTGGGGCCCACGATACGGAATTTTGTCAACGTTCTCAGAATCGAACCAAACTTGGATCACAGGACCAGCGTATTGCTACGAGTCCGATGGCGCAAGTTTCGTTTTGATCCGACGTGTGTACACAAAGTTGCAGCGTGTTCCAGAATAGACGGATACGGGGTGTTGTCAGCGGATACGCGTTGATTCCGGTGTGCACGCACATCCAAATCAACTTCTGCAAAATCCCGCACGTCTGTATCAGCGGCGCGCATATTTTGGTAAAGACCGCGTGAGACCAAGTCGTCCCGTTTGGCGGGGCGTACTCAGTTCCGGGGTGAATCGGGTCGTTGTTTTTCCTGTTTTTGGATCGCGTGCCGCGATCGCCACAGGACGCGATGCACCATGCGGGTTGCACGGGCACCGAAAGGGTCACATAGCCTATGTGTCATAACTGACGGAATTAAAAACGGAATTATGAGGAGTTAGAACGGGTTACCTGAACAGGGCTCCGTGGAAATTGCATTTTTCGTGTCCGTGAGTCGATTCGACACAGGATTTGTGTCCTGGACGTGTCCGGGCTGTGTCCAGCTGCTGTGTTCGGTCCGAGTCCAGTGGAGGCTCGCCGGGGCTTCGCCGGAGGCGCTCAGGTGGAGCTCGTCGGTCAGTGGGACGGCCGGGCAGGGCATGGCGACGAGTGTCGGAGAAGGAAATCAGGGAAGTCGCTGGCGGAGGGGAGAGGGCTCGGGGGAGAGGGTGGCTGTGCACAAAGGGGGGGGTTCGGGTGGCTGCTGTCGAGGCCAGCTGGGTCGGGTGGCGGAGGGCAGCGACGTAGATGGCGTCGATGGTGGTGATGATGATGGTGGTGGTGGTGGTGACAGATGGTGGTGGTGGCGGTGGAGGGAAGAGCTGGGAGGGGGAGAGGGAGCTGAGGAGAGAGGGAGGCGGTGATGATGATGGTGGTGTCGTCGGTGATGGGGGTGGCGGTGGTAGCGGAGTCGTGGGGGTGGAGGAGAAGGGGGTCGGCTGGAGGTTGGTCCGGCGGTGGAGACGGGGGAAGAGTGGTGGAGGGGAAAGAGAGCTCGGGGAGAAGAAGATCGAGGCCGGCGGGGTGGGGGGGGGCTCGTCGCGGGGGGGGAGTGGCTGTCCGCGGGGGCTACTCCGGGGAAGAGGGGAGGTCGGCTTCGCCGCGGGGAGGGGTCGGCTCCGGCGAGGGAGCTCGCCGCCTGCGGGGGGGTCAGCTGCGGCTGGGGGGATTGGGTGTTATGATTTTTATTTTATTTTATTTTTCTTATTTTTCTTTTATAGAAAATTATATTAACTTAATATGTAACATATCTAAATATATTTACAAGATATTTTGTAGATATTTTCAGGATATTTTCGGGATATTTTCGAGATATTTTCGGGGGGATCCCGCCTCCGAATGGACGGTGCAGGTTCACCGGCCAGTGAGGGGGTGACACCTCGCACTACAAATTTGGCAGAAAAGTCCCTATAATTTCATAAATTGCGTAAAGTCCTAGTTTTGGGAAATTGCGTAATTACAAAATTGTCTGGAAAAACATCCGATTCCTGAAAATTCTAAAATTCACAGGATTGAAGGAAAAAGCTGTGTAAGGGTCCCGAGGGGGTGGGGGTGAGTCTGGGCAGGGACTGGGCCTGGTTTTCTGGGTGATACGGGTCATCGTATTTATTAATAAATAAATACTGTGCACGGTGTTCTCTAATTATTTAAAGGCAGGTAGGGTCATAATTTTTCTACGGTGTCAATACACTAAATGTAGTATACTCAGTGTAGAAAAATAACGTATTTTTGTCTGGGCAAAACAGGTGCATGTTGGGCCTCTAATGTCTGTTGGAACAGAGATGGGTACAGGTCTGGGAATTTAAATACGCACGTTCGAAACGATATTTGCGCGTCTCATACGAGGCTCAAAACAGAGTATCTGGGAGTTGCACAAAGTACAGAATAATAGGCAGGCATGTCTAGGAGAGGTATGTGAACTTTGTTTGGAGATAACAGTCAAGGTAAATCTCCAAATAATTCGGTTCTGGACAGGTGCACAAGTCAATAGGATATGTAAGCAAAATAAATTAAAATATTGGCATAAATCCTAAATTGTTAAAATAATCCTAAAAATACTGAAATCTGGTCGAGGGGGTTTACAGGATGCGTATTGATGCAGCATGGCAAGGTGATTGCATATGCATCAAGACAGTTACGACTACATGAGAAAAATTATCCAACTCATGACTTGGAACTTGCAGCCGTTGTATTTGTTCTGAAGCTATGAAGACATTACTTATATGGGGAACGAGTGGAGATCTATACAGACCACAAAAGCCTCAAGTATGTTTTCACGCAGAAGGTGTTAAATATGAGGCAACGTCGATGGCTTGAGTTGATGAAAGATTTCGAGATAGAGCTATATTATCATCCAGGTAAGGCTAACGTTGTAGCAGACGCGTTAAGCCGGAAGCCAGCAGCTTACTTCTTGACAGCACAGAGAGAATTATTGGAGGACTTGCAAGAGCTTGGCATTGAAGTAATATTACTTGGAGCAGATGGAACACTAGCTAACTTGCAAGCACAATCATCATTAGTAGAGAGGATTAAGGCAGCTTTGCCTACAAACGCCAGATTCAGAAGATTAAAGGAAAGGACAGAAGCCAGAGAGCAGACAGGATTGCGCATTCATGATGATGGGATATTACAATATGGTAATCGTCTTTATGTTCCAAATAAAAAGATTCGACAGGAGCTGATGACAGAGGCTCATAGTTCGATATATTCTATTCATCCTGGAGACACCAAGATGTATAGTGACTTACGACAACATTTTTGGTGGCATGGAATGAAAAGAGAGAGCTCGCTTTGTAGCTAAATGTCTAGTAAATCAACAAGTAAAGGCGGAGCACCAGAGAACAGCAGGATTATTGCAACAACTTCCGATTCCAGAGTGGAAGTGGGAGCACATCACTATGGACTTTGTCACGGATTTTTCTAAGAGTCCAAGTGGTAGAGATGCAGTATGGGTAATAGTAGATCGACTCACCAAGTCAGCCCATTTCTTGCCTTTTAGAGTTGGCCAATCTACAGAAGCTATAGCTGACTTATATTTGAGACAGATCGTGAGATTGTACGGCATACCAGTCAGTATTGTATCAGAAGGGATTCACGCTTTACATCGCACTTTTGGAGGAGCATGCAAGAGAGTCTTGGAACTCGTCTGAAGTTTAGTATATCTTACCACCCGCAGACAGATGTGCAGTCAGAGCGTACTATTCATACATTGGAGGATATGTTGAGGGCTTGTATGTTAGACATTGGAGGATCATGGGAGGACCACCGACATCTTCTAGAGTTTTCTTACAATAATAGCTATCAAGCGAGTATCCAAATGGCTCTGTTTGAAGCATTGTATGGAAGAAAGTGTAGGTCTCCTGTGTGTTGGAGTGACGTGGGAGAACATTATATTCTGGGACCAGAGTTTGTGGTCAACACCGTAGAGACAATTAAGAAGATACAAGGGCACTTACGAGCAGCGCAAGACAGGCAGAAACAGTGGGCAGACCTTCATCGTCGTCCCTTGGAGTTTAAAGAGGGCGATCATGTCTTATTGAGGATATCACCTACCAGAGGCACCATTCGATTCGGAGGACGCGACAAGTTGAGTCCAAGATATATTGGACTATTTGACGTGCTAGAGAGAGCGGAAGAAGTGGCAGATCGACTTGCGCTACCACCTTCACTTGAGGGAGTACATGACGTATTCCATGTGTTACAGCTCAGGCGATATGTGGCAGACAACAGTCATGTTCTCGACCATTCGGAGATCACCATTGGGCCGAGCTTGTCATACCAAGAGCAACCCATGGGAATCCTTGATCGTCGAGAGAAAGTGTTGAGGAACCAGTCTATTCCCTTGGTTCGCGTGGCATGGAAGCATGGCACGCCAGGAGAATCAATTTGGGAACGCGAGGACGACATGCGCAAGCATTTTTCGAACATATTCGTAGACCAAGGCATGAATTTATTCATTCATTTTATACATTATACCATCCTTGACTTTCTACCGTGGCTTAGTTTTAATTTCGAGGACAAAATTTTTATAAGTTGGGTAGAATGTAAAACCCCTAATTTATAAACCGTATTAATTTTTTATTAATTATTTAATTTATTTATTGTAGTTATGAGCTAATTAGAGAAAATAGAATTTATTTAATTTTTATTTAAGGTATTTGTGCATTTAGGGGATTTATGGGGCCATTATAAATTTTTTCTAATTTATTCCATGTAAGAGACCATTTGGACAGTTGCTAGCTTAATGGTATGCCCAAATATAATTCTAGAATTATATATATATATATATATATATATATATATATATATATATATATATATATATATATATATAATTTATTAGAAAAGAAAAAAAAAATTGAAATAAGAATTAGAAATAAAGAAAGAAAAAGAAAAGAAAAGAAAAATAGATATATATATCCTATTGGACCCAAACCTAAAACCCCTTAGCCCTACCCTACCCGCTTGAACCCACAACCCATTAAGAGGGAAGAAAAAAATCAGCAACAGCTACACCGCTTCACCCCTTCCCTCGCGTGTGATCCCCCGCGAATGACTCATCCCCCACCGCCTCTCTCCTTCTCTTTATATAAACCTTTCCCAAACCCTAATCCTAATCTTCTCCTTCCACTCCAGACCGCTGCCGAGCCCTAACCGCGTCATCCCTAGCCACTACGCCGCGCCGGAGACCGCCGTAGTCGCCGCACGTCGCGCGATTCGCGAGCGTCGTTGCTCAAAAAATTTCAACAGAGTACCCATGTTCACAACGCGTTTTTCGTCTCCTCGTTCGACCAAACTCGACCCCGTCTTCACCTGTATAATCCCCACCTATCCCTCTCTAAATCCTGTGTATTATTTTATCTCGTTCAGTGCGTAAACCTAGGCGAAAACAACGTCCAAGTTGACAGAAAATGACAACTTTTGGGTATCGCAGAAAACTGCGATAACTACCTATGTTCACGGACTCGTATCTCCCACCACAGAGATCCAAATTCGATTTTTCTTTTGGTATGCGAAGATCATCTAACCTAGTTTAATTTCTGTTATTTACAATAATTTATTAACTGTCGTGTGTAGAATTAAACCAGTAGAAAAATCCCAAAAATATACTTTTCCTAAATTCGAGAAATTGTGATACGGAGCGCGCTCCGCCAAACGGGACCGCCCCGTCGTGTACCAAGTGTACCAAAAGGTGCGCACAGTATACCCGGACATATAGGATTTTGCAAAAACTGATTTGGACGCGTGTGCGCTTCGAAATCAGCCCGTATCCGCAGAAAATTCTCCGTGTCAAGACTTTTGCAAAACTCCTGCGCATTTTGTGCATGCTCGTCAGAATACGATGAAAGTTGTGCCACTGGACTCGTGGTATCGCGCTGGTCCTATGACCCAATTTTTACGCAATTCTGAGACAGTTGACCAAGTCGCCAATTGGCGAGCCCCACGGTTGACTTTTTGGACGAAATTGTGTTCGGCTCATCGGAATCCACATTTGGACATACCGTTGAGTTCGTATTAACATTTAGAGTTTATTTGACCTATAATTTGTCCCATTTTTAGACTGTTACCTCTGGTATGCTTTTCGGTGCAAAGTGGACCACACGTGGACCCCACTTCTACCCAAAATTACCGTTTTGCCCCTGTGTCCAAATTAGACGAAAGGGTAGTGATTTCTAGCTATCTCGCTGATTTCGAAAATATTGGTGATGTCTATTTAAGCATCCAGAGATATTTGTTATGAGGTCATAGCTTCTTATCCTGTGTGTGTGACACTTGGACGTTACATTTTGCAGCTTCTTGGCAGGCAAGTATATCTTGCCATTTATACTGTATTTATATTCCATATGATGCATGCATGTTTATTTCTGTTTATTTTAGTTCATTTATTTTAATTGTTATATAAACTGCGCGTCCAAGGAAACTTGGATGCAACGACGGTGTCATCGTATTATATTTTTATTTATGTATATGGATTTGGACCTACTTTATAAGACTACCCTATTTTATGAGGCATTTTATGTTTCATTGGCCATGACACTATTCTTACACGAGTGTGAGTCACATGTAGGACACGGACTTGCTTACTCGGTTGGCAACTGGTACGTATAGGTCGTGCGATGGATAGGGATAACTACCGATAGAAACTTTGTATGCTAGTAGACCTGGCAGTTATTAGAGGTATTATAGTATCATGGATGTGATATGCTTAGAGCATAGGGTAGGGATAACAACAAGTAAGGCATTTTGGCTCCTTTGCACTTTTTCTCTTGTAACCCGTACGCTCCGCCGGAGATGCACGATCATGATGACCACTATATATTATATATTATCAGGTGGCCCATGCCATTCAAAAGACGACATTCTTTGTAGGCCCCTGGATCTCCAAGAGAACAATGCCAATCCCATTTTAGCCCGATAGCCCATTTGGTAGAAAGTTGTTCTCAAACTACATTCACTTAGATGGTTAGGCGACCCCATTGGATGTTTACTTTTCAGTACTTTATTGGCATGTTATTATGTATCTTGTTACGTCCCTCTGAGGACGTGGTCCCTTTCCAGATATAGACGAGCAGGAGTATCCGCATGAGTACGGACCTGGACCTGACGTTACTTGCCAGACTGAGGAGGTCTTACCTTTGGAGTATCTGTGATTTATTACCGCTGTTTAGAGATCATTGTTGCTACTCTTTTAGAGACTTTTATCTTATATTATAGTTAATTCCCTTCTCTCTTTTAGTAGTTTCAGTATAGTCATTTTGTAGTGGATTTGTTTCCATCCGACTATCATACTTGATACTCAACTTTGATATTCAGTTATTGTTCAGCTATTTATCTCCTTTATCTCTTTATTGGTGTTGTGGATGAGAAATAGATTGCATGTGACTTGTTGTGGCAGTGTATTACCACTGGTGGATTGGAAATTCATGTACAGCGTACGTGTGTATATGGTTTCCATACATTAGAGTTCGTATACATACGGCTGGCGTGTTACGTATTCCTAGTCTTACGTATTTTGGGACTGGGGCATGACATCTCCATTGAATTTGCTGGGTTCGCCGACCCCCTTCCGTTGAACACTCAACACCGATAAATTAACATACATTTAATATGAATAATATAGTAAAATTTGAAAAAAACAAAATATTGAGATTACAAACCGAGTCAGGAGAAAATCTTGCGTAAAGAATACAACAAATATCCACACAACTGAGTCTGAAAGCCTCGTCGTAAAGAATACAAGAAATAAAGTCTGAAAGCCTCAAAAATAAATAATATTCATAAATGACCAAATATTATAGGTCTGAAACACAAACAATCAATAAACTATCCAAACTAGGACTACTGCAGATCTGCAGGAGGATGACTACTGGCACGCATTAGGGATAAGAACAGATCATACTGCTCCCATGAAATCGACACCGATGTCGATGGAGAAGACAGTGACGTCGGTGGAGTCTGTGTCGATGAAGGCGCACCAGGAGGTCATATCTGCTCCAACTCTGCTAGTCGATGGTTGTATGAATCCATGGTAGATAACAGCATCGTACTGCTATGAACCATTGAATCCTGCATTATTGTCAGCCTCTCGTCCATGGACAGCTGTGATGCCTGCAGCTCCATCACGCTGCGCTCTGTCGACGCTCTAAGATCAGCTGTCATATCCCGGAGCTCTATGATGCTGCGCTCGAGCATATCAAATCGTGCGATGAGCGTCGCATCGTCCGCCTGCGGCTGGGACAAGGGCTGCTCCTCCATCCTTCACAGCAACTCGTCACGGAGAGACGCAATCTGACGGTCAACGGTCTCCTAGACTCAGGCCGACGACTGCGAGGGCTGTGGGGAATGCGCACTTATCGTTGAGGCCCTAGATGACTGCGTCACAACAAGGGTGCCATAGGATCCTGTATCATAGTACGTACCCCTCTGGAGACCACTAGCGGCGGTCACCTACAGCTCATCCGCCGACGGAGCTGGAGAGGGCTGTGAGGAAGTACCAGCCTCTCCCGCTGTAGGTGCACTAGCAGTCGTCCGCTCACGCAGCCTAAGATACTCGGCCTAGAAAAGTTTGAATACTCGATAATTGCCTAAGTTATATTAAAATTAACACAAAGTAAAGTAATACTTACATAGGTCTGCGTGACCCTCTCATCAATGAGATTCTCGTCCTTTCGATGGGTGGCCAGGAAGACGGTCACCATGTTTCCATCCTCACCCCTCTGTACCTGTTAAAAATATATTATTTAGTACTAAAGTTAAATATTTTATCCTACTACCATTTTATCGTACTTGCATTAAAATAATATATCTGAAATAAAAAATATACCAAATAACGAAAATGTTTCGTCATCGGAATCGAGCCACCACACCACTTTGCTGCCTTATGCCTTGCCGCCTTGGCCTTCTCAGACCTTTCCTTATACCTCGGATCGTCGAATCTAGCCCTCATCGCAGTCCACTTCTCAGGCATGATCCAACCTTGGATCAGTTTTTCTGTGGGATCACGAGCCTTCTGGTCATCCAGAGCATCACGGATCAGCTTGGCGACAACGATAGGAAATATCTACTCGATCAACTTGGCCTCGGTGCGGTGGATAGAAATACGTTCGCTATAACAAGTAATTTAGTAAGTTATATAATATGCATAAATTAGATGATTGATATAATATACTTTTACCTTGAAGTACACAAACCAGAATGCCTTTCTCTCTTCCGTAGCATCAGAGTAGTTGATCCAAGGGCCACCATAGTTGTACCTCAGAA
Organism: Iris macrosiphon; assembly: GCA_036927795.1. Taxonomy (NCBI): domain Eukaryota; kingdom Viridiplantae; phylum Streptophyta; class Magnoliopsida; order Asparagales; family Iridaceae; genus Iris; species Iris macrosiphon. The sequence goes on from JAYESA010000014.1 coordinate 163,408,761, forward strand.
AGTGGCCCAGGCGTCTCTGTACCGACGAGGGACGATATCTATACAGAGATAATTATTTTTATCAAAAAAGTCAATATATGATGAATAAAAAATACACGATATATATGATGCAAAACTATCTAATTGACTTACTTTGTACCGTCGGCCCAAATCTTCGTCCTCGTCTCGTCCGGAGGTGCGCATGGAGGATATAGTTGATGCTGGGACGACGTCGGCTCAACCTCCGCCATATGCTCATCTGTCTTCGTGGTTCCGTCAGCAGAAGGAACGCTGGACGAGGGAGTACTATCAGGCCTGGAACTACTTGTCCCAGGAGTGCTGCCACGTAACATCGTCGTAGTCGGAGATATGACTGGTCGATATACTGGAGTACTAGGCACCGAGGATCCAGAACCAACAGTAGGCAGTACCGGAGGAGCACTCCGTCTACCTCGGAACCTGGCGAACGCTTTGCGTCGTCCTGTCATACCTGAAAATAATATCTGATGAATAAAGAAATACACAAATATATAGTACATTCTACAGTCAAAATGTTATGCATATCTCACAGCAATAATAGAAATACACAGTAAATAAATAGTGGTGTCACAATTTTAAATCAATATTACATTCTACAGTCAAAATATAATACATATATTCGTCAAAATAGTACATTATACAATCAAAATATAGTACATTCTACAGGCAAAATATTTTATTTTGAATCATCTTCAGAAAATTTATCTTGTTCGCCTTCCTCGTCCTCCTCTTCCTCTTCCTCCTCCTCCTCACTTACATCTACTTCGTCTTCATCTTCGTCTTTCTTTTCGGATAATTCTACCTCTTCTACATTATTAGTCGTGTAATGAGTAACTTTCTTTGAGTCCACATCTACAATATTTGTTACAAGAGGTAGCTCATCCTCCTAATAAGCTATTTCGTTAACGTCAAAGGTATTTCTAGCTTTAGTCTTACATACTGCCCACCAATCCGACCTCGCTGTCCCCCGTCTAAGATAACTTGTGAAGTACACGAGCTGAGCCTGACTTGATAGGACAAATGGTTCATAGCCTTGATATCTACGCTTGTAATTTATATCCACAAGACCGTGCTTGTCAATTTTCTAACCTTGATCTGGAATCGGATCGAACCATTCACACTTGAATAGCACAATCTTAGCAGGTTCTGTGCCATAATTATATGTTAACTCCACAATCTCTCGTAAGATGCCAAATAAATTATTGTTTGTATCGACGTCTTTGTAGTTCGAAGATTTGATACACAAATAACTATTTTTCGTGGAATCAAGATCCAAAAAGATGTCTCTGATCGGAGTATTTGTTGACTTGAACCTAAACCCATTCACACAGTAACTTGGCCATATTTTGACGACAGTAATTGGTCCCTTGGCTAGATTTCTAATAGATTCAGTCTCGGGTGTTATTAGACGATCGACCTAAATACTAAAGTAGCGATAGTAAGTTATTTATTGTGCAAGTGCATACAGAAAAAGTAATTACCAAGCTCCTTACATAAGCGCTCAACCAAGAAGAAAAATGGCATCTCATTTCTTGTTCTAATTCTTCGTCTGTTATGTAGGGTCTAACCTACCTCAGCTCATCATTATATGTGCTAAAAAACAATAAAGCAATCGCTGATTAGTAGCATAATAGTAGCTTATACTATTACATTGAGATAACGTAAATGTGGACATATTAATTACTTACCCCTCTAGCTTCTCCACTTCATGTTCATCGCAATTGAGTAATATATACAACTGAGCAGCCCTTAGCTCGTCGTCATTCAAATAACTCTTCTTCATTTTTCCCGAAGGATTTTCGGACGCATTGTATACTTTCAGTATTGCATTATTAGATTCATGATATCCGTCGTCGTTTCTCGGAGGTCTCGTTCTATTAGTAGCAACATGAGGTTTGAAATACGTCGAGCAAAAGTTTGTAATCCCCTCGAGAACATAAGCTTCACAATTAGAGCTCTCAACCCGTGCCTTATTTTTTACCTTTCCCTTCAGGGGATTCAGATGCCGCTCGAAGGGGTATATCCACCGATAACCGACAGGACCACCAACACGTGCCTCATAGGAAAGATGAATTAACAAATGCTCCATAGAGTCAAAGAATCCAGGAGAAAAAATCTTCTCGAGCTTGCACAGTGTTACCGCAATGTCCTTCTCTTGCTTTTCTAGACGATCGACGAGCAACTTAGTAGAACAAAGATCTCTGAAGAATATGCTGAGCTTTGTCAATGGATCCCAAATGACCTGTGGTAAGAATTCCCGAAATATAATTGGAATTAACCTCTCCATGAATACGTGACAATCGTGGCTCTTCATACCCGCCAGTTTGTTCTCCTTGAGGTCGATGCATCTTTTTAAGTTTGACACGTACCCGTCTGAAAATTTTAGACCCTGAATCCACCAACAAAGTCTTCCTTTATCCACCTTCTCCAGTAAGAAAATTGACTTAGACTGCTTTAACTTTCCATTCCCTTCCTCTATCAAATACAACGCAGGACGTCTACATATTTCTTCTAAGTCCAACCTGGCCTTCGGATTATCTTTCGTCTTCCCCTTTACCTCTATTATAATATTAGTTATGTTATCAAACACATTATTCTCGATATACATGACATCAAGGTTATGTCTGATCAGATTGGTGCTCCAATATGGCATATCCCAGAATATACTCCTCTTCGTTCAGTTATGGATGCGACCAAATCCGTCACACTTGTACCCCTTAGTAGGCTTTTCGATAGAACTTGGTAAATCTTTTACCTCTTTTCATATCGTTTATCCGGGGTGAGAATGGTGATGGTAGTGGTGTTGTGGGGGTAAGAATGGTGATGGAGGTGGCAGCGACGGTTGATGGTGGTGGTTATGTTGTGTTGGTGTCTAACGGGGGGAGGAAGATGGTGGTGGTTGCTGGTGATGGTGGTGTCGTGAGGTGGATGATGTTGGTGAGGTCGTGGTGGTGGTTGTATTGGTAGAGGTGGTGGTGGTGTTGCTGTGTCGGCTGAAGGTGGCGACAATGGTGGTGTTGGCGTGATGATGCTCGGAGGGGTCAAAGGGGTGGTGATGAAGGAGAAGAAGATAAAGAAAATAAAGGTGAAGAAGAAGAAGAAGAATGGAGAAGAGAAGGAGAAGAAGAAGAATGGAGAGGAGAGGTTTCGGCTGAGAGTGAGGGAGGGGAGGAGAGAGAGTGAGGTGAGAAAAAATAGGTTTCCTTGGAATTAGGACCGGCCACATGGGGATGGGGGGGTGTGTGTGTGTTAATTTAGGGGGAATGGGTGGTTGTGAGAGGGAGATTGAATCAAGGGTTAGGATTTTACATGAGTGAAGAAGCAACCAATGGAATTGGAGGCTAGATTAGCCTCCTATAAACCTCTATTTCTCAGGATGATGGATGATCAATTATTATGCTATCGGTCCCTCTGGATACCCAAATTGGCTCACAACATTCATCAGTCTTAAGTTAGGATAAATATGTATCGGATGATTAAGACAACCCAGATTTCTTGTAAGTTAGTTTTAAAGATATCAATTCTATACGTCTTCCAAATAAAGATGCATAGATATTTCAAACATATTGCATAAATGTGCAGTGAAGTTTAACAAACTCAGTGGGATGTAAAGAAGGTATTTGAAAATCTAGCTTAATCCTAATATCTTGGAGCCGCTTACAAAATTGTGGTGTTTGATAGGGATGTAAAGGGAAGGGTTAAGATCATTAGGGCCTCTTTCTTTTGGAAGGGCATATAGAGTCTCTGATTTGTATGTATCTCGACTTTGTTGAGATAACCTAGGAGGCTTGTAGATTTATTATGGGGTTATCTCTTATTCAAGAGTTTTGTTAATAAATCCCTCCTACATTTTTCATTAGATAAATTTTCCATGGGTTTATAATAAAAATATATATTGACCATGTTTAAAGTCTTTTATTCAAGCCTTATTCGAGCTTCAATACAAGCGACTTATTGATTTAAAGATAATATCAATTGTTGAACATTTTGCTTTTGATAGTAATAATCTATATTGCGTCAGAAACAACAAAGCTCATATCCCATGAATTTATAGGAGATCGTTTGAAGTGAATTAAACAAAAAATTTATATAGCCAAGCCAAGAAAAATTACCATATCCTCTGCTTCCTAAATAGATATTCATTTTGGTCTGGATCTAATTTAAGAAGCTTATTACCTATCACTCACGAGTTGATTTATCAGTCTACTTGTAGATGTCTTTTTCTTCCATCTTTTGAACAATTGACACCATCTTAGCTTCACAAAAATGGGCACATTTCTTATAATTTTATTGTTCTTTCATAAGCAACACGTTTTAAAAAAATTCAACTACCAGTATATTTTGTGAGAACATTGCTTTTTCCCAACTTTGTAGTATTCAAATTTAAAGGAATTTGTGTCACAAGGTTCTTCAAAAAAATCCCAGACACCAAAAAATCATGTGTCATCGTTATAGTATTTGAATTAAAAGAATATGATAAAGAATCAAGCAGGTGAAAAACACTCCCCTATAATTTCAGTCATTATGATTAACTAATTGTAGGATTGATTCTTCATCATCACGGCAAGGGCAGAAATCATAAATTTGGGAAAAAAAGAAACATATGAAAAAACCATTTGTTGGGGAAAATTGAAATCAAACAAAAATAAAACCTTCATGTGAGACAAAAATAATCGACAACAAGTGATAAAATTCAGTAAAAAAAATTAGATACTTACATATGAAGGATTATATTCTTCAATAGGTTAAAATCCGTAGGTGATGCTTTTATTCACATCAATCGATGATGTTCAGAGTAGCCGGCTATGGTTCGGGACCGCGAAATAAATTTGAGAGTTCGGGGCCGTCGGCTAGGGTTCGGGGCTGCGGGGTAGAATATTAGGGTTCGGGGATGTGGGGCAACTAGCTAGGGTTTGGGGCCGCAGAATTCTAGAGTCGGTGGGACTTTGCTGCATCCGACTAAGATTTTTTTCAATAGGAGTGGAGGAGGAAGAGAATGGTGTAGCAGGTTAGGGTTTTCTCGAGCTGTGAACGAATTCTAGAATAGGAGGGAAGTAGAGGAGGTTTAGGTGGAAAATATATATAACCCAAAATATTAGAGGAAACCAAATTAGAAGAGAGATTGTATAGCAGTTTTTTCTTTGCCCTACACTTTTTCTCCTTTTTAAGTGAAAATAAACGTTGGAATAGATCGGAATAATTTCTTTTCTTTTTTTAAGTCAAATAAACTGACCTTTATACAAATTAGTCGCATATTTTCAATATTTATAACCAAAAGTCGGCTAATTACTCGACATTTATTGAGGCGCGTTGGTATATTATATCTATGCCGACCTTATCATAAATGCCAAAAAATAAACGTCGAACATTCTCAACATATACAAGAAAACATCGTTATTTGTCGACGTTTATGGTATATCGTCGGTATATCAGCCTAAGCCAACTTTAATATAAAAGTCAAAAAATAAACATCGGGAAAGCCATACTTTCTTGTAGTGACTAGAGGTTCGGAAGTAGGTGTCGGATCTTGCTTCGACGGTCGACTCGGTCTACAAAGGCGAACGACCAGAAGTTCAGGTGCCTTCTTGTGTAGTTTTACCACGAGGAGAGGAGTTGTGTCAGGAGTGCGTGCTTTGAGACGGACTCTCAAGGGCTCGTCTGATATTGTCCCAGTCTCTGCCTCATCGTCGACATCATTGCCACCTTCATCTGGTGGACTTACTTGTAGAGAATCGAGTCAGAGTAGTAGGCCTCGCCCCTTTGAATGGATTAACGTCGGCAAACTCCGTCTTGACAACGCCAAGATCGTCCACATACTTTAAGCACTGGTGCAGGGTTGACAGTACGATCATGTACTGTTGTATCCATGGACGTCCCAACAGGATATTGTAGGATACGTTTATGTCTATGACGTAGTAGGTGACTTCTGTTTTTAAATTACCGATCTGACAGTTCAAGCAAATCTTGCCCCGAGGGTAGCTCCTCCATGCTTTGAGGCCACTGATGACAATATTGGTTGCTTCCAGGCGATGCATCGGGATGCCTAAGGTCTGAAGCAGACTCTGCTGGATGATGTTGATCGAAGAGCAGGGGTCGATGTGCATCCGGTCCACCTTGATGGTGCCAATGTATCCTAGGTAATACAGAGAATGACCGTTCCAATTGTTCTTTAGCAACATGTCTTATTGCGAGAACGTGATATTGGGTATCACCTCCATAACATTATTGCAGTGGGGGCATGCGACAGGATTCTCAGCTGGCGGCTTGACCTGCGATAGGTAGGTGTGGCGTTCTGCTATGCCTCACTCAGAGCAACCTGAGTGACTTTGGAGAGTCGTAGAAGCTCGAATAGTGATAAATTCGCTGGAGTATTGGCCAGTTGTGCCAAGATGTCGTAGTTGTAGGGCTTCTCCATCCCCTGAGTTGTATCTTTGCGCAGCGGTTTGTCAAAGAGAGTTTCTTTCTGCTTGGACTTATCCTTTGTCGGAGGATGGGATGGACCCAGATCAGATGTGGTAGTTGCGGCGGTTGGGAGTTCACTATCGTCAGGGGTGTCTTACTTGTGTTGGTACGCCGGATCTGACCTCGTTGTTCCTGCTATAGCTTCTTTGGGAGAGAAAGAAACCATGTGGCAAGTTTTGGACTTTTTCCCCTTCGTCTTGGAGGCAGAAGGCGGCGTTTGCTATGTTACGTCTTGAATGAGATCCGGGTGAACCCTCATGACCTCGCCCCAGGGTATGCTAAGTGGTACCAGCCCGTCTACTTGATTGCGAACTAGAGTGAGGTTGACAACCTCCATTATTGCCCTCAGAATCAGGACAACACCATCATGGGCCTCAGTTGCTGGAAAGTCACCAAACTAGAGAGATATCATGTTGGTGGTGACCGTCTTATCGTCGAAGTCCAAGGTAAGAGTCTTGGTATCCAGCAAGCGTTGGATGTACTGCTTCAGTGTATAACGGTCCTTCTTTGAGTGGTGGACATACCGATGGAACGCAGTGGCAGTACTTGGGGTTATCCACCTGGTCTGTCTCCTAAGGACGTTTGATGTCGGAAAGTCAAAGTTTGTTGCCCTTCATCAATATGTCGAAGATTTCCATGACATCTTCGTCTTTGAAGGAGTAAGTTTTCTTCGGTTTCGGAGCCTCTGTATGCTTCTGCTCGGATTTTTTTGGCTAAGTTGGCAACAAGGGCCTGCTTTCATTTGTCGCCATGGCTGCTATTGTCGCTGTTGTTGTTGTTGTTGTTGTTGCTATTGTTATAAGGATGTCTTCCCCAATCATCAGCGACGAGAATTTGTATGCCTAGCAGTCGGGCGTCCCTTACCTTCCTTTCTGCGCCAACATCATTTATGATGAATGTCGTCTAGTCTTTAAACTGATTGTAGTCCATCCAGAGCCTGACTGCTGGTAGTAGATTTCTCTGGCATGTGTCCATTAGTGTGGACTCAGGATTATCAGGGGACAAATTCAGTGCGGCTTGCATGTATCATTCAATGTATTACTATATAGGCTCTTTCTCTTTTTGCATAATGTCCATCAGAGATGACATCGTCATGTCGGTTCACCCGTCATAGAATCAGGTGAGAAAAATGCTTCTGAGGTCATCAAACGATAAGATATAATTGTCTTGGAGACTGCAAAACCAATCAAAGGCCACTCCAGATAATGCCCCAACAAAGAGTTTGGTGAGGAGAGCGTCGTTGCGAGGCAGATGCGTCGTTGCCGTCTCGAAGTAACTCATGTATTGACGAGGAGAGATCTTCCCGTCAAACGGAGTCAGGTTGAAAGACTTGTACTTGGGAAGGTATGGCATATTTCTCCACTCGAGGGAATATGGTTGCCGTATTCCAACCTCGCACAAGTTATCCCGATTACCCAGTGAGTCCTGGCGGGCTCGAAGTTCTGGGGCCTCCTTGATTGCTTCCCAGACTCCGTCTATTGCAGAAGGAGAAGATAATCCGGGCAATGCGTGATTACCGCTAGCGGGAGGAGCGGTTGCATTTGAGTCCCCATTGGTTCCAGGATCCAGGCTTTCCTAACTTGAGGCTCTTGGGGGATGTGAAGCCATGTTTGCCTTAATATCCCGTATCGTTTGGGTCAAGGCCGGCATTAACGCACTCTTGGTTTACATGGCCTTGAGGATCTCGAGGCGCTGTTAGTCCATGGAGCCCTCGTGATCGTCCCCTGCCAAGTATATTGTTCCTACATGGGAAGAGAGAGAGAGAGAGAGGGGACGATGGATGTCGTACTTTTCGGCTCGGACTCTTACAACGGATAGTCTTTTGGAAAAGTTGGCAGTGAGGCATCCTCTTCGGACTCAGAGGGAATACTACCCCCAACATAGGAAGCTCCGTCTTCTTGACAAGGGTGGTTACCACTAGGAATCTCAGTGTCGGTTCCTCAGAACATCGGGTTATTGTAGAGTTCTGAGGGAGCACCACCCCCAGTTTGCAGAGTCATCTGGGATCTCAAGGAAGGGCTACCCCCAGCAGCTGACAATTTTTTTTCGAGCGTGTACCCAGGAATACTCCTTCTATGGGCACCACAACTTGCCTCTGGTTCCTTGATGCACTGGTTGAGAGTGAAGGATTGGAGGCTCTAGACTTCCGTCCTCCCCTTGTGGAAGGGGATTTCCATACAGAGTAACATGAGGTGAAGGGCGGCTCATACTCCTCTGGTGCTTGCACCTGCTCTTTGGGATGTTGTCAGACGGACACTTTTGGTTGCAGTCGTTGGAATTATGACTGCATGTTTGTAGGTACTGTTGCCCTAGCGCAGCAACAATTAATGATAATGTGGGCACAGTGGTGCCCGGAAGGGGATATCTCACGTGCCGTGGATGCCTCCACTGCCTTGCGCTTGTGATCGACCACGTCACGCAAGTCGGGCGAGGGATAACTCGCCTTTACACCCTCCTTTTGAGCAATGGTAGACCTAGCTCACGGGTGTGTAGGTGATATGTTTGCACCCTGGCCTGGGGTTCTACAAGAACTTTCTCCGAGTCGTTAGTGAAAGACTTTCGAGACCGACCTTGTCCGTCTGTCGCCATGGGCTGGACGTATGGGTTACTCTTGTACAACTTTCCGACAGGGGCACGGATAAAAGTTAGCGGTGCCTGCTGACGGTTGGCTGAATGAGCAGTTGCTTGAGTTTGATGATCTCGCACTGTCCTAGACGTCCTCGTCCAAGCACGCACTAGTGCATAGTATGAAGAATCCAAGCTTGAATCTTCCCCCTTTTCAGTATGGTGCATGGAGTCAACGCCGCATGAGATTCGGTCAAAGACCGAGAATATGTTACCGTTGGGACCGCACATAGCCTTTGCCTGCGACCGGAGTTGGATGATGCATGATCCTTCTTCTGCGACCTTCATTGTGGCCACATGGAATGTGTCTTAACACTCAAGCTTCTGGCAAAGTAATATTTTCTTTGCCAGAGCTCAGGTGCATAGCACTTTCCTTGTCAGAAGTGACTGCCACATGAGTGGGGATAACCTGCATGGACGTACGATGCGCGTCTTTTACGGCAGGAAAAGAGACGGGGAGCTCATGCTCCACAGTTGGGAGAGACGCAGCAGCCTTGGCTACCCATGTCTTGCGGGTCTTCTTAGGTTTTGCCAGCCTTGGCGAAGCGCTACCCTAAGAAAACATTTCCTCGAAGGCTTGTTGGTCAAAGCATACAACCAGCATCTTTTGGGTCGAGCCCAGCTTCGACGCGTTGGACTGCGTCACGACCTTCTCATCAGAGGAGAAGGAACTCCCCAACAGAGTCGCCATCTTGTTCTCCATTAATGCAAGTTTAAGAAACTCTTGTTTAACAACCAACAAAATAGTACAAAGGAGTCCTAGACAGACAATCTAAGTACAATATTTTTTTTATCTGAAAAATGTGACAATGGAGATCGAGTACTGCAGCGACTTCTTTACTCCGTTGACAGTCTGATGAGGGAATGCGGATGCTCTCTTCTCTTTTCTCTCTCTTGAGCTTGTGTGCACGTACGTAGCTCTACTCCTGTCTCTATGTGTCTCCCTCTTCTCCCCGGGTTGGGTATACTACCCGGCTATTTATAGCCATCACGCTGATGGGATGTGTGAACGCATAGGTTATGTGAGCATGGATGCTGAAGCTTCCACGTCTTCATCTGCAACTGCCACCGTGGACACAGGTCACGGTTGAGTCGTCACGTGGAATCTTTGTTAGGATCCGCTGGTGCTGAAAATCTGATAGGTTCTCGTCCTTGGTGTGCACGAGTTGGTTAGCTCGACATATGGCATGTACTTAGTCGTGGAGAATCTCATCAGTTACAACAGAAAGATCTTGGCTTGAGAAGGTACTTCCACGTTGAACGCATGAGGTTTGGAACGCATAGGGCCAGAGACGCATGAAGTCTATAACGCATAAGGCCAGAGACGCATGGAACACATAAAGTCTAAAACTCATAGGGCAAGAGAAGCATGTAACACTTGGAGTTTGGAACGCATGGGACCAGAGATGTATGGAATGCATGGAGTCTGTGATGCATAGGGCCAGAGACGTATAGAACGCATGGAGTCTAGGCCGCATGGGGCCAGAGGCGCATGGAATGCCTGGTGTCTAGAACACACAGGGCCTTTTTTTATTTACACGTGGCATTGTTCAGCTGTATACAAACAAAAGTAATTATGATGATGACGTGAATACTGACGCCAACTGTCATTGTCAGAATCGAGGCATTCAAAACCATTATTGATGTCAGAGTCATAAATGTACTGACTTGACTGAGGTGTCTTCATCGTCCATGTCTGTATGTGTCACTTGACTTTTGGTGCATGAGGGATGAGGCGCATAGGGGCTTTTGAGTTCTTTCATGCTTCTACAGGCAGTACTACAAAGATGTAAAGCCTTGGTTTTAAGCCATGTCACAGCGACGTAACACTGCAAGGAAGCACAATACTTCATACTGGGTAGTTTGGCACTACAAAGAGGTTGAGACCTCATGCTACAGTGGATGACACCATAATGAGGTGGAGCCTCGGCTTTAGGCCTTGTCATAGCGGCGTAGCACTACAAGGAAGCACAAGGCTTCATGCCAAGGACTCTTTAAAAGAACTCACATAGAGTGTATGGAAAGAGATACATGTCGTCTCTAGAGAAAAAATATGTAGACGTCCAAAATACATACACCAAAACCAGGCATACACAGGGCCTTTAGAGTGCAACCGGAAGCACAGCTGATGTTATTGTGTATGTGGAAAGAATTGCAACTATGGTGCAGAATTCAAGGATTAGTCCATTCTTGTATCATATTGTTATTTGACCCATGCGAAAAGATTCAAGTTGAAGCGACATATATCCTAATATATGATGGACAGTCACTGTGGGGAACGCTCAACCCATATATTGAGATATGTGGGAGATTGTTGGTGTTTTTGCCTTTGGACTATGAAAGATAGTCCCACACTGGCTACACCACCAAATGTGTATCTCAATATAATATTTTGCTTATGTTGAGGTGTGCACATGAGGTGTGGTGAGGCACATGGGTACCATGTGGAAATGTTTTATTAGGATGACAAATGATTAACTCCTTCATGTAGCTTTTAAGTAAATCTCATAAACGGGATTGTACCCCCATTTTGCTTAGAACTTTATTCTTATTTTTGAAAGAAAATCTCATAAATGGGGTTCACTATTTTTTTTGCCACGCAACTTCTAATTTCAGGTAGCACCAACTTATTAGTAAAAACAAACTGCTTTTTGGCACGCATGCGTCGGAGGAGGACGAAACGGTAGGGGGGAGGGGGGAGTAGTAGGAGGGAGAGCGCAGGCATCGATGGAGGAGTCAACGCACGGCGAAGGAGAGCGGAGCGGTAGGGGGACATGTCGACGACATCTCCACCGTCATCGGCGTGCCAAATATTATTTTTGTAAAACAAATTAGTATATCATTATCCAAATGTATAATCATATACTTACGTATAAAAGAGCAAAAATGATATGACCAATGTGCAAGGATGGATATAGGAGGGGCTAATATAGGTTTAGAATAAGTCAATATTTTTTTAATATTCTGATTATGTGAACTCAGTCCAATATAGTAAAATAATAAATGTCTTTTTTTCATAGTGAAGTCCAAGTCCTGGTTCGGGAATTGTCATGGTGATCTAACGGTCCCGGACACTTTCAGGTTCTTCCATGCACGGAACGACTACTTAGTAGTCTCCCGGGGTTTGGATGAAAACATGGCAATATACAAGCAGACAAGCATGCGTTTCTAAGGAACGTAAGCAGACACGTTTGCTCGGACCCGAAGGTAAGCCGAGAGATGAAACCGTAAAGGACTTAGCATGCGACGGCCTAAATATAAGCAGTATTTTAATTTCCATGTTCTAGCATAAGCAATACAAGTTAGGATTATTTCCTTAGCTATGTGCGTTGGATTTATTAGCATGCAGGGGGTGAATCACCTAGCGACTAGCATGAATATTCTAGGTTGTATGTGTGCTGGCTAAGCAAAGACAAGTTCACCGTAGCCACCCACCTTAGCGATAATTCGCCTCGGTAGAGCGATACGTCAAGCGAACCTCTGAAAGCCTAAGCTAAATTCCTGTAGGGGCAAGTCTGGATATCCTTTGCTTCTTGTTTGAGGCAAAGCGGGTCGGGACAGTTGCACTTTTGCCGTTTGAGACAGCAGTCCGCTCGAACGGAACGGGGTGTTACAGGTATAGCGACGTTTAACGACATTTTTCCATTCAGCGACGTCGTTAAAGGCAACTTCTGTAAACCGTCGCTAATTACGTCGCTAAACGTAATTAGCGACGTTTATTGGTCATTTAGCGACGTTTCTTTACGTCGCTAATTTGACTTTTTCTGGTAGTGTATGTGATGCATGGGGCCAGAGACGTATGTAACGCATGGAGTCTAGAACGCATGGGGCCAGAGATGCATGGAACGCATGGTATCTAGAACACATAGGGCCTTTCTCTTATTTACACGTGTCATTGTTCAGCTGTATACAAACAAAAGTAGTCATGACGATGACGTGAATACTGATGCCAACTGTCATCGTCAGAATCGAGGTGTTCAAAACCATTATTGATGTCAGAGTCATAAATGTACTGACTTGACTGAGGTGTCTTCATCGTCCATGTCTTTATGTATCACTTGACTTTTGGTGCATGAGGGCTGAGGCGCATATGGGATTTTGAGTTCTTTCATGCTTCTACAGGCAGCACTACAAAGATGTAAGGACTCGATTTTAAGCCATGTCACAGCGACGTAACACCGCTGTAATACCTCGTTCCGCTCAAGCGGACTGCCGATTCAAACGGCAAAGTGCAAACGTCCGACCTGCCTTGCTAAGCGAGGCAACTCGTTTGAGGCAAGAATATCCAGACTTGGTCCCTACAGGAGTTCGGCTTAGGCTTTCAAAGGCTCGCTCGCAGTATCACTCGACCGAGGCGGATCATCGCTAAGGTGGGTGGCTACGGTGAACTTGTCTTTGCTTAGCCAGCACACATAAAATACGGAATGATACATGCTAGTCGCTAGGTGAATCACCCCCTGCATGCTAATAAGAATATAACGCACCTAGCTAAGGGAATAATCCTAACTTATATTGCTTATGCTAGAACATGGAAATGAAATATTGCTATATAGTCAGACTCTCGCATGTTACCTTTGCCTTGTGCAACCAGACCCGCTATGCCTCGAGTAGAACGACTTGTATATATTCAGTAGTGCACTGTTAACTCCTACACTGCACGACCCTAAATAACATCACTCGGGAAGGCCCCGTACGGTTTTGCTCGGCTTACCTTCGGGCCCGAGCGAACTTGAATGCTTAAGTTATACAAGTGCATGCCTGCCTGCTTTTATATATATTGCCTAGTTTCAATGCTTGTTGTATAACTATGCCCAGACCGTAAAATACTATGCTTGTCATGCATTCATTTAGGTTCTCCTCGGAAGACTACCCGATAGTCGTTCCGTGCATGAATAAACCTGAATGTATCCGGGACCGTTAGGTCGCTAAGGCAATTCCCGAACCAGGGAACTTGCACCAATCCTGTGATCCAAGAATCCCTGCTCATTGAGCAATACTGTCCTGTACTGAATCAAATGGCTCGTGGAGCCGATACTCAACATTTAGAGTAATTCTGATCCTGCCTCAACAAGTTACAAATGTATATATATCCTGACTTGAACTCGTTCCATGTAGCTTGTTCTATATATATATATATATCCTGCCCTGAACTTGTTCCTGTACCTGACCTGACTCTGAAGATTAGAGATTTGCATGGTCACAAGACAACTTGGAAACAAGGTTTTAGTTCCGCAGACGGTCGCTGGGGCACTGGCACCGATCTGATCCGGACGAAACTCCTGATTGTCGCCTGCTATAGGACGGAATGCCCTGGGACGTCCTGCTCTATGCGTCGTACGACATTCCGTACTGAGACTAGACCGTCCATTATGGCGTCGTGCCAGTGACCTCATGTTCATATAGATAAGTCATCCTCGCTTAGCGGCTATCCGCGTGCGAGTCATTGCATCGCATCGAGAATAACTGAACACCTGAACGATCATATTGTAACAACGCTTGTGCATAAAGAGCACTTGATCATCGTATGCAATACGCCTGATATTTCCTGTAACCCATACACCCAGAACGGGATCTCGCACTAAAACGCTTGTGTTTGCATTGCTTTGCCCTGAATGCTTATACATGTTTCTGCTTGAATTAACTTGGTTTGTCTTGGACAGGGAAGGCCAAATGGTAAGTTGGTAAGTCTCGCCGTGTTTCCTCTCATGTCGCACGACGCACTGCCACACGGATTAGGCTATTCAAATCTTGCATGAAACTGATCCTAAGGCAACTAGAAAGATAACTAAATAGTTGGGAACGAAACTGATATTACGTGTTTGGATTTGTCGAGCGGGCGAGTAGCCTCCCCACCAGTGCATTCATGTACTGATAACCCACCAGATTGCTTGCAGGGTGCGGTAGAATCCTCGTTCGGTGCGGATGCCTCCTTCATGCGTGCTAAGGCGTGGAGTTCAACTCAGAAGCCTTGGAACGCTGCGTTCGGGACTGAAGCACATATACAAGACATAATGTTGGAACATCGCCTGAACATCGCCTAAACATCATTCATAAATGTAGCCACTTGGCACGCTTTTATGTTTCAGAGAGAGAGCTCGAGCGACTTGTAATCTCGGCTATACGCCGCCTGTAACACTTGTTTCAATATGAATAAAAGAGCTTGTTTTACTCCAACTTGTGTTTCCATGTTTCCGCTATATTGTCGACTCGGTGAACCTGTTACCGATCGCCTATGCGTTCATAATTCTGCTGCACTCGGATAATCTGTGCGACTCTGTGGCTTAGAACTCTTACCGCCAGCCAATGAACCACGGCCTTGCACGAGCGCGGCTAACGCTCGTGCGGCATCACGCCCGGATGGGTCAAAGCGATCATTCCGAGGGAGCGCTGGCGCGGTGATTCTCTCCTAGCGGGAACGGCCGATTTGCCTGTGGGAGATCGGGGCGTGACAACCGCAAGGAAGCACAATACTTCATGTTGGGTAGTTTGGCACTACAAAGAGACTGAGGCCTCATGCTACAGTAGATGACACCATGATGAGGTGGAGCCTCGGCTTTAGGCCCTGTCATAGCGGCGTAGCACCACAAGGAAGCGCAAGGCTTCATGCCAATGACTTTTTAAAAGAACTCACATGGCCTTTAGTGTGCAACCGGAAGCACAGCTGATGTCATTGTGTATATAGAAAGAATTGCAACTATGGTGCAGAATTCAAGGATTAGTCCATTCTTGTATCATATTGTTATTTGACCCATGCGAAAAAATTCAAGTTGAAACGACATCTATCCTAATGTATGATGGACAGTCACTGTGGGGAACGCTCAACCCATATATTGAGATATGTGGGAGATTGTTGGTATTTTTGTCTTTGGACTATGAAAGATAGTCCCACATTGACTACACCACCAAATGTGTATCTCAATATAATATTTTGCTTGTGTTGAGGTGTGCACATGAGGTGTGGTGAGGCACATGGGTACCATGTGGGGATATTTTATTAGGATAAAAAATGATTAACTCCTTCATGTAGCTTTTAAGCAAATCTCATAAACGGGGTTGTACCCCCATTTTGCTTAGAACTTTATTCTTATTTTTGAAAGAAAATCTCATAAACGGGGTTCACCATTTTTTTTGCCACGCAAGTTCTAATTTCAGGTAGCACCGACTTATTAGTAAAAACAAACTGCTTTTTGGCACGCATGCTTCGGAGGAGGATGAAACGGTAGGGGGGAGGGGGGAGTAGTAGGAGGGAGAGTGCCGGCATCGACGGAGGAGTCAACGGACGGCGAAGGAGAGCGGAGCGGTAGGGGGACGTGTCGGCGACATCTCCACCGTCATCGGCATGCCAAATATCATTTTCGTAAAACAAATTAGTATATCATTATCCAAATGTGTAATCATATACTTCCGTATAAAAGAGCAAAAATGATATGACCAATGTGCAAGGATGGATATAAGAGGGGCTAATACAAGTTTAGAATAAGTCAATATTTTTTTAATATTCTGATTATGTGAACTCAGTCCAATATAGTAAAATAATAAATGTCTTTTCTTCATAGTGAAATTCAGACAAAGACAAAGACAAGACAAGACAAGTCCAAGTCCAATAAGTTAAGATTTGAGAACATTTTGGTAATGTCAAATGCGAACATTTTGGTATTTACTATTGTTTGCTTTTATATTTATTTTGTGTGTATTTTAAGTATATAATTATTATATTCAAGTTTTGTCAGATTTTAAATTTTATTATATTTCACTCTAATTTTAAATTTTGGATGAGCCTTTGCCAATCTTATCTCCACTTCCGTACTGAATATTTAGGTTTTATGGTACGGTCCAATCTTGCTCGTAGTTACTTTGTTAAGAAAAATGACACCACGGTAGATATTAGTCTTGTGATAAAACCTTGTCACTTTTTTACTCCAGAAAGTTTTGATAATTATGAAGATGAGATTTGTGTGACAAAATTGATTATATTTATTAAAAATAATTTATATTTTATATAATTCCATAAATTTTTTAAATTGTTCTTACAAATTATATCTTCTTATGTGAAAGCTGACGTAGTGGTTAATATAACAGCTGATATGACAAAAATTAAAATTTTAATTAATATTAAAATTAACATAATATTAATTAACATTAAAATTTTGGATAATTAAAATTTTTTTGTTGAAATTTGTAACATTATGTTACATAATGCTATTTAACATGTCACGTCAACTAACACATACGAAGTGATGATTTAGAAAAATATTTTAGAGAGATGAATAACATTACTCTATTTTTTTAATATCGTTGTTATATGAATTCAGCCAAATATACTAAAACTTAAATTTTTTTTTTTTTCATGTGGAAATCCAAGAATAAGAAGGAAAAAAAAGCAACTAGTAATAAGAATAAGAAGCTCCTTTTTTTTCTTTGTTTTCATTAACTTCACACCCAAAATACCACAATCTCAGACTAATTATACTCTGTCTCTTACTTGTGAATACAAAGTATCATACAAACTGAAGATGAAGATCAATATCTCTGAGGAAAAGAAGACCGCAGAGGGATCGGGGCCCACGGCACACCAACCGGCGGAGGCGGCGGCGGCGACATGGGTCGGTGGTGGTGGTGAGTCGGCTGAGCTGACGTGGAAGATATGATCCGCTCGCAGGAGGGGCACATGGTGAGGGTGGTGGGAGGGGTCATCATGTGCATGTACATCTTGGTGGGGGACATGATCTTGAGCGCGCGGAGCTCCTGCACCTCCTTCTGCAGCCTCCGGTTCTCCTCCGTCAGGCCCTCGCGGCACCTCTTCAGGATCTCGCAGTCCACCTCCGTCTGCTTCAGCTTCGTCCTCGCCCGCCTGTTCTGGAACCACACCTCCACCTGCCTCGCCCTCAGCTTCAGCTGCTTCGCCAGTGCCACCTTCTGTTTCTGAAACAAAAACCAACTAAGGGATGAAAGAGTATTTTTTTTTTTTTTTTTTTTTTTTTTATCCGGACACAATACAAGAAAGTTTGATTCCAAAACCGCTAGTCTAATCAGGAAGGCTCTCCCTCTCTCTCCTCGCTAGTCTAGTCAGAAAAGTTATACCTTTTCTCGCTTACCAGAAAAGTCAACACATGAATATGACTTTTTCTTTAACTAAAAGTGCAAATTTTATGATTATTTATACTAATTTTTTCTGTATTTTATATTTATTACACAAATTTTATTATTTTAAAAATAAATATACGAACATCCTCGATGTTTTACATTTCATATAAAAAATTATTACTTTAGCTATCATTATTTTAGAAATAAAACATAAAGATTATTTATAGTAATCTCTCCTATGTTTTCGATTTATTAAACGGTCTTTTTTAGTCTGAAAATAATTACACTAACATTCTCTATATTTTATATTTATTATACAGTTTTTTTTTATATTTTGCATAAATGGTTATTATATTAATTATTTTTACAACATAAAGAAAAAAGAGGTATGTATAATCATTTTTAAAATTAGAAAGATCTCTCTAACAATTCGAAAACATAAGAAGATTAGTATAAATAACTTTAAATCATACGAAAGATCTGTGTTCAAAATTTAAAAAAAAAAATTCCTATAATAAACATAAAACATATGAAAGATTAATATGTAAATAATCCTAAATTTTAGGGGAGGGGTTTTTGCACTCTAGTCTACAAATGTTTGAGTTGCTTACTTGGTTGAGAGTATTATGTTCCTTGAAGCTCTCCTCGAGCAAGACGGACTGGTCCTTGGAGAGCCGAAGCTTCTTTCTGGACCCGTCGGCGTCGACCTCCTCGACGTCGCTCATGATCCCCCTCTCCGTCTGATCATTCTCCTGAATATCCATCATCGCCGAAGCGCGGTCTCTCTTCCCGCCGCTCCCGGCGCTGTTCGACACGGTGCTGGTGTTCGGCGAGGTCGACGAGGAGGCCACCCCGCCGGCCTGCTGGTCGACTTCCAGCTCGCTCTGATCCCTTTCGGTGCTTGTCGGGGCGCGGTTCGGTCGACTCGTCCAGTACTCGACTGGCGTACATGTCGACGTCGACTTGGGCATTATGCTGAGGAAGTGGTGGGGGTGAAGGGGGCCTAGGCTGAGGCTGAGGCCTAAGTCTTCCTTTCCTACCATCATAAAATTTAGATTTAGAGCGAAAGAGAATTAACTAAAAGCAGGACTGTTGTGAGGAAGGGAGGAGGGGGGCTTGGGGTTGAGTTTATAAAGGGGTCAATGATGAGGAAGAGGTTTGTTAGTTGTGTCCCTAATTATCGATCGCAATCAAGCATATATATGATGGCTGCTGCTGCTGCTGCTGCTGCTGCTGCTGCAAACTTCAACCTTAGCCCATCATTCAGTGCAGTGGAGTGAACACTACTGAGCGCGCTCTCTCTCTCTCTCTCTCTCTCTCTCCAACTTTTGTCAGCCGAGCCAACAGCCGAGAGAAGCAGCTGCTTATTATTGCTGTTGGGACGTTGGACCATCGTGGGAAAAAAGTGTGCGTGTGATTTCTCTCCCTCTTGTATGCATGACATTTAGACCTGTGGTTGACGGAGTTTTTTTTTTTTTTTTTTTTTCCACCCACTAAAACTATTGTGTATGTTCATCTCTCACTAAAAAAAACAACACGTGTCAATTGAATCAATATACAATTATTTAAAAATAATTTTGTTCATCCACAAAAGTAGTTTTCACCTTCAATTTGACACATATCAATTTTTTAGTGGAGTGTGAATAAATACCACAATTTTGATAGGTGAACAAAAATGGACACGTGGTCCGCGGAGAAGAGAGAAAAACGAAATTAATTTCTTGCGTTTTTTTCCTTTAGGGAATTATAACTTCTATCGATTTTGATTTTGTGTTTGAAAATATCAAAAAAATTAGAGGAAAAGAGAATACTTAAAGGTCCACATAGAAAAATTAGAAATGGACTGTTCTTGTGGTGTACACATAAAATGTAGGACTTCATTCATATTGGTCCACATATATATGACTCATATAGAAATATGAACATATAACTCATATCGCGTTTACCTCATCTGCTAACCACAGATCTCTCACATTAATAGTAGGGTCTTTTTTAAACAAGATATACAATTCACTGGCTAACCACAAATCTCCCAAGTGAATGGTATGGTCAATATATGGCGTTTTGGCACCTATTCGTAACCACAAATCTCATATATTAATTGTACGATTATTATTTTTACACAAAATACGTCATATGCGTTTTGTCACAAAATTAAAAAATAAAAATAAAAAAATATAAGAAAAACTTCCTATGCATATCGTAGATCATTTTGTGTGTGTTAAAAGCTAATTTTTAGTTAGTTGTTAATATCATTAATGCCAATTAATGGAAAACTAATTTTTAGTCTCAAGAAAAAGGTTTTACCATATGTTAGTATGTTTGATAGGAGAGAAAAGGGAGAGGAACAAAAATGAAGTAGGAGAAAGTGGAGGAAATGATTCATTTTCTCTTATTTGGTATGAAAAAAAAAGTGGAAGGAAGAAAAAATAGATGGATTACTTTTTCCTCTTAACTCAAAAAATTCAATTCCTCCAAAAGTAAGAAAAAAATAAAAACTTATATTAATTAACAATTATATTTTCATATTAATTGTGTTATTTAAAGATTATTTATGAAGTAAAATAGCAAATAAGTATTTTTAATTGAAGATAAAATTGGTGAATTATATTCACATATTAATTGATTTATTTTATAAAATTTTGTTTTCTTCCAATTTTTTTTTCATACAATATCTTTCTTTTTTTTCATCCTTAAAAAAAAAAATTCATATATAAAAAAAATACATCCTTCTGTTCTGTTCTGCTGCTGCTGCTCTTTTTCTTTTTCTTTTCTTTTTTTTTTTTTTTCATCCCTCCCATAAAACGAAACCTAAAATAAGTTAGAATGTCTGACCCATGTTAGGATGTGGATCCCAGATATCAACCATAACCAGATATGAAATCTGAGCCCGATCATCCGACTGACCCACATTCTGTCCCCTGCTGAATCATGCATGTATTGAGTCTATCGAACGCAAAGCGCACGCACCCACACCCACAGAGTGGCAGTAGGGAAGGGAACATGCATGTATGTATGTGGCTCCATGTCAGTAACAGCAAGATCGATGGATGACCACAATCAATCAATCTCCCTCTCTCTCTCTCTCTCTCGCGCTCGCTCTCATCATTGAGTATTCTCCTCTCTCTCGTGCATGCAAATGCAATGAATTGAATCCAATAAATATATATATATGTATGTATGTATATTATTGCTTGTCCATATATATTATTGCTTGTCCACTCCTGTCCTGTTGGGGAAGGGAACAGTGAAACAAACTGTACCTTCGTGAAGGGGAGGGAGATGAGATCATGAGGAGGTCAGGTCCCCCACACGCCCGTAGGGTATATCTATACTATCTATATAGATCTCACATTTAATGATGGATGGATGGTCTAATCTTCTGGTATCTTTTGCGGCCCTTCCTCTCCTCAAATCTATACTACTGTTAACTCGAATGACCCTTATGGTTGATGAAATAGTAATAAAATTTTGACTGAATGACAAAAAATCGATTGATCGATCTAGACACAAAAACGTATTATTATTCTAATTTATTGGATAGAAGTTAGAAACAGTGAACCAAAAAAGATATAATATTAGTTGGGAGTTGGAGACAGTGGGTCCAAAAGACATGTAACGCAATATGTATAAAGTGATTCTGAATGTTACATCGGACATATAAAAAAAAAATTGTGAAAATTTCTAGTTCTAAACTCAGTGTTTTAAAAACGCGATCGGAGATCGATCCGGACAAGACACCGGAACGGGTCAAACCGATTCAACCAGTTAGTTCAACCACTAGGTTAATCTAAGTGGCCCAAGTTCAATCACTTAGTTAGGGATACTGATTTTTTTACAAAAATACTCATTTACAAACGATTTTCGAAAAAAATAATGGATCAACACTAACCCAGGTCAAAAAAGTTACCGGTTCACGGGTTAATCGGTTGAACCGGCCGATCCGGTCCAATTTTTAAAACACTGCTAAAAATATTCTTATCTATATATTCTCTACAGGTTCATTAAATTTAGTATGGATACTTATGTAATTACGCATAGAATAAGATTTTTTTTTAAGAAGAATGTTGTTTGTCTTTCCAAGTATTATAAGTACGTGTAGAAAACACGTGTGTCACGTCCGAGTCCCAAAATATAAAGGGACTAGTCACGTGGCAATGGCCAGCAGCACAACTCCAATGGACAAACCAAATTTAATGTACCCGTTAGAGTGCACTTAAGCTGTAATAAATATAAATACAGTGTACAACATCTATCACAGTATAATTCTAATCTCATCCGCAGAAAGTAAACACAAGTCAATAAGATAATTCAGTCAAGATAATAGATAAAAAAAATAGTCCATCAACAGGTCCAAGTAAATAGTGTCTCGGGGAACAACCTGACACAATAAAGGAAAGAGAATATCACCAATACATATGTCCATGAGTCCAGATATGAAATAACAATGAACATAAATAACTGAGTATGAAACTGAAATACTCAAGAGAAATAACAATGAACATAAATAACTGAGTATGAAACTGCCAATGAGTCCTTTTTATCGTTTTCTGAGTCGTCGTCTTCACGAGCCTCAAAGTGTCTCAGTGTGATTAGTGATGTGTCAGAGTATGACAGTCATCGAATGCTGTGTCAGGGGGGTTTTATGCGGCCTCCCTGCTCTGTGGTCATTCAGTCTACATAGAGTATACTATGCGGCTTCTAGATCTTTGTTTGATCTGGCCGTATATGACTCATTTGCGGCTTTTTTGTTCAGGCCGCATGTGGCTTCTCTGCGGCTTGGTTTGCATTTTTTATGGGACATGACCTCTATGCGGCCTGCATGATTTTTCATGCTTCTACATCTCCATGTTATCAACCGTTGGACCTTGTATAAGTCATATAATATTAACCATTGATTTGAATGGTTAAAATCAACAGTTAAGATTAGATGACTTAAACAAGATCCAATGGTTGTAAACTTTGGGATCCTTGGAGATGCATCAAAATTCCTATGGGAACTCATGAGTTCTTAATTTTGAAACTCATGCAATTTACAACCGTTGTATTACATCCATTTTAATGTTTGACTTTTTTAAAGGGTCTAAATGCAAAAATACAAAGAACTAAACTGAAAATTTTGTCCACTTGTCATATACTTATTGCAAGTTCAATTCATGAGTTCTTATTTGAGTTCCAAAGGCCCACCACATCCCGCATGAAGGTCCCACACATCTCGGCCAGTAGGTCCGCACCTGCACCGCACTTGAACCGCACCTGCGTTGCATCCATCACCAATTCACCACTTAAAATGGCCTCCAGGAGGCTTGAATCTGCAACATTCTGGATTATATGCATTCATCTTAACCACTACAGTAGATATTATTTGCTTATATATATATATATATATATATATATATATATATATATATGGGTAAACGGGATATGAGTCATAGGTTCATATTCTTATATGAGTCATGCACATGTGGACCAATAGAAATAAATTTTTACATTCCATATGTACTCATGTGTACTAATATACTCAATTTCTATAGGTCCACATGTACGTTGGTTCATGTAGACATATAAGTCTATGTTCATTTATTTATTTTTATATTAGTCGAGCTATAAGCTGAACTTGGAGTGGTGGAGCCATGGACATGGCTATCGTCGGAGTAAGCGGAGAGTTCATCGCGTGGTGGGGCGGGGGGAGGGAAACAAGGAGAGGGAGTCACGTGGGACGAAAATTGCATGCCTCTGCACGTGCGAGGAGGGCCAAGAAAGAAAGTTAGACACGTGCAAATGGGTCCCATGCTGCCTCATTGATTATGCAGGTCATGCTGTCCCCTCGTTTCCCTACAAACCCCACTCCCACAATCATTTGACCCTTCCACCCCCCACATTTATTGGACTAGGATGTAAAAAAGGGCTCCTTGGCAGTTTTAAAAACCGGACTGAGTTGAACCGGACAAAATACTGGATCGAGTCAAATCGGTTCAATCGATTGATTCAACTGATAGATTAATTTAAGTGATCCAAGCTCAATTTTTATAGATTCTAATTTTTACAAAATTATTCATTTACAAAACAAAAAAAATTAAACAGAAAATCAACACTGAACCGGATCGAAAAAATTATCGGTTCACGGGTCAACCGATTGAACCGTTTTTTTCCGGTCCGATTTTTAAAACACTACTTCTTGGTGCATAGCAGAACACTATATCAGCTAATAAGAGCATCCACTGTAACAATGATTTCAATGTCATATTTTTTTTCGATCAAAATTTATAGCAATTGATTGTTACAATGGATTCTTATTCACAATTAAAAGATACTAATAAGTTAAGATGTTTTTCAAAATTTAAACGCGCTGTAAAGGTGAATAGTAATCTAACTGGATCAACCAGTAAAAAAAATAAAGAAGAAAAAAAGAGAAAAAAAAAAAAAGGTTAATTTGAAATATGAATTTAGTATGTTATTTTTAGTGTGTCAATATAAAAAAAAATACTCCAAAACTAATCATTTACATAATTTTTAAAAAAAATTTGAAGTAAGGCATGTAGTGTCTCCGCTGTGGATAATCTAACGATTTGTAATTTGTCGTTTTCATTTATACTTTATAGATTGTTGTTGAATTCTAAGTAAATTTGTCACGTGAGATGTTCCGAATGATGGAACTAAAAATTTGAACTGGATTTGGCTGGATTAATGCTGGGATGGATTGAGGTATGGACTGTCTCAAATAAAAAATATATAAAATAAAAATAAAAATAAAAATCCAGGGGTGGGTTAGAGCCCACCTTAGTCCTTAAGGTAGTTTCCTTCTTGAATGTTCCACTATCATCCATGATTACATGCATGACATCAGGTTGAAGTCAATACGTAACCGTCAATGGTTTTCAAAAAAATTCCGAATAAAAGTCAACCCTCTTCGATTAATTTTTTATCACAGCAGATTGTTAATGACATTCCTAATATAAGGTATTAATATATTAGTTAAAGTTGTTTGGCTTCAGTAATATATAGTTGAAAGTTCAAAAAATCGTAGAAATCAATAAAGACTAAATTCCTAAATACAAGTCAAGATGGTTAGGAGAAACATAAAGTGATTAAAATTTCTAGTAAAGTTAGTAAAGCTACTTGTTGAATAATCCGCTTAAGAAGTCAACAGTCGAAACTACTTGAAAGCTAGTGTCAAAGTTGTAAGATAGAGTAGAGCTTTAGAAAGATGGAACAACCTGCTAGGATAGCCAAAACTATCGTCGCTCAAAGCAAAATTTGACTATCTCCGTCGATCTACACCCACGATCGTGAATGTAGCAGAAAATGCTTGTTGAGGTATGTGAATCTTGTCTACTAGAAAAACTCTTCACCATTTAAACCACATAAGATAACACAACTCATATGTACAAAATAATAAATAATAATTTAAAAATAAAATACATTAAACCCCTTATTTTTTATGGGTATTACAGCAACCACACATGTTTTGAAAATAATTAAACGGACAATTCCTCTCTTTTATGTTTTATTTTTAAAATAAGGGTACTTAGAGTGTTATAACTATTTATAGAAAATATAAAACATAGTAACGATCCGTGTAATTAGTTTTAAAATAAAAAAGAATTTGTGTAATAAATATATAACATAGGAATAGTTAACGTAAATTATTCTAATTTAAATATTGAAATACATATACTTAGAATTTGTTTCAACACGAAATAGGATGACCGATTAGTGGTAACCAAATTTAAAACACTTTTAACATAGTATTAAGCTAGTGAAGTCTAAGCCGTTTGCAACATGTTTGACTAAACAATAAACTACATCGAAACCGAAACGAAAGGATGAGGAGCCAGTTGGATATGATCACAAAGTATGGAAGAAAAGGAAAATGGTAGACTCACTTTTGGAGAACAATTC
The DNA here is from genome assembly GCA_036927795.1 of Iris macrosiphon. Taxonomy (NCBI): domain Eukaryota; kingdom Viridiplantae; phylum Streptophyta; class Magnoliopsida; order Asparagales; family Iridaceae; genus Iris; species Iris macrosiphon. Next base: position 163,434,852 of record JAYESA010000014.1, read on the forward strand.
GACTTACAAACTCAAATAAGAATTCAGAATAAGAACTTACATAATTACAATAAGAATTGAATGTACTTATTTTTCTTCTAGTCCCGCGAAAAAAAAAAAAATCAAGAGATTAAATTTAGGTAACGGAAATGATAAAGTGACTAAAGGGGGAGGAGGGTTGATCGCGGATTGGCCTGCGGCCAGCGTGTACACCCCTCCTCCCCTCCATCGGAGTCCGTCTCCGCAAAATTCTGATCCCTCATTCAACGGAGGGTCGACACGTGACGTGCGGACTGGTCCTTACGCAGGCAACGAAACATCGTCCTTTATGTAATCCAGTGATTTTTAATAGTCGAGTTTTAAAAATTAATTAATTTTTTGTTGGAAGAAACTAAATGACATATAATATTTATTAATTAGTTGAAACATGGAACATTGGTATAGATGTGGTAATGATGAGGGTTATCTCCCCCAATTTGCTTAATATTCCAACTTACATGTTGAAGCCTTTTGAATTTCCTGTGATTGGAAGGGGATTAAAGTACTAAGTACTACTAAAATAAAACCAACATGTTTGTAACACTGCTATACGCTAGGCCAGTTTACTCCCATCAAATCTCTTAATAACAATGACTAAAATTTTAATCTGTGTTTTAAGAATCGGACCGATTCCACCAGTTGAACAGGTTAATCCATGAACCAGTAATTTTTTCAAACTGATTTAATATCATCTCTTCTTTCTTCTTCCAAAAATCGGTTAACCAAGTCGATCCGACCGACCAAACCACCGAACTGTATGATCCAGTTGAATTTTGAACCAATTTGATCATGACTTTTATTTTGGACTTTACATGCAATCAAAGTTAATATGTTTGCTTATTGACTAATTTTACTATGATAAACATGCAAAACTTTTAATATAATGTATTTAATGTAAGATTGTAAGTCTATATATATAACTTGTTCAATTTGAATTAACTCACCAGTTGGAATGGTTGATCCAACCCAGTGTCCTGATCGAATGAATCTCCGGTCCGATTTTTAAAACATTGATTTTAATCCTCACTTGTTGCTCCCATCATTTCCAATGAATTATATTTTGTTGATCTTGTCTCACTAGTTACAAGAGTTCAACTACAGAAACTCAAATAAGAACTCATGAGTTGAACTTACAATAAATATATGACAAGTAGATAAAATTTTCAGTTTAGTTCTTTGTATTTTTGTATTTAGATTCTTTTTTAAAGTTAAAAGATAAGATAAATATAATCCAATGTTGTAAATTAAATGAGTTCCAAAAATTAAGAACTCATGAGTTTCTCTAGGAATTTCGCTAGTTACAAGTAGGGGTGAGGAATTTTCGGTTTTTAACCGAAAATCGAATCGAACCGAACTGAAATTGAAATTCGGTTCGATTTTTAATCAACCGGTTCGGATTTCGGTTTTATCATTTGATTAATTTCGGTTATCGGATCGGATTTCGGTTTTGGATTCTGAAACCCGAACCGAACTGAAAATCGAATCAGTTAGTCAGGTGCAATTACTATTTTACCCTTCAGTCTATATAAAAAAAAATCAAAAAAACCGAATCAGTCAGTCAGGTGCAATTATTGTTTGTACAATGAATGTAATTGTAATACATACATATACATGTGGCAGTGTTTGTACAATGATAGATTTTTTTGGTCTGATCCGGAAATCAATTGGCGATCAATTGTAATTTATTTATACAATGTATCTATGAATGTAATTTGAACAACATACATGCGGCAATTTTTGTATAATACAATGGGAGTTGGGATAGGCTGCAGTTCGTTTTTGATTTATTTATTTTTTTTCTGTATAAAATTAGTTTATTGTTATTTTTGGTACAAAATTTTGGTTTTTTTCAGTTAGGTTTGGTTTTTTTTCGATTTTTATGAATATGGTATACACTCACCACTTGGACCTAAAAAATCGAACCGACCGAGAACCGAACCGATTTAATTCGGTTCGGTTTTTTTCGGTCTTTACAAATTCGATTCGATTTTCGATTTTGCAAAAACGATTTTCGGTTCAGCCAATTTTTGGATATTCAGTTCGATTTGAACCGAACCGTTGCTCACTCCTAGTTACAAGGAGCCTTGCTTTAAATAATCAGACTTATAATAAGGCTGCAAAGTTGGTACTACTTAATTCTAGGTTTGAATGCCAGTTGACTACAAAGTTCATGAGTTCTTTTGGGTGCAAGGACTTTACGCTTTGTAATTGAAAGCTTTAGTACTTAATCTTTTTCCTACTCTCTTTTTCTTTTTCTTTTTTTCTTTTTTTTTTAAAGTAAGAGAAAATCTAGAGAAATAATGAAACGTACTCAACCAAAATTCTTCACGTGTGTTGGATCTTTTCAGAATTTTATGTCACAACGAAAGAAAATTAAAAAATGTTACGAGGACACACTTTTTTTTGACACAATATATAGCTACACTGATATGACAGTACATTATTGGAGCTCAATTATTTTTTTTTCTTTTAAAGCTTTTCTTGACATCCAATAATGCACTGCTACATCAATATGGTTATGAAATGTTTCAAGAAAAAGTGTGTTCCTATAGCATTTTTCGAAAAAAAATTCAAGATTTTGCAGTTGGAATCTCAAGTTGAATGAACCATTTCTTTTGAATACCATCAAGACGAAGGAATTTATGTAATTAATAGGCCTGTCAATTGGGCCCGACACGAGTCCAGTTCAAAAAATTGGTCCATGTGTAGGTCCGGTCCGTTTAATTGTGAGTCCGGACTGGTCCGGTCCAGTATAATTGGTCGTGCTGGGTCATATATATATCGACCCATAAAATAGGTCCGGTCCGATCTGACTCGAAATCTAGGTCCGGCCCTACCCGAGTTCCGACCCAGGCCCAGGCCGAAAGTAGTTTCCTTTCTCTTTAACCCATGCATGCATGACTACTCTGCTGATGCTTATGTTAGCAATCTGCTCATAAATATAAAATAGCACATTCATAGCATCCTCATCAATTGATTCCAGACGTTGATGTGTGTGTTATAACTTTCATAGCGACTTTTGAAGCAATAAGAGCCGATGACTGGACTGGACTGGACTGGACTGGACAATGAAATAATCCATGCTTGTAACCTCACCAAGATATAGGTAGGCTCAGACTTTTCCAAATTGATGTGTGTGTGATGAAGCCACTATGTTTGGTTCTTGGTTGGCAGCACTTTTGGGATCAATAGTTGTTAAAATAAGTTAAAATTATGCACATTTGAATGTGGGGATTCGCGTTGTTTGTTTGCCTATTTTGTCCGTATTAATAAGAATGTCTTACATTTCCGTGGACAAGGGGCCGTATGCATACCCGGTCCGGCCCGGCCTGACACGATTCGAAGTCCACAATGCCATAGGTCATGTGTCGAGCTGGGCTTAGATTTTCACCTTTAGGTCCGGTTCGGACCGACCCGATATAATATATGGATTTGAGAGGTCCGATCCAGTCCAACCCGGTCCGGCCCACTTGACAGATCTAGTAATAAACCACAATGGCACTGAGCATCGTGGTCCTAGAAAGTTGGGCCCTCGGCTTAAGGGCCAGTATAAAACTATATTCTCAAAATCAATTAAGTTAGAACCACAGAGTAGTATCCTCTCGGCCCACAAGGAATTTTTGGAAACAAATTAAAGGTAATTTCGATAACTCATTTTGAAAATACATGAACATTGTTAAAGCTTCATTGGCAATTACGACTCCCCTTTGAAATCAATAAAGTATGTCCGTACTAGTTTTCAAATGGGGTTGAGTCTGGTTCTCTTGAAACTTTGTAGAAGTGTAACAGAAGTTCAAAGCTCACACCCCTGTTCTACACCGGCCCATGATGTACTGGTAAAAACGTCACTTCCTTCGTTCCTCACATGTAGCATGTAAGAAACTTAATTCCTGGTAGAGGTGTCACGGATTCTCGAAACAAACACTCTTCGTTCTATACGGACCTAGGATGTATGGGTAGATGCTTTACATACCCTCGGGTTCTTTTCTTCTTCTTCTTCTTCTTCTTTTTTTTAATTCTCCGCTTAATGTTCGGAATTCGACGTAATGTTCGAAATTTTGTACATACTGTATTGCATGTCTTTGAGTTCACTGTTTTTCAACTCCCACCATCTATAAATGGAAGAAATAATATGTCCCCGTGGATCGATCCACTGATCTTCTGCCACCTAGACATGATCTTATACCTCTTCTCGATAACCACAAGGGCAGGGCCGGCCCTGGCCCAGGGCGGGCAGGACGACCGCCCAGGGCCCCATGGGCCAGAAGGGCCCAAAAAATTTTTTTGTTTAAATATATAAATAATTTTGTACAGAAAATAGAACTAGTATTTACTATTGACCATTCTTATCACAAAGCAATTGTTGTGTAGTGGTTATTACATTAGACTTGCACACAAGAGGTTCCGAGTTCAAATCTTGGTGGAGGCATATTTTTTATTTTACTTTTGTTTTATTTTTTTTACATTATGTATGGGGCCTCATTTTGAAAGTTCGCCCCGGGCCCCTGTGAGCTCAGGGCCGGCCCTGCACAAGGGGCACTCGAGTTCGGTACATACTCTCGGGTTCACTCCCTCTGTTACACCCATGTTAGTATGAAACTTAATAAATTCCTTCGTAAATGTGTCAAAAACTCTCGGAACTCAGAACCTACTTTCTACACTATCCCTTGATACACTGGTAGAGGCGTCAAAGAACTCATGGCTCGTTTGGATCAAGGTTTTGTATTCCAATAAATTTATTTTTCATTCATTTTCCATGGAAAAGGAATTCAGCATTTCCAGATCCATGTTTGATTAGATTAGATTAGAAATATGAAAAAAGAATGTTAATTTATTTAGATTTCATAAATATCCTTTCATGTTTCTATTATTTAAATTTTTATGTTTGGAATAGAAGTTAAAATTTTGAAAGTAAAGTGAGGGTGTTATTGTCAAACAAAATATTCAAGCAACATTTCTAGGAAAGTAAAATTATTCCCAAGGGGGACCTTGGGAATTACTTTTCCACAACAATGGGAATATAAAACCCCTCGTATTCCTCCATAATTCCTAATCCTACACATACCAAAAAAGGGTAAAAAAATTAAATCCTATTCCCTAACCTCAAAAATTGAAGCAAACGCCACCTCAAGGTTCTTTTCCTGTGTTTCACACAAGCTAGCAGAAAACTTACTTCCATGATAGATGTGTCACATACACTCGTGACTCAAAACCTCATATCTACACTGGCCCAAGATGCACTGATAGATGTGTGATAAATCCTTGGGGGTCGTTTGGATGAAGATTTTGTATTTCTAGGAATTCATTTTCCATTCCTTTCCATGGGGAAGTAATTTAACATTTCTATACCCATGTTTGATTAGATTAGGTTAAAAATATGGAAAAATAATCTTAATTTATTTAATTTTTCATAAATACCCTTTCATGATTATATTACCCAAATTTACATGTTTGGGATATAAGTTAAAATTTTGAAAGTAAAATGAGACTGTTATTGTCCAAACAAAATATTCAAACAACATTTTTAGGAAAGCAAAACTATTTCCAATGGAGGTATTGAAAATTACTTTTCCACAACAATGAAAATATGAAACCCCTCGTATTCCTCCATAACTCTCAATTCTAGACATACCAAACAAGAAAAATGAATCTAAAATATATTTCCAAGACTCCAAAACTTGAACCAAACGTTCCCTTGGGATTCCCTACCACTGTTCCGCATAAGCTAATTTGAAACTTAATTTCCTAGTACGTGGAGGTGGTCATAGACCCTCGTGGTTCACACCCTTTGTTCTATACGAGCACGTATGAAGCTTAATTCCACATATAAGACGAGACACAATGATCCCTTGGCCTCCTCCTCGTGGGACAACCATTGGGAAAAAAACATCAAAACCCATAACCGGAGATATACTTATGCAAAGAAATACACCATGCAATAAGACTGGCACCAACAAAGAGAGGGAAGGACGTTGACGTCCTTTTAACAAAGATTTTCAAACCAAAAATCTCCGAGTCACTCAACCCAATCCAAAAAATTCTGGAGGCCTAAGACCTTTGTTGGGGTCAACACACTACACATTCCATTGAGATGAACCCACTGCTCGACTTCGTCAAAAGACTTGAGGACTTCAGCTGACATATATGCCAAGGGTTGGGTCCAGAGGCTCATGTCTGCCATACTTTTATCAGGGTCGGCTCTTCGTTTAGGCAAGTAAAATAGCTGTCTAGGACTTAATTTTTTTAGAAACTCCAAAAATATGGAACACTAATATATAGGTATATATATGTAATTATCAAATTTTACTTTTTTTTTTTCTTTGAAAGGACCGGACAAGCTATTTCTGGCTGGAAAAAAAAGAATATGAAAAATGATACAGCTGGCTTGGTAAAACGTGATAATCAATTAAGATCAGTTACCGCTTCTTTCTCTCCTCTCTTGTAGAAATTACCGCACCGTCCTCGCCTTTTCATCTTTTCTGTTTTATATAAAGAGAAAAAAAAAAATAGAAGCCATGCTCTCTCTCTCTCTCTCCTCTCTCTCTCTCTCTCTTACAGCTGTAAGAACCTGCAAGGATGATACTCGTATATAGGTATATTTTCAAAAATATGGAATACAAATATACATGTATATTTTCAAAAAAGATTTTATATTTGGACTTTTGTCTTGGAGCCTCCAAATGGCTTGAGACTGTCGTGCTTTTTATGGGTCTAGATTTCATTTAGGTCTCGTTTGGTTCACAGATTTAAGGAATCGGAAAAGAAAAATTGTTCATTTTCTTTGTTTGGTAGCCACAACCTTGAAAAGTATTTTTCTGGCAGGAAAAAAAAAATAGGTAGGAAAATAGTTCCTCTCATAATCCATGGAATTGATTTTCTCTCCTCATTTTCCATCATTTATTGTAAAAAATTAAAACAAAGATAGCCATGTATTATTGTCTATTTTACCAACACATTTTTTTTTCATAATATTATTTTTATTTTAAAATGCAAGGACATTATGGAAATATTAATATATATTTTTTCTTCTCCACAACAACCAAACACTGGAAAAAAAAAATTTTAATTATCCTTTCTAAATGTTTTTCTTATTTTATCAAACAAAGAAAAAAAAATTCCTATTTTTTCATGAAAAATATAATAAAATTTATTTTTCTTCCTCGAACTAAACCAGACCTCAGCATAAACTGATTCCCAAAGGGATTAGAATGAATATTTGCAAGATATTTAATAGACATCCCACAGATATGCTGAAACCCTAATATGGCACGAAAATAAGGATTTAGGATTTTTCCTTTGGCAATATATAAATAGCCACCTTTGTCATCCAAATAAAGTATTTTATCCTAAAGTTTTGTTGAATTTCCTACCCACCCAAATTTTAATATGACATGAGCATCGGAGACTCATGGGTCACAAGTACCTATCTTAGCTTTTAAGTTAAGGCTCGTGTATTCTTAGTAGAGAGCATCATACTTTGGTTATTTAAGTTTTAGATCCTAGCAATTTTCTTTAAACTTATATTCTTTTGGTTCACGCCACTAACATAAAAAAAAACTAGAGAAGAATTCTCTAAGTTGTGTTCAGATCGGTCCTGAGATAAGTCTGACAAGTTATTGAATTTGGACAACTTTTTTGGCTAGGACAACCTCCAGGCCCCTAAGTCCTTATCTCTCGGCCAATAGAGTCTCCGCCGTCGACCTCAACTCATTTCTATCAGTTGAACTAACAATCCACAAGGTCCATGTTTTGAGTTTCCATTGAAAATGTCTCGAGTAGCTGAAGGAGAGAAACTCGGAATCCGAACTTCACGTCGTCGTTAGAACCGGAGACTTTGACGCAGTTGTTTGAAGTCAAGAGAATGGACAACCAAATTTAGCTTCAGCTAGGACAACCCAACCCAGTGGACCGGCCCTGGTTATGTTGTTCTACTATGAAGAAAAGTTGAAGAATTCTCTAAGTTATGTTGTTCGGATTTTGTTAACATGTCCTAAGAACATATGTTAACATATTGATAAGTGTACATTTTACGTTGGTACTCACACCAGTACATTTATCAATGCACTTTTTACATATATCAATACACATTTTCAGTAAAAATTATATTGATAAATGTGCTGATAAAAATACCAATATAAAATATACATTTATCAAGGTGTTATCATGTGTCCTAACAAAACCCACGTTGTTCTTATATGAAGACATTGAAGAAGTTGGTAATAAAATAGAGTGCTGCTACGTTGTCCGCGGGCGGTCTGGTCCGTCCGTCACGTGGCGCGTCCCCATTGACATATCAACCGACGTGGGATCCGTGAATGCGAGAGGACCAATGAGGTGCGGCCACGCGGACGGACAAGTAAACATTTTCCAATAAAATAGGCCATCGTCTTAAGTTCTCCATAGTTTTGTGTTGGGGCCAACATCCAACCCAAATTAAATAAACTTGGAAGACTCTCGACCAAAAACTAGTAATTTGAATTCCAAGCTAAGAGAGCAAGAAGATCTTGACGATGCAACCCACATAGGGCTGTCAAAGAGTCCAATTCGAGTCGGATTCGCACAAAATCCAAATATGGTAGAATATCTTTCGAGTTCATAATCTGTTCCTGAAACCTGACTAGAATAGCCTGAGGAACTGTTAAGAAAGAAGAAAATTCCAAAACATTAATGACAATGCCAGGATTCGTACTTCACAAATTACCATTAACACGGCTAAACCTACCATTTAGTTTTTGGATGTTTTTTTTGGGGCCTTTGGAAGCACAATGGACCCACAGGTTCACAAGTGAACATACTGCTCTTCTTCTTCTTTTGTATTTTTATAATTATTAGTTTTTAGTCCTGCCTAAAAAACATTACCGCCCCATTATTTCTCATCAGCACCACCGGCCAGTGAACGTACTACCCTACCTCTTTTAGGAAGCTGAACAGTCATCTCCTACTTTACAGTTAGCATCTACTACACACAAAAAAGGGTGAGCATCTCCACCCAAATTGTGTTGTATTTTATGTGGTGTGTAATAGATGCGTCTTGTCCGAAGTCACAATAGGGTTGGAGATGCTCGAAAAGTTCTTGACAGATCATTATTAGTATTAAAGTCTATTTTTATTCATCCACCAAAACTAGTAAAGATGTTCACCCTTCCATTGTAGAGTTGTCACGTTTCAAACCAGTATTCAAAACTAGGGTGAATGCTCTCCAAACGACTTACAAAATGGTTTTAGCTTGGATGAACCTTGAGTAAGTAGAAAGGTGAACATTCCCGCTAACTTTGGTAGGTGAACAAAAATGGACCCATCAGCATCAAATCCCAGTACTCTCAACCCATTAATGATGCTATCATTGTGATGCAGTGTTGGCACCAATTGCAGCATGTTCTTATGACTGAACAGAAAAACCTTTCAACATGCAGAATCAAGAAAGAAAAAGAGAAACTATCAATACTGTTGAGTAGTATGACTTCCCATCGCCATTTTCCACCATGCACCCATAGATTCATGATTAACTTGTTGTGCCTCTTATTTGTGCATGCCACATAAAACTCGGGATGGAAAACTAAACTACTTCTACATACTAGAATTAATTAAGAGGCATTGAACAAATGCAACTATAACAAGGTAAAAGAAAAAAACACCTTGTGGGCGTAAAATATTGCCCCCATCACTGGCCTGTTGGGCAATAATAAACGTCTGATAGCACAATCGGCTACTAGGTATAAAAGAAAAAGAAAAAGAAATTCTCTGGTCAGATCCTATTATGGAAAAAACACATTCCCTGTTTGTACCACTCCAAGAAGGACGAACAAGAATCTCTACTTCATAAACAACATTATGTAACAATCACCAACAGAAGATTTTAACATCATAGAACTGGCTACATTTGATCTAAAAAAAAAGACAAGAAAAGAACGTCAGGCTACTCAGAATAAACCTTACACAGTCTTTCCAGTGTCTGCAAGAGAACGTAATATACATCCCAGCCCTGCTCTCTCGGTCAGCTTCTCATGAATACGTAAGCACTGATCGCATGTTGGTCGGTCTCCAGTTGCCAATCCTCTATACAAATACCTGCATTTGCCTAACAATAAGAACAATTTACAAAGAAAGATGAATATGAAGCAGCAAAATATCCAAAGCTAAAAGAGATGCAAGTTTTTATTCTTAACGTCGTATACATAAATCTCTTTTTTCCACTGATCTTTTCTTCAAGGCCATTAGCAAATGCCATATCCTTTTGACAGCAGGATCACTGTTCGATTCTGTTTCTATCCCTAGTCGTAAGAGCGCTTTCTTTTAACCAAGATCCTCTCACTCCTAAGTGGTGCATCCATATTAAAAGAGATGAGAAAAGGGCTATAAAGGTACCAGATTAAGCTAAATAGTAAATAACTGTGTGATACAAGCAAGTAACTGGATAAGCTGTAAATAGTAAATGAATGTGCGATACTAGTAAAGTGCAACTCAAGAGCCAAACTTCCCATTGTATCGATTGTTAAGGCCATAAAATAGAAATAGACTGTGATCCACTTATTTTACATAAAAAGAAATTTCAATTTCTAACACTCAACTCATTTCCTTCATGAGAAAAACTCACTATCATCAAGTTCTGACAATTTTGCACATACAGTTTGGTGATACAACTTAATTGTAGGATAATATTATGGACATGACTAATGTTTTAAAATATTATTGTGGGACTCATTTTGGGGAGAGCTTCGGGGCGGGACACCCAAAAAAGTTTCGGGACTTGTTTAATTAAACCATATGCTTAGGAAACACATTCTTTTTATTGAGACGTTTCTTCAATAGATAGATACATTTTATACGTTCCATGTGGAAATTAAGTCCAATAGGAGTTTGCTTCTTTGGAGTTGTTTATAACTAAGGGCCCATTTATCTACTTACCCACTTGAGACAAACCCTAAATCACAACAAAACACTATTCCCCTCTTGAGGCTACAAACACCCAAACCTCTTCTTCCCTCAATCTAGATGAGGGCAGCGACACGCCCTTCAGCCGTACTAGATCTAGGTGTCCCCCCCCCCCCCCCCCCCCCCCCCCAATCGAGTCCCACACTCTCGAATCCGCAATCGCATCAACATCCTCAAATTATAGTTTTTAGACTCTTTTTCCTCTTTCTTTATTCTTTTAATCTTTTATGTTCCTTATAGATTAAATATTAGATTCTGACAAAACTTTGTTATTTTGGCACTTTGTATTAGCTACGTTTTTTAGTTTCTTGATAAAAAAGTTACTATTTTTGTCATTGTCAAAATATTTTAGTCTTGGACTTGTGACTCTTAAAGAATGGTCTACAATTTGTTTGGTAATTACTATCTAGTATTTGGATCATATTCTTAGCATAGTTTGCAGTATCGGCCGATACCGATACGATTTGGCATGTTCCGATTCAATACCAACCGCTACCGACACCGACGTAGGGGGTCTCTTTCCGAGTCAATTAGACATAGAAAATTGAATGAAAAGAACAATCTCTAAGGGTGTAAAAACATAGTAAGTTTATAAAAGCATGTAAATGAAAAAAACTTATTTATTACATGTAAACCAACCAGTAAAATTATGCTTAAATGTATAAAATATTTTTTAATTTTAATAACCATCTACTTTTCGATAATAAAAAAACCGATTCTCGGATCGAAAGAGCTGATATGGCCGATCATGATACTCATAGGAAGAGTCATACCGATATTGTGAACCTTGATTCTTAGCTTGTATTTTATTATTGATTATTTTCACTCATTTTTCCATATTCTTAAATATATTAGAATTTTTAGATTAAAAATTTTGATACCCGAAAAATTTACACCCCACGTCTTGGGATTTATGCCTTGCTCCAAGGGAGCCTAAACGCCTCGCATTGCGCCTTCGCCTTTTAAAATATTAGACATAACTTGCTCCAGTTATTATGCAACCCACCTTGAGTGTTCAGTATGATGAACAATCTAAACAAGACAACCCAAAATGTTGACTCAAGAGTTCTTCAGAACTTATAACCATCACAAACTATGTTGCATGGATACTCCTCCGGAGGATTGTATTTGTATCTACACGTTCAAGACGACATTTTCTTAGCACTCATGTTCGATATGCTCGCCCATGTTTAGCTCCAAAGAGATCCAAAACATGGTTGAAAATTATTTGCATGGTCACGGTCGTGCCAAACATATTTGATATATGAGAAATTAACATTAATGTCTACCCAAGTCATTTTTACAACTTTTTGGAACATACTACTACCCAAAACAATAATTTTAAACATGTCATATTCCGAATACATATCATGCCCATATCTGAATTTGTGTCCTTGCCTATGCAATTGCAACCTAGACCACAAGCTATGCAAATTCAACGAATAAAATTCTTCAACACGGCTATAGATATTCATACATACGCCCAAACCAAATTAGAAAGAAAGTACCTTCTAGTAAGAAATCCACGTCTTATATTGACAACCCTTTTCATTTGAGTATGTATATGTCATATGTATATCATTGAGATTATCTCTCTGTTCCAAGGAAACACAGCATCAACAGTTTCAGTAGCAAAACTGTGAAAAATAGTGACAAAGACTTCATGTATATGACATTACATGATAATTTAACCATTGAAATTGTGATGTTGGATATGACCACAACGAAGTAAAATTAACACTGGAATCAGAACAAAGCCATGTTTAAAAACAATGCCCATGTGATGTGTTCACAAACTATGGGATTGATTCACCCTTAGACGGTGTCTACTTTGCATATGGCCTAGTGGCTATCAACTATGTGACTTCTGCCATAGTCAGGTCCGTCCTATTAACCATGGTAGTCAAAGGCGCAAGGCGCACTCAAGGCGCAAAGGGTCTAAATCGCCCGAGGCGCAAGGCGCACTTAAGGCGCGCGCCCGAGCGACACGAGGCGCAAAAATTATATATATATATATATATATATATATATATTCACATCGGATTTCTACATTGATAAACATGTGCTTCAAATTCTCCCATGTCTAGGTTGCAATCACTTTGAATTGAGTGAGAGAAACAAAAAAAAAGTACATCAGTTCAAAAAACAGTCTAAAAACAGTACAATAGTTAAAAAAATAGTCTAAACATGTTATTTTTTCACAAGATTTTCGAGGCGCGCCTTAGCTATTCCAAGGCGCTCGAAAAAGGCGCACCTAGGAGCGCCTTAGGTGCGCCTTAAGAATTGCGCCTCGCCTGGAGTGCCCTGAGGCGCTGCCCCTACGCTAAGGCGCGCCTTTGACTACACTGCTATTAACATCCTAAGTTTTAGCAAGTTCCTAGAGTATTCACCTCAAGAGAATTAGCCAATTATAGTGCCACCTTAAAGCAATACTATCTACTGATACAATGAGGAGAGCAAGCAATAAACAGCTATTCATACTTTTTTAAACTTCAGAATTCAGGTGCAATGATATTGACTCTATGTTGCTCCTGAGAGAATTATTTTTACCTCGTGGATTATTGTTAGGGGGAAATGGTAAGCTAAATTGTTACAAGACATTTTCATGTCGTGAAGCATAAAGAGTATACTGACAGCTTTATGGTACTAAAAAAAGCAAATGAAGACCAGCTCAGGACCGCAGGTTACAGCAGAGCAATTCTCAAACTAGAACAGCAGTCTATAACCTTGCAACCAACAATTATTACATGTTGCTTGCAGTATTATTTATATTCTAATAAGTAATTATAGGTTGTTTATGATATAAACATTCACCATGACATACAACTATGACATGCTTTAAGTAGCTAACTAGTCCAGACGATATCAAACACCAGAGGTCCATGGGATTTTTTTTCTCTAAAAAAAAAAGTAAAGAAAAAGGTTTCCTGACCTGGACCAAACGACGCTTGAACAATTTTGTACAAAGAAATTTTAAACAACCCATGTGGTCCATCTCTTGTAAGTCAAGAAGCGTCTCTTCTTCTTACTATATTGGCAAAATATGAAGATTGATGATGAATTTTATCATATACTTCATCTGTTTGTTCATTGATGGTTGTGGCTGATTGGAAATATTTTTGTAGTAGGTCGGTGAGGTGGGATTAAGGGACTTTGTGTGTTGGGTTGGGAGGAGGAGGAGGGGGGGTGATGACCAAATAGGAAAGATATTGAATATGATTATATTTGCTACCAGATAGAAGTTATACAACATTATTATATTGGTAAATATGGTAAATATCAATTAGACAATGAAGAAAGTTGCATATATAACCATCAAAGAAACAAAAAAATTGTCCCTTTAGGTTTAGTAGCCATCTTCTCAGTCAAATCACCTACCAATTTTCTGTTCCTGCCACAATTTAGATTCCTTTCCATTTCCCCATATCATGGCAATACCTTCAACTGTAATCCCACAAATTCCTAAATAGTGCACCTCTTGGTCTCTGCTACACATTGAAACCTTGTTAAATTGGTTCTTCCCGGTCTATCCTCAGTCGAACTACCTCACTTTCGACATTGCCTCATTTAGACATACAAACCCAAAAGAAAACTGAGAATACATTGTCATTATAAGCATGTAAATGAAGTTGATAACGGATGAATTTCCCGATTTTAACTGTTTACATTGTTCACCTACTTAGTAGGAGGGCTTCCGAGATGTTGATGACTATCATCTTGATCCAAAGAAAATATAATGGAAACCATACACTGAAAACATAAAGACGACGTCTTCCATATAATTCTTCGTCCACCCTGACCACCTTTCTATGCAGCATGTATTATTTAAGGAGAACAGTAAACAACCTCTATCCCCAATACAATTGGCTTAATCCACATACCAAAATGATGCCAGTTTATATAAACATCAGTGAAATTGTAAACCATAAGTAGATGATCAAAGAATAAGTAGATGATCAAAGATGTACACAGTATTGAGTAGGTGAAATCAGCATTTCCTTCTCACTCTTTTCGTCAACAAGCAAAACCCAAAAGGTATCGTTTAACGAGTTTACAGGTTACCATTGTTAGGAGTACAAGTTGCATCAAAGAATCAATGAGATTATCAAGATTGATCTCATGAGAAGACGTCGTCTCTTAGTTAGAATCATATCTTCCAATAAAACACCTGACTTATGTGAGAGTTATCAGGGAGCCTTAATTCTTAAATACCTTTTCACACTGTGTAAAATTTCCTCCCAAACTGTAAACATAATGGGTACAAAATAAATGATCAATTATCAAAAGTTGCGCAGCAAATGGTTGAGGCCTTTGGTATGAGATGTCTTGGGTTTGTGTACCGTAAGACAGTAAACAACGCTTTAAGTATCAACTAAAACATATGCCTTTCAGCAGTTTCAGATCAAAATTGGGGGGTCTGAAATCGTCGAAACACCCAAATCCAACTGATTAAATACCACCAAAATCTCACAAAACTACCGAAACTGATACTCCTAAGAAGGGTCTGAAACCAATACCGAAACTGAGATTTTGAACCTCGACAGTAAGTGACCAGCCCTTAAACTGCTACATCAATTTCTCACGTTCACTATTTATGAGCATCTGAGGTGAAGAACCATCCTTTCCAATTCGGAACGCCGCTTCAAAATCATTAACTCCCCTCCCATATCCTACTATCCAACTCCAAATCTCTATCTTCGGCAGAAGTGTTAACATTCTCTAAATTACTCAAATATGACGCAAGTACTAACTGGAAACACCATACTCACGTGTTCCAAAATGGTCGTCAGTGTCCATATCACCCCCTTCTCAAACACATATGGGGCTCAACAAAGACACTCCAAATTACACTAGGACACACGGTGTTGTGTCCGTTCCGCCGTGTCCATTCTGTTTCGTGTACGTATAATGTAGATGATATATAAATTTAAGCAACACCAAATTTATCAATGCCATCACAATAGTGAAAGAGCTCACTTCATGAGGATGTCATAGTACTCCGGATCGAGAGAGGAGAACATCCCATCCACGTCCTTTATCGCCATCATAGCCCGGTGCACCACTATCCAGTTCGCCGACTGCAACACCATCCAAAACCCAGTCAAAACAAAACCCTATATTCCATGTTCCAATAGGGAAGAAGAAGAAGAAGCTCCCCTAACCTTGCACCTCTCGTCCTTGGTGTTCGTCGGAGCCCCCTCTAGAGCCGTCTTCAGCGCCTCCACCGGCTTGGATCTGTGCGATTCAGTTCCGACAACAACACCCATGGTGAGAATCCTAAGGGTTAGGGTTAGGGTTAGGGTTTCGAAGGACTCAACTGTTTGAGCAGGGTCTCGATCTTCTTGGACTTGCTCTCGATCCTCGCGATGATCGCCTCGAGGTTCTCGGCTTCTACAGACTTCGCCGCCGCCATCTCCGCCGGCTTCCGCCTCCGTTCGCCGGAGAGTCACGCTCGCAGGAGTGGGCTTCCCCTGTCCACGTGGCGATTGGTAACGATCGAGTTTTGGTAGCGGGAAGACCTCAGCTGATGAAAAGCTGAATGTAATGCCGTATAGATCCATTTTCTCGAGGCTAATTTGTAAATAAATACCAAAAACATTAACTCTTTTGCAGATAAAATATCCTATATAATTGCCAAAATGGTGCTCATCGTTGTCCCATTTTGGTGATTGAATTTTTTTTAAATTAATTTAGTATCCAAATTTTATATTTTGGTTTAAAGTATATCTGAACTAGGTTTCGTTGGACATATGATGGTCATGTGCCTTATCTTTAGGATTATTTTTATCATGACGAGCTGCTACGTCGGCTACGATTGATTGCAGAACTGTCATTTTGTTTATGTAGAATTTTTTCGAACACCAATATTTTTCCGAAAATAATAGTCTAAACACAAAAACTTGACAAAAGAAGCATGAAAAATAACACGTCATCATTACATGTCCATTTTTATCGATTTTTATTCCAAAACATAAACATAATCTAGTTCAGACACTTATTAAACAAAAATACAAATCTTATGTACAATTTAACAAAAAATAATATTTGATCACCAAAACAACAACCACTACATTACTCAGGCTCCAATTGAATAATTAACTCATACATTAAATAGTAAATAGTAAATTTAATTTTAAATTAAATTAGATTAGGTTAGGTTAAGTTGAATTAGATAATTTTTTAGATTCTAACTTGGCATTAGATTAGGTTCAAATCAAAATTTAGGTTATAAGAAACATACAAAAAAGGGAACCTTGGTTCCTAAGAAAGTGAGATTTACTTTGAAATTACGTGCACAACACGGTGCGCGTGCGTGACTGATCGAAAAACGGTGCCACCGCCAACCCCCCCTCCTCTTACTGTGCCGTCGACTTTCTCCTATGTGTCGTCGCTGTCAACTCCTCCCCCTCCACCAAAGCCTCCCCCCCTCCCCCCCCCCCCCCCCCCCCCTCCCCCCCCCTGCTCCGTCCTCCCCCTTAACTGTTCCGTCCTCCTCTGTCACGCACGTGCACCGTCCGGTGAACGTGCGCGTGCTAAATAACATGGTTCGATTTACTTGTCGAGAAAAAAAATTTGTTCGATTAACTTTGACTATTTTCTTAAATAATTTTTTGACTATACTATTTTGTTAAATAATAACAAATTTTGAAGTTGGCAAGGTTATCTTGTTAAATACAATTTTGAAGGTAGTTATGTTGAAAAATGCTAAAAAGAATTATTGATGTGTTGGAAGAAATTTAACAGCATCTTGATGGTTCATTCATAAAGTTAATACAAAAAAAATTGTATACAACATAGAAATTTTCTAAAATTACATGTAGAGCATTGAAGTTTCAATTTTGCAGATAAAGCATTAAAACGTCCTTTTTAAAGACGTTTATCAACCAAATCCCAAAAACATCCTTAATGAGGATGTTTTTTAGTAACATATTTTTTATTGTCACTTTTAGAAGAGAATTAAAGAACCAAAAATCGTATTAGAAGAGTTGTAAACTAACCGACACACAAACGTCATTTTTATGTGTGTTTATGCTATAAACTCCTATTTTGACCGGTGGGATAGTATTTCATTTATATCAGATAAGCAAAAAAGATTAATTCGTGGAGTGCATGATATTTTATTAAACTTTTCACATTTCTTTTGCATTCAGCATTTTAAACAAAATATGAGAAAACAATGTAGTGGTAGAGAAAAATTTCAAGAATGACGAATAAACTTGCTCGGTCTTATAATGTGGTGGATGCGAAAGAATGGTTTGAAATAATAAAATTAGCAGATATTGATGTCTTTAATTGGATTGTTGGTACAAATGATAAAAATCGTAATTTTACACATTGGATAACAGCTTATGCATCATATCCTAGACTCGATATTAACACATCAAATATTCATGAAAGTTTTAATAATTGGATTAAGAATTAGCGTGATAAACCAATAACAACATTGTTTGATGGTATTAAAGCAAAAATTATAACAATTCAGCACAAGGATCGACGAAATGCTGAAAATACGGAAAGTGACTTTTGTCCGATGATGCTTCAAACAATGGCATGCATAAAAAGAGAGACATCATTTTCAAATATTGGATATTAATGGTTTTATATTTGAAATATTTGATGATGGAACTACATTATCTAATTTAACATGCAATAAAAATACATATAATTTTTTTTTTAATAAAAAATACATCTTCTCTTCTCCTAGGAACTCTTCCTCACTCTTAATGGTCCCGGAACAAACAGGTGACTTGAGGTCCGGGTCAACTCCTTTTATTGGGACAAGTGTTTTAAAAATCGGATTGAACTGGTTAGTTCAATCAGTTGATTCATAAATCAATATTTTTTTTTTCGATCCGGTTGGACGTTGATCAGCTGTTATTTTTAAAATTCAATTATAAATAAATAATTTTAAAAAAAAACAGTGTCATTAAAAAAATAAACTAGAACCATTTAGATTAATCTAATAATTGAATCATTGGTTGACCGATTTAATCCGATTTTGTGTTTTGGTCGAATCGATTTTTGATCCAATTTTTAAAACATTGATTGTAATATTATTTTTGATATTCAATAGAACGTCAATGGACTCACTCTTAGACGGGACATTATTTTTAATTCAATAGAATGGACTCCCCATTCTTGTTGGTTCGTTTGTTTTTTTTTTGTTTTTTTTGTTTTTTTTTTTTTACCTTTTTCAATGTCGGATTCAGAATGTGTCAGTCATTAGTATCGGACTCGTTGTGTGGAGTCCGTTCATACGAGTGCCTCATTCGTACAACGCAAGGACATTTTCTACAGGCAGCATCATCATCGCTTTTGCACACTCTTGTCTATCCGGTTCCGTCCAGTACCTCGCACGCGAATGTGCTTTGTTCGGGACCGTCGACTTGGAATTCGATTCCAACTCCACCAAACCGTTTACAAGAGGCAAGGGCTGCCACGGGTCGATCGTTATTCCCCTCGAGTTCAGAGGGTCGCACTTGGGATACGACTGGTTCGCTTGACTACCCAGAAAAGTTACAACTTCATTCACGAAGTGACTTATAGAAAATTTTGTTAGTTTAACATTTCTAATGGGGTTTCAAACTATAAGAAATTCATTCACCAACGTTTTTTTTTTCTAGGAAAAAAGGCCAATTTAAGACGTCCAATGAGGTTTCAAACTATAAGAAACTTTTGTTAGGATTTATTGAGATTGATCTCTAAAAAATAGTCATACATTCACGTGACAATCTAAAATGTATATTTTTTAATATAATTTTTTTTTTATTGACTTGTGCTTATGGGAAGTGATAGTCAATATGGTTGGTATGGTAAAATATTTTTCTAAAAGACAAATATCAAAACTTCAAATTATTAATTTTTTTAAATTTTTTTTTGTCATTTATTTCTTGAAAATTTTTCTTAGGAACTAGTTTCGAAGTAACTCGGACTCGAACAAATTGTGCAAAATAACACTTTGATGGCGCACTTGGCCTCCGTAGAAATTGTACGAGATGTCTGTTTGAATGGATGGATCATCTTTTGTAACCGCCTCATCTATTGTAACCGCGTCTTATCTGTAAGGATTGGAGAATAATGGGTTGTAACTGCCTCTTATCTGTCGGTATGTTGGATTGTATCTTGTTTTCGATGGAGCCCTAAAAACGGAGATAACAATGGAGTTGATAATTTAGTCTCACATCGGGTAGGGAGTGAGATCATGAAGTGTAGATAATTGGAATTGGTTCTGGCCTTACATGAAATTTTTTTTTAGACATATGGACCCAGTCCAATATCCGATCTCATGTGCTAACTCCGGTTTGGATCACATCATGTTTCCAACAAGTGGTACCAGAGTCCAAGATTACACTGGTGGTTAAGTTTATGGGGGTGGTTTGGGTGGCTCTAATTGGTTCGAAACAAATTGTGTTGAACGTTCATGCGTATAGTTGGATTATACAAACTCTCTTCTTAAGGTAGAGTTAGGAGCATTTTTCAGACATTTAGTTGAGCACAGATCAAACCTAATGTTGTAGGCAGCTACACAAATTGTCTTTAAAGGTGGAGACGACACGTCCAAGGTGGAGCAAGACGTTGTACTTGGCAAAAAATGATAGTGTGGATGGACATGTCGATTTGGTTATGTGGTCGAACGAATCAAGATGACAATATATTGAATCTCGTAGATGCTCGGCTAGCGGTTACGAGCAAGGTGCTCGGTTAGCAGGAACGAATAAGGGTGCTCGACTAGCGGAAACGAGCAAAGGTAACCGAGGTTGCGCTTGGTTGCTCAGTCAGCAGAAGAGCAAAGTTGGAGATCGTTGGATTGTATCTCGTTTCCGGTTCAGCCCTCAAAAAGATGTGACAATGGAGTTGATAATTTAATCACACATCGGATAGAAAGTGAGATCATGAGGTGTAGATAATTTGGATTGGTTTAGGCCTTACATAATTTTTTTTTCTTTTAAGGCATATGGATCCAGTCCAATATTACACCTCATGGGCCAACTTCGATTTAGGTCACACCACGTTTCCAATAGAGTATTCACTTCGAATTTGGCTTGTACCTACTATATATATATATATATATATATATATATATATATATATATATATATATATATATATTCTCCTTTCTCTTTTTTTACATGAAGAATTAAAAAATATTTTGCTACGAGAGTAGAGTTAGCAGCATGAAAGGGATCCACGTAGTGTCGTCCGTCCGTTCATCTAGTTTGAGATCGAAAGCAAGGGTGACAATGAGTGTTCCAGGAGTTATTTTTCAAATTTTGCTGATTTCTGAGAATATATTGACGGAAATGATCGAATTTTGTTTTGAACAACAGTGATCTTCATCACCCAGCGAATTTTTTTCTTTATCTTTTGTTGTGTAACTTTTGTTTCAGTTTCTTTCTCTGATATGATTGTAGCAACATGGTTGTATAATAATAATAATTTACAAAATCAGTTTGTAATATTTAATTCCGTTTAAGTTGTTGTAATAGTTAAGGAGTCGTAATATTTAATTCCGATCAAGTTGTCGAAAGTGAAACTAGTAGATCAGGTAAATTTAAGTATTTTATTATAATGGGTCGTTTAAGTTTTTTAAATTTTTTTCAATCTAAAATATTTAAAATTTAAAGTCCGTCTTACTTAACCTTTTTATTTAAAATATTTTTTTAATAAATTTTAGAAATCCCGCCAACAAACACGAATGTAAATTGGTAATCGAGAGAAGCTTATCCCCATGTAACCGGTTGGTCATGTTCTATTCATATTGAGTTGCAAGAAATGAACATAAAAATTGCTTTCCCGCTGTATGAATCATTGTTGTGTGTGAGCAATCTTTCCTTTTCCCTCGCCTAGAGCTGGAGAATAAAATTATTTTGGTTCTTATAATCAAAATATTAGGAATTTTAGTAACAATAAGTCGTCCTAGCCCTCTAGCTCCTTGTCCTTGTTTACTGTGTATACGGAGGGTGGATCAAGTTCCTTGTCCTTGTTCACTGTACTTGGCCGATCGTTTCTGAGTATGTACAAGATGTGGTCGTACATGACTCAAATACTGAAAACTTTAAAAAAATTAACCTTAGTATATATTACTATATTAATGTGAAACTTTCAATTTTAGATTTAGGTTTTCCTTATTTTTTTTAAGAAATTATATGGTCTTTAAAATGTCAAAAAAAAAACCCTCTTTTTTAGAGGTATTAAAAAAAATATATTTTTAATATTTATACATAATCTTTAGAATGTCGCCCATTTGTCAATGAGACACCGACAGGGACTAAGGTGGCTATTATGGCTGAAGATTGAGCAGAGGATTGATCATTACTATTTTTCTTACTCTCACTGTTAAGCTTGACTAACCAATAATAGAAGTACAAGCTTCTAAAAGCATAAGCTCTCCTGTTTTCAAAGGTTTAGTTCGGAATTGCTTTTGCTTTTAAAAAAAAATGATAGTAAAAGTAGCTTTTGACAGCATATGATAGATAAATGTCAAAAGAAGCTGTCCTAATTTTAACTATTTTTTTTAGGCTTTTTTAGTAAGTTGTTATCGAACAGTTTTGATAGCCACTTGAGCTGATACATATCAGCATGAATTCGACCTTAAAAGCTTTACAAACAGTGTTAGACCTTAATATTTCCTGCTTGAGCATCTATCAATGTGACTGCTGAGTAGATAGCATGGAAATGATGCAACGCAGTTGCCAACCACTAAAATGGAAGCCAGAACAGATGCTGTTGATGACCAAGCAAAGCAAAAAAGAAAAACCAAAAAGTGACACGCACAAGTTGAGCAAAGAAATTTTTGATAACCTGCTGCATCATGCCAATTTTTAAAAGGCCCTTGATAAAGGCACTAAAAAAATATTCAGAATAGTCTAAATTTTTACCGTTTGTCAGTTAAAAATTTATTCATCGGATTGTTCATTTTCAAATTTTTTTTTTTTATAATTAGGACTATCAAAATTTTGACAGTCCTAACAGTTGGTATAATTATCAAAATTTTGACAGTCCTAAAAAAATATGTTAATTTTTTAGGATTGTCAAAATTTTGACAGTCATTCTAATTGATAGGACTGTCAAAAAGTCCAGAGGGGAGGACTACGCGAGGTGTCACGAGAACGGGACTGCGTGGAGGCCGGAAGGGGGGGACGAGACGGAAGAGCGGGAGGAGGAGGCGGCGGCGGCGGGAGGCGGGAGAGGAGGCGGAGACGCGTGCGGGAGCGGCGGCGAGGCATAGCCGCATCCTCCCACGAGCACGTGCCTCCGCCGAGCGCAGCCCTCCGTACGCTGCTGCTTCTTTTTCGTGACGATGCAGACGGAAATGTGCTTAAGGTGCAGCTCTGCGACGGCAACGCGGTCGATGGCGAGGTCGACGACGCGGAGAGACGAAAAATCACGAGAGGAGAAAGGAGGAGAGGCCGGAGAGGAGTGGGGGTAGGGGAGGAGCAGGAGGAGGAACGCGAAGAGGATGGACAGCCGTAGTAAAATTTGGACTAGTCTAAATAAAAAAAAAATTATAAATAGAGTATCATAAGTCATTTTTATAGTACCTTTATCAAGAGCCTTTTAACATCACAACGCTAACAATGGGGGATAAGATCTATACACTCTTGACTGATCATGGAACCAACTTAAGAATCCATTATCCACTCCCTAAACAAAGAATTAGCACAAAGGCCTACTCATTAAACAAGATTATCAATCTCACCAGAAGAAACAACTGCCAATTTGAATAGAACAGGCTTGGGGGCTTTCAATTGCTTTTAGGAGGAATCTCATACTCGTTGCGTCGACAAAGATGATGACATTCCAGTCCAGTCCAGAGGGAATCAGTACTGCAATATCTCTGAACAAAGTTTAGGTGCTTACCGCGGCGCAAAAATAAAAGCTAGTTGTTCCATGACAAATTAAGAGCGTTGGAAGCATCTCCAACGCTATTGTCTTTGTAATATATTATAATTTCTAAGTGGCATGAGTCACAAAATAGTAGAAGTAAGTATTATTCGATTTTGGACCAAAAATCAAATCGAATAAGAGCTTCGGTTCAATTTTAAAAAATTCGGTTCAATTTCAATTTTGAAAATACTAAAATCTTTTATTCGGTTTCGATTTTGGACTTCGGTCCAAAATCGAATAAGATTTATACAATTATGTAAATATTCCAATTCTATGCATATTTTGTGATTAAAATGTATATATTTTAAAAACAACAATTCTATGTATATCTTTTGAAGCCCAACTTTAGATACAACTTTGAAATAAAACAAATGTGTGTATAAAAATTTATACATTTTAATATAATTTAATCACAATTTCAACTTTGGGTTCGATCCATTAAACAATAATAATGTTCAACCGAACAAACTGAATAACCAAATAGCTTATTCGGTTCGGTTCGGTTTCAGTTTTGGTTAATTTCGATTCGGTTTCGGTTTTAGATTTTTAGAATTTTGGTTTATTCGGTTTTGACTATTTCGGTTCGGTTGAAACGGAATGCTCACCCCTACAAGACAGTATTTTTTTTATATGGCAAGTCTATATTCACAAAAGACAATGCGGTAGAAAAATCTTCTCCAATACAAAAGTATTGATATTCTTTTTTTTATTTTATTTCCAAGACAAATTCTCTTCTTTCCTTTTTTTTTTTTTTATAATATTTTTTATTCATAATTGATGACGTGAAGATGAAGACATTGTCAAATGTATTGTTTACAATTTAGACATTAAATTTCACAATATCTTCTATAACTTTTACCATATAAGCTTCACAATTTAGTTGACAATTGCATTGGAGAAAGATTTTCAAATAAAATTTCGTGATTCAACTTTTTTCCAAAGTCACAGTAGGGTTAAGGTTGCAATGCTTTGTCAGAGTCTGATTGATCCGAGTAAGGAAACATACCCACTTCAAAGTCCGTGAGCGAACAGTCCTCCTTCCGGAAAGCTGAAAAAATTGACTCAATTGTTTCATCAGAATCATAGGATTAAGACGTTGGCTATGGCTATTAAGTTGAGATTCTGAGCTACTTGCCAAGGTTGGAAAAATGAAATTGGATGACATAAGACTGACTGCAATATTATTGGACACTAGTTGGAATGACAACTAATTGCAACGGAACAAGTAAAGAATTTAAATCGGATTTTTTTAAATAAAGTAATATATTTAGATATAATTACAATAAAGGGGAAGATTTTGGTGTAATTGTAAGGAAAGGAATAACTCGCCAACTGAGTTGGCGAGTTGTTGGGGCCCGCCAACTGGGAGTTGGGACCGTCAACTAAGTTGGCGGAGGGTTGGGAGTTGGATATATATATATATATATATATATATATATATATATATATATATATATATATATATATATATATATATATATTATTTTTTTCTAAATTAATTAAAATTTGTAAATGGATAATAATAAATTATCTATTATAATATTACAAAAAAATTACATTGATGATACCAAAACAAAAATATTTATTAAAAATTTTAAATCTAAAAATTTAAATAATACCAAAAAATATCAAATAAATAGTATTATGGGATATTTTAGCAAATGTCCCTACAAAAAATGTCATAAAAAAATCGGTTAAAAGAGTGTGGACATATCTTAAAATTTTATCTATATATATTTGTATAGATAAAATTTCACTTTTATAGATTTATATAGATATATATACAATTATCTATATATATTTAGAATTTCACTAATTATCTAGATATATATAGATTTTTTTGTTAGATAATTCCACTAATATCTTCTTTTGGAGTCGATGTGGGCATCATTTGGTCTACTTGTCAAAATAGCTGTACAGGCACACATAAAATCTTAGCACTCCAATATAGAACAGCCACTTCCATTTCCTAATCAACTCGGGACTAAATATTTGATGTGAGATTAAATATCTGGATTTCACGGTTGAATCTGAGCTAACTTTGTATATATATATCTGGATAATTTGTGAAATTCTAAATATATTTAGATAATTGTATATATATCTATATAAATCTATAAAAGTGAAAATTTATCTATACAAATATATATAGATAAAATTTTAAGATATGTTCGCACTCTTTTAACCGATTTTTTTTATGACATTTTTTGTAGGGGCATTTGCTAAAATATCCCATAATACTATTTATTTGATATTTTTTGGTATTATTTAAATTTTTAGATTTAAAATTTTTGATAAATATTTTTGTTTTGGTATTATCAATGTAATTTTTTTGTAATATTATAATAGATAATTTGTTATTATCCATTTACAAAATTTAATTAATTTAGAAAGAAATAATATATATATATATATATATATATATATATATATATATATATATATATATATATATATATATATATATATCCAACTCCTAATCCTACGCAGTTGGCGGTCCCAACTCCCACCGCCAACTGAGTTGGTGGGCCCCAACAACTCGCCAACTTAGTTGGCGAGTTATCCCTTTCCTTACAATTACACAAAACCTCTCCCCTTTATTAAAATTATATCTAAATATATTACTTTATTTAAAAAAATCCGAATTTAAATTTCAGACTCAGGACTAGATCCGATATGTTCCTCACAGAAGGATCCGATGTGAAAATGTCAGTGTGTCACAGAGATGAATGCAGTATTTCATCTCAACTATTTGACTCTTTACAATCAATAGGGTTTCTTTTAGGGTTTATGGCTGGACTCTCATGCTTGTCACTAAGAAGACCAAAAGTTCGACACCAATATAGAGAATTCTTATGCTCAATAGAATGGGTGGAGTCATCCCTTCCTCTCCTAGGTGCTCCTTCAACTACTTTTAGTTTTCCTAGTGCACCTTTGTCCTCAGGAGAAGCAACTTGAAGGAGAGGATTGCCTATTGAAAAATAATCCCTTGCTCTCTAAAATATTGATCAAGTTCTTTTCTTTACACCCAAGACTCTATAGTACAGCATCAAACTAATTAATTGTAAACTCAAATCATCTTTCAAAATAAGGCTTCCAATCTACAGTTTGCAACTTATGTATGTTCACTTGGGTAGCTACTCAAACTAGCAGTCTCCATTCAATTTATACTGGTGTAGACCAAAATGAATGTTCAGCAACAAAAATAATCAAGTCCAGACTTCATCAGAATCCCAGTTCCTGTAAATTGTTTTAGACCTTATCGTTAATAATCTTTACAATAGAAAAATAATTCCAAAAGACGTAGAACTAATAGTTAATAAAATAAACCTGTAAGGAATCACTCTCATGATCCCTACAATAGACATCAGCACTGAGCCATGAGTAAAAGATGTCGTGAGGAATAAACAAGCCTTAGTCCATTTGTCCACATTCTGGCGTTGATCTAACGCCATTCCATTGCCATAAATCTTTAGCACCAAAAGGAAGCTAGAAATAAACAGAACAAAATCAATTCAGGGAAAAGAAGGGTAAACATAGTCACGGAGGACTCCCTCCCATGTAGTAGCCTCCAGCTAAATCTTGAGAACGTTATTCACACTTGCAGAGTATCTCACCTTTCCCCACATAAATTACTATCTGGAAAGAGAAAAAGAAAGCATAAGTTATTTTTATAAGTCAGTCTAATGGTGGGTTCGGTATTGCTGAGGCTTATTAAAAGTTGTTGTCATGGTATGTTTTTATAACTAAACCTAGTTGGTACCACCACTGTTTTAAAAGGCGGCGGTGCCTAGACACTAGGCAGCTGGTGTCCGTCCGATGTCCGCCTAGGCGTCTGTCTAGTCCTCCCAACACATGACTATATATGTTATGGGATTTTATGGACTTTTTATGCAATTTTTATTAGTTTTTTTTTTTTAATTTTATTTATATCTTTTGAACCGCCTACATCTAGGCGGCTGTCTAGCGCCTAGCATTTTTCACAACCTTGGATACCACATACTATGATGAAAGTTGTTGCCGAAAGCTAATGACGGAAGCAATACGGTGTTGTTTCTAGTGTTGAGATTGTTAAAAGTTACAGAAATTTTGCTGTAGAGAAAGAAACTTATATGAAATTGGCTAAACCGAAACGTGTTTTGAAAATTAGGGATTCAGTACATTTCTGCCAGACTGCCAGATATAGGGGCTGTAGGGTTTTGAGTTTTGTTTGATTTTTTTGTTTTGTTTAGTTGGTTAAACCGACCTCCAAACGAACCACCCAAACTAAAACACCCAACAACTCAAACTAAACCGGTCTCCAAATCGCAAAAATTAGGGAAATGTAATTAAATTTCTCTATTTCCACCCAACAACCCAAATTAAATCGGCCTCCAAACCACCCAAACCAACATACAATTAAAATTTTCTATTTCCGCCAGACCGTCTGGCGGAACGGAAACTATCTGGATTCCTAATTTTTCCAAACTCTTCTCGTTATACCCAACTTCGTATAATTCTCTAGAGCAAATTTTTTGTAAAAGTTGCCAAACTTGACATGCTATAAAAGTATAGAATATATAACCAGGGCTGTCAACGGCCAGGTTCGGGTTCGATTTATGAAAAATTCAGATCCGACATGAGAAGCTTTTGGGTTCCCAACTCTGTACTGTACCTGAACCCAACCCAATTTCACTTTGGGTTCTGTTTTTGGTACCAGTACCTGACCCAATCGGCTGACATATGTAGGAATATTTTTTTTTTGGAAAGGCTTGAATACCATATTAGCTTTCACAAGAGTAATAATGAGTAGTAGAACCTAGGGGTGAGTAATTCTCGGTTTTTAACGAAAATAGAACCGGACCGAAATTAAAATTCAGTTCGGTTTTTAATCAACCGGTTCGGATTTCGGTTTTATCATTTGATTAATTTCGGTTTTCGGATCGGTTTTCGGTTTTGGATTCCGAAATCCGAACCGAACCGAAAACCGAATCACTACATTATAAAAGAAAAAAAAAACGGTTTTTATGAATTTGGTATACACTCACCACTTGGTATAAAATTAGTTTATTGTTATTTTTGGTACACAATTTTGGTTTTTTTTCAGTTAGGTTTGATTTTTTTTTTCGGTTTTTATGAATTTGGTATACACTCACCACTTGGATCTAAAAAATCGAACCGACCGAGAACCGAACCGATTTAATTCGGTTCGGTTTTTTTCGGTCTTTACAAATTCGGTTCGGTTTTCGGTTTTGCAAAATGCAATTTTCGGTTCAGTAGGTTTTTAGATATTCGGTTCGGTTTGAATCGAACCGAACCGTTGCTCACCCCTAGTAGACCCAAATGGGAGGGGAAAACGAAAGTGGGGCAAGGCATGGAATGGAGTTAAAGCTAGCTACCACTTCAATCAATCCAACATAAAAGCTAGCGTATGTGCTCCAAAAGAAGATTCTCAACCAGCCATATTTATCACCTCCTTGTTCTCTACCCAATACCTAGACAATCAAATACCCTTGGTTTCCCCAAAAGTCAAATTCCTCTAGCATCTACAATTGCCACCGTACATAATTTGTGTATTTACTTGTTCAAGGAATTCTAGATGCTTAACCTACTAATAATTATCTACAATAAAATTTTGGGTCCAAGCACTGTACTCTTCCCTTATTGTACTCACAAATTGGATGATAGCATCTTGGATAAGTTAAGATTTCAATGTGCAATACCTTTGCTCAATTATAAGCCCAAAGTAGTAAGCGGCTTCCGCGCGATCATCCCGCAAAACTCTATGAAGTGTTTAGTCAAAAAAATAAAAAAATTGCAGAATTGTGCTGTAGACTCAAGAATATAACTACCACACTTAACTTCAGAAAGTACTAACATGTAGTAGTTGGATCTCAACTTCGTTACCTGCCGACACACTTACCGGTACATAATGCTTAGCTATTGTGCTAAACTCAATGTCCAACTAGCATCATTCCTATCAGAAATTTTGAAGAGACACTACAAGAAATATATCAGCATTGTCATCGTGCAAACCTTTTCCTATCAGAATGGGATCGGCTGAGTATGGAGCACGTCAGTTCCATAAAAGAAATTTTACCGGCTATCAAGGTGGCGTCAAGTTTAAACTCTCTCGAGTCGGTGGTGCGAAATCCCTAGACAACATAGCATCTTAAGGTACAGAGATGATTTGAGTAAGCAGGAAGTAGACACTAAAACATCCCCAGAAGTGGAACAGGTAGAAGAACACATATCAGAAAAAAAATGAAAAACTCGGTTAGGCTTGGCTGAAGTAAACTTCTTACTGGGAGTAAAAAATGAAGCAGCAACCAGATGGATGCCTTTTGGAAAAAGCAGCAGCAACCCAGTTAGCTATTCTTACATATTCCAGTATAGTAAATCAAACATTCAACTGGCAAAAGTGTGTTGTAATTGTTGTAGCTTCCTTAACATTTGTCTTTAAAAACTGACAACTTCCCCACCCGATCCCCTATAACTTTAGCTTTATCTTTCCCTGCACTTTTTTCTTCGTTCCTAAGGCTTCCTTCCCTCTTCTTCCCCTCCTCCTCCATATTTCCTGTTCTTCTCTCCAAGCTAAAGAAGAAGAAGAAGAAGAAGAAGAAGAAGCCGCCAAATACACAGAGAAGCAACAGTAAAGCTCCTTGATCAATGGCAGAGTCAGGCTCTCCCATCCACCCCTCCAAAACCCATCCTCAGAAAGTTGAAGAGAAGCTGATGACACCCTTTTCCAACTTCATCTACAAGGCCGTCTTCGTCTGCGTCCTCATTGCCCTCCTCCCCATCTTCACATCCCAGTCCCCGGAGTTGGCAAACAAAACCATCGTCACCCGGAGCTGGGAGCTCCTCCACCTCCTCCTCGTTGGCATCGCCATATCCTACGGCCTCTTCAGCCGCCGAAACTCCGACCACGACGTCGACAAGGAGGCCCAGCCGAAATACGACAACACTCCGCAGTCGTACGTCTCCCAAGTCCTCCAAGTCTCTCCGGTGTTCGACGAGGAGGAGGCTATCGAATCACCGCGGGGGCCAGAGCTCCCTGACGAAACCAAGTCGCAGACTTGGAATTATTCTCAGTACAATCCAGGAGAGCCTGTGGTCATGGTTGCCAAAGAAAGTACCGAAGGAAGCAAGGTTACTACAAAGCCTCTGTTCTTGCCGGTACGGAGCTTGAAATCTATTGAAGGGGGTGAAGATGGAGGGAAGGCAGGCGCAGGCGCAGGCATAGCCCTTCCATCTCCAATTCCATGGAGATCGAGATCGGGGAGGATGGAGGCACCCTCTCCTTCCATTTCTGCGTTTGAAGCCGAGCTGGGTCCTTCCAGAGTCCCATCTTTTCGCTCTTCGACCCGACACTCGGCCTCTAGTACTCCATCTCCAAGAAGGCTTTCGCCTTCGCCTTCCATGTCCTCGGAGATCAGGGCAAAGACCAGTGAGGATTCCGGAAGGAAGAAGAGCATCTACAAGTCTTCCCCACCTCCGGCGCCGCCTCCTCCACCTCTGCCACTTGTTCATGGGCACAATATCGCCACGGAGAAAAAAAGTGGGAGCAAAAGTTTCAAATATGAATTGGAGCATTTGAGCATGAGGGGGAGGGGGAGGGGGAGGGGGAGGGGGAGGTTTCTCCATAGCGACGAATTGGGCGTAGATCCTTCAGAAGCTGATACTGACCCTTATGGCGGGAGATCGGTTAGATCAAAGGAAGCGCAGAAATTGCGGACACTGCCAAGAAACAAAAGTAAGAAGAAAAATGAGTTCAGGGAGAAGATGATCATCGAGTCTGATAGTTCCAACAGTGATGCTGGGAGTGAGACATCTGATGTAGGAGAGCTGCCCAACTCTGCTTCAGCAGGAGCAGGAGCAGGAGCAGGAGCAGAGGAAAATGAGGTGGATAAGAAGGCAGACGAGTTCATAGCCAAATCAGAGAGCAGATTAGGCTTCAGAGGATAGCATCGATCAAGAGATCGACTGCGCAGAGAAATGTAAGAAGTCAAAGTTAATTCTTCAAGAGATGCATGTTTCCTCATCTGCTATGCTATGCTATGCTATGCTATGCTTCTCTTTTCTTTCCTTTCCTTTCCTTTCATATCAAAGTTTCAGAATACATATGTACTTGTGAACGAGGATTCATATCATAATTCGTTCATCCTTCATTCCCTCAAGTGGCACTGTTGCCTCCTAGATCAAAATTGGATACTTTGATAAGAATAGGTGAATACTTGCAAAATTTTGGCCTGGCCTGGCCTGTTGCAGAGTATGTGATTCTTTTCTTTAAGACAGCCATATACTCTACTCTTTCTCTTGTCCTTCTCTTTATCAATGCATACTAAATTTCTTACAAATCTCACCGAGGACCGTTTATCGTAACTCGCAAAATTTTAGCTAGAATCAAGGCCTTCATCTGATTTTCGCCTAGAATAATTCCAAGTTAGCTTTCGGTGTCATGGAGGCATAATCTCTTAATTAATTCAGTAGTTATAAAACAATCATGAATGAGAATATACATCAAAGAAGACATTGATCTGCAAGTGTTAAAGCACAATAAAGCAATGCTGGTGGACCATGGTTATGTTTGTAACTTTACCACAATGCATTGGTAGTTGATGAAGATGGATTGTATGGTCTTTCACATGTGCAGTGCCTTTTAAAGCAGGCCTTTCACATCCATTGAGATAGGATAAGCCATAGTCGCATAGCACTAATAAAGAAAAAAATAGCCTCAGATCTCTGGGGAAAAGTTTACAAAGAAATTGAGAAAGTTTAGCTTGCCGATGAATAATAGGTTACTCATGTAAGTTTATTTCTATTCCAGAAAATCAATAGCACTAAAGAGAATAATTCAAGAAACTATTCAGGAAGATAATAACATCAATGTAGAATGTCTTTGGGGGTCAAGTACCTGAATTTGAGAGCAAATATAACCACCCAGTGGCATTTTCCTGGTGCGATCCTTTGTGCCGAGGCTCACCCGAGAGAACCCAATCCTTCATTAAATTAAATTTACACTGTTGAGTGAGAAAGACCCCAGTTGCATTTTACTTCCGATGACAGATCATTTGTCGTATTATTTTATTGCATTTTACTACTAACTGATGAAATATCATTTGTTTATTATTTTGCCAGAATAGCACATGTTAGCAATCACAAAGTTATGGAATTAGATAATGACATATTCACATTCACAAAAATAAGTGCTGCAAGGGTACAAGGATAGGCATACTGGGGCTGATCCGGAAAATTATCCAGTGGGGGATTGAGGTTTGGACAGTACAATAGAAAAATAATGAAACGAGTTTTAAGAGGATTTGAAGTTTTGAACTCAATTCAAGCCTCAAAAAAGAACAACATATAGATTAACTACTTAACCAACTAGAATCTCATTTGTCTGTTTTTTTTAGTGTAGAGGTCAATATCTATCTATTCTACTATATAATACAAAACTAAGCTTCACCGTGAAAGTTTTTCGTTCCAAAAATATCCTTCATTATATTTCAATATGTATTAACGTTGATAAGGATATCTAAGTAATTAAAAAAGTAATTAAATACATATAAAATATATGTATGCATGCATGAGACAACTTGGAAAATGATAGTTAATAAAACAAAGATATGCATGCATGCAAAGTAGGTAGTTTGGAGAATAAAACAAAAGTTAATAAAGCATGCATGCAAAGTAGGCACATGAGCCCAAGAGATAAAAGAAACCTTTCTTATTCCCGTCATTTAATTTCTTCTAACTTTTATGCTCTTGCCTATTATATTTTCACCTATAATAAAATTAAAAAAATTATCATTTGCTCTTTTAATAAACTATTTTTTTTTCAAGTAATATGAAATACGTGTCAAGCACATGCGTATATACTAGTACATAATAACTCTAAATACCCACAGCCTGTCCAATACTTGCCCATTACTATTTAACAACGAATAATCTCTTTTTCTGGATCAGGCAGCCTACTGGAAAGTGTTGAATTTTTCAACATATAATCCAGTTACTGGACAAAAACCACTTATTTCTAAAGTACCACGTGTTCTTCCTAGAAGAGGCACAGAGCACAATAAGTTTGTTCAATCACATCACATTATAGTGAATGACTCGTACTTGCACACATAAATTGTAGAAAAAATTTCAGTAAGAGCATAAAAATTTAATATATTTATAAAAAAAGCATAAAAGTTTCTAAATTTACATTAAAAGTATTAAAACGTCCTTCGGAAGGACATTTTACGCTTTTCCGTTAGCTTCCGTTAACGGTTGTAATTAGACATTAAAAAAAAAAAAAAAAAATATAAAACGTCCTTCCGAAAGGCGTTTTATATTTTTTTTTCTTTTAATATTTTCTCTCCTCTCTCTCCCCTCTCTCATCTCTCCTCTCTCTTCTCTCCTCTCTCTCCTCTCCTCTCTCTCCTACTCATAGTAATATATATATATATATATATATATATATATATATATATATATATATATATATATATATTCTGATTTTTCCTTAAAGCAGGTATTGCAGCAATCCGTACCCGAAGGAGGAGCACTACCGGGTGTGCAACTGGTGCTTAAGAGAGGAAGGGGGCAGATCCTCGGCTCGTGAATCCGCCACCGGCAACAACAACATCTCCTCGACATCCGGTGGTGCTAACCGAGACGGCCTGGGAGGAGTCATGTTGCACCGGGGTTCCTTCTCGACGTCGGACATGAACAAGCCCATCAAGAAGCAAGCGGTGCCCAAGAGGTCAACGTCTTTTTTTTAAAATTTTTTTTAATTTTTTTTAATTTATTTTTAATTTTTAAATTTTTTAAATTTTTAATTAATTTTTAATTTTTTCCTGAAAAAAAAATATAAAAAAATTGTAAAACGCCCTTTTACATTTTTTTATAATTTTTTATTAATTTTTAAATTTTTTTCCTGGAAAAAAAAATAAAAAAAATGTAAAACGCCCTTCACAAGGGCGTTTTACATTTTTTTAAATTTTTAAATTTTTTTTTAATTTTTTATAAAATTTTTAAATTTTTTTCAGGAAAAAAAATATTAAAAAAAATGTAAAACGCCCTTCACAAGGGCGTTTTACATTTTTTAATATTTTTAAATTTTTTTTTTAAATTTTTTTAATTTTTTTAAATTTTTTTTAAATTTTTAATTTTTTATTAATTTTTTATTAATTTTTTTTTTTTCGGAAAAAAAATATTAAAAAAATGTAAAACGCCCTTCACAAGGGCGTTTTACATTTTTTAAAACTTTTTTAATTTTTTTAATTTTTTTTTAATTAAAAAATTATTAAAATATTATATATTTTTATTATTTTATACTTCCTGCCACGTGTCTTTCTCCTGAAAAAAAAAAATAATATTTAAATAAAAACGTCCTTAGAAATGACGTTTTTTCTAGGAAAAACGTCCTTCTAATGGGCGTTTTTATTTAAATATTATTATTTTTTTCTTTTTCTTCACTCTCCCCCCTCTCTCTCCCTATTCCTCTCCCGCTGTCTCTCTCCCTTCTCTCTCCCTCTCCCTCTCCCGCTGTCTCTCCTCTCTCTCTCCCTCTCCGCTCTCCCGCTCCCGCTGTCTCTGCTCTCTCTCCCTTGCCCGCTGTCTCTCTCCTCTCTCCCTCTCCCTCTCCCTCTCTCTCTCTCCCTCTCCCTCTCCCGCTGTCTCTCTCCCTCTCCCTCCTCAGCCTGCAGCAAGCCGGTCGAGAGAGACTTGGAGAGAGGAGAGAGGAGAGAGGAGAGAAATTAAAAGAAGAGAAAGGCTTGGAGAGAGGAGAGAAGAGAGAGAGGAGGGAGAAAAAAAATTAATAAACAATATAAAACGCCCTTCGAAAGGGCGTTTTGTATTATTTTATTTATAATTTATTTTTTTCTTTCTGTTCCGTTAACGGAGTTAAAATATAACGACGGAAAAGCGTAAAACGCCCTTTGGAAGGGCGTTTTAATGCTTTTACTGTAAATTTTAAAAATTTGTTGCTTTTTTTATAAATTTATTAAACTTTTATGCTCTCAGTGAAATTTTTCGTAAATTGTATAACAGAAAACTACATAGAAAATTTTAAAAATTATCATTGAATTTTCAATTTTACGTATAAAGTATAAAAAATTTATTTTTAATAACGTTTTTGAACAATTGTCTAAGAAACATTAAAAATATTTTTGTGCTAATTTTGAATTAACTGCGGATTAAAGATAATTAAAAGATGATCTAAATTGGCCGACAGAATTCGCAGGGTCAAAGTATTGAAACATCATTTAAAATAACATTTTTGATCATTTTTGACTACGTGGACGAACTTTTTGACTGCGGCATTATTAGGCGGTTGGGTGGGTGGGGATCGATGGGGAGTTGAGGGGGTAAAAATTAATGTTGTGTTGGATATATAGGGAGGGGAGGGGGTAAATTTTTTTTTACATTAAAGTGAAAGAAGAGAAGAAGTAGAAGAGTTCGTCAAAGAAGAGAAGAGGTATTATTTTATTTTAAAAAAAATTATATGTATTTTTATTGCATGTTAAGTTAGATAATGTAGTTCTTTAGATTAATTTTCTATATTGTTTGTTAATGTAGCTCTTTAGATTAAATTAATTAAAAAATTTAAAATTTAAAATTTATGAAATTTTTTTTAGGAAATTAAAACCAAAAATAAGAAAATAAAAATTATTAGAAAATTTAAACATGAAATAAAAGAACATAGAAAAAATAAAAAATATATAGAAAAACAATAACAAATATAGGAAATTCTTAGGATATATTAAATTTAGTTTAATATAGAAAATTATATATAAAATCATAAAGAAAAATTTTAAAAACAAAAAACAAAAAAAAAACATATAAAAAAATTTCTTAGGAAATTAAAATAAAAAAAATAAGATAGTAAAAAATATTAGGAAATTAAAACCTAAAATAAAAAAACATAGAATTTTCTTTTAAATATATAGAAAAAAAGTAACGAAAATTCTTAGGATATATTAAATTTAGTTTAGTATAGAAAAATATGTATAAAAGCCTAAAAAAAAATTAAAAACCAAAAATTAAAAAAACATATAAAAAAATCTTAGGAAATTGAAAGCAAAAAAGTTAAGATAGTAAAAAATGTTAGCAAATTAAAACCAAAAATTAGAACACATAGAAAATTTTAAAAAATATATAGAAAAACAATAACAAATATAAAAAAAATTAGGATATCTTAAATTTAGTTTAGTATAGAAAACTATGTATAAAAATGTAAACAAAATATATGATGTACTATAAGAACTGTTATCTCTAATTTTATCAATTATTTTATCTCTAATCCATGCAGTAGTAGCTTGTGGATGACGTCCACTTGCTAATCCACCTATACATGAATGTCGAGATTCTAATGTACTAATCATAAACCTTTCGCTGTTACCAATAGCCTTAGTATGTACTCTCCAAGAACAATCCGGAGAGTTACAAATATATACATTTTTTGTAGAATTGTTTCATTTAGCTCTAAAACTAAAATTATGATAATTGCTAAATCACTAATAAAATTTCTAAATGCATAAGAAGAAGTAAACTCTTGTCGTTCATATAATTCGGAGGTGCTAACATCTAAATTATCATTATTACTAGGTAAATAATAATCTAAATTTTCGACTAAGTCATCACTATTTTCTTCGTCAACTCAACTAAATCTATTTGGTTTGATGTCAACGTCTTCTTCGACTAAATCTATTTTGTTTGATGAGTTAGGACCAACATAATTTTTTTGGCTATTATTAAAATGTTGACTACTATAAATATTATATGTGTCAATATTTGGTAATACCAGAATTACTTTGAACAACAAATTTTCATACTTCTTCACTATCTATAACGAACAAATAATATATATAAATACACCTTATTATGAATCATAAGTAATAGAAAAACGTTCTACAATAATATTTTGTAAATCAAATAATGTGATATTCTGATACGTAGATATAAGATAAGTTGTAACTCCTACGTAAGATAATTCATTCAGTGTACCTCTATGGTAGCAAATTAGTGTTAGAATTTGATCCATAACTAAAACTTTGGATATTAGAACAAATAGTTTCACTAAGAATTGCTGGAAAAAAATTGCTCCTGTTGTGGTTGAAACTTCAGTGGAAGGGACTTCACTGGAGAATAATGGCTTCTTAGTATGGTGGGAGCTTCTTAGTTTTTAGTAGGTGTAGCGGGAAAACAAGTTTTTGAGTTTGCAATGTGGATATATATGTGTTTATATATGTTTGTGATGAAAAATATATTTGTCATATCTTTGAAAGTGATTGGCTAATAATATATTGACAATTTGACCATATATTTGAAGATGATTGACTTTGACCTTTGATCATATATTTGAAGAATAAGATTGGATTACTATTCCTACATAATGTTGGATTTTACCATATCTTTGAAGAATAAGATTGGATTATCAAATTGTGCTCAATGATTGTTGAATAAATTATGTGAAGAAAAATATATTTGTCATATCTTTGAAGGAGATTGGCTAATATATTTGACTATATCTTTGAAGAAGATTAGCTTTGATCATTTGACCATATATTTGAAGATGATTGACTTTGATCATATCTTTGAAGAATAATAATGGATTACTATTCCTATATAATGTTAGATTTGACCATATCTTTGAAGAAAAAGATTGGATTCATATTCCTATGTAATGTTGGTTTTCCATATATAGACATATGATATATAAAGGAGCACAATTTGAGATCTTTCAATGAGAAACCTTTGACCCCTTGATATAGCATATCATATGTCTATACATAAAAATCCAACATTATGTAGGAATAGAAATCCAATCTTATTCTTCAAAGATATGGTCAAATCCAACATTACGTAGGAATAATAATCCAATCTTATTCTTCAAAGATATGATCAAATGTCATAGTCAATCCTCTTCAAAGATATAGTCAAATAGTCAAAGCTAATCTTCTTCAGAGATACGGTCAAATATATTAGTCAATCTCCTTCAAAGATATGACAAATATATTTTCCTTCAATTTGAAATAATTTATACCCGGTGGAAAAGTATAGTATAACTGTTGTAAAAAATTGTAGTCGTTGATAATTATTTATCCCAGCTTTAGAATGTCTTTAAAATAGGCTTTTATAGCATAAACGCACATAAAAAGGACGTTTGTGTGTCGTTTAATTTATAACTCTACTAATATGATTTTTTTTTCTTTAATTCTCTTCTAAAACTGACAATAAGGCATTTTTTTGATTCGACTGATAAATGTCCTTAAAAAGGACGTTTCAATACTTTATCTGCAAAATTAAAACTTTAATGCTCCACAGATAATTTTAAAAAATAATTATGTTGCATACTTAATTTTTTGATTGTATAAACTATTGCCTTTAGTCCCAAAGATTTCATGAATCAATCGTACTGCACTGTTCGCGTTGTTGCACGTGCAGTGCTCGCACATGGTGGTCCGGCCGACGGCGCGATGGCCGTACGCGGAGCAGGAGTGGGAGGGAGAGGTGGGGGGAACGGACAGGACCAACATGCGGGTGGACGCGGTGGCTGACCTGCCGGACGTGAAGCAGGAGGAGGAAAATAATGAAAGAGGGATGCGACCACGGATGGTGGCTCGTGCCGATCATTTTTGTTTATGAATAGTGCTACTACCTACAAAGAAGGAAAATAACTCCACCGCCATTAGCCCCTCTCCGAATGCTCCGTGACCTTTCACAGATTTAAATATATTTTGTAACCGCAGTTAGTCTAACCCAACTCTAGGGTTAGCAACCAATTTATAATCCCATTAACTCCATTCTATCATTTTTCGATACACATCAATAATCATCGGTCTATCAAGAAGAGTGAAGGAAAGTGAACATGATGATGATGCACCAGAAGCCGTCGACGGTCGATACCGCCATGGACGGGGTCGACGACATCGCTGCTCGATGAGCCAGGTGCACGGCCGGTGAGCGAGGTCTCGGGGGGCAGCGACAACAGTACACTTGCCGTCCTATGACGAATCATCGGACTGTGCTGCTGCGTGGACCCGTACTCCTGCGACGAGTTCACACTTTAGGATGTACGAGTTT
The DNA here is from genome assembly GCA_036927795.1 of Iris macrosiphon. Classification (NCBI taxonomy): domain Eukaryota; kingdom Viridiplantae; phylum Streptophyta; class Magnoliopsida; order Asparagales; family Iridaceae; genus Iris; species Iris macrosiphon. The sequence goes on from JAYESA010000014.1 coordinate 163,474,746, forward strand.
AAGGTCCAGCTGTGATCGGTGTTCCATTCTAGCCGCCTAATGGGAGACGAGACCACAAGAACATGGAGCCTAAATGGGAGACGAGACCACAAGAACAGATGCTATTATTGATGCATTCAAAAATACATTGCTGGCCATTGACCAAAGTTGGACTATTTGGAGCTCATGCAGCCCGAATAATTGTGCAAGAAAAAATGGACTGTTATAACAAGTTAAACAGCGAGAAGTCAAAAGGAATCTGAACTGATGAATCCAGATAGTATACCAAGACACAATATTGTTGGAGTACTAGCACCTCTTCCCGCAAAAAGATATCGTGTATATTGTATTGGTTAATATGGTGAGAAAATAATTTATATATTTGAAAGATTTGTAATTGTTTACAAACTAACATATTTTTCGTCGTGTCATAACAAGCTAAAAAAGTAAAATATTTGGGAAAGTGTCTCCGCGCACGTAAGAAAAAAATTTACTGAGAAACCAATGAAGAGTTGAAAAATATCGACACCTCTGTTACAGATTTTGACTTCATCCTTTCTAGAGAGCAGCGTACGAAAAGAAGAAATAATAAATAATTTGGTTGATGTAGCCAATTTATTTTCGACCGATATTTGCTTTGAATCAGACGAACAAGCATTACAGTGGTGCAGAGAAGTCGGACGGGAAAACAATATAATCATTGTGATATCAAGATCGACCCGACACCGACAGGGACACAAAACATGCACCGGACGCAACGATCGCCTGGAGGACACCTTTCACGGATAAAATAAATCTCTATAAGAAGTTGCTGAAGATGGAGAAGGCCAGAGACATGCCCGTTGGTCACTTCGATGTTCAAATCGACCGATACGAGTGAGCTATTTACATTTTGCACTTTTGTATTATTTTGTATAATTTTGTATCATTTTGGTTCAAGTATAATTTTGTATAATGCTTAATCACTTTTGTATACAGTGAAAAATTCATATGAAAATTTAAAAGTTTCAGTGTATCAGCAAAAAAATTATAGTATTTAGTGTATGATTGAAACTCTTTGTATTTACAATTTTATACCCATGTCTTTTTGGACTGTCAACAAGTTGACAATCCTACATGCTTATAGGACTGTCAACTAGTTAACAGTCCTATAAGAGTTTATGTGTCACATCCGATTCCAGATTTGGTATTTCTTGAATTTTTAGAATTTAATTTTTCATGATAATGTATTCATGTTGTTGAGAGAGACTACTCGAGACCAGTAGAATACCCATTGGTATTGCCATGGACCCAATTTAGGACCCGCATGTAGAATTGACACTTATTTCAGTTCATTTGACTGAACCCAAGACTAAACCATTTTTCTCTCCTCTTAGTATATATATGAGTATTTTCTCCCTCCTCACCCATTTTCTCATTCTACTCTTCTTGCTTCCTTCTTTCTCCTCTCCTTCAAGCTCTCTATAACCAAATATAAAACCCCCTCCCTAGAAAATCGTATATAGCCTTTTTATTTATTATTTATTAATTAAATTATAGTAATTAGGTCTAAATAGGATAAATAGATTTTTAATAATTTTTATATTAGGTGTTCGGGCACTTAGATGACTTATGGGACCATCAGAAATTTTTCGGAATTTATTCCATGTAGGAGACCTCCTTGAGCAGTTGCTAGCCTACTGGTGTGCATTACCCTAATCTATAAATTTTCTTATGAGAATATATATAATATATGTATACACAAATATATATATATATATATATATATATATATATATATATATATATATATATATATATATATATATTAAGAAAAGAAAAGAAAGTAAAAGAATTTAATACTAATAATAATAATAATCAACTACTAAACTACTTAGTACTTGCTACAACTACTACTTAACCATTTGCTCCTTAGCATTTGCTTCGGCCCCTACAGCAACTTGCTGTGACCGAACCCACCATCAGCAGCTAGTTTATAATACTAAACTACTTAGTAAACTAAACTATTACTTAGCAATTGCTTAAAGCAAAGCAACTTAAGCAATTGCTTTATCATTCAGTGACTTTAGTAACTTAGCTTTAGCAACTAGTAACCAACAGGACCCGCCCCCTTTTTAGCATCTCATTAGCCCAGGACCCGCCCCTATGGCCGAACGAACCCATCCGCTCCCTCTCTCTCTTTTTCCCTATATATATATATATATATATATATATATATATATATATATATATATATTCCTCTCCCAAAAATCCTAACATAAATCTCCAGACCTTCTCTTCCCATCTAGAGCCGTCGCCGCAGCCAGAGAAGCCCCGCCAAGCCATCCAACCATCCCGACAACGCCGACCTCGCGTCCTGCAGAATCCCACTCGAAGCACCTTCGCTCCGGCGTGATTTTCCGTCGACTCGCTCAACCAAACGTTGTTCCGTCTTCATAGGTATGATCACCCCTTAACCCTCTCCAATATTTATTTTATAGCCAACCTCGAAAAACGTGTGCCCTAGGTGAAAAACAGCGTCCAAAGTGGACGGACAGACCCAATTCTGGAATCGCAGAATTCCAGAATGACCACCCATATTGCCGAGTTCGTATCTCCCACCACAGAGATCCGAATTCGGTGATTCTTTTTGATACCTGTAGAATACCTGACCTAGTTTATTTTCTGTAAAATAACCCTATGCTATTAGTCGCTGTGGACATAATTATATTCGTCACAAAACTGCGCGCACCCACTTTTTTCCGGTTTTCCAAAAGTTGGAAAACGGAGCGCGTCCCGCCAAACGGGACCGCCCCGCCGTGTGCCAAGTGTGCCGAATGGTGCACGCAGCGTAACCGGACACGTGAAAATTTGTGGAGACTGATTCGGACGCGTGTGTGCGGCGGAATCAGGCCGTATCCGCGGACACATCCCGTGTCGTAACTTTTGTGGAACTCGCGCGTATTTTGTGCACGCTTGTCAGATTGCGACAAAACTTGCGCCACTGGACTCGTGGTAACGCGCTGTTCCTGTGACCCAATTTTCACGCATTTTTGAGACGGTTGACCAGATCGCCAATTGACGGGCCCCACAATTGACTTTTTGGACAATTCTGTTCGGCCCATCGGAATCAACATTTGGACATACCGTTGGGTTCGTATTGACATTTAGAGTTGTTTGACCCATAGTTTGTCCCATTTAGAGACTGTTACCTTTGGCACGCTTTTCGGTGTAAAGTGGGCCACACGTGGACCCCACTTTTGTCCGAAAATTACCGTTTTGCCCCTGTGTCCAAATTGGACGAAAGGGAGTATTTTTTAGCTATTTTGCTTATTCTAGAAACGTTGGTGATATTTATTTCAGCATCCGGAGATATTTGTTCTGCGGCCATAGCTTTTGATCATGTGCGTTTGACTTCTGGACAGTACACCTTGCAGCTTTCTTACCAGGCAAGATATCTTGCCAAATTATTTATAGTACTTTGCATGCTATTTATATTTCTGTTCATTTATTTCATTTCTGTATAGTTCTTGCATGTGTAGTTTTTCTCCAGTCATTACTATGTATTAGATATGTTGACACACACATGGCACCTAGTATCATAGAGGACAATCATTAGGCGTATGGGCTTTTAACCACTCTGGTAAACCGTAGTATATAGCTCGCACTACGGGCGTGTGTCGCGCTGGTCGCTACCCCCGCGGTATGTCGATTTCTGGAGTCTCGCTGGTCGCTACCCCCGCGGTATGTCGATTTCTGATGTCCATTGACGTGTGTGTGAGTTGTGAGGTAGATCGAGTAGCCTACCCTTGCCCATACGTCGAAAAGTTGTCCTCATTTGCATTCATATAGATGGTCTTGTACAGCGTACTTATTTATTTTCAAATTATATGCATGTTTACTGTATGCAAGTTGGCTCGTATTTTCTGTATCTTGTTACGTCCCTCTGAGGACCTGGTCCTCTGCCAGGTGTATCTATTCTTGAGTATTTGCAGGAGCACAGATCGGATGGCTATATATGTTTCGTGGATGTCCTCTCTTCGAGCCCGTGATTGCTAGATGGTGTTCTTATATGGTGTTGTTGTGTTGTTCTTACTTTAATATTTGCTCTTACATTCGAGTTGGTAGTGGATTTGTTTCCATCCAACTATCATCCTTAGATACTTCTTATTGAGATCTAGTTTCATAGATACTGTTTATTTATCTCTATTTGATTTTGTGGATGAGATCTAGATTATACCCTGTGACTTATGACATATGTTATATCACTTGTGGATTGATATTCATATTACAGCGTACGTGTGAATTTGGTTCCCATATATTGGAGTTGCCATATCCATGCGGCTGGCATGCTTACGTGTCCTAGTCCTACGTATTTTTGGGACTGGGACGTGACATATTTTTGTGGTGGCCCATGCAGGTCGAGAGCATATTGTCTCGGTTACGTTATTGTACCGAACAAGCCTGCACCTAGGACTAGAGTATAGGATCTCATCCACAATTGACTGTGATTCATCTCCTCCTATCTGTTCAATTTTTGAACAATTGTATCCTGCTTGATTCATGTGCTTCCCTAATAGTTCCTTGAGTATATATGGCCTTCTGCTAGAATATAGGAACCCCTGTTATTAGGATGATATTAGAGTAGCACACCTATTAAGAATACAATAAGAATATAGACACACCACTAAGTTTAGAATATCTAGTGAACCCTAGAACTCCTTATCTTTAGATTGGTATACCATTACCCCTTGATGTATTAAGAAGACTTGAGTAGTATAGACACTACTAGAGATAGTTAGAAGTTTTACAATAATGTTTGACCCTAGTATTGAGGAACCAATGGAGAACCAATATTGAACATTAGGACTGAACCTAACCTTCATAATTGGATAGTATTAGAGAACTATAAAACTTAGACCATTGTCTCATTATAAGTAGACAACACCCTAGAAATCCTAGAGGAGTGTAATCAACACTTGTTCCTTGATCATACCTCGAACATAGCAACTAGCATACCACTCCCCTTTAGAAAACCATGATGCTATCTAGAGCTCTCTATTTTAATACCTTGTTTCTCTGGGACCATAGCGTTCGCTAATTGCGCAACGACTAAATTATGTTCTTCTTCTCTCCATCCTTCAATTTCGTGCCATCTGACGCTTCTGATTGTAGACCGAGTGATTTCATTCTATGTTAGGATATATAGTTTGTTAAGGTATAGTTGTAATCTTGAATTTTGAATTATGTACCTTGTAGTTAGAGCATGATAGTTGAGTTATTCAATTAGATTGTGACGATTACCCCTAGTTGTAGATCACGAAATTTTTACCCTCACCTCGATACAAGTTAGATCCCTTTTCCCCTTGACGGCCAGTAACTCTTCTATCTTTACCATTGACACTTGCTTATAAGTGCTATGACTAGGACTTAGGATGACCATTACCTACATAAAAAGGATACCATAATCAGTACCAAGATCTTTCCTCATATACCCTAATAAGAGTTTCAGCTCTATTTACATGTGCAAGCTTATTTTGTAGGACCATCTTAAGACTGTCACAGTATTAGTTTAATTTTTATAAGTTGGGTAGCATGCCTCACAACATAGTATCACATAGTCTTTTGCCTTATTATTATTGAAGTGTGAATGAATGACATTTAACTGTATGCTAGCTTAGGACGACATTTTTTTTTCTCAGACTGTAGAGCTTAGAAGCCATGCCCCTGCTTTGTCGACTATCGACTCAGACAAGGACATTAGTATGACAACTGTAGAGATTGTAGAGCCTTATCTTTTTGTGAACTTGAATTGTTATGTACATTTTTATCATAATCCATCGTATTTATGTTTGCTGTACTACCTTGACTTATGCTGCTATTATAGCCTAGTTTTTGCAAGCTTATTCTTTCATCGAGCTTGCTCATGGCATATGTATTATTGGGTGCACACAATGATACAATTGCCTAATCAGAATCGGTGTATTAAGGTCTAGCTAACCTTAGTGCGCTTGGTTCGCTCTTCACATTACTACTTTACGTGGATTGAGATATATGGTAGTAGACAGATATACTTGCTCCTAGATATGTCTGACACATCGTATCGGTTACATAACTGTACTGATACGAGCATGTAAATAGGAAATTACCAAAAATAGGATTTCAATCCACAACTGTCCTGACAACTCTCTTTTCGATTCTTTAATCTCTTTGAACCTCGTACTTGCATTCTGTCACCTTCACCTTGAGTTCTTTATTATTGTAAACTCCCTCGACCAGATTTCAGTAATTTAGGATTAATTTTGACTAATTAGAATTAGTGCAACTTTTTTAAATTTTATTTATTATATAAACTATTGATTGTGCACTTGTTTATTACACAATTAATTAGGGCATCACACTAGCTGTTAACCCTAAACAAATTTCACATCCCTGCCCTAGACTTGCTAGACTACTTTTTCTGTATTTTTAGCAACTTCCAGAAACCTCATCTGGTGCTTCGTTTTAGTCGCACAAATATCGTTACAAACGTATGTAATTATTTCCTATTTAAATTTCTGCTCTTTATCCATCTCTGTACCCTTAGAGATTTGAGGACCAGTAGGCACCTGATTGCCCAACCAAAAATACGATAATATTCTACTCTAATTATACTTCAATTATCGTTTTGACACCGTAGAAAAATTATGACCCTAAAAGCCTCTAAATAATTAGTGAACACCGTGCGCAGTATTTATTAAATAATAAATACGAAGACTGTATCACCTGCAATAACAGACCCTGCATCTGCCCAGACTCACCCCACACTGTCCAAAACATTTTCCCCAGCTATTTTCCTCATTTTTGTACAATTCAGAATTACGGAAAATCAGTATTTAAAATTTGGTAAATTGCGAAATTACGCAAAATACAAATTTTATGCATTTATGCAATTATTGAAAAGTTAAGGGTTTTTATGCAAAATTGCATACTAGGTGGCCTAATCCTATTGGATAGACCATAGGTGTGTGGGACCCACCCAGAAATCCAGAGAAATCCAGCCAAAAATATCCCAAAATACCAAATTACCCATTTACCCCTGAACTTCAAAGTAATTACGATTTTGCCATTCACCCCAACCCCTATAAAACCTGACCCCCTCCCATTCAAATCCCCACAACTCTTCCCTCCGACCACCGCCGGCCACCCAACTCCGGCCAACCCTTCGCCAACCTCCCCTCTCCCCTCCGGCCAAGCACCGCCGCCTGAGCCACCCTGCTCCGCCGGCCACAGCCTCCACAAACCCCCACTCCCTCACTGTTACTCACAGCCACCACCACCCGAGCCACCTCCCCCGCCGCCTCCGGCCATCGCCGACCACCACCACCATCCCCATTCGACTCGCCCCGACCTCCCCTACCTACCACCACCACCTCACTCCCCCACGGCGCCGCCTCCGGCCGCCCTAGCCCCCGCAGCAGCCACCACCCCTAACCCTAGCTACTGCCCCTCCTCCCTCCGACGGCCTCCAGCCACCGCCACCGCCGTCGTGGACCTCCGCCACCACCACCAACCTCACCGCCACTCCTCCCTCCACCTTTCCCTCACCCTGCCCGGCCACCCCCGCCGCTCCTCCGCCGTCGGCAGCCCCCGCACTCCACTGCTGCTGCTGCTGCTATCTGCTACTGCTGCTGTTTCCTTCCCTCCGGCCGCCTCCGGCCAGCTCCGCCACCGTCCACCCGCCGTCGGCAACCCCTAGGGCCCACCTGCCAGTAGGTAAACCCTAAACCCTATATATATGTGTATTTATATATATATTTGTATATGTATATGTATATGTATATATATATATTTATATATATATGTATATTTAAATGTATATATGTATATCTATATATATATATTATTCTATAATATATAAATGCTATTATACAGTATAATAATACTGTATATACTAGTATTATATATATATACTAAATATATGTATATATATACCTATCATTATATTATATATGTATATATGTATATGTATATTTACTATATACTATTATGTATTATTATATATATATCTATAGTATATATACATATATTTATAGTATGAATAATATGTTATATATCATATATATATAACATATTACTAGTATAATGTATATATGTATACTATGCATATTTTTCTTTTATTTATTTTTCTGCATTAATTTCCTGAACCTATGATATATATATATATATATATATATATATATATATATATATATATATATATATATATATCTATATATATATATATATATATATATTATCTATATGTATATATATTAAATACCAGCTGGATAATACAGCTTATTATAGATATGAAAATTTACATTTCTGCAATGTCATTATCTATATATTATATATATAATATATTGTACTGGATAATACAGTACCTATATATATGTATTTAATTCCTGCATTGTCTTTTATTTCTTATATATTTATATATAAATATATCTATATACATATTTAAATTTTGCACTGTCTTTTCAATTTACCTATATATCTATCAGTGGATATACCCTGAATATATATGTATTTAATTTCTGCTCTGTCATTTCATTTATTTATTATTATATATCAGAGGATACACCCTGATAATATTACTATCGCAGTGGATATACCCTGCTACTATTATACTTGCATTTGTCTGTTCTTTATACTATATATACTGCTATATATATTATATCTATATATATACATACTATATATATATACCTATATTATATATGTGTATATAAGTATATATATATATGCTTTATATTACAACTACGATATTTACGAACCCTGTCTATTTTAACAGAAGCCAACTTCAGCTCAGCCAGTGACCCCCTGTCACCAGCACCTTCACAACTGACTGTAAAATCAGGGTTTCAACACTATCAGGGAGTAGGCAAGTATACCTTGCCAAGTATTGTTTAAATTAAATTGTTGATATCTACTTTGTTCTGAAAATTCATATACCATGATCACCTGAGACTGCCTTGGGTACAGTCAACTGTTATGTTGACATGATATTACAGACTCTCTAACAGCTGAGAGAATATCCTAATATATTCTCCTAGACCCTATCACGAGAACACGCAACATGGTTGCATTTACATATATGGATGTGAGCTGCGTATTTGGTTAGCTACCAGTACGTGTGACCCGCATCACGGATTAGAATAACTCAGGAAATGTACGACTTGACATTTAGTTTCATTGGGATGGGAAAGATAACTAGTTGACGTATGGGACACCCCCTCCACAAATGTTCTATACCTTCGCACCATGCTCCTTGGAGATGGTCGATTGCAGAGTTCCCTGAGTCGGGGACATACGACACCTATACTAGCCAGTCGCCACGATTGGTGAATTACGTCAGCGTATGTCTAGCCACACATTCCCATGCGTACTACTGGATCTTTACTTGCATTTTCACTTAGTATGGTTAGCACCATGTGTCACGCCCCAGTCCCAAAATACGTAGGACTAGGTCACGTAACCATGCCAGCTGGCCCGTATATATGGCAACTCCAATATATGAAAACCATATATACGTGCGTACGCTGTATAATGAACAATAATTCATAAGTGGTAAAACTGATCACAAGTCACAGGGTAATATCTAAATCTCATCCACAGAATCAAATATGAATAACCAATAATCATGTAACTAGATCTCAATACAGATATCTAAGAATGACAGTCAGATGAAATCAAATCTACTGCCGAAATAGAATACAAAAGGAACCAGAATACACACCATAAAGAACAACATCTGACAGTCACGAGGCTCGAAGAGAAGACCTCCTGGGAATAAACGTAACATGTCCGGATCTGTGCTCCTGCGAGTACTCAAGAACATATACACCTGGCAGGGAACCAGGTCCTCAGAGGGACATAGCAAGATACAGAAAAATAACATGCCATAATGTAAATACTGAATAAATAAATAGGATGTGCTAACCATCTAAGTGAATGCAATTTAAAGACCTTGTAGTACGCATGGGAATGTGTAGGCTAGACATATGCTGACGTAATTCACCAATCGTCATGACTGGCTAGTATATGTATCATATGCCCCCGATCACACGGGTAACTCTGCAATCGTCCATCCCTGCAGAGAGTGGAACGAAGGATAATAAAAACACACAAGGGGTATCCCATCCTCCTCGGAGCACAGTAACGGGAACAAGAAAACCAATTCCCCATCTCCGAGCAGCATGGTATCAGGCGACATGAACATATAAGGAGGGGGGTGTCCCATACGCATACTAGTATCTTTCCCGCCCAATATAGATGTACAAGTCGTGAAAACGACGTGGACACCTCCTACTATGATGCAAGTCTCAATAAAATAAACAACTGAGCTAAATACCGCTACACGTGTTGCTCACACTGATGGCCAGTCGCGCATGAGGCACGCGTCCCTACATGTACTCACTCTGTGACGTGTAATGATACGTGTCAAGGCCTGAGAAGTTATATCAATAACTTCACAACTTTAGGTGGGTCTACTAGACACTAGGTCAGATACAAGTCCTAACGTCAACGCCATCGTTGACTGCACCCGAATCTGCTCGGACGCGCACATTTATATAAAAATAAATAAACATGTAACTAGTAAGAACTGAATATAAACAGTACAACAAGGCAAGGTATACTTGCCTGGCAGGAGAGCTGCGAATATAATGTCCAGATGTCAAATGCCAAGAAGTCAGAAACTATGTCCTCAGAAGGAAAGTCTCCGGATGCTGAAATAAATATCACTAACAGTCTCAGAAAATATCAAATAGCTAGAAACGCCTGTCCTTAAGTCCAATTTGGACACAGGGGCAAAAATGACAGTTTTCGGTCAAAGCGGGGTCCACATGTGGGCCGCTTTGCACCGAAGAACGTGTCAGGGTCAAAGGTCTCCAAATTTGCCAAACTCAGTGTCAACAAGTCAGGAACGCTGATACGAACTCAACGGAACTTCCAGAATTGGATTCCGATGAGCCGGTCACAAAATCGCCCGTCAAGTGGAGCCTGTGGGGCCCACGATACGGAATTTTGCCAACGTTCTCAGAATCGAACCAAACTTGGCTCACAGGACCAGCGTATTGCTACGAGTCCGATGGCACAAGTTTCGTCTCGATCCGACGTGTGTACACAAAGTTGCAGCGTGTTCCAGAACTGACGGATACGGGGCGGTGTCGGCGGATACGCGTTGATTCCGGTGTGCACGCACATCCAAATCAACTTCTCCGAACTCCTACATGTCCGTATCAACGTCGCGCACGTTTTGGTAAAGACCGCGTGCGACCAAGTCGTCCCGTTTGGCGGGGCGTACTCATTTCCGGGGTGAATCGGGTCGTTGTTTTTCCTGTTTTTGGATCGCGTGCCGCGATCGCCATAGGACGCGATGCACCGAGCGGGTTGCACGGGCACCGAGAAGGTCACATAGCCTATGTGTCACAACTGACGGAAATAAAAACGGAATTACGAGGAGTTAGAACGGGTTACCTGAACAGGGCTCCGTGGAAACTGAATTTTTCCGTGTCCGGCCACTGTGTTGTGTCCTGGTTTGAATCTGCCTGTGTTCGGGCTGTGTCCAGTCGCTGTGTCCAGTCCGAGTCCAGTGGAGACTCGCCGGGGCTTCGCTGGAAGCGCTCAGGCGAAGCTCGTCGGTCAGCGGGGCGTCCGGGCAGGGCATGGCGCTGCGGCTAGGGCTCCGGGGTCGTCGACTCGTCGACGGAGGAGCTCTGGGCATCGTTCAAGAGTTGGCCGGAGTCTGCACAGCGAGTCGAAGCTGGACAGTGGCCGGAGTCTGAAGCCGCAGTGGGGGAGAAGTCAGGTGGAAGGTGGCTGGGCCCTGGGCTGAGCTCAGCGGCCGGGGGGGGCGGCTCGGGCGAGGTTAGGGTTAGGGGGAGGAGTTCCATGGTGAGGAGGAGGAGAAGGAGTGGGTCGTGGTGGTGGCGTTGGTGCTGGTGGTGGAGGATGGTGGTGGCGGCAGAGTGGCGGAGGAGTCTGGTGATGGAGGGTGGTGGTGGATGTGGTTGATGATGATGATGACGGTGGTGGCTGTGATAGGGGGCTGCGGGGTGGCGGTGGAGAGCTTTACGGGGAGGTGGCGGCGATGGAGGGAAGAGGAGCAGCGGGTCAGGGGGGTCGACGCCGGCGGGGCTCACCGCGAGGGAAGCTCAGGGGAAGAGGGGAGGAGAAGAGGGGGAGCTGAGGAGAGAGGGGCCAGCGGGGGGGTCTCACAGCGACCGGGGGGAAAGGGTGCCGCTCCGGCGGGGCTCGCCGCGGGGGAAGCTCACCGCGAGCGGGGAGGGAAGTCGACTCCGGCGAGGGAGCTTGAGGGTGGCGGAGGGCGGCTCGCCGCGGGGGCTCAGGGAAGAGGGAGGCTGTGGGGAGAAAGAGAGGAGAGGGGAGAGAGTCGGGCCAGCGGGGGGGGGGGGAGACTCGCCGCGGCCGGGGGTCGGCTCCGGCGAGGGTTCGCCGCCGGCGGGGGTCTGCGGCTGTGGGGGGGGGTAGAGTCGGCTGAGTTAGGGTTAGGTTTTTAATTTCTTTTTAGGATTTTTTTCTTTATTAATAGAAATATTTTAAGGATAAAAATGTAATTTACATTTAAGATATTTACTTAATGTAAATACATCGAATCTGGACTCCTTTTGGAATGGATGGTGCACGTTCACCGGCCAATCAGGAGGTGACACCTCGTATGGCAATTTACAGAAAAGTCCCTGTAATTTTGTAAATTGCGCAGAGGTCCTATTTTGGAAAATTACGCAATTACGAAATTGTCTGGGAAAAACACCTGATTTCTGAAATTACTAAAATTCACAGTATTGAGGAAAATTGCTGTGCGAGGGTCCCGAGGGGGTGGGGGTGAGTCTGGGCGGGGACTGGGCCTGGTTTCTGGGTGATACGGGCCATCGTATTAATTAATTTATAAATACTGCGCACGGTGTTCTCTAATTATTTATAGGCAGTTAGGACCATAATTTTTCTACGGTATCAATATACTAAATGTAGTATACTCAGTGTAGAAAAATAACGTATTTTTGTCTGGGCAAAACGGTTGCATGTTGGGCCTCAAATCTCTATTGGAACAGGGATGGGTACAGGTCTGGGAATTAAAATAGGAATTAAATACGGGCGTTTGCAATGAGATTTGTGCGTCTCAAACGAGGCTCAAAATAAGGTATCAGGGAGTTGCACAAAGTGCAGGATAGTAGACTGACATGTCTAGGAGAGGTACGTGAACTTCATTCGGGGATAACAGTCAAGGTAAAGCTTCAAATAATTAGGTGACGGACAGGTGCACAAGAGAATAGGATATGTAAGCAAAATAATTAAAATATTGCAACAAATCCTAAAATGTGAAAAATATTCCTAAAATACTGGAATCTGGTCGAGGGGGTTTACAATCTACCCAACTTATAAAAATTTCGTCCTCGAAATTAAAACTAAGCCATGGTAGAAGGGAAAGACGGCATAAGATATAATTTAACCAAGTAATTTATATCTTGGGTTAAGAATAGGTTCGAAGACGTTTACGCATGTCGTACTCGCGCTTCCGAGTTGATTCTCCTGGCGCGTCATGCTTCCATGCTACGCAGATCAAGGGAAAAGACTGGTTCTCAATACTTTTCTTTTTTTTTTTCCGATGATCAAGGATTCCCACGGGTTATTCTTGATACGACAGGTCTCAGCCTAATGGTGATATCCTTAAAAAAAGACATGATCGTCCTTTTTGAATTCCAAGGGGCGATGATGACGATCTGCTACTGCTTCTGGCTGGCTGGCACTGCTCGTCAGTGTCCTTGTATTTACTTAACTGTCTCTTCGGTGTTGACCACCAACTCTGGTCATGCGAATCCTTGTCTGGTACAATGCTGACTGGTATACCGTGCAATCTTACGATCTGCCTCAAATAGGTAATGTCTCCATAGCTAAAGCTTTTGCAGTCTGGCCAACTCTATAGGGTAAGAAAAGTGCTGACTGGTATGTCGGTCCATAGGAATTCTTAATCCTTACAAGTCAACCTAGTCATAGGTGCTGCTGTCCTTTCAGGAGTCAGTCAATTATTCATCCGGTAAAATCCATTTAGACTCCTGATAGCAAAATGATATTTTCTTCATCGTAATACTTGAGTTCTGAACTTGACCCAAGTTACGAGGCAAAAATAAAAATTTTGCTGCCTTAGTGATGCAGGTATCAGGAACGTAGGTAGGTAGGTAGGTAGCGAAGGTCATTCTAAGGATAGCACAATTTAAACTACAAACAAATCTAATAATAAAGTTTGGTAATACCCAAGAAACAAACAGAAATGGTACAGAAACAATACACTCTCGTATTTGTACGAGGCACGAGGTTTCGCCTTTCCGAAATAAGGGAAGACGATAAACAATAATCAAGAGTTCAAGGGGGAGGTAATAGATTAGTAGTGTGAGGATCAAGGCGTTTAAAGAATTCAACGGGAATTGTCAAAGCAGTTGTGGAATTGAGATGCTATTTTGGGAATCCCTATTAACATATTCGGATCAGCACAGTTATGTAGCTGATACGATATGCTCAGGCATATCCAACGGGCAAGTACATCTATCTACTAATCACTATATATCTCAATCCACGTAGAGTAGTTATGCGAAGGTCGAACCAAGTGCACTATGGTTGATCAGACCGTAATACACTGATTCTGAAATGTATTAGTGTAGTACTCCAATAATACATCTCTCAAGAACAAGCTTGATAAAGAATGAGCTTGCGAAACTAGGCTATAATAGCGGCATAAGTCAAGGTAGTACGGTAAATATAAGTACGCTAGATTATGATGTGAGAAGTTTCAAAACAATTCAAATTCACAAACAGACAAGATTCCATAAACTCTGCAGTTATTATTCTAAATCCTTGACTAAGTCGCTAGTTGACCCAAAAGAGGTATGGCCTTCTAAGTTCTATAATCTATATAAACACTATAGGTTATCCGCCTAAAACAGAGATTCCAAGAAGGTCCGCGTAAAGTAGGGGTTCGAGGTTGTCTGCGTAAAGCAGTGATAAGATAATTTGGCGTAAGGTATAAATCTGAAACTGTCTGCGTAAAACAGAATTTCAAATTGTCCAGCGCAAGGTAGGGATCCAAAGTAGTTTGGCGTAAGTCAGGGATTCAAACTATCGACGTAAAATAGGCTTCAGAGTTATCCGCGTAAAACAGAGAAGCGTAAGGTAGAGCTTCAGAGCTGTTCGCGTAAAAAGTCTCGATGAAAGTCTGAGCGTAAAAGTCTGCGGTAAAGTTTTGCCTAAAGGTTGCGTAAAATCTGCCAGCGTAAACAGTCTAGCATACGCTGCAGCGTAAAGTTGTACAAGAAACTCATGGGTTTGTCAGTCAAGTTAATGAATCATGTCATCTGACAAAAGTACTTGCACAACGATCGAGGGGATGGTTTGATGATAATTGCACGGAGTTCAAGGTTGTCGTTTAGGGACGTATTGGATATAAGTCAATTTACGCTCGAGGTGAGACAAAACCAGATGTTCCGTCAAAAGCTGTTTCTTTTTGCACAGGGCTCGAGGCGTATCTCTGCGCAGAATTTGGTCGTGTCTGGGGAAAGCTAAGGCTGTAACAAATACGCTAACATCCTATTCTTATGTTATGCCTAAACAGGTTACTCTACGCTGGTTATCTATGAATCATCAGGTTTGCGCAGGGCAGCTACCTACGTGGCTGACATGATGCGTCATACGCAGGATAAGGAAGACTAAGGGCGGCGTAAAGGGGACAAGCTTCTACATGATTTAGCTTTTACGCCAACTAGGCAGGGGTTTGGCTCTTATGCTAACAACGGTCAAATGGGTTTTACGCCAACAAGGGTAAAGAGTCTCTGGCGTAAAACTCTGGTTATCCAAGCATAGGATGAGGGTTTCTGTCCTAGTATCCAATCTTGAATTTCTATTAGTTTCTTAAGACTAGGGTTAACACTATGGTCAAATCTCTAACTAATCCTAGTAGGGTTTATTCAAGTCTTATATAAATATGTCATGGCAATGGTAAGTTGATCTACAGATAGTGATGCTAGGGTTCATTAGGTAATATGGAAGACTAGGGTTTATCTAGGAAGTCAGGAAGGCTAGGGTTCACTAAGTAATCCGAACTTAAGGATATGTCAAAGCCCTAGTGGTATTCTTATTAGGAATGCTACCTTAATTATCATCCTATCAACAGGGATTCCTATATTCTAGTAGGGGCTATACTTAAGGAATTGTTAGGGAAGCACAGGATTCAAGCAGGATGCAATTATGTAAGTAGGACAGACTGGAAGGAAGATAAGTCATAGTCAATTATGGATGAGATTCTATATTCTAATCCTAGGTGCAGGCTTGCTCGGTACAGTAACGTAACCGAGACAATATGCTCTGACCTGCGTGGGCCACCACTAAAAACATGTCACGCCCCAGTCCCAAAATACGTAGGACTAGGTCACGTAACCATGCCAGCTGGCCCGTATATATGGCAACTCCAATATATGAAAACCATATATACGTGCGTACGCTGTATAATGAACAATAATTCATAAGTGGTAAAACTGATCACAAGTCACAGGGTAATATCTAAATCTCATCCACAGAATCAAATATGAATAACCAATAATCATGTAACTAGATCTCAATACAGATATCTAAGAATGACAGTCAGATGAAATCAAATCTACTGCCGAAATAGAATACAAAAGGAACCAGAATACACACCATAAAGAACAACATCTGACAGTCACGAGGCTCGAAGAGAAGACCTCCTGGGAATAAACGTAACATGTCCGGATCTGTGCTCCTGCGAGTACTCAAGAACATATACACCTGGCAGGGAACCAGGTCCTCAGAGGGACATAGCAAGATACAGAAAAATAACATGCCATAATGTAAATACTGAATAAATAAATAGGATGTGCTAACCATCTAAGTGAATGCAATTTAAAGACCTTGTAGTACGCATGGGAATGTGTAGGCTAGACATATGCTGACGTAATTCACCAATCGTCATGACTGGCTAGTATATGTATCATATGCCCCCGATCACACGGGTAACTCTGCAATCGTCCATCCCTGCAGAGAGTGGAACGAAGGATAATAAAAACACACAAGGGGTATCCCATCCTCCTCGGAGCACAGTAACGGGAACAAGAAAACCAATTCCCCATCTCCGAGCAGCATGGTATCAGGCGACATGAACATATAAGGAGGGGGGTGTCCCATACGCATACTAGTATCTTTCCCGCCCAATATAGATGTACAAGTCGTGAAAACGACGTGGACACCTCCTACTATGATGCAAGTCTCAATAAAATAAACAACTGAGCTAAATACCGCTACACGTGTTGCTCACACTGATGGCCAGTCGCGCATGAGGCACGCGTCCCTACATGTACTCACTCTGTGACATGTAATGATACGTGTCAAGGCCTGAGAAGTTATATCAATAACTTCACAACTTTAGGTGGGTCTACTAGACACTAGGTCAGATACAAGTCCTAACGTCAACGCCATCGTTGACTGCACCCGAATCTGCTCGGACGCGCACATTTATATAAAAATAAATAAACATGTAACTAGTAAGAACTGAATATAAACAGTACAACAAGGCAAGGTATACTTGCCTGGCAGGAGAGCTGCGAATATAATGTCCAGATGTCAAATGCCAAGAAGTCAGAAACTATGTCCTCAGAAGGAAAGTCTCCGGATGCTGAAATAAATATCACTAACAGTCTCAGAAAATATCAAATAGCTAGAAACGCCTGTCCTTAAGTCCAATTTGGACACAGGGGCAAAAATGACAGTTTCCGGTCAAAGCGGGGTCCACATGTGGGCCGCTTTGCACCGAAGAACGTGTCAGGGTCAAAGGTCTCCAAATTTGCCAAACTCAGTGTCAACAAGTCAGGAACGCTGATACGAACTCAACGGAACTTCCAGAATTGGATTCCGATGAGCCGGTCACAAAATCGCCCGTCAAGTGGAGCCTGTGGGGCCCACGATACGGAATTTTGCCAACGTTCTCAGAATCGAACCAAACTTGGCTCACAGGACCAGCGTATTGCTACGAGTCCGATGGCACAAGTTTCGTCTCGATCCGACGTGTGTACACAAAGTTGCAGCGTGTTCCAGAACTGACGGATACGGGGCGGTGTCGGCGGATACGCGTTGATTCCGGTGTGCACGCACATCCAAATCAACTTCTCCGAACTCCTACATGTCCGTATCAACGTCGCGCACGTTTTGGTAAAGACCGCGTGCGACCAAGTCGTCCCGTTTGGCGGGGCGTACTCATTTCCGGGGTGAATCGGGTCGTTGTTTTTCCTGTTTTTGGATCGCGTGCCGCGATCGCCATAGGACGCGATGCACCGAGCGGGTTGCACGGGCACCGAGAAGGTCACATAGCCTATGTGTCACAACTGACGGAAATAAAAACGGAATTACGAGGAGTTAGAACGGGTTACCTGAACAGGGCTCCGTGGAAACTGAATTTTTCCGTGTCCGGCCACTGTGTTGTGTCCTGGTTTGAATCTGCCTGTGTTCGGGCTGTGTCCAGTCGCTGTGTCCAGTCCGAGTCCAGTGGAGACTCGCCGGGGCTTCGCTGGAAGCGCTCAGGCGAAGCTCGTCGGTCAGCGGGGCGTCCGGGCAGGGCATGGCGCTGCGGCTAGGGCTCCGGGGTCGTCGACTCGTCGACGGAGGAGCTCTGGGCATCGTTCAAGAGTTGGCCGGAGTCTGCACAGCGAGTCGAAGCTGGACAGTGGCCGGAGTCTGAAGCCGCAGTGGGGGAGAAGTCAGGTGGAAGGTGGCTGGGCCCTGGGCTGAGCTCAGCGGCCGGGGGGGGCGGCTCGGGCGAGGTTAGGGTTAGGGGGAGGAGTTCCATGGTGAGGAGGAGGAGAAGGAGTGGGTCGTGGTGGTGGCGTTGGTGCTGGTGGTGGAGGATGGTGGTGGCGGCAGAGTGGAGGAGGAGTCTGGTGATGGAGGGTGGTGGTGGATGTGGTTGATGATGATGATGACGGTGGTGGCTGTGATAGGGGGCTGCGGGGTGGCGGTGGAGAGCTTTACGGGGAGGTGGCGGCGATGGAGGGAAGAGGAGCAGCGGGTCAGGGGGGTCGACGCCGGCGGGGCTCACCGCGAGGGAAGCTCAGGGGAAGAGGGGAGGAGAAGAGGGGGAGCTGAGGAGAGAGGGGCCAGCGGGGGGGTCTCACAGCGACCGGGGGGAAAGGGTGCCGCTCCGGCGGGGCTCGCCGCGGGGGAAGCTCACCGCGAGCGGGGAGGGAAGTCGACTCCGGCGAGGGAGCTTGAGGGTGGCGGAGGGCGGCTCGCCGCGGGGGCTCAGGGAAGAGGGAGGCTGTGGGGAGAAAGAGAGGAGAGGGGAGAGAGTCGGGCCAGCGGGGGGGGGGGAGACTCGCCGCGGCCGGGGGTCGGCTCCGGCGAGGGTTCGCCGCCGGCGGGGGTCTGCGGCTGTGGGGGGGGGTAGAGTCGGCTGAGTTAGGGTTAGGTTTTTAATTTCTTTTTAGGATTTTTTTCTTTATTAATAGAAATATTTTAAGGATAAAAATGTAATTTACATTTAAGATATTTACTTAATGTAAATACATCGAATCTGGACTCCTTTTGGAATGGACGGTGCACGTTCACCGGCCAATCAGGAGGTGACACCTCGTATGGCAATTTACAGAAAAGTCCCTGTAATTTTGTAAATTGCGCAGAGGTCCTATTTTGGAAAATTGCGCAATTACGAAATTGTCTGGGAAAAACACCTGATTTCTGAAATTACTAAAATTCACAGTATTGAGGAAAATTGCTGTGCGAGGGTCCCGAGGGGGTGGGGGTGAGTCTGGGCGGGGACTGGGCCTGGTTTCTGGGTGATACGGGCCATCGTATTAATTAATTTATAAATACTGCGCACGGTGTTCTCTAATTATTTATAGGCAGTTAGGACCATAATTTTTCTACGGTATCAATATACTAAATGTAGTATACTCAGTGTAGAAAAATAACGTATTTTTGTCTGGGCAAAACGGTTGCATGTTGGGCCTCAAATCTCTATTGGAACAGGGATGGGTACAGGTCTGGGAATTAAAATAGGAATTAAATACGGGCGTTTGCAATGAGATTTGTGCGTCTCAAACGAGGCTCAAAATAAGGTATCAGGGAGTTGCACAAAGTGCAGGATAGTAGACTGACATGTCTAGGAGAGGTACGTGAACTTCATTCGGGGATAACAGTCAAGGTAAAGCTTCAAATAATTAGGTGACGGACAGGTGCACAAGAGAATAGGATATGTAAGCAAAATAATTAAAATATTGCAACAAATCCTAAAATGTGAAAAATATTTCTAAAATACTGGAATCTGGTCGAGGGGGTTTACACCATGTATTTGTTTTATTTCTTTATTCAGTATTTACATTACATGGCATGTCATTTTTTCTGTATCTTGTTACGTCCCACTGAGGACCTGGTTCCTTGCCAGATCTAGATGAGGCTTTCTACCCCACAGTATACGGGCCTGATCAGGAGGCCAGATGTGCTACCGAGGAGGAGCTCGAGGAGATACCCTCAGAGTAGGCTTGACCCTAGATGCTGCTACCTGGAGATGGAGATGTTTTGATCAGATAGACATTGCTTAGTCTATCTGATTTTTCTGCGCTATTATCAGTATTTGTAGTAGGCTTGTATTCTCACCAGTTGTGTACTGTATCAGACTCAGTTATATATACATATATATTTCAGCACTTGCTTTTCTGACATTTTGTTGTGGATGAGATAGTTTTACCTGTTCTATACTTGTAGTATTTTAGGACAGCGTAGCACGTTCCTTTGGGTCCATCAAAGTGGATTAAGCCCTTAGTGACGTGTCAGCTGGCCAGTGACACGTGGCCTAGTTCCTGACATTTTGGGACTGGGGCGTGACATGGTTTTAGTGGTGGCCCATGCAGGTCAAGTTTTATTTGCTAGTGGTATGATGACATACCCAGCAATGCCTGCAATAGGATAATTAGGTCTCATCCACACTGACACCATCTCTACAAATTCTATTATTTCATCTTGCTTGATTATCATTATTTATCTCTTTTGTGTTTTCTAATTATCCTATTTTTCTCAGAAATATGGACATACCCGGGAAACTTGCGAATAATCGGGCTGACCAAGCAACAGACCCTTCGCCAAGTGCCCAAGGAACTCCGTCCAATCACCAGAATTCTGGCCAGGAGACGACACCAACACCGCAGGCGGAGACACCTTTGTCTCCACCTCCAGCCTTGCCTATCCTGATGCCACAACTTGAGGGTCAACCTCAAATGTTGCAGTTTCTCCAGACTATGTTGCAGAACCAGTGGCAACAAACTGAGGCCCTGAGACAGTCTCAGTGGCAGCAAACTGAAGCTCTGCGACAGACGTTGATGACGGCTTTGGAGAGAACTACTACTCCGATACCAGTACCTGTCCAACCAGCGGGCACAGTTCGAGGCTTCCGTCAAATGAGCCCGAGGGATTTCAAAGGCAACGAGACTCCTGAAGAGATCTCCGATTGGATCTCCAACACCGAAATGCTGCTAGAAGGATCGCAACTCACTCCCGACCTATGGATGACCGCTGTAAGGGGCCAACTTCTTGGCAACGCCCATCACTGGTGGGAATCCATAGAGCGCAGCGTCGGAAAAGACCAAACTTGGCAACAATTCTTGGAGCATTTCAACGCCAAGTACTTTCCAGCGACAGTCCAGAATGCCCTATACTTCCAGTTCCTGCACCTGGAGCAAGGAAACATGACGGTAGATGCCTACGATGCGGAGTTTAGCAGACTAAGTCGTTTCGGTGCTGATCTGATCCCAAACGAGCTGAAGAAGGCTAAAAGATTCCACCATGGCCTTAACCACGAGCTCCAGAGGTACACAACAACGCAGTCGAGAATCTCCTACAACGAGGTTCTTACAGAAGCCAGGGAGCAAGAAGCCATTGGCCGAGGAGCCAGACGCTCAAATCCAACCTTCCCGGCCAAGAATCAGCACGGAGCAGGAGGACCTATACGTCGTCCCCAATATCAGACGCAGCAGACGACGGGGCCTTACCAGAAGAGGGAGCTCCCGACTTGTCACTTTTGTGGCAAGAAGGGGCATTTTGCTAATGACTGTAGAAAGAAGCTGGGATTATGCCTGCTATGTGGAGCTAAAAATCATATGGCCAAAGACTGCCCACAACGTAGAGATGCAGCACCTCAACAAGGGCAGAAGCCAGGAGCACAAGCTCAGAAGATGCTTCCCTCCACATCAGGAGGATATCAGAGAGGAGCACCTCTGCCTACTCAGGAGACCCAGTTCAAGGCCAGACAACAAGCCGGAGGACAAAGGCAGGGACAAGCCTTTGCGTTAGCTGCTATTGCAGAAGAACCTGAAGGGGAAACTATAACAGGTACCATTTTAGTTGCATCATTACCTGCAACTGTATTATTCGATTCTGGGGCTACTTTGTCTTTCATATCCAGTAGTTTCGTAGCCATGCACAAGCTATCTACTTCCCCGCTACCCAAGTGTTGGAAAATACTTACTGGAGGAGGTATTGTTCCAGTTACCAACATTATCGAAACTTGTCCGGTAGTTGTTTGTAGTAGAGGACTAAGAGCACAA
Organism: Iris macrosiphon; assembly: GCA_036927795.1. Lineage (NCBI taxonomy): Eukaryota > Viridiplantae > Streptophyta > Magnoliopsida > Asparagales > Iridaceae > Iris > Iris macrosiphon. The sequence continues at coordinate 163,497,341 of JAYESA010000014.1, forward strand.
TTTTTGGTACTTCCAATGCCAAATTTCGATGTTGTCTTAGGCATGGACTGGCTAAGCCAGAACGATGCTATCCTAGACTGCCGAAAGGGTAGTGTTATCTTTAGACCCCCAGATCACCCAGAGTTCGAATATGTCCGAGGAACCATTGAGCAAGGAGTAGGCCAGACTCCTAGAGCTTACATGGCGATGGAGACAGCACTTCCCTCAATTGTAGCAGAGTTCGAGGACGTATTTCCAGAAGAATTGCCAGGCCTACCGCCTGACAGAGAAGTGGAGTTCATTATTGAGCTGATACCCGGAGCTGCACCAGTATCCTCCAATGTATACCGACTGGCGAAGAAGGAGCTTGACGAGCTGAAGCTTCAACTGGAGGAACTACAGATCAAGGGATTTGTTCGTCCTAGTGCATCACCCTGGGGAGCACCAGTGTTGTTTGTACCAAAGAAGGACGGAACATATCGCATGTGCATTGATTACTTAGGTGTTCGGGCACTTAGATGACTTATGGGACCATCAGAAATTTTTCGGAATTTATTCCATGTAGGAGACCTCCTTGAGCAGTTGCTAGCCTACTGGTGTGCATTACCCTAATCTATAAATTTTCTTATGAGAATATATATAATATATGTATACACAAATATATATATATATATATATATATATATATATGTATATATATATTAAGAAAAGAAAAGAAAGTAAAAGAATTTAATACTAATAATAATAATAATAATAATAATCAACTACTAAACTACTTAGTACTTGCTACAACTACTACTTAACCATTTGCTCCTTAGCATTTGCTTCGGCCCCTACAGCAACTTGCTGTGACCGACCCACCATCAGCAGCTAGTTTATAATACTAAACTACTTAGTAAACTAAACTATTACTTAGCAATTGCTTAAAGCAAAGCAACTTAAGCAATTGCTTTATCATTCAGTGACTTTAGTAACTTAGCTTTAGCAACTAGTAACCAACAGGACCCGCCCCCTTTTTAGCATCTCATTAGCCCAGGACCCGCCCCCTATGGCCGAACGAACCCATCCGCTCCCTCTCTCTCTTTTTCCCTATTATATATATATATATATATATATATATATATATATATATATATATATATATATATATATATATATATATATATATATATATATATATATATATATATTCCTCTCCCAAAAATCCTAACCTAAATCTTCAGACCTTCTCTTCCCATCTAGAGCCGTCACCGCAGCCAGAGAAGCCCCGCCAAGCCATCCAACCATCCCGACGACGCCGACCTCGCGCCCTGCAGAATCCCACTTGAAGCACCTTCGCTCCGGCGTGATTTTCCGTCGACTCGCTCAACCAAACGTTGTTCCGTCTTCATAGGTATGATCACCCCTTAACCCTCTCCAATATTTGTTTTATAGCCAACCTCGAAAAATGTGTGCCCTAGGTGAAAAACAGCGTCCAAAGTGGACGGACAGACCCAATTCTGGAATCGCAGAATTCCAGAATGACCACCCATATTGTCGAGTTCGTATCTCCCACCACAGAGATCCGAATTTGGTGATTCTTTTTGATACCTGTAGAATACCTGACCTAGTTTATTTTCTGTAAAATAACCCTATGCTATTAGTCGCTGTGGACATAATTATATTCGTCACAAAACTGCACGTACCCACTTTTTTCTGGTTTTCCAAAAGTTGGAAAATGGAGCGCGCCCCGCCAAACGGGACCGCCCCGCCGTGTGTCAAGTGTGCCGAATGGTGCACGCAGCGTACCGGACACGTGAAAATTTGTGAAGACTGATTCGGACGCGTGTGCACGCCGGAATCAGGCCGTATCCGCGGACACATCCCGTGTCGCAACTTTTGTGGAACTCGTGCGTATTTTGTGCACGCTTGTCAGATTGCGACGAAACTTACGCCACTGGACTCGTGGTAACGCGCTGGTCCTGTGACCCAATTTTCACGCATTTCTGAGATGGTTGACCAGATCGCCAATTGGCGGGCCCCACAGTTGACTTTTTGGACAAAATTCTGTTCGGCCCATCGGAATCCACATTTGAACATACCGTTGGGTTCGTATTGACATTTAGAGTTGTTTGACCCATAGTTTGTCCCATTTAGAGACTGTTACCTTTCAGCACGCTTTTCGGTGCAAAGTGGGCCACACGTGGACCCCACTTTTGTCCAAAAATTACCGTTTTGCCCCTGTGTCCAAATTGGACGAAAGGGAATGTTTTTTAGCTATTTTGCTCATTCTAGAAACGTTGGTGATATTTATTTCAGCATCCGGAGATATTTGTTCTGCGGCCATAGCTTTTGATCATGTGCGTTTGACTTCTGGACAGTACACCTTGCAGCTTTCTTACCAGGCAAGATACCTTGCCAAATTGTTTACAGTACTTTGTATGCTATTTATATTTTTGTTCATTTATTTTATTTCTGTATAGTTCTTGCATGTGTAGTTTTTCTCCAGTCATTACTATGTATTAGATATGTTGACACACACATGGCACCTAGTATCATAGAGGACAATCATTAGGCGTATGGGCTTTTAACCACTCTGGTAAACCGTAGTATATAGCTCGCACTACGGGCGTGTGTCGTGCTGGTCGCTACCCCCGCGGTATATCGATTTCTGGAGTCTCGCTGGTCGCTACCCCCGCGGTATGTCGATTTCTGATGTCCATTGACGTGTGTGTGAGTTGTGAGGTAGATCGAGTAGCCTACCCTTGCCCATACGTCGAAAAGTTGTCCTCATTTGCATTCATATAGATGGTCTTGTACAGCGTACTTATTTATTTTCAAATTATATGCATGTTTACTGTATGCAAGTTGGCTCGTATTTTCTGTATCTTGTTACGTCCCTCTGAGGACCTGGTCCTCTGCCAGGTGTATCTATTCTTGAGTATTTGCAGGAGCACAGATCGGATGGCTATATATGTTCCGTGGATGTCCTCTCTTCGAGCCCGTGATTGCTAGATGGTGTTCTTATATGGTGTTGTTGTGTTGTTCTTACTTTAATATTTGCTCTTACATTCGAGTTGGTAGTGGATTTGTTTCCATCCAACTATCATCCTTAGATACTTCTTATTGAGATCTAGTTTCATAGATACTGTTTATTTATCTCTATTTGATTTCGTGGATGAGATCTAGATTATACCCTGTGACTTGTGACATATGTTATACCACTTGTGGATTGATATTCATATTACAGCGTACGTGTGAATTTGGTTCCCATATATTGGAGTTGCCATATCCATGCGGCTGGCATGCTTACGTGTCCTAGTCCTATGTATTTTTGGGACTGGGGCGTGATACCAAACCCTAGCCCTTGGGAGAAGTTGCTGTAACTTGGACCGAGAGAGGTAGAGACTAGGAGCCACCCTAAACAAGTACATCTTGCTCAATGGTGAAGCCTTGATTTTTGGATTTTTATATATACATTATTTTTAAAATATATTTGATAGAAAATGTTCTCATTGAGTTGTTGATCATATTTAGTTCTTGGAGTTTTAGATTTTGATGAGTATATTTGAGTAGATCTGAATTTAAAGTTTAGGGTTTTCATGGGTTTCATGTGTTTTTCATGGTTTTGATCTACTAAAATATGGTATTTTAGAAAAATAGTTTTTATGGTTGATGAAGCACTTTATTTCGAGCATTTTGGCTTTTGATTTACTTAATTCAGAGTTAAAATGAAGCTTTTATGGAGAAACCAATTGTCGATTTGTTGGAGTTTCCGCCATGGCTGAACCTGGTGTTGGAGAAGACGAGGTTTTCATGCGGCCACCGACCTATGCGGCCGAGAGTGCTATGCGTCCCGAGAGGGTTATGCAGTTTGGACTCTTTGTCGCATAGCCAACCAGCATGTGTCCATCTTGTTGGATGCATGACTATTTATTACACAAAGTATTCTGAAACTCCTTGTGTATTAACTCGCTGAACGAATGAGAAATTCACTAAGTCCAAAGAAAATATCCATGCGACCGAGAGACCTATGAGGCAAACAGTTCATCCGGCCATGAGCTATTTTCTTTGGACGCATGACTCTGAACTGTTTGGCACATCTTTTTATGATTTTTGTCTTTATCTCTCTGACACTTTATGTCATGTCCCATCTATCACTTTTAGTCACTTCTCCGACACACATTAATGACCCATCACTCCGTACTTGCCCCTAGTAGTGAGTCCATGCAGCCAGTGGATGCATGCGGCCAGTGAGTCCGTGCGGCCAGTGGGTGCATGCGGCCAGGAATTCTTGTGCGCATTTTGTGTTTCTTTTAATTATGTTCATTTAATAATTTCTTTTAGTGATTATTGTTGCGTGCTTCTTTTGTTGATACAAGTTTATGTTACCAGATAAGTTTTGCATATAGGTCACGAGACAAGTTTATGTACAAGTTCACAATCCTCACGACATCGTAAAAATATTTGTATATGAAAATCTATTGCGTTTGGCATCGGACAATAGAGTGTGAGTATTGCCCAATGTATCGCTTGTCGCACATACGATATCTCGTGAAAGCTTGTACTCGTGACTCGTCATTCTAGGGAGTTCTCAACTGACCACGACTCGAGAACTCAAAATAATTTAGTAATGATTAAACAAGATAAAATTTACCTAGATCATTGGGAGAAAAGAATATTACGCTATCGGCTACCCCGTTCTCTAAGGGCCCCATGCAGCATGAACCAACCCTGTTAGGCAAGGGCTCCATAACTGATTAAATTAACGCGTGATGCGGCACAAGGGCTCCATGACTGACCAAATTTACGCGTGATGCGACACTTATAAGATAATTTTATATACAAGTTTATGTTTATAAAGCAAGTTTATGATCACAACTTTAAGTTTATGCTTACAAGTTCAAATTTTTGTTTATGACCTAGTAACAAGTTATGTTGTTGTGATATTATTGTGCATTTAAGTTTACTCGACAAGCGTACCCTTGGCCATCTGGGTTGACTGCAGTGCTGGTGGTAGCGATACTCTTCAAAGCATGCATTTGTTAGTAACTAGGTTTGTGATAACCCTAGTTAGTTAATTATAGTGAGCCGTAGGCATGGTTGGCCGTGCAATGAATGTTTGTCTATTCGTTAAGCTCGCCCATTTTAATTCATTCTTTCGGCACATGTTAGGGTGCTAAGTTCTGCTCGGGTGAATATATGTAACCCCGGTCCTTATTTGGTTTAAGGGTTGTGTTCCTAATCAAGAGTAGTTCCTATGCCCTCTTGCCGCTCGTCGCCTTACTTTCCTTTATAGCACTTGTTATCAATTCTATCAGTATATTTTTCAGATAAGTACATTGGTACCATACAAGTCTCGATCCGCATTTATTTTATATGTCTCTTTTCTGTTGAAAGTTGTGAAGTGTTTGGTCTATTATCACCTTGAGCTCCTTTGTTATACTTGTTGTTTGGGGTTATAACCCTACTGGTTTTGTATGGACAGATTACTCCGAGAAGAACCAGGGTCCATCACACTTCTAGCAAGATGGCTCGCACTATTAGGACTGCGGCTGAAGCTCTCGAGTAGGTTTCCTTCCTATACCCCTCGTAGTGTTATTTTAGCAAGAGGCAGTGTTAGCCCCTTATTTTGAGATATCTTCTCTGACTTCGGTCAACATGATGTATATATTAGATCATGGCTGGTATATTTGATCATGTATAATTATACTCTACTAGTACAATATTTTGTATTTACTAGTTTCATGATCATATGTGATATATAATTTGGGACACCTTTTTACTTTCATATATGATATACTCTTGTACTTGTGTTGATAGATTGAGATACTAGGATTTGTCGGCTTTAGGACTGACGTCATAGCATGCTAGAGTCTACCTATATGTTTTCTAGACAACTTTAGCACATTGCGGCTTACTTTGGTATTCTGCAAGGTGTGGTTGGCCATGTTAGTCCTCGTATTCATCCAGTATTCTGGGAGCGGGGCATGACATTAGGGACAGTCCTGATTGGACTCCTCTGTCAGTATATATATAACCTCCCGTTCCTTTAGGACTGTCATCTTTGTTGACAGTCCTAATCAAATGTAGGACTGTCACCTTATTGACAATCCTACATTTGGTTAGGACTGTCAACTTGATAACAGTCCTAAAGGACAGGGGTATAAAATTATAAAGATAGAGAGTTTTAATTAGGACTGCCAACTAGTTGACAATCCTATCGTGTTGACAGTCCTAAAGGACATGGGTATAAAATTGTAAAGACAAAGAGTTTCAATTAGGACATTCCAAAAAATATATATTTTTCTACTATGATTTCGAAGTTTCATACCAAAATATTACAGAAGTTCCATACCAAAAGATTACAGAAGTTTCATACTAAAACATCATAGAATCAGTTGCCACACAAATTTGATCACAAAACATCATAGAATCACAAAACATTACAGAAGTTTCATACCAACACAGTCTCATAGACAAAATATTTTATAACAAAAGTTACAATATAAAAAAAAATCATAACGAAAGTTACATCAACCAAATTATTTATCATTTTTTTTCGTACGCTGCCCCATAAAAATGATGAAGTCAAAATCTGTAACAGAGTTGTCGATATTTTTCAACTCTTCACTGATTTCTCTGTCATTTTTGGCCTTACGTGTGCGGAGACACTTTCCTAAATACTTTACTTTTTTAGCATGTTACGACACGAAAAAAAATATGTTAGTTTGTAAACAATTACAAATCTTTCAAATCTATAAATTATTTTCTCACTATATTAACCAATGCAGTATATAAGATATTTTTTGCTGGAAGATGTGCTAGTACTTCAACAACACTGTATCTTGGTATACTACATGACTATAGGCTTTCCTACAGTCCTAAATATACTATAGGACTATAGGCTTTCCTACAGTCCTATATATAATATAGGACTGTAGAATTTGCCTACAGTCCTGTAGGTTTGAATTACGACTGTCAGCTCTGTTCAAATTTTTGAAACCCTAAGTTTGATTTTTAGGGCTCATCTGTTCGTATATCAACCCTAAATTATTTATAAACTAATTTATATAACTATTTTAGGCATTAGTAAGGATTAATGAAAAATAAATCAAATTTACATATAAATAAAATCAAAATCCTAATGGAGAAAGAATATTGGATACATACATATATTTTGAGGAAAGTTTGTGTGCCCTTGCTTGGAATTGAAGCAGTTGGAGAGAAGGGTGAAGAAAATTTGGATAAGGAAAGAGAGAAAGAGGTTTGAAAATTTGAAAAGAGAGAAAGTAGAAATTTAGAACGAAGGATTTTGGAAAAGTTTGGGAGATAGACTATCATGAATAAATTTTAGACTGTCATAAATAAAAATTATAAAAATTTGGACTGTGTTGAAGTAATAAATATTCTGAATAAAGAGTGTTTTTGTTCACCCACAAATACTAGGGTGTTTGTTCACCCTGCAATAGAAAATGTACACGTGGCATTTTCAAAGTCAAAACCATCTTGGTTGGTGAACAAAACCGCTTGCAAGATTGTTTTGTTTGGATAAAGATGCTCTATTGGAGGGTGAACAAATATTCTAGCATTTGTGGGTGAACAAAAATAGACTTGAATAAAATATGAAGTGCCAAGAAAAAATTTCATATATATATTCTCCCTGGAGTAAGGAAAGTCAATCCATCAATTGTTTCTTTTCCCGCAAGAGAGCAACTTCTGAAATGTCAGTCTTCCCTCCGTTTATAAATTGCGCCCATTCGTTTCACTCTCCTCTCTTATTTTCTCCCCAATTGGCGAGAAGAAAGAACGATAGGCGATTCCGAACATTACAGAACTTCGATTCCGCATCTAGTCGGTATGATTTCTAGCGATTATTTGACGATTTTTTCTATTTTGACGGAATCATCGGTCAAACCCTAGAAATGATGGATCGATAAATTCTATTGCTTTTGAGCTACTAATTTTAGGTTTGATTTTTTTCGGTGTTTTGGTACTTTTTTATGATCCTTTAGGAACTGCAGTACATATTGGTGTGGACCGAGATCTGAATTATACAGTAATTTTGGTTTGGGTGTGTGGTTGATTGCCGATGGAGATGGATTTTATGGTCCATTTTTTATTTATTTTAGTAATAATTTGTAAATTGACAAGGTGTTAGAATCTGATTATTTTATATTTGGACCCAAAAAATGATAGGATCCAAATTGGGATCCATCTGAAACTTGATGATAGTTGAAGTAATTTGACATTTTGAAACAAATTGAAGAAGAAATTCAATGACAGAGAGGATTGGGGAAGAACCACATCTGTGTATTTAAAATTGGAATTGGTGGAAAAGGGGAATACAAAGAAATTTGGAATGTAAAGATGCAGAATACAGCAATGAAAGAGAAGAAGTAGAAGAGTTACTCTAACAGAAACTAGAAAACGAACATACAAATTCTCCGATCCCCTTGGTACTCTTCTTCCTCTTATTTATAGCCTTTGGGGAAGCTTGCTGGACAAGCTTGACGGTTGGTAACCGACTTGCTGGGCTGGCCTCACTGCTGAGCTGTCCCAGTGGTTGAATTCCTTGCAAGAGCAACCGATTTAGCTGCTGAGCTGGCAATGATGTCTAGGAGTATGAGTAGATGTATATTCCTACTGAGGAGAGCTCGAGTGTATGCTGATCTCAGGATTCTCATGCTATCTGTTACTGAACTTGTATACTTGAATGTTCAGATATCATTGAAGGCTTCCCTTCTGCATATGCAAAGGAAAAGTGAAAGCCTCTACACTGAGCCAAACTACTGCCACTCACTATACTGCCATACTGAGCCAAGCTTACATACAGGTTCTTATCAATACCCACCCCATAAAATTGACCTTGTCCCAAGGTCAATGATAAGAAAATCTTTCACTGCTCATAAGGTTTCTTAACAATCTGGAAATAGAACTATGTATCTTCAACTGATAGAGAGCAGATGATAAGTAGAAACATGAAGTTTCCGACACTTGATACTACTTGATATTGAAAAATGAGCTTTGTGACCCATTGTTCCTGACACTGAAGTTTTAAGCTTGGAAACTTGATTCATGGGTCCCATACCGACACTAGGTATTGCAGGACCACCATTTGCATCACAACCCCCTTCTCATGAAATCTGGTAATCATTGACATCGGTGTCAGGAATACTGGAAGGAGTTCCTCCTCAATCACAGCTCGAGCCACAAAGAGAACAAGAACATTTATAGCAGCTGATCCAAGTATTGCTTTCCCCGTGCTTTCTCCATCTGAGCCACCTGGATCCCACATGGTTCTCAGCAACTTCCTTGTGATCTGCTGATACCATAAGTATGGAAGAATCTGCATTCTACCTGGATCCCATACTAGGTACTGACATTGATGTGGAGGTGACCTACTACTATCAATCGAACCAGGCACATATGTACCCGCTGCAACTTGTAACTTGAAGTCATGATCATTGGGATTACCAATACTTTCCCAGAGGATGTGGTAAGTAGGCTTCAAAGTTTTCCTACGGAACTCCATCGTAGCATTCCCAAATCCAGAATCACTAGTTTCCATATGGCTTAAATCAGCATAAAGTATAATCACCATAGCTATATTGATTCTAGCGGATTCTCTGGGTGCATTGTTGCTACTACCTGATGTTCCAAGTGGAAGAGGTCTAACTGCCATTGTTCCCTTTAAAGCTTCGTCGAAATCAGTAGCAGCAGGAATCATTTTAATTGAAATCTGAGAGTGACTGATAATGAGAAGTTGGATTCCTGGATGTTGTTCAAGGGCAATAGCAGACATTAAAGCAATTGGTCGATTGCGGTTGAATTCACACTCACTAGAATCTACAGCAGCTGATCTGTCAACATCCTTGTCAAATATGAGGCCTAAATCAGCTTTAGTCTCTGGTACTGCCTGGTTTATCGTTTTCATTGCAGTTTTGTCTTCAGGATTGGAAATATGGTTGGGAAACATACCATCAAGTTCCAAGAATTGGCTGCAAGATATAATTGCACCTAGAGGTTCAAGTACCTTTCCCCAAAAGAATCCACCTGCTCCATTTCCTGCATCAACAACTATATGAAATCCTTCCAATGGCTCCTCAAGATTCCCAGTAGCTTTGCGAGCTGCTTCTACAAGATCAGAAGTGTAAACAGCCATATAGTCCACTTTTCTTACAGTGGTAGAAGCAACTTCTTCTGATTTCTTTAAACTTTCAACTGAGAAGTGCTTCACTGACAGATGTTTCCCCCAGTCATTGGTAAGGTTCTTGTAGAAGGAAGCATACTCCTCCTTGGTCGTTTCAATTTTCCAGAGCTCAGTCTTAAACTTGTCCAGCACCCCAGCATACTTGAAGAAACATGCTTGCTCCCACTCAAGCAAGGCCGCCTCCTTGGGTGAACTGAATAGAAAGGTATCACCAGCAAGTATTACTCCCTCCAGCTCCCTTTCTTCAATATCCTTTTCAAGCCAATGCAAGGGATAGGTCTCACAGGTTTCAATAATGTTTTTCTCCGGTTCAAAGTTGTCATGGTTTGTATTGGAGTTTACTTGAAGACTATATATGGGTGCTTCTTTCAGTAGGTAGAGAGAATATATCATTAGAAGATTGGGAATGTGTGCAGGCACAGAGAGAGACAACAATACCATATTCCCTGAAGCCTTCTTGACTAGTGCTGCTACTTTTGGCATGCCTATAGCTGATGGTGACATCAAAATTTCTATAAATGTTAAGCATGACAAGGTGAAGGTTTCAATAAGTATTCCCATTTTCCCAGTTGTATGCCTGATTAAAATTTCTGTCAGGACAAGAACTATGTCTTCAACTTGAGATATTGCTACGAGTCCTGGACTCTTCGAGATGCAGCTGCAAACAAGCTTCAGGACAAGAGATTGAACATGATGAAAAGGGATCTCGGCTACCTGATGGTGAACCGAGAGAATAATGGGAAATCCAATAGCTAGTCTTTCTCGAAAAGTTTCTTCCGGTAATGTAATGCTAGCAAATGTAGGAACCAAAGGAATATGTATACCTGGATCCCAATCAACTAGACGCTCAGCAAATTTCTCCATGATATGATCAATCTTTTGTGCTTCACCAGACAACTGAAATCCTTGTAGAAAGGTTCTGATAGTCTCATCAGTCTCCATATCTGGCTTCCTTGGAACTACTGACAGAATGACAACCGCATCTACACCCTTCAAGCAATTGGCCCACTGATCTTGGCAAGTGAAGTCCAAAACCTGGGAAGAGATATTGCAGTAGCTAAAATCAGCAGCAATTCCTTTCACATTAGCAATATCATAAAGGTTCAAGGTTGAAGCAAGTGGTTTCATCTTGATTAGGAGAGACAATGGCAGACCAATTCCTCCTGCATCATCAATCTTCCCAGTAACAGATAAATCGATTGAAGGAATTAGACCAGAATTTCCAATGCGTAGAGCAGGACCTACAGATTCACTTGCAGCAACAGAATCAACAAATAGTGCAGCTTCAGAGGGTTCAACAATAGAAGGTTTGCTTTCAAGCCAAGAAGTCGAAGAATCATATGCATCAGTACTCGTGCATTGTTGCTTTGCATCAATTGAAGTCTGAACCTCAATAGAGTCGGATGTTTGATTCACCTCTGGTAAAGACTTTTTTACTGTCAGAACATCACCATGGCTAATGTGTCTTGTGGTTGATGGCATGTTTTGCTTGATGCTCCGGACAGAAGCTATGGTCCTGTTTTGATGCTCACTTGTCAGTGAGTGGAGGACCAATCCCTCCATGGTTGTACACTGAATTTGGCACCTGCGACACCAACTCATACTTCCAAGCTTCCTCACGGGCACTTCATCAAACACTTCCGGTTCAATCTCTTCTTGCTGTTGCATACTCTGATATTGTTGCTGTGGAGGTTGTGCATTTTGGGGGTTTCCACAGAAATTAGGGTTTCCAAAGGAATTATGATTGTAGCTATGGACATGTTTGTTAATAGTAGCTACTGGTGAATCATGATGATCGACCGTTGTTCCCATTGGATTAGCAACAACAACTCGTCTAATTTGAGATAATTCTTTCAAAGCTCGATCAAATTTAGAATGGAGATGATCGAATCTACCTTCCAAAGCCTGCAGTCGATCCTCGCCACTGAAATGAACTCGAGTCGGTGGAGATCCATCAAGAGATCCATGATAGCTCCTGCTCCTGCTCCAGCTCGAATCCATTGGCTCTGATACCAATTGATAGGATCCAAATTGGGATCCATCTGAAACTTGATGATAGTTGAAGTAATTTGACATTTTGAAACAAATTGAAGAAGAAATTCAATGACAGAGAGGATTGGGGAAGAACCACATCTGTGTATTTAAAATTGGAATTGGTGGAAAAGGGGAATACAAAGAAATTTGGAATGTAAAGATGCAGAATACAACAATGAAAGAGAAGAAGTAGAAGAGTTACTCTAACAGAAACTAGAAAACGAACATACAAATTCTCCGATCCCCTTTCTACTCTTCTTCCTCTTATTTATAGCCTTTGGGGAAGCTTGCTGGACAAGCTTGACGGTTGGTAACCGACTTGCTGGGCTGGCCTCACTGCTGAGCTGTCCCAGTGGTTGAATTCCTTGCAAGAGCAACCGATTTAGCTGCTGAGCTGGCAATGATGTCTAGGAGTATGAGTAGATGTATATTCCTACTGAGGAGAGCTCGAGTGTATGCTGATCTCAGGATTCTCATGCTATCTGTTACTGAACTTGTATACTTGAATGTTCAGATATCATTGCAGGCTTCCCTTCTGCATATGCAAAGAAGGAAAAGTGAAAGCCTCTACACTGAGCCAAACTACTGCCACTCACTATACTGCCATACTGAGCCAAGCTTACATACAGGTTCTTATCAAAAAAACAGTACGGCACGAGATGGACACGGTGTCACGTACACGACACTGTATTTTTTGCTTGTGTTTGGCATGGTTACGACAGGGACACGGCGACCGTTTTGGATGGTAGAAATTAGGCCCAAATTATGAAAGAGAGAGGTAAGCATCAAAATCTGAAATCAACACCTAGCGATAAAACGGAAATAAATCCGAAGTACAAGAGTGAAAATAATAAGAACGACATGGCCTTGAAAGAACATAGCGAGAAAAAAAAATCTGGACGTTGACCATCCAGTGGCAAGCGAGCGCCACGGTGCATGAGACTAATATGAGAAGGCACTACACGGACACAGAAACACTGGCATTCCGTTGATTGTTGCCTGATCTCGTGTATTTTGGAGTATATGTAAAACCAGTACCATAACATGGTCATGCACTGACACTGAACTTCCGGGATTTTCGTTGCATATGTGCTTCAAAGCCTCTTAGCCTTATTTCTAGGGAAGGTTGGCAGCTCAAAAGAGTACTAATCAATTTCCTTTTGGATTTCCTCAACCTCTTACCCTTATTTCTAGCGAAGGTTGGCAGCTCAAATGAGTAGTAATCAATTTCCTTTCGCATTTCCTCAATGGAAGATGTTTTGTTTTAAAATCTGTTATTTTGTTCTCTCCAAATGCACCAAAAGAATGCTGAGTGTGCACAATATTAGCATAGCCTATTGTCATGAAGAATAAGTGACATCCTGACCAACGGTCAAATAGACTGAGTTCCAGTCAGCGCCTATTGTCATGAAGAATAAATGACATCCTCACCAACATTCGAATAGACTGAGGTCCAGAATTGAATTTGAAATAATTTTAAAATTGTCCATATGTCTGAATGAATGGACATTGAAGGAAAATTTATTCACGCGAGTTTGTTGCACTTTAAGAGAACGCAAAAATTTATGGCAAAGTTGAGTAGTGAGCCAGACCTTCCATCTCTTCGGGATCTAACTCCTCTCATCCAATTGGAAGTCACATGATCTCACTTTTTGTCACTTGTTTCTGGCTTTCAAATTTATTTCATCTCTCTTTTCAACCCGGTGTCCCACTTCAATCTTTATTTTCCAGCTTCAAAAGTTGTATATTTCGGTTGTTATTTTGACCAGATAAGAACTTTTCAATCAGCTGAAATTTGGTAACATAAAATAATTCACTATTGTTTGGATTGCTGTGCATGGTCTTGTTAACACAATTTTTATGCTTGATTTTCTTCACCATGGAGTGAACACGAATTGATTGTTTCAGGGGAGGATTCGGAACAACCTGAGTGTTGCGTCCCCTTCTGGCAAGGGAAGAAGTAACAAGAATGGCTTCGGGAGCAATGGTGGGAGCAAGGAAGCGTATCTTAGATCATCTTCATGTTCCAGTTCGTCCCTGTTATAGTTTTTCTAGTTTTTCACATGTAAGATCTGATCACGATTCAGAAACAAGGGTTCAATCTTTTGTTGATCGTAAGGAGGAATGGGCTTCAGTTTTAATACCGAAAGAGGATATGTTCTACTTCTCAGCCAACCAGCGTTTTCGACAGCCAGTTTCTATCAATGGCATTGGGAATGCGAGATCAGAGCTTCTTCATCCACTGGGGGTCAGATGGTGGTCACAGTCCATTCGTGCCGCGTCGACAGCCGCAGCCGGACAACCTGTAATTAGTCATGCGAATGAGGAGAAAGAAGATCAAAACCCAAAAATGGTAAAGGAGGCATCGCCAGAGGAATGCGATCAGGCAGTGGAAGGCCTGAGTACTGCAAAAGCGAAAGTGAAGGCGAAAAAGCTGCAGGAATCTCAGAAAACTTCCCAATCAATCATTCAGAAGGTCTGGGCTACAATCATGGGGATAGGTCCTGCTTTGAGAGCAATTGCTTCCATGAGCAGGGCAGATTGGGCAGTAAAGTTACGCCATTGGAAGGATGAGTTTGTATCGACAATGAAACATTATTGGCTTGGCTTGAAATTACTGTGGGCGGACATAAGGATTTCGTCTAGACTAATGCTGAAACTTGCTGGTGGGAAGAGCCTCTCTAGAAGGGAGCGGCAACAACTGACCCGCACTACAGCTGATATTTTCAGGCTGGTCCCTGTTGCAGTATTTCTTGTAGTTCCCTTCATGGAGTTCCTGTTGCCAGTGGCATTGAAATTGTTTCCAAATATGTTGCCATCTACTTTTCAGGACAAGTTGAAAGAAGAGGTATGCAATTCTGTCCTTTGACTATATATATGGGAATTTATTTTTTGGGTACTTCGCCTATGAGCAAGTCTAAGGGTTATTGTTAATAAGGATTTTTTTGGGTAAAGCGTACTTTCCATCTTGTTATTGGACACTATCTATTTTGAAGAAGTTTTACTTTATACTTGCTTTATTACAAAGTCTTATTACTTCTCTAATGAGGTTAAAGGCTGATTAAAGTTTCTTGCACAATGAACCTGTAGGAAGCATTGAAAAGGCGACTCAACGCAAGAATAGAATATGCAAAATTTTTGCAGGATACTGTGAAAGAAATGGCGAAAGAGGTTCAGGTCTCACGTACAGGGGAGGTCAAACAGACAGCAGAAGATCTTGATGAGTTTTTGAACAAGGTATACTGAAATTGATCTAAGATTCTGATCAGTTTGCACACCTTCTGTTGCCTGTTATGTTTCCTAAAATAAAGGTGTAATCAGGTCAGGACTGGTGCCAATATTTCAAATGAAGAAATTTTAAACTTCGCAAAATTGTTCAATGATGAACTCACGCTGGACAACATTAGCAGGTAGAGCAGTTATACTGGTTACTTCTTTAATTATTCCCTTTTATATGTTGAATTTCTTCTCTAATACAATTGGATGCAGGCCAAGATTGGTTAACATGTGCAAGTATATGGGAATTCCACCATTTGGGACAGATAAATACTTACGCTTCATGCTCCGGAGAAAATTGCGCCAGTAAGTATGATTCATGTCAGAAGTCTTTGTTTTAAAAGTAGACTCAAATCTCATAATAGTCCTTATTTATGATTTATCTTATCTTGTTTCAAATTTCAAATAAGATTGATATCGTTTAGAAGTGCATTGAAAGCTCATAGTAGTGTATTTTTTTTCGGAAGAGGAATTAAAATCCACGATGAACCTCTAAGGCATGAACCATTTTTAATTCTCCTACTCAACATATATAGTATACCTCCAAACTCTGTGTTAGTTCCAAGATTGCCGTCTCTAAATGTATCCGAAAGAGGCTTTTGTGCCTTTCAACCAGGGACGGATGCACTTACATAGGAGTGGGGCTCAAGTCCCCAATGGATCATTCGGGGGAAAATAATTTGTATGTATTTGTCCAAATTTTGCCAAAACATATGTATCATGACCCCTACTGTTGTCATTGTTAAAGGCTAGTTCAGTTGGTAAAGTAGTTAAATAATGTATTTTTGTAGGTCTCGAGTTCGAACGATCTCAAACACACTTGGGTTAGATTTTTTATTTTTTTTATCAAGCCCCCGCTCACTTTTTTCTCAAACCCCCACTAAATCCTCTGTATTCTCCCATGCTTTCAACTGCATCCAAATCTCACAACAGTTTATCATGTCTCTAAATTCATCTTAAATTTCTAAATGACATTTATCGTAAAACTAGGGATGGTCTTTCTTCATTGCATTGTACTATTGTAGCTTGTTTGGGAAAGATACTTTTATCATATTCTTGTTCATGCCTGTGTTTGGATCTCATTATTTTTTAGTTTACTTTTGGGCTGCTGACTTGTTGTCTCTGATATCTTCTGCCTTATGATTTCATTTTTCTCTCTTTCATTTTCTTCATAAACAGTGGAATTCTGATCTTTTTGATCATGATTTGGTATTATATTTGTGTTTCTGAGAAAAACTGTTGCTTCAATTTTACGTTAGTCTTCCCCCCCTCAGTTTTGAATGATCTTGAAGCATTTCACATAATAGACTTGATAATTGTCTGAAGGGCTTCTTATATACATGGTTCATGCAGAATAAAGGAGGATGATAAAATGATCCAAGCAGAGGGTATAGAATCACTTTCAGAACAGGAACTTCGGCAAGCATGCCGCGACAGGGGCCACCTTGGATTACTTTCAAAAGAAGAGATGCGCCAACAGGTAATCAGTATTTTTACACTTAAAAGTTAAATTTTCAACTCAAATGTATTTGGTTTTGCCCATTCCAGCTCATTCTTACACCTTAACAATCATGGCACTCGAAATATCTGAAGGCCTATATTCATGTACATTTATATGTTTATGCTACCATATGTAAATATCCTAGTCCAAGTGCAATTGTGAGGTATGTGAAAACTTGTTGACGTGTTTTATATTGGTGTCAATTCATAATGTCGTATTTAATAATAGAGATAGATCAAGTATCCCAAAATAATCATAACAGTAAAGAGAGATATTCCAAGCTTTCTCCCATTAGAATGGTGTTTGGTTATTGAGCATAATAAAGTTCCAAACAAGATTTGACGAAGTTTTAAGCTCGGCCGTCAGCCTGGCATCAACCCTCTATGTTGGTGCCAAGTTTCTAGCCAAGGTAGCTATATGCAGGAGAGGATCGTTCCATAAAATCTAGATGACCAGTTGGCAGTTAGGCAGACCTACTTTTTAGATACAATTTAAGCTCATGCAACCAAGGAACACTCTCCAAGTTCCCCTAGACTATAAAGCGTCTAGATGAAGAGGTAAGATGAATAACAACCTTTCAACCATAAAAACATGTATCAAGGAGGAACAACAGTAACAAATTGTATTCGTAAAAGATAAAACATAGATAATGTGAGAGGAAGGCAAGAATTTCTTACAAGAGGTCCCATCACAGAACTCAATTATTCCTTGAGCTATTAAGTTTCCCTGAGAAAGTCCAACTATGTTGTAACCTCCACTTAGTTATTTCATTTCCTTAACCTATCAATTCATTAAAGGCATTGAAAAGTGAAGTCATAAGAGAGACGAGACAAAGTAAACAAGAAATAAGCAATTCAAACAATTTACCACCTTTGCACATGCGATATCAGTCTGTTCCTCCATGGTTTAAACTGTATTCTATAATATCTTGTATTATATTTTTATGTCAAAAGTTTGTATATCGTTTTTATGGATCCTTTACAAAAATATAACCACCGCACTCAATTTTCAATTTATAAAGGTGCAAGACTCCTGTATGGGGTACTATATGCTTTAAACATATATCATCTAATGTAAAGGTATTATCAGTAGACAAATGAAAGATTAAAGATGCAACTCCTTTTGTTTTGGACATGATGTAGGTCAAATAACTGGAGTTTGTTCTTTTTAAAATTTTGCGTGAAATTTACTATTTGGATGCTCACAATTCTGCATGTTCTTATCCAGTTGCGAGACTGGTTGGATTTGTCTCTCAATCGCTCTGTACCATCTTCTCTCCTTATACTTTCCAGGTAACTGAATTTCTGATTTTTTTCTTCTTCTGATAATTACTTATTTGCAATATCTATAATTTAATGTGTGTTCCAGAGCATTCACTGTATCTGGGAAGTTGAGACCTGAAGAGGCTGTCGTAGCTACACTGTCATCTCTACCAGATGAGGTTGTTGATACTGTTGGTACTGGATTGCCATCTGAAGATTCTGTATCAGAGAGGAGGAGGAAACTGGAGTTCCTTGAAATGCAGGAAGAGCTTATCAAGGTAACACCTATGATGCCCTTGAAGTATTTTGTTTTATATTATAAGCTCTCTACTGCAAGAGCAGAAGCAAATATAGAATATCTAAGGCATATACATATTACATGTCTTGTAGTGTTGATAAGAAGCAATGGATTCTCGGTTTTACTTCTCAGAACCTGTGTCTATATTCGTTCGAGAAGCATTGGGTTCGCTTTTTTTACTTCACAGTCCTCGTGTTCTATACACTCTCTTATTACCCATTCCTCTTTTTCTACGAATTTTGGAGCAAATGACTAGAACATGAGTACAATATTAAAATTATCATAAGGTAATAGAGAATTAATATTACTTTACATAAAATGTGCATCCTTGATTCTCTGTGCGGCTGTGCCACAAGATTCCTGTGAATGCTGGGTATGGGCAGGGTCAAGATGTATGCTGCCTTACCCCCAATTTATGAAGAGGTTGTCTCCGCAACTTGAACCAGCATCGTCCAGGATGCAAGAGCAAAGCCTTATCGTTATATCAAAGTGCACCCCTCAAAGTTACTTCACATGAGGTCCGAAAGTTAGCAATGATATAACATTAATTCTTTCTCAAGGGTTATTTCATGCAAAACCACTTATTTTGCAAATTATTCAACTTTAAAGTTAGTCTTCCTCATGGTGAATAGAGAGGAAACTGTTGAATCATCACCAACTACCTAGATCCACTCCTTTGTATGAACCATATTTCCATAAATTAGTCCTGTTTGTTTAAGATATTTCTTCTGTTTATTTCAACCCCATGTGGACTTTTAACTATTATGACAAGAACTTATTTTCTTTGTTCTTGATTAGTCTAGGCATTAAAAAATTGAACTACATGAAACCCCATATAGTTTCATTTCTTTAAGATTACGCCATACCATTGTTTTCTTTCCAGCCATCTGTGTTTTAGTAGAAATTTTAGTTTAGGTCAGCTAAATGACCAAATCACCCCAACTTAATTGTTTTTATTAAAAACATTTTTAAATATATTTTTTCAAAAATTAAACCATCTTGCCAGTAAGTGGCGATCGGTTTGGGCCGGCCGGCCATGGCCTCCTTCCCTCCCACTCTTCCACTACCCATTCCACTTCCATGGCAACAAGGGGGGTGGAGGTTAGAGAAGAGGGGGAGGACAAGGGGGGTGGCGGAGCCATGGTTACTACTGTGCAACTGGAAGGATGGAGAAGAGCGAGGAGGGGGCAGCCTTACGCGACTACAGATGCCCCTCCGTTCTCATCTTCAAAAGTGGAGTAGTCCATAACTGCACTGTGCCTCTCCCCTCTCCTCTTATACTCACCCTCCCCTCACCGCCGCTTGTCACAAAGTATTAGGGTTGGTTTTTAGTTTTTTCAAAATTATATATAAAATAATTTTAATTCAAAACAATTAAGTTTGGTGTCATTTGATCATCTTCCAGCTGAACTAACTGTTTTACTAAAAAATAGACAGTAGTGTTGGTTCAAAACAATTAAGTTTGAGGTCATTTGATCATTTTCCAAGCTGAACTAACTGTTTTTACTGAAAAATAGAAGGTGGTGTCTGATTCCGAATTTTGTAGCATACTAGTTTGAAAGCTCTAATTCTTCTTTTTAAAGATGTAAACACTAAAAAGGAGCATTGTCAGACAAGGTGGTGGAATATTTTCAATCATTAGGACATTGTTTTAGTACTATATATGTTACATTCCGGCCCACAGGCCCGCCAGGACATGGCCTGTGCATGGACTATATATGTCACCACTTGTTGCAGAGTATTAGGGTTGTTTTTTGTAAGTTATATTTAAAATAATTATGATTCAAATCAATTAAGTCAGGGGTCATTAAGTCATTTCCCAAGCTAAACTGACCCAATGCTTGTGGTGTGCTTGGATCTGGGGAGAAGGCAGTGGAGTCATGCCTTTGGGGTGGAGGAGGGGGGTTAAATGTGGGTTGTAGTGGATGACACGCAGTGGCTTCGGCTTTAATAGCAGGAAATGAATGTAGACTGAGACCAGAGTATTTCACAAAAAAAGAACCTTGATTTTTACACAAGAAAAATTTACGTTATTATGTAACTGTGACAGTAAAGGCAACATTAGGAGAGGACATGGATACTAACTTTACACATCGACACAAGCATGGGTTCTCTGACACTGCAAGCCTCCAAACTCTAGACATGAATCAGCTTTATATATATGTGTATTTTTGCAAATCTACATATACTTAACATTCTACATTTATGTGTGGTTGAGTTTGTGTTTAGATACCTTTTCTTTTCATCTTATGAATATTTTTATAATTCATAAAGTGCGGCAAGTTTGTACGTCTAAGCAAGTGTCGGACACTAATGGACATGTGTGTTGTGTTGGACACTGATTGACCATGGATTTTTGGAGGGAGAACTGTCCTCCATATCATAGGTGATTTACAAGATATACCTTTAGTGCATAAGGGGGCTTAATGCATAATATTAGTTTGTTGCACAATTGTGCTAATAGTTTATAACAGGGATGTTCATGTGCTATGGCTTTAACTTTTATCAAATGTGGAATTGTTAAAGCCTTGTGCAATATGTATTCTAGCTGTAGTTGACGATATTCAGATCTGAATAATCTGATAACTGATAGTAACATATCTGGACCAAGGTTCGCATTATCGTATTGGAATCGGTGTCGGACCCTTCCTATAAGTATCAAGATCGGTATTATCGGCGGTTTCGGATCAGAGTATTGTATTTTTGGTATCAAAAAGAAAATAATAATTAATAAAATTAATATATATAACACACACATTTATGCGTAATTTTAAGTATTTTCTATGTTGCTTCTTGGTACTTTTGAAATTGAGTGAAATGATAGTCTCCCTTGCTAATTGGTTTACCTGCGATAAATAAGTTTTCTTCGTTCTGCCTTGCTGATTGGTCTTTTTTCGTTCAATTTTGGTAGCCAAATTGACTTGGAATGAGATTCCAATGTCAGTAACAGTTTGTATCATTATCAGATCGGGACGTGTCAAACTGTATCGGTATTGGTATAGGCATTGGCCGTATCGGATCGGTATCGGCCGATACTGCAAACTATGATCTGGAGTAGGAGATCTATTAGTAGTGCCCATGGTTGACTCATTGACTTATACAAGTAACTAGCATATTCTTTTAGCAACAGTAGTTGAGTTGTCATGTTCATCTGTCTGTGTCTCTCTCCCTACCTAGATTTTATATAAAGTCAAGAATTGTTTAAGTGGCTATCTTAGCTTACAATACATCATGATGGGGATCAACAATCATTTCTGGTTATTCTATGACAAGCAGCCATGCACTTGGAGTTGAAAAGCAGAGCATGTGTACTACCTAGTCACCCGGTGTGTTTGACAAGTCCAGAGTCTAAAAGTTCCAGGATACAAGAGAGGTCAAACTACCATGGGTGTCTTGATGGTGGTTTAACATCATTATTTTTATGACTTGTTCTTTTAGAGTTATATTATACTTTTCTGTTATTTTGTTTATGGTTGAATATAACTTCTAAACAAAATTACAGAAATGATGTCAAACCATCTTGATTGTTATTTTATTTAGGCTAAATTACAACTTGATACCCTCAACTATTCAAAATTTTCAACTTGATACCCTCAACTTTGATAGCTACTAACTTAATACCCTAAACTATTGTAAACTTTTATTTTGATACCCTCCGTCAGTCAAACTGAACTTTTCGGTTAAAAAAGAAAAAAATAAATACATATTTCCTAAAATACACCCCCTCCTACTCCCTCCCCACATTCCAGCCCCCTCCCCCCCTCCCCTCCGGTGGCACCCCACCCCCCCCCCCCCCTTCCAACACCCCCCTCCCTCGCTCCCTGTGCCCCCCCGCGACCTTCGCCCCCGCACACTCCCCCTGCCCCCATGCCCCTCAGCGACCCCTTGCGATACCCTGTCGCCCCCCGCGCCACCCGTGGACCCCCGTGACCTCCGCCCCCATGCCGTCCAGCGCAGCCCCCCGCCGCTGTGCACCTCTGCGATCCCCCGCCGCCCCCTCCGGTTGCACATCCCGCCGCCCAGCGACCCGCGCGGTTCCCCAACGGCTGGCCCACGACACGTGCTGCTCCTATTGTCGATGCTTGTTGCTTCTGTGATCGCTGTTGCAACACCGTGTCGGAGAGGCGGGGGGGGGGGGGGGGCTGCGAAAGAGAAGGGGAGAGAGAGAATGAGAGAGGGATAATTGTGTCATTTTCTGTTTTCGTTTTAGGGGGAGGGTATCAAGTTGACGCTTATCAAAGTTGAGGGTATCAAGTTGAACATTTGTAATAGTTGAGGGTATCAAGTTGTAATTTAGCCTTTTATTTATTTATTGTTTTGTTTATTATGATTTAACATAATATTAAAAAAATAACAGAAATGGTTATCTTGTTTTGTTTATTATTCTTGTACTTTTCTGTCACTGTTTTGTTTATTGTATTTGTAATCGGGCGATTAGTCGGCCTTTTAAACTAATTTTAATAACACTGGGAGGGTTAAAGGAATATTTTTTGAAATTTGATTGTTCCAACAGTGGGGGTGTCTATATTGTTTTTTGGCATGAAACCCTAACCCAATGGTGTGAAATATTCTTCATAACATCCTTCTTTCTCACTTCAAAAAATTCATCCCCACCACACTTTGCACAACGGAATACCATTAACCTAAATCCAAAATTCCAAAACTGCAATTCACCTTTCAGACTAACCCTAAATGCGTCAAATCCTTACATAATGCCACGCTTCCTACTCCTATAATATAAACACTAGACTCCTAGCAATTTCTGAAGATATAAATTCTTGAGGATTGTTCAGATTGGTGAACATCGTTCTTGATCATTTGGAAGTACATCATTGGGGGGCTGTGAAAGAGCATTTACTGAAATTGGTCCAGATCTTTGGTTTTGATGCTTTTATTCGATTATAAGAAATTTTGGCAACTTTTCTGCATAATTTTAAGTTTTATTGGTTATAGGTATTTGGTTGATTGGAGCTTATCTACTTGTGAATAGTATCATAATTTTCTTTGCTTGATTAACATACATTGCAATCAGAATAATTTATATTTGGTCCTACTGTCCTGAACATGGATAATGGGAAACGTTGTAAATGTCCTACACCTGGACCCTTTTCTTGCCTACAGGATTACTGTATTATGTTGTATGTGCATAAATTTGTGAGAAGGATGCTAACTTGTGTACTAAATATTATACAAAAAGCTCGTCTACTCTAGTCTGCGAGATGGGCATGGGCTATAGTAGGTATTATACCAAATCCCGTCTATTCTATAGCTGCCTCAGCCAGGAGTCTGACGTTGGCTTAGATGAGGGTATGATCTATATGTCAAGGGGCATTGCATGTATAAATTGACATTTCTTTTGTGGAGCCTTCTTGAATTGAGAGTTGTGAAATAACTGGTTTTATAGTGGTATACATAATTTCTTGGATAACAACAATGTTGATGTCATTATTAGTATTAGTTAGACAGTTCATTTGCTTTCTTTAGCTATTTGGATCACGTCTTATTCTTTGCATATTCATTTTTTAAGGAGGAAGAGAAAAGACAAGAGAAGGAGGAGAAAGCTAAGTTGAAGGAGTCCGAGACTAGTGAGGAGGATGCTGCTTTGAAGGAGATGATTGGTCCTACTGCTCTGGAAGCAGAGGAGTTAGCAAAGGCCAAAACACTAGAAAAACGAGAACAAGTCTGTGAAATCAGCCGCGCATTGTCTGTTCTAGCTTCAGCATCTGTAAGGCCTGAAGTTTAATCATGTTTTTGCCCCTTTTGCTTCATCACATTATCTCAATCATGTGAATTTAATCTGAGAACTTATATAAGGTTTTACTAACTTGTGCAGTCAGTCAGTAGGGAGCGGAAGGAGTTCCTGAGCCTTGTTAACAAAGAGGTAATTTTTGTCTTCCCTTGAAAATTGTTTCAATCATTATCTACTTTTTGTCAAGTATGGAAGTGAGACTACATCTCTTGTTCTCTATTATGAGTTTTTTTTATTTATAATTTTGTTAATGTGATGGTTTTTTCAACATTCAAGTCTCTGAGGATGTATAACCTATTGCTCAATTCAGATCGAACTTTATAGAACTTTGCTTGAGGAAGAGGGGACTAATGGTGAAGAAGAGGCTAAGCAGCTATACAGAGCTGCTACAGAGAAACGTGACCACGCTGCTGAAATAGCTGGAGACGACAAGGTGTCATCAGCGCTATTTGATAAGGTATGAATTCCTCAACTTCTGAAGTTCTTATTCCTTTCATTTTGAAATCCAGCTGCAGAAATTTTTAGACAGTACTCATGCTATTCTATCAGCAATCACTTTTGTTGCTGCTGTACTTCCCCTTATTAGTTGATCAATGGAGCATCTTAAGCAGTATAGATAATTCAATGCACACTTAAGCCATCACCTTAACTGATGCAAATGGAGTTACTAGTTTCCAGGAACTTCACAATCTGTTTATTCATCAAAGTTGGCCACCAATTTTTTTGCTTCAGCCCTCTTATGTCATAGTGCACAAGGATTTCATTGATATGTAGCAAAGTAGTTTTATGATGTCATCGTTATATTTGTGAAGTAGATGTGAGTTCTTGAATAGAAACTGATTTGGAATCCACAAAGTAACAACTCTATTCTGCCAAAATTAGGTTGATGCAATGCTTCAGAGACTTGAAAAAGAGATTGATCAAGTAGATGCTAAAATTGGTGATAAATGGAAACTTCTTGACAGGTAATTACTGCTTTTTGTTTGTTTCATCTTCTTAGCTAGCATAACAATACTTGGAGGTTCGTTTATGTAAGTCTTGCCTGGGTTTTGGTCCTTGCAGTCAACTTATGATTTTTTTTTTATGGTTCGTAAATTTTTATACTAGTATCTTTAACAATTAAAGTAATCTTTACTTATGCAGTCCACACACAGCATGCAATGAGCATCTTGCTTTGTAAATAGTCGGGTTTTAATCAAACTTTGAGAACGTATTTTGTTTATTTGTTTTTTCTTTAATAAATGAGTATAAGATAAATATCTGATTTTTTTTTTTTGTGATAATGTGTAGATTATTCATGTAATACTGTTTCAATTCGGTCTGAACCCTACATGGTAAAGGCCTTGTTACTGGTTTAGTACATTTGAACTCTAAAAGTTACTATTTACACTGTGTTAAATGTTTTATATAAGTGCCCGTTTGTCAACCGGAAACTACATGAAAGTTAGAAACTTAGACTACATGAAAGTTAGAAACTTAGTTTCTTCTGAGTATCTAAAAGTAAAGGAAGTAGGTTTCAGAACTAAAAAAGTTGCTTGTTCACTAGAAAGTAAATAAGGAAACTAGAGCAAAATGATAGCGCATATATATATATATATATATATATATATATATATATATATGGACGGGATATTGCACTAAGACTTATTGCACCAAACTCTCAGCCACACATTTTTTTTGAATCGTGTGGTTAATAAAGCATGATGACGTGACGGCAATTTTAAGGGATGCTTTATAACCACACGATTCAAAAAAAATGTGTCGCCGAAATTGTTTGGTGCAATACCCCACCCCATATATATATATATATATATATATATATATATATATATATATATGGTCCTTCTACAATACAAGCATGTATCGATACATCCCATACAATTGCATTATAAAATTGTGAAAGTACAAGAAAGCCCTTCTAATCTGGACCATTGGATCAACAATCAATGGTTCCGATTTTGCTTGTATCGATACACATTTGTATTTAAGAATTTTCATATATATATATATATTTTATATGGCCAATATGAATTAGTTTGGACCACTTTATTAGATAATAATTATTATTAGCCCCACTAGTTTCTTGAGTTACCATTTGGGATGGAAACTAGATTAGCCTCTAGTTTCCATTAACGCTGATGTGGCATGAACTTCCAAAACTTAGTTTCCAACAACCAAAATACACATCAAATGGAAACTAGGACGGCTTTCCATGCTACTACTTTTCGGTTGTCAAACAATCCCTACAAGTTTGGGATTGACTATATGAACCCTTTAGTTACTTCCGTCCTGTTAAGAGCCATTTCCTCTATAACATAGCAAATAGCATATCCTCTTTCACAGCCTCAATCCAAGTTCATTTCGCCTAGCCTTGTTTTGGTTGCACTTTTCACTAAGATTCTACCCCTCCTAACTGGTGCATCTGTAGTTGATCTTTTGCTGCTCATACCCAAATATCTTCAGACAGGTTTCTGCCAACCTTGGTTAGTGCTACCTCTAACTAGCACAAGTACTCTTATCTATTACCCCCATCTTTCTCTAGTTAAATGTAGAGGGGGTATGGAATATGGATGAACAAATTGCATCTTTTAAAGTTTGGTATCCAAAATTTATATGGCCAATGGATGGAACAATATTTAAATGTTTTCAGGGTTGTCAAATGAACAAGTTGTACGCCAAATTTTGTATTTGGCTTACTTTTCTGTTTGATAGGCTTGCTTGGTTGCTATAGTTTATTACAGAGCTTATTTTTCAAACTTGTGGTACACTAATAGTTAGCATTAGCATCATATTGAAAACTGAACATCTTATGACATATAAGACTAATTATTATTTTGTAACTTATGTAACAGTCTTCGATGCACACAATCATCTCGAACTCGGTTCAACATTTTGGTGTATTTCTGTTGTTAATATCAAGTTCTTCTTGATCACCAGATAGACTTGAAATTAGAAATCAGCTCTAGGTATGCTTGGGATAATTTCGAACCAAGCTTGAACTGTCTAAAGCACGGACAAACTTGGCTCATATACATCCTAGGTGTTTTCAGGTTGCCTTTGGCCCTGCAATGATCTGAAATGACTGACTGGCATTGATTTCTGCCAAATTTCTAAATCTTAAACAGAATGGTTGACCAGAACTTTCAGCATGCAGCATGTAGCCTATAATTGTCGCTATGTTACACATTCCTGATTCTGAAATTGTTTATTACACGCAAGTCCATTTCCTTTCAAAGATTCCAATTTTTGATGATATGTTTGCTCCCTTAGGGATCATGATGGGAAAGTGACCCAAGAAGAAGTTGCCACTGCGGCCATGTATCTTAAAGACACCTTAGCAAGGGAGGGTGTCCAAGAGCTCATCAGCAATCTTTCTAGGGATCCAGGTCAGTATCAAAGCCTTCACAATGTTTTGGGCATGCTTCCCACTGAACATATTTGGTTAAGGCTTTCTTGATTTTTGATATGCAATTATCTATTTATTGCAACAGAGGGTAAGATTCTTGTTGAAGACATAGTCAAATTGGCTTCCCAAGTTGATGATGAATCCAATGCTGATGAAGCTGAAAGTAGATAAGTTGTTGGAAAAGAGAGCCTATTGAGTCCTTTTTTTTTTCTTTCGGCCAATGGTGGAGGTATATAAATAAGCTTGTACATGAGTTGGGTGCTTTCATTGTGCCCATGCTTTGGCTAACCCCCTTTGATTGCTCTATGCTGGTGGATGTACCACAGAAACTGGAGCTCCAGAGCCGATGCCTGTAGTTAAGCATTGTATTCCAGAACTTTGATTCCTTTTTTGCTACGTGGGATCATAGGGAGATAGGGGAGACAGATGAGTTTGGGGTAAATATTTGTCACTGCAGTAAAGTACGGATAGTTTACGTTACAAAATGACTTTTATGATGTACTGCTTATAATGTAACAATTCATAGATGGACTTCCATTATAAAAGCTATATTTCTAATACTTAAAACCTCCATTACTCTTACTTCAGAAATTGGTTATCATGCAAAACTTAGTTGAATTCATTGATTTATGGCAAAGGCAATACCTGGGAGCATCCGTTAACATCTGAGGCTTGGTTTTGCTGTATTGATGATCAATATTTATCCGAATTTTTTTAGAACATTTTGTAAGTTTTGATGATCAGGAGCTTCTAGCCTTGGTCCACTTCGGACTCTGGTTGCTACCTAGGCTCCAAAGGCTGTTGGTTCAACCTGGTTTGTGTCTGGTGTTTATTTTGGACCCTTCTGATGCCCTGTTGAATTCAAGATACCAGCCTTACCTTGATGTTGTCGTTCGTTTTGATTCATGTTTATGCATACTGTTGTCTGACATACAAATGCAAGTGATCATACCTCTCTCTTATGGGCTTTACCCCACTTGTAGAGCTTTCCCCCACTTGTAATGTTAAAGTTAAGAGTCAGGGGGAAATTTTTTGGATCACTTGGATTTAAATTGAATCATGTGAAAGTAGTCCCTGGTTCGGTGCTCTGGCTCTGGTGTTTGGTATGGTAAGAAGTAGAAGAAGAGTCCGTGGAGAATAATGAAAGTAGATAGGATCTGTTTTCTTAGAAGTTAATCAACAGAATATTTTCAGAAGTAAATGAATTATTATTATAAAACCATGAAAACAAAGCCAATTAGTCCAGCCATGAAGATAAGGCTGGTATCTTGAAAAACTAATAAAAATAATTCCATATAAATTAATAAAACCTATTTTTTTTCTAATGAAAAATTAATTAAAACGACTAGGTTGGTTCTAAAAAGGTGGGCATAAAAAAAATATTTTAAAAAAATTGAAAAATATATTATATAGTAGATAGCCTCTGTTGGGCCCAACACACAAGGAGGTTTGTTTGGTTCGCTGAACTGCCTATAGGAAGTGGCCAAAATTCGAAAGTCGGCGGCGACGTCGACACTTTCGCTGTTTGGTTCACGGAGGGAGGTGAAGGCGGAAATGGGTTGATTGGACAAGTACACCATGCCCCTGGAACTCCTCTCCTCTTTTACTACGTTCTCACTTGTTCAAAAAAAAAATCACGGTAGGCAGAAGTGGAGAAGTCGGTGGTGTCGGACAGAGCCGAGCGGCGGCAAGCGAGCGGAGGACTCAGCGTCGAGCGGGCCTCCACGAGCGGGAGGCAGCGGCTTCCATCCCAGCCAGTCGAGCAGTGTTCCTGAACCTCGAAGCCACGACCTTGACAACGACCCCAACCTCCATCTCCAGCCACGACCCCGACGTTGAAGTTCGTCGACCACGAAACAAGCGTGCAGCGTGCGACAGCGACGTCGAGCACCAGGCGGCGACGAGCGATCGAAGGCGGCGTCGACCTCCGAGACCTGTAGGAGAGAGAGGAGAGTTTAATAATAATAATAATAATAATAATAATAATAATAATAATAATAATAATGTGGGATTAAAAATTAATAGTTAATTTATATTATTTAATAATAATAATAATAATAATAATAATAATAATAATAATAATAATTAATACTTAACATTTTAACTCAAAGAAAAAAAATAATTTAATTGGAGGTATCCTCACTCTATTCAAAATTGGAAAACTATATCATTTTCAACTACAACTTTATTATAAATCAAACATAGGACTACAAAAGTTATACTTTCTAACTTACTTTAACAACCATCCAAAATAAAGAATGTATAAAATATGCGTAAGTATGACACGCATACACATTGTGCATACAAATTCTCCGTTGTCAAAATTTTTTATTATTTCGTTTTATTTCGTTGAATCAAATAGCCCCTTAACACATTGACAAATTACTTTAATATTATTCTTTTCAGAAAGCACGGACCAGCTCCTTTACTGCCCGGCCCCCACCCATCCATCCACCCACAGACACCCGGCCCCGGGGTTTCGAACCCTGGCCCTCCCTCTCCCTATTTTTGGTTGTCCAGCCTTTGGTTGGTTGAGCAGAAATGCTGATACGAAGAATTGATCATTACTACGTCTTAACTAAAAATATTGGATATTATTCATGCTTGGAAATGTTTTTAAAATGTTTGTTAATGTGAGTGCTGCATGAAGTTCATATTGCCTTCTTCTTGCCATGCGGAAGTTGGTGACTTTTGACGACAACTCATTTGTAGGGATAAGCATTCATTAATTCGGTTTCAACTTAATCGCCGAAGTTTAAATTGGACCGAAAATCGAATAAGTAAAATCAAAATCGAACCAAAATAACTCATAATCAAATCAAACCGAACTGAATTAAATTGATTCGGTTTTCGGTTTATTCGATTTTTCAATTTATTTATAATATATATATATATAAATTTTTATTCGATTCGATTTTCGGTCCAAAATTGCTCACCACTATTCATTTGTGTTCATTTGTGTTGGTTACAAAAGCTGACCTTGATGTCTATCAGTCTGACTAGCGAGCCAGCAACATATGGGCAGAACTGAGCCCTAGTTTACAGTGCAGTTTGCTGGGCAAGCAGCCCATGCGAGCCTCTCATGCCCATGGCTCGCAAATTCCTCAAAGGAGGTGGCAATGCTTCCGGAAAATAAGCAGGGAAGAGAGAGTTGCTCTTTGGAGGCTGACCAGATTGGTATGTGGGCATCCCTGTCTTGTCAGTGGGGTGGTTGGAAGTTGTAAATAACTGTTACGCTGGCTCCCTCAAGCTGAAATCTGTTGTACCCAAATATATGTTGAAAAAATATATTTCAAGAAATTAATTTAAAATATTTTAATTAATTTTTTAATGGATGTTTGATCGGAAGGGTGTGTCATTTTTAAATATTGTGTCTGTTCGAAATGGTATATTCCTTCCAATTAGGGACAGACCTACATGGAGGCAAGTGGGGGCAGTCGTCTCCACTGAATTATTGTTTTCCAGTTAAATTTCTATTCTTTTTATAAAAAAAAAAATTCATCAATTTTATGTTTTACCCCCTTCAAAATTTGTAATTTTTAATTTCTATATACATATTTACACCATGTTTTACTTTTTTCCTTCATAATTTTTAATCGAACAAAATTTTGATGTAGCGAACTTTAATTAACAAATTTTGGATTTTCTTTACATTTGAGGTTGACCCCCCTATTTTAAATTTCTGCATCCGCCCCTGCTTCCAACAGTGCATCTCTTTACA
This sequence comes from Iris macrosiphon, assembly GCA_036927795.1. NCBI lineage: Eukaryota > Viridiplantae > Streptophyta > Magnoliopsida > Asparagales > Iridaceae > Iris > Iris macrosiphon. Next base: position 163,528,759 of record JAYESA010000014.1, read on the forward strand.
TTTTGTGTCTTTTTATATTTTATAAAAATGTGAGTCATGTTAGTGTTTTGTTCACTGATTTTCAAGCATTCAGAGAGAGAGAGAGAGAGAGAGAGAGAGAGAGAGACTATCTTCATTGGTTAATCAGTTCCTGCGGTGTAAAGTACTGCTACTGGAGAAGAAGTACCGTTGAATTCTAGAAGACTAACGTCATTAAACCGTAAGCACCTGTGTGGGACAAATATTGTCTAAAGGACAATGAACCAAATTTAAGCATCGGTCTCGGTCAGATCATTTATTTAAATTATATTTTCAGATTCTAAAATACAGAATTGGAATTATTTTTACTAACAATATAGTATTCCAATCATGTTCTCTCTTTCATACAAATGTGGGTCCCACTAAGATATCATATTTGGGGGCAACATATCTTATCCGGTCTTCCTTTATCTATGTTTTATTTTAATATTTTTTTTCTTTCTCACTGCCGGCAATTATTAATAAAGGCTTAGCACTTGTCTTTGATGGCCCTTTCTGCTAGCTTCAACCAAGTTTATCTAAATATTTGTGAAATTTGTATATATTGCAATAGGAGAAATAGTTTTTATGTGCTTCAAAATTGACAAAATATATTTTAAAAATATAATTTATAAAATTTGTGTGCCAAAATCTAAAGGTGAAATGTAAATATGTCAAAAACGTATGAATGTTACAGTTTCGATGCCATTAGGATGATTTAGCCTAATAAGAATATGCTCTCTAGCTAATTTATGTCAATATGTTATAATCTGTTTTTGTGTCGAAGGAAGCGAATGTCCTTGTACTTTTGATAAAAGTGATTCAAGAATAGAAATTTGTTGCAATTTTTTTTCTTATATATACACCTTTCGTAAAATAAGACACATTAGACGATTGCATTAATTAAACCCTTTCGCAAAATATATTTTGATCAAAATGTTCCATCCCATTTACTAACCGTTTGGAGTGAACGTTAGTGACTGTTTAAAAATATATATCCAAAATATTCCTCCTCCCTCCCCATCCGCGCCGGCTGCGCCTCCCGGACTGGCCGCCCCAACTCTCCCTCTCCCCACTCCCCCTCCCGTGTACCCACCCGCCTGCACCCCCCCCCCCCCCCCCCCCCCCCTTCCCGCGCCCCCACCCGCACTACGCTGCCGTCGCCGCTGTGCCGACTTCGTCGAAGAAGGAAGAGGAATTTGTGGAGAGAGAGAGAGAGAGAGGGTGGTAGAGAAAGCGTGAGGAGAAGTTTTTTGCGTGAATATAATCGTCATTTGAAGTCTAATTTGATGTCTGTTAACAACAGAAATCAAAATGAATGTAAACTGAACCAAAATAAAAAAAGTGAGAGATTTTTTAAATTAGAAATATTTTTTTACAAAAATAATAATTTAAGAAATTTTTTTTTGTACTTTAACCGTTCTTGTTGCATCTGTCAACTAATACTAAACTCTAATTTGGTTGAACATCCATTACCTGTCTCAAATGCTTTTGATTCGATGGGAGGAGTCAAAAATGCCCCCAAAATTGTCGTTGCAACTAACAGATCTCCTACGCAACTTCCTGATTTTGTAGGATTTTGCTACTCATCAAATAATCCCAAAACAAAACTCGTGCTGCTTATTTTGATTCAAACCTTAGTTGGAAGTGGTTGGAACTATTATGTTATATGTTCGGTCACAGTCCATACAAATAAATTAGAAGAACAAACTTCTTGCTCACCATCAAATGTATAGTAAAATCCCTTGTACGACGACTATGAACTTAGACGTTCGGGATTGTTCTCTAGTATTGAATTGCGACTCGCCTCTTCTACCTAATAAAAAGACTAAATTATAACTTGAAATCTTCAACTATTATAAATATTCAACTCGATATCGTTTATTTTGATTGACGTCAACTTGATATTCTAAAATTTAATAATGACCAAATTATTTCCATTCCTCTCCTAGGGACGGAGTCAGAATTTTGGAATAGGGTGGGCTAGCTAGTAGTTACTATAAGATTCTAAAAATTTATGCCAAAAATTCGACAGATTTTTCTTTGTAAATTTGATAATTCGACAGAATTTTCTTTGTAAATTTATGCCTAAATTTTGGTAATGTTTACTAATTGATAATTTTCCACCAAATATAATTGCTTCCATCTATTTCAAAGATATACTATGCATTTCAAAAAAGAATACTAGGAAGCAAGAATCTGAAAATGAAAGCCAAAACATTGAGAAAAAAGTACTCTTGCACTCCAAGTTGTTAGGCACCAAGTAAGGTATGAACATTTGCATTTTCAGATGATAACTGAGCATCTTACTTGAACAACCAAGCAACCTGGAAAGATATATAAGATCAACTTTTAGAAGATAGTACATATAAATCTATCAGGTCCATTTGCAATAGGCTTCAAGAGGATAACTATAAAGACTTGATTTCATAAAGAAGATTTAAATTATAGAAATAACCAAACAACTTATGTAAAGAAACAACACACTTAAAAAGTTTTTCTTAACCATAAAAAAGCCTAGACAAATAGGTAAAATGATTCAATTCATTACTAGGAATCATATTCATATTTACAATTTTAAGACTCTAAGACAGTAAAAATAAATGACATACAAATATAATAAAAAATAGAATTAACAGCAGTTAAATTTTGAACAAGTTTTCAAATTCTAATAAATACATGGATTGTTCCTGCATACAACCTCCTTCAAAATCTGAAGTTGTAACTAACAATCCAAACTATATTCCCTTTGTATGTCAATTAAATATAACTACTAAAGATAAGCACATTGAGTAAAATTTGATAAATCTTCCATAGCTTTCACGAAATATCTAAGAGTAGATTTGGGTCCTCCCATGTGTGTCAAAAACGTACATCGAGTCCCCTCATTAACTCTTTTCTAATTTTTAAACCTATCGACAGTCAATGTGCAATGAAGAGCATTATCATTTTCAAAAATATAACGTGGAAAATAAAATGTTGCATCCTTTAAAGGAGAGCACTCTAACCAATAAATTTGTTGGAACCAAGAGTATTCAAATCGACGAAACTGTTTTCCGAACTAAGACGGTGGAAATGTTGTCAATTTTGGCTGATATGGACTTATTTTGATATACGTCCGTACGTTCTCATTCAAGAAAATTTAAATCACCTATAATCTCATCCCTATGATCAACCATTGGGGTTGAAATATTAACATTCGAAGGAGGGGGAGACTTTCACTTCCTTATGTTTCACCCCTTGGTGAATGAAAAAAGGGTTTTTCTTTCTCTTGTTTCCTTAATTTTACATTATATTCCAAAGACCTATTAAATAATGAATTAAAATCAAACCAAATACCAAATATTTGGGGGTTAGGATTTTACAAAAATTTAATTCAAAGGAGGATGGTGATGATGATAGTGTTTTACCAGAGGAGGTGAAGAGGGAGACTATGAGACAGAGAGTGAGAGAGTCGGGGTCTGAGGTCTCTGGACTCAAATGATTTACTCTTCACATCTGTTGATTGGTATAATGGGTGAGCTTTATGGAGTATTGGGTGGGCTATAAGCCTATACTAGCATATATATAAAAAAAATTTGCTATTTTTTTTGCATACAGCCCAGTACAAGCTCCATTTGCCTCCGCCCCTGTCTCTCCTCCTCCCTTCCGGCGGCTGCACTACCCCCATTCCGACGGTTGCACCTCCCCTGCTGTAAACCTCCTGATTTTTTAAAATTTTAAAAAAACTGGATTTTTCACAATTTTCTGAAATTTTCTGGGAATTTTCTGTAATTTAAAAACAGGGTTTTAATTTTTCAATGATTTTTAAATGATAATAAATGATATTAAAATATTATGAAAATAATATTTTTGGGTGTAAAATGAAAAACTGGACTTAGGATAATTTTTCTGGAATTTATTGGACCCCTGACCTATTTTTAATCACCTGAAAACTAATAATTAATCATTTATTTATTTATTTGGTTATTTATTTATTTATTTATTCATTTATTTATTTTTAAGTCCGGCCCAATTGGGCCCAGCCCAGAATCGGCCCACCGGCCCAACCCGTATAGCTATCGGGTCGGGTCGGGTCCGCCCAACCGAACCCGACCCGCCACGCGACCCGCCAGACCCGTTCTCCCACTCCGCCCGCGTCCCCCGCTCCGCCAGAGTCTTCCGCCGCGCGTCTCGGCCGCCCCGCCCGCCTCGGCCGGCCACGTCGCCCACTCCGCCCGCCACGCCCGGCAGACCCCCGCCGCACCCTATAAAACCCCCATCGCTCCCCTCTCCGGCACCTACCCCGACCCCCTCCCCGCTTCTCACCGCAGCGTCGCCGGACCCGCCTTCGTCCGCCGCTCCCCCGCCGCCGTGCCGCGTCCCTCGCCGCACAGCCGCTCCCCGCGAGGCCGCCGCCGCAGCTTCCCTTTCTCCTCCCCTTCTTCCCAGCCGCAGCCGCCCCGAGCCCGACTCCGGCCGCCTCCGGCAGCCTCCAGCGTCCCCCGCCCGCTCCGGCGCTGCCGCCCTAGCCCCCGGCCGGTCTCCCCCGCCGCAGTGCCGCCTCCGGCCGCCTGAGCTCCGCCGAACCCTGTCACGACCCGCACCCGAAAATCGGGCATGAGTCGTGGGTACGTCCAGCCTACGCCGCAGCATCGGCGGTAGAACGCTGTCTAGGTCAACTATCTAGATAATAATCTCACACAAAAATCGGGCATGACCTCTCCAAAAGGAGGGCAACCACGCAAACAATATATATAAATCTGCCAAGATCTCAACTCCAAACGGAGGAGCAAATATCAAATGATAATCACAATATACTCAATCACGAATCTAAGCACGATAAGATAACACAGAGATCTAACAACTATAAAGTCTAACCACCAACTACTACTACAACAACCACAACATCAATAATAATAATAATAATAATACAACAATACATCATCCAAAATAATATACAAACAAGGTCTCAATCCAAAACCGGAGACAAATCCGGTGCTAAAAGCTAATAAAAACAACAACAAGATCCTAGTGATCCCGGCTACCAACCCGGAAATCACCTCTAAACTAGAGGGTCCCTGTCTGCACCATCGACAGGCTCAGGTCCATAAAACGTCGGACACCAATCCTCCGGATACTCTGAAAAATATGTCCAGTCAGGACTGGAGCAAGTACATCTCTAACAGCAGTTCCATTTAAATGATAAAAACTATAAAACAGTTATAACAAGTAGCAAGAAAAATGGAGCAAGTATGAACAAGAAAATATGTAAGTCACTGGTGCATAAAGGTAAAGATGCATGGATATCAGAGCAAGATAGTAATAACTACAAGATACAGAAAATCTAAGCTAAGATCAAGTCCGTGCACATGAACGTGTAGTGAGTCCAGCATGAAAAACATGTAGTGAGTCAAGTCCAGAAACATGTAAGTGAGACAAGTCAAGAAATGCATGAGAGTCCAGACTATAAAGAATGAACTCGGTGTCTTTGAAATACTTGTTTCGACATGTAAACGGCTAGGGGTAAGTACGGCTCACCGCGCACTGGGTGCACGGCTGCTATCATTCCAGATTAGACCAGAGGGAGTGATGCCTGATGATTCCAGATGGGAATGTTTACATGTCTACTCGAGTATTTCCCCGCCCCGACTAATACAAGTGGATCCAAGACCCGACACGCAAATCAAGATGAGTCCAGCCTGAACATGAGTGATGCCTGTAGTGATGCCTGTAGGTGATGCCAGTAGTGATTCCAGAATAGAGGCCAGAAACATGAAATATACGTGTCGCAAGTAAATGAATCCAGAAATATCAATCAGTGTCCCGTGTTGTGCCAGAATAATCAGATGATACTATACTAGAAGCTGAATCATAATAAATATCAGATAATGAAAACTATCAGAGAATGTACTCGCCTGACGTCCTGAGCAACTGGCGATCCGAACCGGTGTCGCAAGAACCTAATGCGAAAAGCAAGGTTAAACAAGATTCTAATGAGTTAAACAGATATAAAATAATTAAAAATAGGCTTCTAGGGTCGTTCTAGGTCAAACGGGTCAAACCGGTGAAATCTGGGTCAAAAAGTCAACTCTGGGTCCAAAAAGTCAACTCTGGGTCAAAACTAGGTCAAAAGTTGACTTTGGCGGTCAACCGAGTCAACTACGGTCAAGTCTGGGTCAAACTAAGGTGCTCCTGAAATTCTAGGTCAAACCGAGGTCATTAAGCTAGAAAACTCACAAACTCGCCTCCTTGAGATACCGGGATACCCTCGGTATCCGATACCTCAACCTAGGCTACGCACCCCGCCTAAACCCGCTAAAACCTATGCTAGCACGCGTAAATATATACACATATACATATAAAAATCACTCCAATACTATTCCTAGGCTATTGCTCAAAAACTCCGCTCGAAACCCAATACCTTGGTTATCTTGAGGTATTGAAATACCTCGGTATCTCAAGGTATTGAGGTTTCGCTCTAAAACCCTCTAACTAGCTATCTAGCTATTGATTATGCACCTAGTTATTAATCTAGGCTAGGTAATATATATATCTATCATATTTATATATATCTAAGTAGGTATCTACCTATATATATAGATATCCACACAAATATACATATATACCCTTTACCTTACCTACACACATATATATACATCTAACTATAATATATATATCTAGCTCTAGGTATATATATATATATATATATATAGGTATCTACCAAATACCTACCTATCTATCAATCCATAGATAGATTTATCTATCTATGTATCTACTAACTACCTATCTATCTTATTTACCTAACTATCAAACCCAATATCTAACTAATAACTTAACTATCTATCTATGTAATTATCTATATGTCTATCTATTTAACTAACTATCTAATCTACCTAGTACTCTATCTATCTATTAATCTAGCATATATATCTATCAATCTATCCATCTATCTAACATACTATCTATTTATCTAACTATCTAATCTACCTATCTATCTATCCATAGATATAGGTATCTATCTCTTTACCTAGCTATCTATTCATCTATCAATCCATAAATATATCTATCTAATAGATAAACATAAATCTATCTAAATGTCTAACTATCTACCTATCTCTCTAACTATCTATGCATCTATCTATCCATCTACCTATTGATCTAATATCTATCTTGCTATCTATTTATCTATTAAATCATAGATACCTATCTATCTATAACTCTCACACTAAGCTACCCCGCTCCCCGCCGCGAATGCCAAGCTGCTGCTGCTGCTCAAACCTGCTGCTGCTGCTGCTGCACTGCTGCGCTGCAGCGATCTGCTGCCGCGGCGCGCCGCTGCTGAAATCTGCTGTTGCTGCTGCTTTTTGCTGCTAAAGCTGCTGCACACTTCTGCTGTTCTCAGTTTCAGCCCCTCCCTCTCATCTCACACACACACACACGACCACATACCCATATACATATATATATATATACATACATATATACATATATATAACTCTATAGATATATACACACACTAACTTATATACATTTTAACACACACACACACTCAAACACAAATCAACACACACACACACACACATAATTATATACAAACACATATCTATATATACATATAAACACACATCTACATATATACTCACATTTATCTATATATATATATACACTAATATATATATCTATACATCTACACACACACACACTAACATATATACTAATATCTATATACCAACACACTCTAACATATATCTACACACACATACACACTCACATATCTATATATACATATATCTACACACATATATATATATATACATAAACACACATACAAATATATATAAATATATATATATATATATAGACACTAACACTAACACAACACCACACACAACAACACACAACCCACACGCCCCACACACGCCCAACGACCCCGACACGTCCAAACACCTAAAAATATATAAAATATAGCTCGAAAACTCTAGCACACACTCCCCGATACTAACCCAACGCGCGCACAAGCCCGAAACGAGGAAACCGAGTCGAAATGGCCGTTCGGTCATTTCGACGAACACTTGGTGCGCGGCTCGGAAAACCTCCTGAAACGCACACCAAACGAACTCGGAATCGGCCCAAAATTTACCCACGCATCCTAAACGATGTCTAGATCCTAGAAAATGCGCTCCCGCGTCGATTCTAGGTCCGTGGCGGAAACGCACACGCACTTGGAATCGGCGACGACGAAAACCCCCAAATTCGCCCGAAACGCCCGTTTCTCCGCGACACGGCTTCCCGTGTCCGAACGGAGACACGCACTCACCCTCAAGACACCCGACAACGTCTACCTAGGTCCATCTAACCTAGGGCATCACCCAAAATTGGGCCAAATTCGGATTCCACCCGAAATTGACACAAAACCTAGTGTTAAAGTCTCCAAACACTACCCAACTAGTTCCAACTTCCTCCCACGGGTAGCCTAAGGGTCTAGAAAGGTTCTAAAATATTAATTACACTATAAAAGAGTAATTACAAGGGGAAATTTAGGGTTTACCTCTTGGGAGTTGGAATCCCAAGTCAAAATCTCCAAATCTCTCCAAATTCACCTCCTACAAGCTCCAAGCCTCAAATCCAAGCTCCAACACCAAATCTAGGCTCTACCCACCTAGGTTAGGGAAAGATCTAGGGTTAGGGTTACATAAAGAAGAAGGAATGGAAGAAAGAAGGAAAAAAAAGTGAACTTACTTGAAGTAGGAAGGAGAAAGGAAGAAGAAAAATGAGTGGAGAAGAAGAAGAAGTGAAGAAGAAGAGTGGGGGGAAGGGGAGCTGCTGTCCACACGGGTCTGGGAGTGAGGAGGGGGCCGGCCACAACACATATAAGGGTTCCACTAAGTCCAAATGACCAAAATGCCCTCCCGTAACTCGGTTTTGGGTTTCGGGGCTCCAAATGCACTCAAACTAGTTCCAAATCTCTCCAACTAACTTCCTAAAAATAAAATAAATATTCTAAGCCCCAAAATAATTCTCACAAGGGTGTGGGCTGGGTCGGACATGGGTCCACTAGGGTCTGACATGGGTCCAGGCTAGCCAAAATCCTAAAACAATCAAAATAAAAATAATAAAAAAATAAAGCAATCACTAATTAAATATAAATATAATTAATTATAAATAATGCACAATTAACTAAATTAAAAATAAAAAAATATCCGGCTCTGGAAATGGGGTGGTGACAAGCCTATCCTCCTTAGAAAATTTCGTCCTCGAAATTTATAGTCAATCACAATCTCTCTAGGTCAAACCCCCAACAATCACAGTCAAGAAATTCTACCTAAACAACATACAAGATCAGGGTCCTACTGGTCGTGTTATTACAGTCTCAATCGGGGTCACTACACTATCTACCACAGCACAAAGAAAAATCTAACAGGTACTAATGAAGCACACCACAAGGAATGGAAATGACAGGAAGAAGAAACAAGAGACAGACCTGCTAACCCGACATCCGTAGCATCGGCCTCCTCGACCGTCAACGCATAAGCCCTGCCCTGCTGGGGTGTATCCCTCTGCTGGTGCGGGGCATGATGCTGTGCCACAGATGGCCTAGCTCCAACTCTCTGATCCTGTGCTCCACCCAATGGAGGTGCAGTAGGGCAATCTCGCATCTGGTGAGCAGCGGATCCACAGAACAAACACACCTTCAGCCTCCTCCTACAAACATCCCAAGTGTGTCCTGCCTTCCTGCAGTAGGCACAAGTGGGCGCTCTCTGATCCTGACCCTGCTGCGCTGCCTTCTGCACATAGGGACGCTTAGCTGGTCCCGCACTACCACTGGCACTGCCTGAATCATCCATGCCTCTCTTGGACTTGAGCTCCAAGTCATCCTCTGCTCTCTGAGCATCTCCTACTATCTGCTCAAAAGTCGCCTCGCGATCGCTCCTGGTCAAAGACTTGACCGCCATAACCAAGCCCTTGCGAAACTTTCTCGCCTTGGCTGCCTCACTCAAGCCATCCACAAATCTGCCCAGACGGCAGAACTCTGCTGCGTACTCATCCACCGTCATGCTCCCTTGGACGAGTGCCTCAAACTGGCTCTCCAAAGCACTGAGCGCCACATCTGGGAAAAACTTCTCCTTAAAAAGCCTCTTAAAGGCCTCCCAAGTAAGCCCTGGCGCTGCGATCCTCGTATCTGTGCGATACCACGTCAAAGCGAGGTCGAACATCTGACTGCCCGCTGCCTCTATCTGCATGCTGTCTGGAATCTGTGCCAGCCTGAAGATGCCCTCAATCTGCTCTATCCAGTCATCCGCGTACAGGATACCTTCTGTACCACGGAACTCCTTGGGCCGCATCCTCTGAAAGTCGATAATACTGCCTGGCCTCGGATGCTGAATCTGATCTGCCTGTGGCTGATTCTGTGCCACCCTATCCACTGCTGTCATGGCCACCTGGTGGGCGTTCTCAATGCCCAGCCTCATCACATCCACCTGACGGTGCTGCGCATCCATCATCTCCCTGAAGAACGCAAACAACTGCGCGGCATCTACTGGAGCAGGAAGTGGTGGAGGAACCACCGGAACGACTGGGGTAGTCCTCGGATCGACAGGTGAAGGAGAATCCCCGAGAGAAGCAGATGCTCCCTCAACCGTAGGAGTGGTGAGTGGAGCGGTAGCAGCTGCCTGAATACGAGCTGGACGAGAGGTAGCAGACCTCTCCGAGGCAACTGCTGGAACGGTACGATGGGATCGTGTCTTCGGAGGCATCCTGAACACAGATCAAAAGAAGTCAATACGGCGCAAGATACGATATTATCAAAGAAGGACAGTAATATTTCAAAAGAAGCAATTTCAGAATAATTAGATTGGAATTGTTCCTAGTCGTGATTGAGTACACACTCATCCTAGATCCTAGATCCTATAGCAGGCTCGCAGCAGTACAACTAAGTTGTTGTACCACCACGATATCGCACTAATTGCGAATCGAGACCTGCATGGGCCACCACCAAAAACGTGTCACGACCCGCACCCGAAAATCGGGCATGAGTCGTGGGTACGTCCAGCCTACGCCGCAGCATCGGCGGTAGAACGCTGTCTAGGTCAACTATCTAGATAATAATCTCACACAAAAATCGGGCATGACCTCTCCAAAAGGGGGGCAACCACGCAAACAATATATATAAATCTGCCAAGATCTCAACTCCAAACGGAGGAGCAAATATCAAATGATAATCATAATATACTCAATCACGAATCTAAGCACGATAAGATAACACAGAGATCTAACAACTATAAAGTCTAACCACCAACTACTACTACAACAACCACAACATCAATAATAATAATAATAATAATACAACAATACATCATCCAAAATAATATACAAACAAGGTCTCAATCCAAAACCGGAGACAAATCCGGTGCTAAAAGCTAATAAAAACAACAACAAGATCCTAGTGATCCCGGCTACCAACCCGGAAATCACCTCTAAACTAGAGGGTCCCTGTCTGCACCATCGACAGGCTCAGGTCCATAAAACGTCGGACACCAATCCTCCGGATACTCTGAAAAATATGTCCAGTCAGGACTGGAGCAAGTACATCTCTAACAGCAGTTCCATTTAAATGATAAAAACTATAAAACAGTTATAGCAAGTAGCAAGAAAAATGGAGCAAGTATGAACAAGAAAATATGTAAGTCACTGGTGCATAAAGGTAAAGATGCATGGATATCAGAGCAAGATAGTAATAACTACAAGATACAGAAAATCTAAGCTAAGATCAAGTCCGTGCACATGAACGTGTAGTGAGTCCAGCATGAAAAACATGTAGTGAGTCAAGTCCAGAAACATGTAAGTGAGACAAGTCAAGAAATGCATGAGAGTCCAGACTATAAAGAATGAACTCGGTGTCTTTGAAATACTTGTTTCGACATGTAAACGGCTAGGGGTAAGTACGGCTCACCGCGCACTGGGTGCACGGCTGCTATCATTCCAGATTAGACCAGAGGGAGTGATGCCTGATGATTCCAGATGGGAATTTTTACATGTCTACTCGAGTATTTCTCCGCCCCGACTAATACAAGTGGATCCAAGACCCGACACGCAAATCAAGATGAGTCCAGCCTGAACATGAGTGATGCCTGTAGTGATGCCTGTAGGTGATGCCAGTAGTGATTCCAGAATAGAGGCCAGAAACATGAAATATACGTGTCGCAAGTAAATGAATCCAGAAATATCAATCAGTGTCCCGTGTTGTGCCAGAATAATCAGATGATACTATACTAGAAGCTGAATCATAATAAATATCAGATAATGAAAACTATCAGAGAATGTACTCGCCTGACGTCCTGAGCAACTGGCGATCCGAACCGGTGTCGCAAGAACCTAATGCGAAAAGCAAGGTTAAACAAGGTTCTAATGAGTTAAACAGATATAAAATAATTAAAAATAGGCTTCTAGGGTCGTTCTAGGTCAAACGGGTCAAACCGGTGAAATCTGGGTCAAAAAGTCAACTCTGGGTCCAAAAAGTCAACTCTGGGTCAAAACTAGGTCAAAAGTTGACTTTGGCGGTCAACCGAGTCAACTACGGTCAAGTCTGGGTCAAACTAAGGTGCTCCTGAAATTCTAGGTCAAACCGAGGTCATTAAGCTAGAAAACTCACAAACTCGCCTCCTTGAGATACCGGGATACCCTCGGTATCCGATACCTCAACCTAGGCTACGCACCCCGCCTAAACCCGCTAAAACCTATGCTAGCACGCGTAAATATATACACATATACATATAAAAATCACTCCAATACTATTCCTAGGCTATTGCTCAAAAACTCCGCTCGAAACCCAATACCTTGGTTATCTTGAGGTATTGAAATACCTCGGTATCTCAAGGTATTGAGGTTTCGCTCTAAAACCCTCTAACTAGCTATCTAGCTATTGATTATGCACCTAGTTATTAATCTAGGCTAGGTAATATATATATCTATCATATTTATATATATCTAAGTAGGTATCTACCTATATATATAGATATCCACACAAATATACATATATACCCTTTACCTTACCTACACACATATATATACATCTAACTATAATATATATATCTAGCTCTAGGTATATATATATATATATATATATAGGTATCTACCAAATACCTACCTATCTATCAATCCATAGATAGATTTATCTATCTATGTATCTACTAACTACCTATCTATCTTATTTACCTAACTATCAAACCCAATATCTAACTAATAACTTAACTATCTATCTATGTAATTATCTATATGTCTATCTATTTAACTAACTATCTAATCTACCTAGTACTCTATCTATCTATTAATCTAGCATATATATCTATCAATCTATCCATCTATCTAACATACTATCTATTTATCTAACTATCTAATCTACCTATCTATCTATCCATAGATATAGGTATCTATCTCTTTACCTAGCTATCTATTCATCTATCAATCCATAAATATATCTATCTAATAGATAAACATAAATCTATCTAAATGTCTAACTATCTACCTATCTCTCTAACTATCTATGCATCTATCTATCCATCTACCTATTGATCTAATATCTATCTTGCTATCTATTTATCTATTAAATCATAGATACCTATCTATCTATAACTCTCACACTAAGCTACCCCGCTCCCCGCCGCGAATGCCAAGCTGCTGCTGCTGCTCAAACCTGCTGCTGCTGCTGCTGCACTGCTGCGCTGCAGCGATCTGCTGCCGCGGCGCGCCGCTGCTGAAATCTGCTGTTGCTGCTGCTTTTTGCTGCTAAAGCTGCTGCACACTTCTGCTGTTCTCAGTTTCAGCCCCTCCCTCTCATCTCACACACACACACACGACCACATACCCATATACATATATATATATATACATACATATATACATATATATAACTCTATAGATATATACACACACTAACTTATATACATTTTAACACACACACACACTCAAACACAAATCAACACACACACACACACACATAATTATATACAAACACATATCTATATATACATATAAACACACATCTACATATATACTCACATTTATCTATATATATATATACACTAATATATATATCTATACATCTACACACACACACACTAACATATATACTAATATCTATATACCAACACACTCTAACATATATCTACACACACATATACACTCACATATCTATATATACATATATCTACACACATATATATATATATACATAAACACACATACAAATATATATAAATATATATATATATATATAGACACTAACACTAACACAACACCACACACAACAACACACAACCCACACGCCCCACACACGCCCAACGACCCCGACACGTCCAAACACCTAAAAATATATAAAATATAGCTCGAAAACTCTAGCACACACTCCCCGATACTAACCCAACGCGCGCACAAGCCCGAAACGAGGAAACCGAGTCGAAATGGCCGTTCGGTCATTTCGACGAACACGTGGTGCGCGGCTCGGAAAACCTCCTGAAACGCACACCAAACGAACTCGGAATCGGCCCAAAATTTACCCACGCATCCTAAACGATGTCTAGATCCTAGAAAATGCGCTCCCGCGTCGATTCTAGGTCCGTGGCGGAAACGCACACGCACTTGGAATCGGCGACGACGAAAACCCCCAAATTCGCCCGAAACGCCCGTTTCTCCGCGACACGGCTTCCCGTGTCCGAACGGAGACACGCACTCACCCTCAAGACACCCGACAACGTCTACCTAGGTCCATCTAACCTAGGGCATCACCCAAAATTGGGCCAAATTCGGATTCCACCCGAAATTGACACAAAACCTAGTGTTAAAGTCTCCAAACACTACCCAACTAGTTCCAACTTCCTCCCACGGGTAGCCTAAGGGTCTAGAAAGGTTCTAAAATATTAATTACACTATAAAAGAGTAATTACAAGGGGAAATTTAGGGTTTACCTCTTGGGAGTTGGAATCCCAAGTCAAAATCTCCAAATCTCTCCAAATTCACCTCCTACAAGCTCCAAGCCTCAAATCCAAGCTCCAACACCAAATCTAGGCTCTACCCACCTAGGTTAGGGAAAGATCTAGGGTTAGGGTTACATAAAGAAGAAGGAATGGAAGAAAGAAGGAAAAAAAAGTGAACTTACTTGAAGTAGGAAGGAGAAAGGAAGAAGAAAAATGAGTGGAGAAGAAGAAGAAGTGAAGAAGAAGAGTGGGGGGAAGGGGAGCTGCTGTCCACACGGGTCTGGGAGTGAGGAGGGGGCCGGCCACAACACATATAAGGGTTCCACTAAGTCCAAATGACCAAAATGCCCTCCCGTAACTCGGTTTTGGGTTTCGGGGCTCCAAATGCACTCAAACTAGTTCCAAATCTCTCCAACTAACTTCCTAAAAATAAAATAAATATTCTAAGCCCCAAAATAATTCTCACAAGGGTGTGGGCTGGGTCGGACATGGGTCCACTAGGGTCTGACATGGGTCCAGGCTAGCCAAAATCCTAAAACAATCAAAATAAAAATAATAAAAAAATAAAGCAATCACTAATTAAATATAAATATAATTAATTATAAATAATGCACAATTAACTAAATTAAAAATAAAAAAATATCCGGCTCTGGAAATGGGGTGGTGACAAACCCTAACCCTAGTTCTCTGTGAACAGGACACGTGTCGGACACGTGTCAAACACAGAAAATTCGGGTTTTTCGGACCCTGTTCAGGTACGCATATCTTTCTGCTCGTAACCCCGTTTTTGATTCCGCAAATTGCGTTGCGAAGCCTGTATGACCCTCTCGGTGTCCGGACAAACTTTTCGGGACATCGCGTCCTGTGGTGATCGCACACCGCGATCCAAAAACAGGAAAAACCCAGATCCTGTTTTACCCCGAAATCGAGTACGTTCCGCCAAACGGGACGACTTGGTCGCGTGCGGTCTTCACAAATACGTGCGCCTCGTCGATACGGACGTGTGGGATTTCGTGGAAGCTGATTCGGGTGTGCGTGCACACCGGAATCAACGCGTATCCGCAGACATCGCCCCGTATCCGTACTTTCTGGAACGTGCCCTAACTTTGTGTACACACGTCGGATCGAGACGAAACTTGCGCCATCGGACTCGTAGCAATACGCTGGTCCTGTGGGTCAAGTTTGGTTCGATTCTGAGAACGTTGACGAAATCGTGTGTCGTGGGCCCCACAGGCCCCGCTCGACGGGCGATTTTGTGATCGGCTCATCGGAATCCAATTCTGGAAGTTCCGTTGGGTTCGTATCATCGTTCCTGACCTGTTGACACTAAATTTGGTGAATTTAAAGACCTTTGACCCGGACACATTTTTTGGTGCAAAGCGGGCCCACATGTGGACCCCGTTTTGACCCGAAACTGCCGTTTCTGCCCTTGTCTCCAAATTGGACCCAAGGACAGGCGTTTCTAGCTGATTGATATTTTTTGGATCTGATGGTGATGTTTGTTTCAGCAACCGGAGTACCGCCTGCATTTCCCGCCGAAGTCAGAACTGCAAACATAGCTGGAACCACACGCAAGTGTACCTTGCCAAACGCTGCAGCTTGCTATATATTTTTCTTGGTTAATTTTGTATCAGTGAGAACATAGAGCTTGTAAATTCTCAGTAATTTCTGTTATAGTATTTTACTTGAATTCTGGTAGATCCATATGTAACTTGTTTTAACTGCTTAACCTAGGAAACGTGTGACGTGCTTAGTGTCCGATCATAGTCGGGTGCCAACCCCGTACGCGGTGTTGGGTACGTCATTAGAGATGGACAATCGATACCCTTATTCTCATACTTGTCCTATCAAGTACACCAGAACCCAGGACACTTGACACTATTTCATGAGACAGAGTCTTCCTGAGACATTCAAGGTGATTCTGTATAGGATGCATGTTTTATGACATAGACTTTACATTCTTAGACGATTGATTCATAGCTATCAGACTTGCTGCATTAGTTATAATCGTGCGTGACATGGACATGAGGCATCGTGGACATGAGACGTGGGATTACATTGGGTGGGGAGAGACACACAGACTACAGGCTGATATTATATATAAAACATAGTATATAACATAGTGTAGTTCATAGTTATTGCTGCTACCGGCTCCCCGACACAGAGCTTGTAGTGGCTTCAGCCTGAGTTCTAGTGCTGCTCTCATATTGCATATCACATAGTTGGTTACTTAGTTTACCCTGATGATTATTTTAACTGCTGTACCATATTTATTTTGGCTTGTATTTTTCTGTACCTTGCTGTCCCCTGAGGACCTGGATCCGGATTATGTCCCCAGGTACAGTTGAAGAGAACTACCCAGAGGTGTACGGTACCGGTGTACTCCTTAGAGCAGAACAAGGAACAGAGGACGAAGTAGTGGCCGAAGATTTCTCCTGAGCACCGGCTTCAACTACACAGTATTTACATTTTCAGTATTTTAATTCCTGTCTATTTTTCTTTAAATGTAACAGAATATTTCTCGGATTTGTTTCCCGAGATAACCTTATTTGATATTGCATATTTATTTCCATTGCATTATTTCTGGTAATTAATCTGTGTTATTATGTGGATGAGATTAGTAATACCTGAGACTTGTACTTAGTACTGCTAGACTACAGCTTAAGCATGCCCTGATGGATCCATTAAATTGGGTTGTCCATCGGTGCGTGCTGCTGGCCATTGCCACGCTTCTCCAGTCCCTCGGCATTTTGGGACTGGGGCGTGACACCTGCGGCGGTGGCGGCAGCAGCCCGTGCGCAGCGGAGAGAGGGGTTGGGGGGGTTGGGGCGTGACGGGGTGGGGTGGGGTAGGGGGTGGTGCAGTCCCTTGGAGTGTAGTCGGTGGAGGAGGAGAGATGAGGAGGCAGGAATAATTTGATTATTTTTAAATTTTAGGTTATCAAGTTCGATGTCTATCAAAGTTGAGGATATCAAGTTGAACATTTATAATAGTTGAGGGTATTAAATTATAATTTAATCTAATAAAAATTATTTTTGTGTGCATATTTGTGAAGTGATGTATGAAGATATTGGTTAAGGTTAACCAAGGTTAAAAGGTGCACCAGACCAAACAAAGGAAGAAGCTGATGAAGAAGAAGAAGAAGAAGAAGAAGAAGAGGATTCTCAAGCTTTTCTTCAACTGCTTAAATAGGCAAATTATAAGGGCACTACAACTTTTACATGGGGCTAGCCCAGGATTGGGGCTAGCCTATTAATGAGCAAAGTTTACTCACACTAGCCCATTTGTCACGACCCGCACCCGGATATTCGGGCACAAGTACGTGGGTACGTCCAGCCTACGCCGCAGTGTCGGCGGTAGTACGCTGTCTAGGGCATCTCCACAGTTAATATAATCTAGCTCATTCACAATAATTAAATAGGCAAGAAAAAATGACAGGAAAAGAATGCTAAGATTTTATAACTGAATGTGACAACAGATCCAGAGTTTTATTACAGAAATCAGAAGTTAAATCGGGGACAAACCCGATTACTAAGCTGAAAGGAAATAAATAACTACTGCTGGCTACTCCGCAGGAGTAGTCTCCTGTGTGGGAACCGGCTCCGCAATTGTATCACCTGCTGCCTCATAGGGGCCATAATAGGTGGGGGCGAGGTTCTCATCATCGCCTAAATCAACGGATCCAGTCAGGAAAGGAGCAAAGTACACAATGCACAACAAGATTTAAACTAAATATTTGTGACAGGTAGAAAATAACTGACTAAGCATCATGTTGAGAATATGCGTAAGTAAGTAATGAGATTAACAGAGAAATAATGCTATAAATCAGGACTAGAAGTAAAATATGGTTAATTGTTACAAACTAGAAATATGAGTAAAACATGAATAAATGTGACAGGAAATGTAACTGTAACAAGACAACAAGAACTACAACAAGGCAAGAACTATGTGCGTGAACTTGTGTTTATTTTAGAATACATAGTTGGCATGTAGGGGTTTATAAGGCTAATAAGGCCGTCATAGATGACTAGCAGTCAGGAATAAACAGGTATAAGGCTGATGGTACAGTCACGTACCAACGACTAGCAGTCACGACAGGGGGAAGGGTAAACCACATGCCTCCTAGTATTCTCCCACCCGACACAAAAAGCAAGACATGAAATCCAGTATTCAAGACATGAAATCCAGTGTTCTAACTCTACGTGTAATCATCAATGGTACTAATAAAACAGGAAATTTATTTATCACAATATAAAGATTAAACTTGAAGTGCAGGTACTTGCCTGATGTTTGGATCCAATTACAGTTATGTTCTCGGGAAAATTTTCAGAAATGACTCCGGATGCTGAAATAAACACTACCATCGTGCTCAGAAGATATCAAATAGCTAGAAACGTCTGTCCTTGGGTCCAATTTGCAGACAAGGACAAAAACAGCAATTTCGGGTCAAAACGGGGTCCGCATGTGGGCCGATCACGGCAATTTGCACCGAAAAATGTGTCAGGGTCAAAGGTCTCCAAATTCACCAAACTTAGTGTCAACAGGTCAGGAACGATGATACGAACCCAACGGAACTTCCAGAATTGGATTCCGATGAGCCGATCACGAAATCGTCCGTCGAGCGGGGCCTGTGGGGCCCACGACACGCGATTTCGTCAACGTTCTCAGAATCGAACCAAACTTGGGTCACAGGACCAGCGTATCGCTACGAGTCCGATGGCGCAAGTTTTGTCTCGATCCGACGTGTGTACAAGAAGTTAGGGCGTGAAACAGAAAAGACGGATACGGGGCGGTGTCCGCGGATGCGCGTTGATCCCGGTGTGCACGCACACCCGAATCGACTTCCGCGAAATCCCACACGTCCATATCAACGCTGCGCACGTATCTGTGAAGACCGCGCGCGACCAAGTCGTCCCGTTTGGCGAGGCGTACCCAGTTCCGGGGTGAAATAGGGTCTGATTTTTCCTGTTTTTGGATCGCGGTGTGCGATCACCACAGGACGCGATGCCCCGAGCGGTTTATCCGGGCACCGAGAGGGTCATACAGGCTTCGCAACGCAATTTACGGAATTGAAAACGGGGCAGCGAGGAGAAAGTTACACGCACCTGAACAGGGCTCAAAAACTCGAAGAATCCCGTGTCCGACACGTGTCCGACACGTGTCCGACACAGAGGAAAATTAGGGTTTGGGTTCTGGAGTTCTCCGGCGACCGGAGAAGGCGGCACCGCGGCGGGGGAGGCCGGCCGGGGCCTAGGGCGGCACGCGTGGCCGCGACGGCGGCTGCCGGAGCCAGGCCGGAGGGGCTCGGCGGCTGGGCCTGATTCCCTGCGGGCGGGGAGAAAGAGGAGGCGGAGAGGGGAGAAGGCGGTGCGGCTGGGCGGCTCGGGGTCGGGGTTCTGGACGGCGGCGCTGCACGGCGAGGCTGCGGCGGATGCTAGGTGGTGGAGCGGAGGAGCGAGGAGGCGGCGGAGTGGGATCTGAGGCGGTGGGGGTCGACGGCCGGGGGGGATTTAAAGGGGTGGCGAGGCGAGGGGGCTCCGGGCAACGGGGCGGCCAGCGCGAGGGCGGGGGCGCGTGGCCGCGTGCAACGCCGGGCGCGGGGTGGTCGGCGTGGGACGCGGGCGGCGAGGGACGCGGGCTGGGGACGATGGCTGGGGAGCGGGTCCGGGCGGCGGGTCGGGTTCGGGTGGACCCGACCCGACCCGTTAGGGAGAGGGTTGGGCCGGTGGGCCGTTGGGCCGGGTTGGGCTGAATTACAAATAAATAATAATAATAATAATAATAGTAATAATAATAATAATACTAATAATAACTAATTAATTAATAAATAAATAGTTTTAGGTGTTTTAAAAATAGGTCCGGGGCCCGATAAATTTCAGAAAAATTACCCTAAGTCCAATTTTCCATTTTACACCAAAAAATATTATTTTTATAATATTTTAATATTATTTATTATCAATTAAATCATGTAATAATTCAAAACCTTGATTTTAATTACAGAAAATTTCCAAAAAATTCCAGAAAATTGCGAAAAATCCAATTTTAATATTTTTGAAAAATCAGGGGCTTACACCATTAGTTTACTCATACTAGCCCACTTGGAAACCCTTCTTCCTAAACACTCCCAAACCCTCCCCACCCACCGGAGCCTTCCCCCCTACCGCCGTCCTCCTCCGCCTCCTCCACCGTCCTCCACCGGAGCCTCCCGTCGCCGCGCCTCCCGTCGTCGTCGCCGTCAAAACCAAAAAAGAAAATGAAAAAATAGAAGAACTGTCAAAATTTGACATATATGTTGATTTTTAGGACTGTCAAAATTTTGACAGTCCTACCAATGGGAAGGACTGTCAAAATTTTGACAGTCCTAAAAATTCAACATATATTTTTAGGACTGTCAAACTTTTGACAGTCCTACCAATTGGAAGGACTGTCAAAATTTTGATAGTCCTAAAAATGTATGTTGAATTTTTAGGACTGTCAAAATTTTGACAGTCCTAAATTTTTTGACATTGACAGTCGACAGTCTAAAAATCATGATCTAAAAATTTTGACTGTCAAAATTTGACATATATGTTGATTTTTAGGACTGTCAAAATTTTGACAGTCCTACCAATTGGAAGTACTGTCAAAATTTTGACAGTCTTAAAAATTCAACATATATTTTTAAGATTGTCAAACTTTTGACAGTCCTTCCAATTGGTAGGACTGTCAAAAGTTTGACAGTCCTAAAAATATATGTTGAATTTTTAGGACTGTCAAAATTTTGACAGTCCTTCCCATTGCGGTAGTACTATCAAAATTTTGACAGTCCTAAATTTTTTTTTCTGTTAATTTTTTTTTGTTAATCGTTGGGGGGGGGCAATTTTAAAATATCCTTAAAATTTGTTAAAGTATTATGTTATTTAAAACGGATTTTTTCATTTAAAGTAATAAAATATTATATATTTATAAATAACGGAAAAAGATTGGGGGAATTGCAGAGGGGGGGACCACTCGCCAACTCAGTTGGCGAGCTGCTGAATTGGCGAGCATCTCGCCAACTGAGTTGGCGGGGCACTCTCCTCGAGAGGCCCGCTCGCCAACTCAGTTGGCGGGCCAGTGAACGTTGGCTTTTCAGCAGTTGGGCAACGGCTATATTCCCTTCCTATATAAACACACACCCCCCCCAAACACTATCCCAAACACTCCTCACACCACATTCTTCTCCTATTTTCACAACTTCCTCCTCTTGATATTTACTGGCGATGGCTACCCGCAATGACGGTCGTATTCCTGGCGGACCGACTACCGCGCTTATTATTAAGCAACGTGAAGAGCACATTTCTAGTCAGATATTTACTGGCGAGGTAATTTTTGAAATTACAAGTTGCCAACTTTATTAATGTATATATTTTTTATAATACCTATGTTTACTTTATTAATGCATATATTTTTTATAGTTATACGACCATGATAATGCTTTACGAACCCGGATCCACGTACATTGGCAGTGTGAAAGGAATTATCGTACGTGGGAGCTTAATCCAGCTCAAAAGGCTTTGGTGGAATCCTTTGGATTCCACTATATAGATCGTGTTAGATATTTAATTCACGATCTTCATTTAGTTGTAAGCCTTGCGGAGCGTTGGTGGCCAGAACGCAACACTTTTCAACTCCCATTCGGCGAGATGACGATCACCCTTTTTGATGTGGCGAATATACTAGGGTTACCTATTAAAGGTAACACTATATATTTTGATCCGCACTTAAAGGGATCTGATCTGATCCGGAGTTATCTTGGTGTTAGCCCTCCTTCAGGTCTAAAAGACGGCAATTATGTAAAATTTTCATGGCTTCGTGGCAACTTTATAGACCTACATCAAACTATTGATGGGGTGGTTGATGTAGATGAAAATCGGGTATGTATTTTTTTTAGTAAATTTGTTTATTACTAAATTTAGTGGTACAATTCTATATAACACTTAATAAATCCAGGTCATTCGTTGCACTAGAGCGTATCTGCTCTGTTTATGTGGTGCAATTCTATTTCCCGATGCATCGAGAAATATGGTAAATATGCAGCTTTTACCATTCTTGGATGATCTGACCAAACCTACTGAGCATGCGTGGGGAACTGCTACTTTTGTATTTTTGTACGCCAATCTGACAGAATTTGTCAGATCCAATCGCAAGAGTATTTGTGGATGTATTTCACTGATACAGGTATGAATTAAAGACCTTAAAAAGTTAGAGTAATTTTATACGCAAATTATGTTTGTACTAATGTCATTTTTTTGTTTTATAGTTCTGGTCCTATGAGCACTTTTATATTGGTAGGCCTGTTACCAACATTCTCAGTGATGTTGGAGTATTTCCAGTTGCTATGCGCTGGCCTACAGACGTAGTGGATTATCAACACTACCAATACAGGACTGTATCACTATATCGTAGCCAATTTGATACACTGCGGTATAATCAGGTAATTTTTAAATATGCAATAAATATCTTTAAATTATTTAAGTTTTGATCGTAGATAAACATCACATCATATTGATACAATATTTTTAAATAGGTAACCTGGTTACCGTACTCATGTGAACCTGATGCTCCAGAAATCAAGATGACATCCTATGCATTTAGTTTACACAGATGTCATATTATATATGATCGGTTCACCATGTACCATCCGGCAGACCGTGTTCTTCGACAATTCGTAATGGCCCCAATAATTCCCGATGATCCACCGACAGTCGGTTATCAGACATCAAATGCATTACAACGAATCATTGGTCTGTAGACATAGGTAGCCTCGACTACAGGCGATGGTGGGGATGCCCTCTTATGAGCAACCGAGTATACCACTACGAGGAGCCCAGGTTCAAGACTAGATCTGTAGACGATTCTACTCTGCGTGCTTTTGCCGATGGAATACATGATTTGGTATGACTTCATTAAACTTTCAAAAATACATATACATAGATATGATAAATATATTAATTTACGTGTTCTTCAAATTTCAGAGTGTTGTATACCAACAATTTTTGCAAGAACCTGAGATAAACCTTCACCCACAATGTCGACTTCTTATGGAGGAACTTGTGACTCGTGTTAAGCATCTGGGTTTTAGACGGGAACCGGAAATGCCTCCATTACAATCCCGTCTTCCACCGGACTATCCGACCGGCTTAGTACGACAGAGACACTCTCGTCGTCGTCGGCGTCGGGATACTGCTGAAGCGGGCCCTAGTGACCAGTATGCTGGAGCGGGCCCTAGTGAGCAGTATGCTGAAGCGGGCCCTAGTTACCAGTATGCAGGAGCGGATCCGAGTTACCAAACTGCTGGAGATAAAAGCTACCAGATATTCACACAATTTTTTTCGACTCCATCAGCACCGCTGCCTACCCAAACTCAACAAGACGAGGACGAGGATCAGTAGAAAATTTGTAACATTGTATTATTAAAAATTTTGTATGATTTGTAATGGTTTTTTATTACAATATTTGGGTATTGAACAATTCTATTTTAATCTCTCGGTTGACTAGTACATCTTCTTCGGTTGTGTCCCATAGCACCACAATTACTGCAACGTAGATCTCTTGTCGATGAATCCCGGGGTTTGATGCGGTTCTTCTTTGGTCTTCCGGCTTTGCGTCTTACATCTGGCACCCCAATTTGTCCTCTTACCAAAGGACCTTGGATTTCGTAGGGAACTGGAATTGGCTCCATTTTTTGAGCGTATACGATTTTCAAGTTTTCCGTCGAAAATACTGCAGGATAAAAAGTATCAATACTAATATTGCAATATCTACAAACAAAACATGCATGTATACATGGTATATAAGTATGGTACCATCTAAAACATGTACAGGTTCTGTCAGTTATATGAACAATATAGGTTCTACCTGTTGCCCGGTCTATTATTTCAAACTTATAACTATCAATAGCTAATATTTCTAGGTGGTTCTTCTCTTTGATAATAGAAGCCATATTTTTTAACATCTTCGGACAATAATCTGTGTCTATATTTTCAGCAAACTTTCTACGATTGTCATGAAGTGTAATAATCTTGGCTCTAATACCATCGAAAAGTATTGTAATTGGCTTATCTCGTAATTTCTTAATCCAGCTATTGAAACATTCAGCAAGATTAGAAGTGTTAATATCTAATCTAGGACAAGTAGCATACGCTGTTATCCAATGTTCAAATCGACGACTTTCATCGTTTACACCAATAAGCCAATCGTACAACACTATGTTCTCGGCTTTAATTATATCAAACACACTCTCTGCATCCGTTTTATTATATGATCTAGCAAGCGAGTCTAACAAGCGTTGAAATACTGGTTCTTTTGAAACTTTTTTCATGTTTTGTTTAAAATGTTGAATACAAAAAAAATGAGGAGATGCAGGAAAAATAGCACGAACAACATTTATTAATCCCTTTTGCTTGTCAGATATAAATGAAATTGCACTCCAATCATTAAAACAACTTTCAAAAGATATTTTAAGCGAATTTAAAAACCAAGACCAAGAATCACTATTCTCACCTTCAGCAACAGCATAAGCTATAGGATATAATTGATAGTTAGGATCGTGAGCACAAGCAATAAATAAGATACCTTGATATTTAGACGAAAGAAATGTAGCATCAGTACTAATAATTGGTAAACATTCACTTAAAAATCCATCAATAAATGACTTAAAACAAATAAAAATTCGTTGGAAGCTATTATTTTCGGCAGTTTTAATAAAATATGTACTACCTGGATTTGTCTCCATAATTCTATAACAATACTCCTCCAGACTAGCGTATGCCTCATCATAACTACCATTAATTTCAGCTAGTGCTGTCTCTCGGGCTCTCCATGCTTTGGAATAACTAACTTGTATACGGTGCTCCCTATATATATCTTTAACAATTTGTGATGGACTGTATGACTGGTTATCTCTAATAATGTCAATTATCATGGTCTTAATCCATGAAGCGGTAGCTAGTCGATGACGTCCTGTACTAAGTCTTCCTAAACAAGAATGATGATTTTCTAATGTACTAACTTTAACTATATCGCCATTTCCAATAGATTTGACATATACTCTCCAATTACAATTCGGTTGATCACAACTATATATAATTCCACGAGCATTATTCATAAGACTAGCTGAACAACTAAAATTATATTTAATTGCTAAATTACTTATAAAGCTTCTAAAGTGAGAACGACTAGGAAATGATTGTCCCTTAAATAATTCATCAGTGATAGCTTTTACAACATCATCATCTACTGTATAACCTACATTTTCAACTAAATCATCACTATTTCCATCGTCGTTGTCACTATCATCATCATGATTAGATTCATCTGATGAATGATCTTCTTGGATAAATAAAACTATTTGTTGAGAAGAACTAGCACTGTCACGCCCCAGTCCCAAAATACGTAGGACTAGGATACGTAACCGTGCCAGCCGCCCGTATATATGACAACTCCAATATATGGAAACCATATATACGTGCGTACGCTGTATAACGAACAATAGTTCACCAGTGGTATAGTTAATCACAAGTCACAGGGTAATATCTAAATCTCATCCACAGAATATCACATAGACATGAATAACCAATAATCAGGTAACTAAAACTCAATAAAAAAATAGCTAAAGAACGACAGTCGGATGGAAACAAATCCACTGCCGAAATGGAATATAAAAGGAACCAGAATACACACCATAAAAGAACATCTGAACATCCCGAGGCTCGAAGAGAAGACCTCCTCGGAAAAATACGTAACCTGTCCGGATCTGTGCTCCTGTGAATACTCAAGAACATACACACCTGGCATGGGACCGGGTCCTCAGAGGGACATAGCAAGATACAGAAAAATGACATGCCATAATGTAAATACTGAATAAATAAAGGGGTGTGCTAACCATCTAAGTGAATGCAATTTAAAGACCTTATAGTACGCATGGGAATGTGTGGCTAGACATATGCTGACGTAATTCACCAATCGTCGGGACTGGCTAGTATATGTGTCATATGCCCCCGACTCAGGGAACTCTGCAATCGTCCATCTCCGAGGAGCATGGATCGAAGGATAAAAGACTCAAGGAGGGGGTGTCCCATACGCCTACTAAGTGTCTTTCCCGCCCAATATAGATGTACAAGTCGTGAAAACGACGTGGACACCTCCTACTATGATGCAAGTCTCAATAAAATAAACAACTGAGCTAAATACCACTACACGTGTTGCTCACACTGATGGCCAGTCGCGCATGAGGCACGCGTCCCTACATGTACTCACTCTGTGACGTGTAATGATACGTGTCAAGGCCTGAGAAGTTATATCAATAACTTCACAACTTTAGGTGGGTCTACTAGACACTAGGTCAGACACAAATTCTAACGTCAACGCCATCGTTGACTGCACCCGAGTCTGCTCGGACGCGCACATTTATATAATATTAAAATAAATAAATATATGACTAACAATAACTGAATTTAAACAGTACAACAAGGCAAGGTATACTTGCCTGGCAGGAGAGCTGCAAAATATAACGTCCAGATGTCAAGTGCCAAAAGTCAGAAATAATGGCCTCAGAATAAATGTCTTCGGATGCTGAAATAAATATCATTAACAGTCTCAGAAAATATCAAATAGCTAGAAACGCCTGTCCTTAAGTCCAATTTGGACACAGGGGCAAAAATGACAGTTTTCGGTCAAAGCGGGGTCCACATGTGGCCCACTTTGCACCGAAAAACGTGTCAGGGTCAAAGGTCTCCAAATTTGCCAAACTTAGTGTCAACAAGTCCAGAACGTCGATACGAACCCAACGGAATGTCCAGAACTGGATTCCGATGTGCCGATCACAAAATCGCCCGTCAAGTGGAGCCTGTGGGGCACACGATACGCGATTTTGTCAACGTTCTCAGAATCGAACCAAACTTGGCTCACAGGACCAGCGTATCGCTACGAGTTCGATGGCGCAAGTTTCGTCTCGATCCGACGTGTGTACACAAAGTTGCAGCGTATTCCAGAACTGACGGATACGGGTCGTTGTTTTTCCTGTTTTTGGATCGCGTGCCGCGATCGCCACAGGACGCGATGCTCCGAGCGGGTTGCACGGGCACCGAGGTGGTTACATAGTCTACATGACGCAACTGACGGAATCGGAAACTGAGCTACGAGGTGAGAGATAAATATACCTGAACAGGGCTCGAGAAACAGCGTTTTCTCGTGTCCGTGCGTCACTTCGTGTCCGGTACTGTTGCTGTGTCCGTGTCCACCGTTGCTCGCCCTAGGGTTTCAGCTGTGGCGGACACGGCGGAGGCGGCCAGGGACCGTGGAGGTCAGGGGAAGTCGCTGCGGTTCTCCGGCGAGGTCGGCGGAGCTACGGCTGACCGGTCGGGGAGTGGCGGGGAGGTGCTGTGGGAAGAGAGGAGGAGTAGGTGGTGGAGCTTGGGCTGTGGCGTCGCCGCGGGGAGAGGTCGACGGCCGGAGAGAGGGGGTGGCAGCGGCCTGGGCAAGGTGGAGGAAAGAGGGGGAGAGAGGAAGCTGGTGGTGGAGGATGGTGGTGGCGGCTGAGAGAGGGGAGGAGGAGGAAGTCGTGAAGGAGAAGAGGAGGAGAGAGGAGGAACGGCCTGAGCGGGGGGTCGGCTCCGCCGCGGGCGGGGCTCCGGCGGCCAGCGGCCGGCGGGGGGGACGCGGCGGTCGGGGGGGAAAGGGGGCTCGGGTGACTGGGAAAGAGAAGAGGGGCGGAGGAGAGAGGCTAGCGGGGCGGAGCTCGCCGCGGGAAGGGAGCTCCGGCGGGCGGAGGCGCGGGCGACTCCGACGAGGGAGTCGCCGCCGGCGAGAGGGGGGGGGGTCGGCTGTAGAGTTAGGGGATGGGTTTATATTTTTTTTTTCTTTTTCTTTTTCTTTTCTTTTTCTTTTATAAAATTTTTTATTAATAAATAAATGAAAATATCTATAGATATTTGTAGGATATTTTAGGATATTTTTAGGATATTTTCCGGATATTTCCGGGATCTTTTCGAGTGGGTCCCGCATCCAAATGGACGGCGCAGGTTCACCGTCCAGTGAGGGGACTGACACTTCACACGAAATTTGCAGGGAAGTCCCTGTAATTTCATAAATTGCATAATAGTCCTATTTCGGGAATTTGCACAATTTACGAAATTGTCTGGAAAACACCCGATTCCTGAAAATGCTAAAATTCACAGAATTGAAGGAAAAAGCTGTGTGAGGGTCCCGGGGGTATGGGGGTGAGTCTGGGCAGGGGTTGGACCTGGTTTTTGGGTGATACGGGTCATCGTATTTATTAATTAATAAATACTGCGCACGGTGTTCTCTAATTATTTAGAGGCAGGTAGGGTCATAATTTTTCTACGATGTCAATACACTAAATGTAGTATACTCAGTGTAGAAAATTAACGTATTTTTGTTTGGGCAAAACATGTGCATGTTGGGCCTCAAATCTCTAGGGGTACAGAGGTGGGTAAAGAGCAGAAAATAAAATAGGAAATAAATACGGACTTTTGTAACGATAGTTGTGCGTCTCAAACGAGGCTCAAAAAGAAGCATCTGGGAGTTGCACAAAATTCAGGAAAATAGTCTGACATGTCTAGGACAGGTATGTGAACTTTGTTTGGGAATAACAGTCAGGTTAAAGCTCCAAATAATTCGGTGACGGACAGGTGTACAAGTCAATAGGATATGTAAGCAAAATAATTTAAAATATTGCCATAAATCCTAAATTGTTAAAATAATCCTAAAAATACTAAAATCTGGTCGAGGGGGTTTACAATCTACCCAACTTATAAAAATTTCGTCCTCGAAATTAAAACTAAGCCACGGTAGAAGTCAAAGACGGCAATAGATATCATTAACAAAGTAATTTATATCTTGGTTTACGAATAGGTTCGAAAAACGTTTACGCATGTCGTCCACACGCTTCCAAGTAGATTCTCCTGGCGCGCCGTGCTTTTATGTCACGCGGACCAATGGAATAGACTGATTTCTCAATACCTTTTCTCGATAATCAAGGATTCCCACGGGTTGCTCTTGATATGACAAGCTCGGCCTAATGGCGATCTACGAATGGTTGAGAACCTGACTGCTGTCTGTCACATATCACCTGAGTTGCGACACGTGGAATGCATCAAGTACTTCCTCAAGTGAAGGTGGTAGCGCAAGTTGATATGCTACTACTCCCACCCTTTCTAGCACGTCAATGGTCCAACATACCTTGGACTTAACTTGTCGCGTCCTCCGAATCGAATGGTGTCTCTAGTAGGTGATATCCTCAAGATGACATGATCGTCCTCTTTGAATTCCAAGGGACGATGATGACGGTTTGTCTACTACTGTTGTCTGTCTTGCACTGCTCGCAAGTGTCCTTGTATTATTCAATCATCTCTCCGGTGTTGACCATCAGCTCTGGTCACGCGAATCCTTGTCTGGTAAAATGCTTACTGGTATGCCGGGAAATCTTAGGATTTGTCTCATATTACGACGGTTGCAAGTTCCAAATTCTTCTCATGCACTTATAATTGTCTGGATGCATCTGTCATTACCTTGTTATCAGGTATTAATACGCATCCCAAACTTTTTCCTGATGCGTCTGTAGATCACAACCGCCTAATCCGGATGGAATAGTCAATACGGGTGTTGTGGTCAGTCGCTTCTTCAACTCCTCGAAAGTGGCTTGACACTCGTTGGTTGTAGGAATTCTGGATCCTTACAAGTCAACCTAGTCATAGGTGCTGTTATCCATTCATGAGTCAGTCAATTGTTCATCCAGGTGAAATCCATTTTGACTCCTGACAACAAAATGATACATTCTTTATCACAATACTTGGGTTCTGAACTTGACCCAAGTTACGAGGCAAAATTTTAAAAAATTTGCTGCCTTAGTGATGCAGGTATCAGGAACGTAATAAAACGTAGGCAGGTAGGTAGCGAAGGTCATTCTAAGGGTAGCACAGTATATATACTAAAATCTAATCCAATAATAGGGTTTGGTAAATACCCAAGAAACAACAGATATGGCTACAGAACAATACACTTTTGTATTTATACTACGCACGAGGTTTTGCCTTTCCGGAATAAGGGAAGACGGAAAATAATAATCAAGAGTTCAAGGGGGAGGTAATAGATTAGAAGTGTGGGGATCAAGGCGTTTAAAGAATTCAAATGGGAATTGTCAAAACAGTTGTAGATTGAAATCCTATCTTGGTAATTCCTATTCACATGCTCGTATCAGTACAGTTACGTAACTGATACGATATGCTTAGACATATCTAGAGGGCAAGTACATCTGTCTACTAATTATCTCAATCCACGTAAAGTAGTTATGCGAAGGGCGAACCAAGTGCACTCTGGTTGATCAGACCGTAATACACTGATTCTGAAATGTATTAGTGTAGTACTCCAATAATACATATCTCAAGAACAAGCTTGATAAAGAATAAGCTTGCAAAACTAGGCTATAATAGCGGCATAAGTCAAAGTAGTACGGTAAATATAAGTACGCTAGATTATGATACGAGAAATCTCAAAACAATTCAAAATCACAAACAGACAAGACTCTACAATCTCTGCAGTTATTCTAATTCCTTATCTAAGTCGCTAGTTGACCTAAAAGAGGTATGGTCTTCTAAGTTCTACAATCTTAATAAACACTATAGGCTGTCTGTCTAAAACAGAGATTTCAAGAAAGTCCGCGTAAAGTAGGGGTTCAAGGTTGTCTGCGTACAGCAGAGATAAAATCATTTGGTGTAGCGCATGGCTTCAGAGCTATCCGCGCAAAACAGAGAAGCGTAAGGTAGAGCTTTAGAGCTGTCCGCGTAAAAAGTCTGTGCGTAACAGTCTGCGCGTAAAAGTCTGGGTGAAAGTCTGAGCGTAAAAGTTTTGCGCTAAATTCTGCGCTAAATATCTTCTGCGTAAAGTCTAACATTCATTGCAGCATAAAGTTGTACGAGTAACTCATGGGTTTGTCAGTCGAATTAGTGAATCCTGACATCTGACAAAAGTAATTGTACAACGATCGAGTGGTCGGTTGTGATGATGAATTTGCACGGGGACGCAGGTTGTCGTCTAGTGACTGATTGGATACAAGTCATTTTTACGCTCGAGGTGAGACAAAATCAGATGTCCTGTCGGAAAGCTGTTTCTTTTTGCACAGGGCTCGAGGCGTATATCTGTATTTAATACACGGGATTTAGTCAAGCCTGGGGAATGCTAAGGCTGTAACAAATACGCTTACATCCTATCCTTATGTTCTATGCCTAATCAGGTTACTCTACGCTGGTCATCTATTATTCAAGAATCATCAAGTTTACGCAGGGCAGTTACCTACGTGGCTTTTAGGACGCGGGATAAGGAAGACTAAGGGATCGAGGGTAGCAGTCGTCATAACTGCGGCGTAAAGGAGATAATCTCCTGCATTATTTTGGCTTTTATGCCAACAGGAAAGTCATTCGACTTTTACGCCAACTAGGCAGTTGTTTGGTTCTTATGCCAACAACGGTCAAATGGGTTTTTACGCTAACAAGAGTAAATGGTCTCTGGCGTAAAACTCTGGTTTTATCCAAACATAGGATGAGGTTTCGTCCTAGTATTCAACTTTGGATTTCTATTGGTTTCTTAAGACTAGGGTCATACTATGGTTAATTTTTCTAACTAATCCTGGTAGTGGTTATATTACTCTCAAGTCATACATAAATATGTCAAGGGAGAAGGATAAGTTAATCTATAGGTAGTGATGCTAGGGTTCATTAGGTAGTATGGAAGACTAGGGTTCATTAGGTAGTATGGAAGACTAGGGTTCATTAAGTATTCTGAACTTAATGATATGTCAATGCCCTAGTTGTGTTCTTAATAGGAATACTACTCTAATAATCATCCTATCAACAGGGATTCCTATATTCTAGCAGGGCTATACTTAAGGATTTATCAGGGAAGCACATGAATCAAGCAGGATGCAATTATGTAAGTAGGACAGACTGGAAGGAAGATAAGTCATAGTCAATTATGGATGAGATCCTATCCTCTAATCCTATGTGCAGGCTTGCTCGGTACAGTAACGTAACCGAGACAATATGCTCTGACCTGCATGGGCCACCACTAAAAACACTGTCACGCCCCAGTCCCAAAATACGTAGGACTAGGATACGTAACCGTGCCAGCCGCCCGTATATATGACAACTCCAATATATGGAAACCATATATACGTGCGTACGCTGTATAATGAACAATAGTTCACCAGTGGTATAGTTAATCACAAGTCACAGGGTAATATCTAAATCTCATCCACAGAATATCACATAGACATGAATAACCAATAATCAGGTAACTAAAACTCAATAAAAAAAATAGCTAAAGAACGACAGTCGGATGGAAACAAATCCACTGCCGAAATGGAATATAAAAGGAACCAGAATACACACCATAAAAGAACATCTGAACATCCCGAGGCTCGAAGAGAAGACCTCCTCGGAAAAATACGTAACCTGTCCGGATCTGTGCTCCTGTGAATACTCAAGAACATACACACCTGGCAGGGGACCAGGTCCTCAGAGGGACATAGCAAGATACAGAAAAATGACATGCCATAATGTAAATACTGAATAAATAAAGGGGTGTGCTAACCATCTAAGTGAATGCAATTTAAAGACCTTGTAGTACGCATGGGAATGTGTGGCTAGACATATGCTGACGTAATTCACCAATCGTCGGGACTGGCTAGTATATGTGTCATATGCCCCCGACTCAGGGAACTCTGCAATCGTCCATCTCCGAGGAGCATGGATCGAAGGATAAAAGACTCAAGGAGGGGGTGTCCCATACGCCTACTAAGTGTCTTTCCCGCCCAATATAGATGTACAAGTCATGAAAACGACGTGGACACCTCCTACTATGATGCAAGTCTCAATAAAATAAACAACTGAGCTAAATACCACTACACGTGTTGCTCACACTGATGGCCAGTCGCGCATGAGGCACGCGTCCCTACATGTACTCACTCTGTGACGTGTAATGATACGTGTCAAGGCCTGAGAAGTTATATCAATAACTTCACAACTTTAGGTGGGTCTACTAGACACTAGGTCAGATACAAATCCTAACGTCAACGCCATCGTTGACTGCACCCGAGTCTGCTCGGACGCGCACATTTATATAATATTAAAATAAATAAACATATGACTAACAATAACTGAATTTAAACAGTACAACAAGGCAAAGTATACTTGCCTGGCAGGAGAGCTGCAAAATATAACGTCCAGATGTCAAGTGCCAAAAGTCAGAAATAATGGCCTCAGAATAAATGTCTTCGGATGCTGAAATAAATATCATTAACAGTCTCAGAAAATATCAAATAGCTAGAAACGCCTGTCCTTAAGTCCAATTTGGACACAGGGGCAAAAATGACAGTTTTCGGTCAAAGCGGGGTCCACATGTGGCCCACTTTGCACCGAAAAACGTGTCAGGGTCAAAGGTCTCCAAATTTGCCAAACTTAGTGTCAACAAGTCCAGAACGTCGATACGAACCCAACGGAATATCCAGAACTGGATTCCGATGTGCCGATCACAAAATCGTCCGTCAAGTGGAGCTTGTGGGGCCCACGATACGCGATTTTGTCAACGTTCTCAGAATCGAACCAAACTTGGCTCACAGGACCAGCGTATCGCTATGAGTCCGATGGCGCAAGTTTCGTCTCGATCCGACGTGTGTACACAAAGTTGTAGCGTATTCCAGAACTGACGGATACGGGGCGGTGTCGGCGGATACGCGTTGATTCCGGTGTGCACGCACATCCAAATCAACTTCTCCGAATTTCTACACGTCCGTATCAATGTCGTGCACGTATCGGTAAAGACCGCGTGCGACCAAGTTGTCCCGTTTGGCGGGGCGTACCCAGTTCCGGGGTGAATCGGGTCGTTGTTTTTCCTGTTTTTGGATCGCGTGCCGCGATCGCCACAGGACGCGATGCTCCGAGCGGGTTGCACGGGCACCGAGGTGGTTACATAGTCTACATGACGCAACTGACGGAATCGAAAACTGAACTACGAGGTGAGAGATAAATATACCTGAACAGGGCTCGAGAAACAGCGTTTTCTCGTGTCCGTGCGTCACTTCGTGTCCGGTACTGTTGCTGTGTCCGTGTCCACCGTTGCTCGCCCTAGGGTTTCAGCTGTGGCGGACACGGCGGAGGCGGCCAGGGACCGTGGAGGTCAGGGGAAGTTGCTGCGGTTCTCCGGCGAGGTCGGCGGAGCTACGGCTGACCGGTCGGGGAGTGGCGGGGAGGTGCTGTGGGAAGAGAGGAGGAGTAGGTGGTGGAGCTTGGGCTGTGGCGTCGCCGCGGGGAGAGGTCGACGGCCGGAGAGAGGGGGTGGCAGCGGCCTGGGCAAGGTGGAGGAAAGAGGGGGAGAGAGGAAGCTGGTGGTGGAGGATGGTGGTGGCGGCTGAGAGAGGGGAGGAGGAGGAAGTCGTGAAGGAGAAGAGGAGGAGAGAGGAGGAACGGCCTGAGCGGGGGGTCGGCTCCGCCGCGGGCGGGGCTCCGGCGGCCAGCGGCCGGCGGGGGGGACGCGGCGGTCGGGGGGGGGAAAGGGGGCTCGGGTGACTGGGAAAGAGAAGAGGGGCGGAGGAGAGAGGCTAGCGGGGCGGAGCTCGCCGCGGGAAGGGAGCTCCGGCGGGCGGAGGCGCGGGCGACTCCGGCGAGGGAGTCGCCGCCGGCGAGAGGGGGGGGTCGGCTGTAGAGTTAGGGGATGGGTTTATATTTTTTTTTCTTTTTCTTTTTCTTTTCTTTTTCTTTTATAAATTTTTTTATTAATAAATAAATGAAAATATCTATAGATATTTGTAGGATATTTTAGGATATTTTTAGGATATTTTTCAGATATTTCCGGGATCTTTTCGAGTGGGTCCCGCATCCAAATGGACGGCGCAGGTTCACCGGCCAGTGAGGGGACTGACACTTCACACGAAATTTGCAGGGAAGTCCCTGTAATTTCATAAATTGTATAATAGTCCTATTTCGAGAATTTGCGCAATTTACGAAATTGTCTGGAAAACACCCGATTCCTAAAAATGCTAAAATTCACAGAATTGAAGGGAAAAGCTGTGTGAGGGTCCCGGGGGTATGGGGGTGAGTCTGGGCAGGGGTTGGACCTGGTTCCTGGGTGATACGGTTCATCGTATTTATTAATTAATAAATACTGCGCACGGTGTTCTCTAATTATTTAGAGGCAGGTAGGGTCATAATTTTTCTACGGTGTCAATACACTAAATGTAGTATACTCAGTGTAGAAAATTAACGTATTTTTGTTTGGCAAAACAGGTGCATGTTGGGCCTCAAATCTCTAGGGGTACAGAGGTGGGTAAAGAGCAGAAAATAAAATAGGAAATAAATACGGACTTTTGTAACGATAGTTGTGCGTCTCAAACGAGGCTCAAAAAGAAGCATCTGGGAGTTGCACAAAATTCAAGAAAATAGTCTGACATGTCTAGGACAGGTATATAAACTTTGTTTGGGAATAACAGTCAGGTTAAAGCTCCAAATAATTCGGTGACGGACAGGTGTACAAGTCAATAGGATATGTAAACAAAATAATTTAAAATATTGCCATAAATCCTAAATTGTTAAAATAATCCTAAAAATACTGAAATCTGGTCGAGGGGGTTTACAAGCACCCGAACTAACATGCTGATATTCAGAAAAATATTCATTATTTCTACTATCTAAGGTTGCTGCTACTTTAATAACATATATTTTTATATATCGTGAATGTGAATTAATCTCAAGAATATAATTCCGTGCATCTTCACTATCTATCAAAAAATAATTAGAACAAAAAATAGACTTCAGAATAAAATCATAATGAATAGAACAACGTTCAATAATATGATTACGTATATTTTCAAAACTAATATTTGGATAAGTTAAAAAAATTATACTTTCTCCTCCTTCGTAATTTAACCCATTTACTTTACCGCCGTGCGAGCATACAATTCTTACGCTAAGATCCATGAAGGTTGAGAACTTTTGCTACAGAAAACAGGAGGAGGAAGCTGTGAAAATAGGAGGAGGAAGCTGTGAAAATTTGAGGAGGAGGAGGAGGAGAATGTGTTGTGTGAGAAGTGTTTGGGGGGGTGTTTATAGGAGTTGGAGGGAGCCGTTGCCCAAAGGCTGAAAAGCCAACGTTCACTGGCCCGCCAACTGAGTTGGCGAGCGGGCCTCTCGAGGAGAGTGCCCCGCCAACTAAGTTGGCGAGATGCTCGCCAACTCAGCAGCTCGCCAACTGAGTTGGCGAGTGGTCCCCCCTCTGCAATTACCCCAATCTTTTCCCGTTATTTATAAATATATAATATTTTATTACTTTGAATGAAAAAATAATTCGTATTTAAAATAGTAAATTTATTATTGGTACATTAAATATTTTGTAAAAAAAAAATAATACCAAAAGTAAAATTTGGAGGTCGAAATATCGTTTTTTTGCGATTCTAAAAATTTGGGAAGTCCGTCAAACGATGAAACGGTTTATCCCGAAGTACTTTTCCATACGGTCATTTTGGCACAAACTGGAGCTTGTTTCAATCTCCCAGTCAAAAGTTATGATACTTTAAAGTTTTATATTTTATATTTTTTCCTATAATATGTACGTCTTACTTCGGATGAAAATTCTCTCTACACGAATTGTGTTACTCTCATCGAAAACATACAAATAGACATATTGTGTGACGAAAAACGATTTGAAAACAAATAGTTATGGCCGTTTGAAGTCTGATCGACGGCAGATGTAATATTCGTACGGTAGATTTTTTTTTTTTCAATGATAATATATTTTATTTTGGATGTTAAACT
Organism: Iris macrosiphon; assembly: GCA_036927795.1. Taxonomy (NCBI): domain Eukaryota; kingdom Viridiplantae; phylum Streptophyta; class Magnoliopsida; order Asparagales; family Iridaceae; genus Iris; species Iris macrosiphon. The sequence continues at coordinate 163,566,548 of JAYESA010000014.1, forward strand.
AAATAAAAAAAATCAAAATCCAAAACTAACTAAATAGAAATAAACTTAAAAAAAATCCTGACAATTAAAATGAGGACTGTCAAAATTTTGACAGTCTTCATTGCTTGTGGGACTGTCAAAATCCTGACAGTCCTAGTTTTATATAAAATTTTCAGTGGGTTAAAATTAGGACTGTCAAAATTTTGACAGTCCACATAGCTTGTGGGACTGTCAAAATTATGACAGTTCTAACAATTTGTAGGACTGTCAAAATTTTGACAGTCCTTCCAAGTGGTAGGATTGTCAAAATTTTGACAGTCCTGATTATAACAATTTGGGCTAGCCCCAAATAACTTTTAGGATGACAAACTTGTAATTTTTTGTAAATTTTCAATGGACTAGTCCCGAATAAAATGTGCAGTGCCCTTATAATTACCCCTCAAATACTTTGTTTCTATTTGGACGCTGCTGCAGTAGGCTGATACTAAAGTTTGTGTGATGCAGTGACGTCCTTGTCATGACTACGATCTGATCAAAACTGAATTGGACTCCCTCAGTCTGAGCTGTTGCTTGTAGATCGACTTCATAGCATTTCCCAACTGTAAATTGACAATCAATTTACTTAAAACCTAACGACATGATTGTGATATATTGAAGAAAATGATGGACTCAAAGAGGAATGATAACCATACCAAGTTGAATGATCGATTGAAGTTTCTGGTTGCAAGTTATACTAAAGGCAATACAAAGTTAGTCGGGATTCCTCAAGTTTTTTATTATTTATAAGTTTGTTATTTAAATTTTTTTATTAAAGAGTTGTCCACTGTAATTTTTTTTTAATAATGAATACAGGACTGTAGAAAATTTTTACAGTCTTGACTGAATTTAAGATTTAAGTTGGACTGTCAACATTTTTGACATTCCAGTATATTTGTAGGACTGTCAAAATTTTTAACAATCTAGTATATTGATAGAATTGTCAAAGAATTTGACAGTTCATTATGTAGTTGACAGTTTTTTAGTAAAAAAGAAATTTAGTTACAAATTTGTAAATTAAAAAAAAATCTGAACAGTCCCGAGCAACTTTTGTAGTGCATTTAGTTACACATTTAGTTACACTCAAGGTTGAAGTGAACGGATCTTATTAGTCTTTACTAAAGACACAATACAGATTGTCAGGGGACATTGTAATTTTGACAGTTAAAAAAAAAAGATGGTTAAAATTTTGGTTATATAAAACTGTCAAAATTTTGATTATGGAAACAGTTTTTCAGATTATTTTTATTTTTATTTTATTTTTATTTTTTATTTTTTATTTTTGTAGTAGTAGTGGTGGCAAACCTACTTAAAGTAGCCATGGTTTGTATGCCTAGACAAGATTTTATCACTCGTTCTCGAGGACTATAAAGTTAACTTATGCATCTAGAATCACCTACTTTAGAAAATTTTCCTACAATCTAGCATGGTAACTACCATGGCCGGCCGAGGGTCGGATTGTTCAGTCCGAACAAATTTTGGTTATATTGTGAAACAATTTTGGAGAGTCATCCTCAAGTTATCTAAATGGGCGGACAGTCTGGAACCGGTCCGAATTTGATTCGGTCAAATTCGGTCCGGGTCGATCCAGATCCGATCAACGGATCGGTCCGTCCAGGTCCACTAGTCCCACGGGTTCGGATTGGATCGATGGAGCCGACCCGCTAGTCCTGTCCGGCCTGGTCCGATTTCTGCGTCGTTCGGACATGTTTGGATTCGGTCAACCCGGTTGGTCCGGTCCGGACAAGTCCGGTTCGACCGATTTTTTTTTTAATGTATTCGTTAAGAGAGGTATTTTTACCAAAATACTTCCGTTTTAGTGACAATTTTTTGCCGTTTTAGGAATATATTCGTTGAAATAAAGTTTTATGCATGTTAGTAAATTAGCTTTAATTTTTGATATATAGACTACTAAGCAAAATTATGCTTATATTTGTATCACGACACATTATATAGATGTACGATGGATGTTGAAAAAATGCATCATATGTCTAAGGCCTTTAAAATTTTTACATACCGGCGCTGTAATCAGAGGCGCTATGATACAATTTTTGCGTGAATATGATATTCATAATAAAATATTTTCGATTTCTTTTGATAATGCTAGTAATAACAATTCTTCTATTAATGTTTTGAAAACACAATTTCTGCCTATGTTAGAAGGTAGATTTTTTCATGTTAGATATGCTTGTCATATTATTAATTTGATTGTATAAGAATGTCTTCAATTTTTTCAACTAGATTTAGAAAATCTTAGATCATGTTTACATATAGTTTGAACTCTTCTACAAGTAGACAACAATCTTTTAAAATTTTATGTACACAATATGGTGTTACTTTTAGGCGATTTATTAAGGATGCACCACATAGATGAAATTCTACTTATTTAATGTTGCAATCTTGCATTAAGTTTAAAAATGTGATTACTCAGTATTGTAATGCTAATCCTAGTTTTGATTATCAAGTAACTGACAATGATTGGTTAATTTCTACTTATATTTTTGAATTTTTAGAACTATTTTACAATGCTACATGTACTTTATCTAGAGTTTATTATCCAATTTCTCCTTTAGCTTTTGAAATTCTTAACATGTCTAATTTATTTTGTAAATATATAAATATTTCTGATTTGGATTATGTTCTTGCCAAAATGGAAGCCAAATTTAAAAAATATTGGGGTGATATATCTCTTCTATATTGTTTGGCTTCGATTTTTTAACCTAGGGTTAAATTAGATGGTGTATATATTTTAGGCTTGTGATAAGGGCACTACAAAATACACTTGGGGCTAGCCTAGTATTGGGGCTAGCCCATTAATGAATGAAGTTTACTCATACTAGTCCAAACATTACTCTCTCCTTCCAAACCCCCCAAACCGTCACCACCGGAGCCCTCCTCCTCCACTTCTTCCTCCTCCTCCTTGTCGATGGCTCCCAAACTCTCAAATGAATTAAGGTACAATTCTTCCTTCTCCTTGTCCTTCTCAATTTTTAATAATTTCTATTTTATTTCAAAAAAATTCCAAAAATTATCTTTTCAATCTTAAAACTATGACATACAAGTCCTGAATGTAGTTTCGGATGTAGTTTCGACGTATTTCTGGAGTCTCAAACCCGATTTTAGGGCATATAAGTTCGACATTCGTCGAACGTATGAAACAGAAACATGCAGGACTGTAGAAAATTCTACAGTCCTATATATATTGTGGACTGTTGAAATATCTGCAGTCCTTTATGTATATAGGACTATAGGAATTTCAACAGTCATGTACACATATAGGACTGTAAAAATTTTTACTGTCCTGAATGTTCAACTAATTTTGGGATATTAAAATATATATTTTTTTTTGTCTTATAATCACGACCCTCAGAAGGACATTGAGGATGAAGGTATCATAAGAAGACGTCCTACTACGTCGATACGTAAGGAACGCAATGTTCAGCGCGCTGTTGAACCAGCTCTCAAATTATACTTAACATAACTTATAAATTTTAAATAAATTTATACTTAAAGTTATATAAAAAAACTTACTAACAAATAACTTATAAATTTCAAATTATACAAAAATAACTTAGTAACAAAAAATCTATAAATTTTAACTTGAATTTATTAACATATAACTTATAAGTTATATCATATAGATTATATAAAATAAAAAAATAAAAACTAAAAAAAAAAAAATTTAACGGGCCGGCCCGCCCGACCGTGAACTGGTCCGGACTCAGACCGGTTCGGCCCGGTCATCCCCTGACCGGGTCATGGGTTCGGACTGGGCCGTAGTTGTTTATGACAGGACCGGTCCGGCCCGCCTCTTCCCTCGAGTTGAGCCCGGTCCGGACCGGATCCGGTCAAACCCGATTGACTCGGACCACAGGCCGACCCGGACCGACCCAATACACACCTTGAGGTCATCTGCGACCTCGATATCTATCTCTTGTAGTTTTACGTTGAACCTGGAGTTTGTCCTAAGCATATGGCCAAGGGTGGAGCCAGAAATTTTTTGTAGAGGGGAATGAGAGCTGAAAAATGTCATGAAAAAAAAAATCATGTTACCACAACCATCCTATGTTACCTAGTAAAAAAATATTGTGTAAAAAGATGTTGTTTCAATAATTATAACATGTTGGGAATGCTAGGATTCGAGCAAAGGCTACCTCGGCCACAAAATATGTTATCTAGTAAAAACTATTTCTTTTGTTTTAAGTCCGGACTATAGTCCGAATCAGTCCAACTTTGCTCCGTCAGTGCATATGGTCAAAATTATTATTGTCCAAGTCCAAAATTTTGTCTAGCTTATCCTCGACCTGCTCTAGACATCACTATCCAACAATTTTGATGGCTTTATTCTATATGGCATCCGTTGGTCGAAAAAGAATGTGACACACCACTAAGTGGACACGTGTCATGTTGTATTTTAAAATATTTATGTCATGTGTCTAGTACTCTGCTACTACATGGACATAAGTCACATAACAACCATTGTGAATTGTTAGTATCCTTCTTGTAAGTGACTAAACAACTGAATCTTTGATATCTCCACAGAAATATTTATTACAAGTGAGAAGCTTATAATATTTCTAAGACATAATGTTCATGAAGAATGAAGAAGAACACACAAGCAAGAAAGAAGTGAATGTCTGTAGCTTTTAAATTTCTGAAGGAAAACAAGAAAGAGCAGTGTCCCAAGGAAAAGAGTTTTATTATTGATCACCCACACTTCAATTTGTTTGTTTCTGAAAGTTGGCAGATACTTAAGTATACACTGATGTCTACTTTTTCATGGGGTCGGCATTAAATTAGACTGCTCAATCTGAGCTGTTGATTTTCAATATGCAAGCATACTCAAATTGTAAATTGACAATTAGTTTCATTACTTTAGGTGTTAAAATTATGCATTATCGAGTAGGGTTATTTAGTTTTAGATCTCGTATAATATTAAAATTTTGAGTTTAGATTTTTATATTGTCCAAAAAGAATTTGTGTCTCATGCTAACGGTTGACTTGGACTTAACGTCCAAAATAAAAATCTAAACGTAAATTTTGAACATTATACAAGACCATAAAATTAAACAAAAATATGTGAGGGTTGTGTAGTTTGAGTAATTTAATTTTTTGATGACCAATGGAGAATGAGAATTGTGACACCGTTGTTTGTTTCTATTCTGATCTCAGTAGCTACACAACTCTTCGGAGCTCTTGAGTTGCAAGCATTCAACAATGCGGCCCGGACGGCAGATATCATGAAGTTGTCCTTATCAAAACTGACGTCAGGAGAGTTGTATGGCTACTGAGATCTGTTAGTCCCGAGGCTTAACCAAAGATGGAAGAACGCGTAGTCGAGATCAGAGATTCACAAAAAGTTTTCACTCTGACTATTCTCGATTTCCACGAAAAACTATATAATGATCATGATTACAACTTGCTCTCAAAATTACAAAGGAATCAGAAAAACAGACTTCACGTTCTTCCTTGCACTCGCAGATGCAGACGAACAAAACGGAATTACAACTAGCAGAAGAGAAGAGAAAGGAGAAGAAGAAAATCTGCTTGCTGGGTGATGAAAATCACCGTTGCTCAAAGAAAGATTCGCCCCACACGATCTTCTCCCAGGAATCAGCAAGTTCACGTAGAACTTCTGGAACGCTCGCTGCCACCTCCTTACTTGGATTCGCACGAACTTCCTGGACTGCAATGGCCGCTGCAGCAACTCTCTTCGTCTACTCAATTTCGAAGTAAGTCCTCAATGGAGACACAAAGAGAATATTTATAGAGGAGCCTGGTCGCCCCATTAGTTACAGAAAGATAGGAACAACTTTAATTTGAATCCCACAAAGATAGGAACGAATTAATTCAAATCCATAACCGTTCAAATATATCCGATAGAAGCGATCATGCAAGCAATCGCCCATGCGGCCGTTCATACAACAACGCAACAGCCGCGCACTTAGCAGCTCATGCGGCAGCCCATGCGCCTGCTCATGCGCCCCGCTCATGCGTCCAGCTCATGTGTCCCGCTTATGCGGCCGGTTAATGCGCTCGATCATGCGGTCCTCTCATGCGTCAAGCTCATGCGGCCCGCTCATGCGTCCCACTCATGCGTCCGGCTCATGCAACGACACATGCAACTCGCTCATAACCAAGCGCATCAAATGCGCACAAGCGCCATGCGCCTATGTTGATGTGCTAAGTGCGCCAACAAAGCGCCACTTTGCGCCTTTGAGCGCGAGTCCGAGTCGCTAAGCCCCTTTGGGGCTTAGCTCCTATGGAAATAATTCTAAGAGCATGACAAAAAACATAAATGCTTTCATGAGGAGTTAATCATTTTTTCTCCTAGGAAAATACTCCCACATGACATCCATGTGCCCCACCACACCCCATGTGCACACCTCAACTCATACAAAGTATTATATTGAGATACCCACTTGGTGGTGTAGCCAATGTGGGACTATCTTTACTAGTCCAAAGGCAAAAATACCAATAATCCTCCACATATCTCAATATATAAGGGTTGAGCTTTTCCCACAATGACTGTCCATCATGCATTAGGATAGATATCGCTTCGACTTGAATCTTCTCGCATGGGTCGAACAACAGTATGATACAAGAATGGACTAAGCCTTAAATTATGCACCATAGCTGCAATTCTTTCCACTCACACAATGACATCAACTGTACTTCCGGTTGCACATTAAAGGCCCTGTGCACGCCTGGTTTTGGTGTATGTATTTTGGGCATCTACACTGTAGCATGAGGTCCCAGCCTCTTTGTAGTGCTGCATACACTCTTTATTCTACTGCATTAGGCTTCCTGCCTATGTGTGGTGCTACGCCACTGTGACATGGCTCGCGAAGCCGAGATATTACCCTTACCGATGAACCTCTTGGTAGTGTCATCCACTGTAGCATGGAAACCTTACATACCTTTGTAGTGCTGCGCTATCGTGCTTCCTGTTAAGCACACCAGACATTCAAAATACCTGAGAACTCATTAAGTCATCTAATTCATCCTCCCACAGGACTTGTTCTACACAAAAGAACAATTAGTAGACAACAATGGTTCTGGGTCCATAGTCCCTCAATGTCTCAAAGGACTACCATTGTTCCTGATATTCTCCCAGTCAATGATCCTCCCTTGAACCAATAGCTAGATGCCTAGTAGATTTTTCTGTGAACTAATAACATAAAATTAAATGGTAGGATTACAAAGACACAATATCAGAATGTCTTCAAGCCCATCTTGATTGTTGTATCCTTGACTAGCTGGCACTTAAGACCTTTGGTGAACGAATAAGCTAGATTTTTCTGGCTCTGAACATCAATCACGACAATGACTCCGGTCTTGATAAGATCATTCACTGCCCTGTGCCTCAGTCGCACAGTCATCTTCTTACTATTGAAGAGATCATTTGATGTCACCGCTGCAGTCGCTTGGTTGCCGCAGTAAATCGGTACCGTCAAAATCTGTTCACCCACCACTGGAAGATCATACATGAGCTCTCGAAGCCACCCTGCTTCATCTGCTGCAGCTGCCAATGCATAGAACTCAGATTCCACCGAGGAATGAGAGAACATTGTCTGTTTCTTCGACTTCCACGATATAGTTGCTCCACCCATGGAGAAGATGTATCCTCTTGTGGACCTTTCGCTCTCTACTTCTGAACACCAGCTTGCATCACTGAAGCCTTCCACCACTGTCGGATAACCGTTGTAGTGCAGTGCATACTTCTAAGTCCTCGTGAGATATCTCATCACTCACTCCACAGCTTTCCAGTGCTCCACTCCTGGATTGCTCGTGAACCGACTCAGCATCCCCACTTCAAAAGCTATGTCAGGCCTTATGGAAGTTGTTGCATGCATTAGACTCCCTATGACGCTTGAGTACTCCAGCTGCCTGACACTTTCCCTTGGATTTGGTTTCAGCTTCTTGTCATACTTGTACGGAGTATCTATCCCTGGAAGATCCTGATATTCATGATTTTTTTTTAGATTCCACGAGATCCAATAAAATGCAATAAATAGTACAAAATAAGTATCCACATAAAATACGAGTATTGTGAGACGAATCGCACACATCTTTACAATCATCCTAAGAATATTATTTTCGCATGGATGTACACTAAATGGATTATCTTGCAAATGAGGTTTAACCTAACTTTTTTTTTTTAGCATATCGTAATACTATGTTGAATAATTTACGCAATCTTATTATTAATCATTTTTCAATTTGCAATATAAATTCATATAAAGGTACATTTTTTAGTACTTGTTTATTATTAGATGGTGAAGAAGTATAAAATTTTGTTCTTGAAAGTAATTTACATTCACCATATATAAGTATTTAAGTTACTCCATCATTACCAAATTTTGATACAAACATCATTTCAAGTAGTCGACATTTTTCTAATAACCAGAGTTTTTGAAACTCCCTCGACCAGATTTTAGTATTTTAATATTATTTATAGTTAATTAGAATTAGTGCAATTTTTTTTAAATTTATTTATTATATATTCTATCGATTGTGCACCTGTTTATTACACAATAAATTAGGGCACCACACTAGCTGTTAACCCTAAACTAATTTCACATCCCTGTCCTAGACTTGCTAGACTACATTTTCTGTATTTTTAGCAACTCCCAGAAACCTCGTTTTGTGCTTCGTTTTAGTCGCACAAATATCGTTACAAACGTACGTATTTAATCCCTATTTAATTTTCTGCTCTTTACCTACCTCTGTATCCTAGAGATTTGAGGACCAGTAGGCACCTGTTTTGCCCAACCAAAAATACGATAATATTCTACACTAATTGTATTACAATTATCGTATTGACACCGTAGAAAAATTATGACCCTAACTGCCCTTAAATAATTAGTGAACACCGTGCGCAGTATTTATTAAATAATAAATACGGTGACCCGTATCACCTAAGAAATCAGACCCTGCATCTGCCCAGACTCACCCCACACAGTTCAAAACATTCTCCCCAGCATTTCCCCTCAATTCTGTGAATTTTGGTAATTTTTAGAACCAGGTGATTTTCCAGACAAATTTCATAATTGCGCAATTTCCCAATTTTTGGACTTTTATGCAATTTATAAAAAGTCAAGGGTTTTTATGCAAAATGCATGTTAGATGGCATTACCCTATTGGCTAGACAATAGGTGGCATGGGACCCACAGAAAAATCTGCTGAAAATATCCCAAAAATCCAAATTTACCAAAATACCCCCAAAGTTCTATTTATTTACCAAAATGCCATTGGGGGTAAAACCTATATAAACCCTATTTAACCCCCTCTCCTCACCCGAACTCCATTCACTTCCCCTCCGGCCACCCTCCGGCCACCGCACCGCCGCCGACCACCTCGCCTCACCCCTGCCCTTCCCTCCGACCATCGCCACCACCCTTCGGCCACCGCCTCCGCCGCCTTGAGCCACCGCAACACCCCTCCCTTCCCTGCCCGACAGCAGCTCCTCCCCTCCCCGACGCTCCTCACCGCCACCCCGACCACCGTGGGCCACCGCCACCACCACCAAACACCTTGCCATCTCCTCCTCCACCGCCCTGACCTACCCCCACCGCCCCACGACGGCCTCCGCCGTCGGCAACTCCCCCGCAAGCCACCACCGCCTCTCCCTGTCATCCTCCCCGAACCACTCCCCGACGCTTCCCACCGCCACTCCGGCCACCCCTGACCACCTCCACCCACCCCGACCTGTTCGCCACCTCCTCCTCCACCACCCCGACAGCTTGCACCGCCGCCCCCGCCACCGCACGCGGCGCTGCAGCTGCCGCAAGCTGCTGCTGCTGCTACTGCTAGCAGCTACTGCTACTGCCGTTGCTCCTCCGGCCGGCCGCCGTCGACTCCGCCGCCGTGCTTCCACCGGCGGCAAGCCCAGTGGGCCCCCTGTTAGTAGGTAAATTATTAAAACCCTAATATATATGTATTTACATATATATCCCTATATGTATATATATGTATATATATAAATGTATATATATAGGTATATTAATATGTATTTCTATGTATATGTATATAAATATTTATACAAATATATTATATATATTATTATATACTGTATAAATACAGTGTATTTATACAGTATATTTTATATTATTATTATAGTCTTATTATATATGTATGTATATATTTATGTATATATACATATATATATATATATATATATATATATATATATATATATATATCTATACATAATTATACATATATATTTATATATATGTATATTAAGTATAAATATCTATTTATTATATATTTACATATTATATATTATAGTATGCATTTATATGTATATAGTTATATTATATGGTAATAATTATTAATGCTTTTATTTCTGTTTCATATATTTATATATATAATATAGTTATATATAATATGAATACTGTAAATAATATAACATATTATTTATATGTTATATTTATACTAGGAATTATTATTAATAAATATTGCTGATAATACAGCTTATATTTATATGTATATTTTAAATTCTTGCACTGTCTTTAAATTCATATATTATTATATATAAACAGTGGTCACCTATAGACCCTGATAATATTATTATTATAAATACTGTATATAACAGTGGTCACATATAGACCCTGGTATTAGTGCTGGATATTACAGCATTTATATTGTATTTAAATTCCTGCAAATGTCATTTTCTTTTTATATATATATATTATCTATATATATATATATATTATGCAGTACATAGATATATATGTATTTACTTTCTGCCCTGTCATTTAATTTATTTATATTATAATCAGTGGATACACCCTGATAATATTATTATATTATAATATTTATGACAGTGGATATACCCTGCTATTATATAAATTTATATTCATGCATTCTCTTTTCTGTATATATATGCTATATATATACTACTACTACATACTATATCTATAAGTATATATATATACTATATATCTATATATATGTGAGTGTGTATCCTATATATATTATTTATTATACATAGGTAGATATATATACTTTTATATTATGCCCTGATAATTCACGAACCTGTATATTTTTTTAACAGAGAATATCTCCAGCACAACCAGTGACCCCTGTCACAAGCAACTACAAACCTGACTGTGAGATCAGGTTACCAAACACTATCAGGGAGTAGGCAAGTATACCTTGCCAAGTTTGTACTGCTTAAATATTAAATGTTAAATGTTCTTATTTAAATTCAATTATTGTCATATAATACTGCTCCTGAAATTACATATAAATGTATCTGAGATTGCCTTGGGTACAGTCAACAGATACGTTGGCTTAGGGTAATCAATGTAGTAGTTACAGACTTACCAACAATTGTGAGAATATCCTGATATTCTCCTAGACCCTATCACGGAAACACGCAACATGGTTGCAATGCATATTGGGATGCGAGCTGCGTAGTTGACTAGCTACCAGTACGTGTGACCGCATCACGGATTAGAATAATTCAGGAAATATACGACTTGACCTTTAGTTACATTGGGAGGGGAGAACAACTAAAATACGTATGGGACACCCACCTCTTTACCATGTGCCGCACTCGACGGAGTGATACGGATGATATAGATATGTATTCATGTGACCATTCTCATCGTAGATGGAAAATTGTATAGTGCCCTTGAACGGGGGCATATGTGGCATATACTAGCCTGTCACTACAGATTGGTGAATTACGTCAGCATATGTCTAGCCACACATTTCCCATACGTATTAGGTTGTCTCAATTTGCATTCACTTAGATGGTTAGCACCCTGTATTTATTTTATCCAGTAGTTTAATTCAGTATTTACATACTTGGCATGTTATTTTCTTGTATCTTATTACGTCCCTCTGAGGACCTGGTTCCCTGACCAGGTTTAGCTGAGACATTCCACCCCACAGTACCTGGACCTGGACTGGAGTCTGGACATGCCCTTGAGATGGAGTTAGAGGAGATGCCGTCAGAGTCTACCTGAGTACACCTGGAGTTGGAGCTACATATTTTGAGGATGTTGCGCTAGTTTATCTTATTTCACTCCTGCTTACTTTTGTAGTGGGATTGTTCCCACCTGACTTTATCTGGGTTGTATATGACATTTCAGATTTAGCATCTATATATATATTCAGCACTTTCCCTGTTATTCTTGTGGATGAGATAGATTTACCTGTATTTAGACTTGTAGTATTTTAGGACAGCGTAGCACATCACTTTGGGTCCATTAAATTGGGTAATCCCTTAGTGACGTGTCAGCTGGCCAATGCCACGTGGCCTAGTTCCGTATATTTTTGGGACTGGGACGTGACAGTTTTATTGTTGGTACTAGTTCTTCGAGGCAAACTATTTCATTTACTTAAGTAAAACATATATTAAATGAAGAAGAAGAGGATGATGATGATCATGAAAGTAGTGATAATTTAATTGATAATTTAGATAATGATTTTGATGCTATAATAATTTAAATGTTAGAACTTTCAAAATATTTTTCATAAAATTATTTTAATCTCGTTCTTTATTTACAAGTTTTATAACTGATATAACAATTAAACATAAGTTTACTTGTTCAACTAGTAAAAACAATGTCCATAGAATTATATATCATATGTGATGAACCAAGTTTTTGTTGGAGGGTGTACGCTAAATTAAAGTCATTGGTGAAGACGTAGCATTTGTTATTTCTACATTAGGAACTTGACACTTTAGATAGAATTAGATGTCATGGATTAGCTACCACTGCATGGATTAAAAATAAGATAGTTGGTAAAATTAGATAAAACCATTCACATAGTCCATCACACATTTAAGATGATATATATATATATATATATATATATATATATATATATATATATATATATATATATATATATAGCAAATGACGTCTAGTCTAGTGGTTAATACCGATGCATATTATCCTGAAATTAATGGTAGTCATATAATAGTTTTAAAAAAATATCTTTTATAATTACGGGAAAAAAATTCATGGGAGCAAATATTTTATAACGACTATAGGAAAAATATCTTACAAAGAATATTTGTTTGTTTTAAGATATGTATGGATAATTTTTTAAGCGATTGTTTATCTGTGATTTATATTAATACTACTTCTTTTACATTAACAAGATAATTTATTTTTTGCTTGTGTTTACGACTCTAACTATCGTTTATACCAAATTGTTTATCGTTGATTTTTTTTTTTTTAAATAACAAAAACAAAGGATACAGCAGAGGGTCTGACGTATCTGCAGCAGAAATGTTAGTCATCTGACATATTTGTTGTATTGATGCCGGACAGTCTGACGTATTTGCGTATTTTTTTTAAATTTTCAATCAATAAATATGTCAATGCATCTGACGTATTGTTCCTTTTGGTAATTTTTTTTAAATTTCTCATTATCTAGCCAATTGGGCTAAAAATTATCCCTCTATTGAAAAAAAAATTCTGACATAAGTTGTATGTGTAAAACTTAGAAATTCTAATGACATCGCAACAAATTATAGAATTATTTAGTTTTAGTGTCTCACATAATATTAAAAATTTGCATTTAGGGTACCATATTATTCAAAAGAGGGTTTTGATCTCGTTCTAACGATTGATTTTGGATGACCGTCCAAAATGGTGACCCAAACTCATATTTTGAATATTATATTGGACTCTAAAACTAAATAAAAATGTGTGAGGGTTATTTAGTTTTGCATTGTGACAATTTATTTGACTCGGATTATTTAGTTTTGTCATGACCAATTGAGAATGAGACTTGTGATATTATTTTTTGCTTATATCCTGACCTCAGCAGTCACACATCTCTCGAGGACTCTTGAGTTGCAAACATTCAATAATTCGACCGGGACAAGGTACATCTAACGATGCACGATATCTATGAAATCGTCTCCATCGAAACTGTTGCGAGGATGGTTGTGTGACTGTTAAGATCAGGATAGAAGTAAACAATACTGTCGCAAGTCTCATTCTTGATTGGTCATAACGAACTTAAATAACACAAGTCACACAACTCACATCATGTAAAACTAAATAATTCTTACATATTTTCGTTTAGTTTTACGGTTTCGTATAATTTTCAAAATTTAAGTTTAGATTTTCGTTTGGACGGTCGGTCAAGTTTATCGTTAAAAAAATTATATTTATTATACGAGACTGTAAAATTAAATAATCCTAATTATACATATAGAAGTAATTCATAAACAAAACAAAGAAAAGTACAACGGTGAAATGAAGTGTATGCTTCTGAACTGGAATCACGATATTTAATGCCATACCTAAGCGAATACAACACCGTTAATCCTCTAGACCTAATCCTTCTGTAGCCCACTAGAATGGATTTTCTTCTACTATAAATAAGGGCAATGTTATGCCTACAATCAAATGCTTACAACCTTCTTACAACCGTCACGTGACGACCACGTGACAGTCGTCCATTGAAAAAGGAGAGAGAGGTGGAGCTCGGTGGCTGTCCGGTTGGCCGTTACGTGACAGAAACGTCACATGACGGTCGTTTGTTGGAGAAAAAATGTAACCGAAGGTGACCTACATAGCGGGGGGAGGGAGGGTTGTAAGTATTTGGTAGTAAACTTAGCATTATTGTATAAATATACTGCTACATTAATGTGTGTATACTCCATAAAACCAAACGCATCAGTCCATTCCCCACCACTCTCCTCAGAAATTTGAATGTATTAATGCCCCATCACTTTGTCCCAGGAATTTGAAATGCAACAGCAATCAAGAATCGGCCTCCTCTAACGTACATCTTAAGTAGCTTAATTTTTTCTTTTTAATTACACCGCATTGTAAATCCAAAATTAATTTGATCAAACGTGTCAGCATAAATATAGATTATTTATACTAATATTTTTCTATATTTTATGTTTATTACATAATTTTTTTTATTTTAAAAATAATTATACACACTTCCCTTATATTTTATGTTTTAATAATAGTTAGTAGAATAACCATTTATATAAAATATAAAACATTAAAAAATTTGTATAATAAAATAAAACATAAAAAAAGTTACTGTAAATAACCCCATAAATATTTAACTCGTAACCATACTAGTTGTTACAATCTTTCACATTTCCAGTATTTCTTGGAGCTATGCATGGATGTATATATAGTATCTATGTCTGCATCTACAGTATTTTATAAACCTCAATTAAATATATACAAGTTGGTGTAGATTTAACATAATGCATAACTTAATTATGATGTTTCTTTTATATGTTTAATTACCTAATAGATTATCAAGTTATTGTCATACAATATTAGTAACAATAAGTTGTGGAAATCAAAATCATAATAAGTGGTCATATCCCAAAATTAAGAAGAAAACAATGGCAAACATATGTAAAGTAGCTTTTATCAATTCAAGAACTCCTAGTGCAATTTATATCTCCTCTATTTCTATAATAAAAAAATTCACAAAAAAACTAACAGTGATTTTTATTTCAATTTGCATCATACATGATGTTGATATAGGATAAAGAAATTTTATTTCTATGAGAATTTTCTCATAGAAACTTAATCTCTCGTAGCAATTAATATTGAATCCTAATTTTAAACTAAAATATTGAATTGACTATTCTATTTTCTGTCACGTAAGATATAGAAATTGAAAATCACTGAAGAATATTTTGTGTGTGTGTGTGCAATTTCTATATAGAAATTTTGTCAACTAATTTTTTTTTCTTAAAGTAAAATACATAGGATAGAATCTCAAATTTAAAAATTTTAATTGGAGATAGCCTTAAGCTTTGCAGCAAGAATGCAAGGCTTGAAGCCTGTTTTTTTTTTTATATAGCATTTTGTATTTTCTAGTTACTTTATGGTCCAAGGTTTGTGAGGAGCCAACAATAAAAGATAAAGGCTATTTGATATTACCCCCTCTTAGATTAGGTATATTGATATTACCCCATGTTGGATTAAAAGTTGAGAATAATTTTCTGAAAGTATCGTTAAAAACTCTTTAACGACACTTTCAAAATTCATAAACGACACTTTCAGATTTTTAACGACACTTTCAGGAAGATATTGTCAACTTTTAATCTAACATGGGGTAATATCAATATACCTGATCTAAGAGAAAGGTAATATCAAATAGTCCAAAAGAAAATGATCTTGACAAGTCACTCCAGGAGTAAGGGAATAGGGTTCTCTACTTCCTTAAAACTAACATGGAGAGAGTGATCTTGGTGTTACCCAAGATTCACAAATTTGCTGACGATATACATAAACATATGTATATGAAGCTACATACAAGATTAATTCTACGGAATTATTTTTTTTAGGAAAAAAAAATCCTGGAATTGAAAAAAAAAAATCGTAAAAAACTTAACTTGGTGTTTGATTGTCATTATTTTCCATGAAAATATTATTTTTTATGAAAAATAATATTTTTCTATGGGTTGGCCAAGTTTCATTTTTCATCATTTTGGAAAAAAAAAATAGAAATTTATAATTTTTTGGAAAATAATTTTAAAAAAAAATATAATCTATCAAACACCAAAATTTATGATCAAAATATTTTTATGAAAAAAAGTCCAATCAAACACAAAGTTTAGTTCCACATCTGTTAATTTTATGGAGGTGGAGAAGATATATGAGATTGATATTGGAGTGCAAAAAATAGTTGGTCATGAATATCTGAAAGTGCAAAACTTGCAAAAATACCTTAGAGTAACTTTAAGTATTCAAAATGTTTAAAAGTTTTCCTAATTAGCAATGTGAAATAAATTTTTTTTTTTTCTACAAAATGCAAAACTTGCAAAAATACCCTCCCCCCAATTAACATAAAAGAGAATATGGTCGGAATTTATGGTGTCAACGCTCTTAAATTGCGTGCTAATTTGACCACTGAATTAGGTATATGACATATATATGTGTTAGGATTCAAGACATATATCAAGATTATCCTCAAAAATAGATAAGCAAATAAGAAGAAAGTAAAAAAAAAAAAGAAAAAAAAAAGAAGAAGATGAGATATTGGTATTTTTTTACTAAAAAAATCTAACTTGATGTATGCAAACTCTACTTTGTAATAAGTGAAGTTGCAAAAGAAAAATGAGCTAAAACGAAAATGTCGGACGCTTTGTTGTAAACACGTCAGACCATTTCCATTTCCATTGTTTTAAAAGAATTAAAAATCAACAAAATTGTTTGCAAGTTACACTTCTTCAACTAATTTTGCGGAAGTTGGCATCTTCTATCTAATTTCTCATTAATTTAACCCTCTATATAAACTTTTCTCAATAAAAATCCATACAAATATAAAGATGGATATTGTTAACAGTTGTCAGAATATAAGCCGTGTGGGGCCCACCTTGCTACCCTACCGAGCCAGGCTTCCCCTACCCCACCACTCACTCCCACCCCCACTTCTCTCTCTCTCTCTCTCTCTCTAAAAAACCAGCTCCCAAGCAATGGAAGAAGTCCCCCTCTCTCTCTCTCTCTCTCTCTCCCCAGCAAAACCCAAACCCTAACCCTAACCCTAAAGATTCCACTCAACGAATCACTCTTCCACCGTTAAAGCAATGAGCTTTCCCACCACCACCACCACCAAAATCTAGGTCAAGTCCACAATGTCAACCAAGCTGATCATCCTCCTCTCCCTCCTCCTGCCTCTCCTCCTCCTACTACTACTCCTCCTCCTCCTCCTCCGCTACGTCATCCGGATACGGATCCGCACCAGCGGCCCCTCCAACCTCGAATCCGGACCCGACAACCCGCACCAGCACCCCCAACCCGACCCGCAGCCCGAGGACCTCCTCACCTTCCCCGGCGGGGACCACCTCACGGTCCAGGACATCCTCGACGCCCCCGGCGAAGTCGTCGGGAAGTCCGGCTACGGGACCTCCTACCGGGCCGGGCTCGGCCGGACCGGATCCGTCATGCTGCTTCGGTTCGTCCGCCCGGCCTGCGTTGCCGGCCGGGCCCAGGAGGACGTCCGGGAGGCGGTCCGGGCGCTCGGGGCTGTCCGGCACCGGAACCTCGTCCCCTTGGCGGCCATGTACGTTGGGCCCAGGGGGGAGAAGCTGTTCGTGCACCCCTACTACGCAGCCGGCAACCTCATGCACTTCTTGAAAGGTTCCTCCTCTTCTATTCTATTTGTATCGGTTAAAATTAGTATGGTTTGAATCAATTACATTCAAACGATTACTTTTTTTTTTAATTTTGTTTCGCTAAATTTGCTAAGAAAGTAAATAAAGTTGAGATCTTTATGAAAATGGGAAGCTTCTCTTTTGTTTGTATCACCCAGAAATACAATAAAAAAAACTATATCTTTATTTTTTTGGTTAATTTTATAATCTTGTTTTTCTAAATTTGCCAAGTAAGTGTATAAAGTTGAGATCTTTATGAAATGGGAACCTTCCGTTCTGTTTGTTTTTGGCACCCAGAAAGAAAACAAAAAAACTATATATTTCTTTTTTGTTAATCTTATCAGTTTGTTTTGCTAAATTTGCCAAGAAATTATATAAAGTTGAGATCTTTAGGAAAATGTGAAGCTTTCTTTTTTGTTTGTTTTGGTGAAAACTACATTTTAAAGGAGTTTACTGATTTCGGAATTATTACATTATAAGTTGTTAATAGTGTAGGATTCTTCTATGGACAAGACAATGATTTTGGCGTGTCCTGGAGTGCATGTGCATGTGCCGTGTGTCCAACCAACATGATGCTATATGGACATAATACCGATCTTTTTAGTATCCGTGCTTGCTAGATCTTCAGAAGATGATTACTTGTAAACTATTTTGATCCAGATCTTAGTTCAACTCTTTTCTATTATTTGACTGGAAAATATGTTGATTTTAGTTTAATGATGGTTTCGATCGACTATCATCCTGATCTGCTTGTCAAAAATCAAAGCTGGGCAGTCAAATTCCATGCATATAGTTCACTAAATGAAAATCCTTGCTCACTGGTATAATTTTAATGGGGTGGAATAGAAACTAAATTTAACTAAAACCTACTTTGGGAGCAAAGTTTGCTAAAATGGAGTTTAGTTTATTTTGGAGTTTCGAGATTTGAAACTGGAGTTTGAAAATGATCAAACTTTGGTTACAAAACTCAAGTAATATTTAAGTTAAGAGGTGCTTGGGAGTTAGTATCGGAGTTTCATAGAACATGTAGAAGAAAATGGAATATAGAGAGTTCCAGAAAAACTCATTAATATTGGAGTTTTGCTAAGGAGTTAGAAATTGTGTTTTGTCCAACTCCAGCAAACTCCAATTTGTTTTCAAAACCACGTTGTATTTGGATGTTATTGTAAATTTTAGCTAGATTTTCACGATGAGCTCTTTCCATAGAGTTTGGAGTCTCTGTGGGATTTTCTAATATATATTTTATCTTGATTTTGCTTGGATCATCCAGTAAATTGAACTTGCAATTAATGTTGTAATTTGGGCAGTAAGATGAAGAAAAAAGAAGAAGACTTTTTTGTGTATTGGTAATGTGAATGAAGTATCTCACATTTTCTTGGAAGTATTTACTACAAAGCAGACTTTTGTTTGTTCCATTTTGGCTTTTCCTTGCAGAAAGACCATGCATGTCCCTTCTTGTCATATATTATTTCATTTTCCAATCACTTATTGCATGTAAATCTGATTTTTTTTTTTTCTGTTATTTAAGCTGTTGTATTCCCATTCCATGTCTACAGATGGAAAGACTGAATCACACAGATGGGAGATTATCTACAAGTTAACTCTGGGCATTGCCAAAGGGCTGGATCACCTCCATAACGGTTTACTGAAACCCATCATCCACGGCAATCTCAAATCAAAGAACGTCTTGATTGATACCCATTACCAGCCCCGACTGTCTGATTTCGGCCTGCACCTCCTCCTCAACCCCACCGCAGCGCAAGAGATGCTCGAGTCCAATGCCGCCCAGGGCTACAAGGCCCCGGAGCTGATGAAGATGAAGGATGCCCGCATAGAGACCGATATCTACTGCTTGGGTGTGATCTTCTTTGAGATCCTCACCCGGAAAGAGCCCACCAATCTTCACCTGCCAGCCTCTTTGAGAAACCTGTTTCTCGAGAACAAGATCTCGGATCCCGTAGATGATGACGATCAGAGGCGGAGTTCGACCATCGAAGAAGGTCTGCTTAGGTTCTTCCAGCTGGCAATGGCTTGTTGCTCTCCTAACCCTGTACTTAGACCCGACATTAGGCATGTCATTAGAAAGATTGAAGAGATTGGGCATGACAGAAGTGAGATCTAATTGGATCTCTTCTGTGGATGGATAATGTGGTAGTTGATTTTCTTTTGGCTCTACCACAATCACTACTGACTCAGTCCACATACATGTTCTAGTGCCCACAGAAGAACAGGACATGAACAGCTAAGACACCAGTCATGGTTCATAAATGCTTGATGAGCCAACAGTGAAACTTCTGCAGTGGTCTTGGATGCTTTTTGGGGGATAGCATGAGTTATGTGGACCTTGGTTGTACTGAACCCTACACTACTGGGTACTGACCATTCATGGATGGCAACTAACTTTGTAAAGAGAGTGCCAAAGTAACAAAAGCATGCATGTGACATCAATTTACTTCTTCCCCCACTCTACATATCCTTTGGAGGTTTTGACCTGCTGTTTGTTTGATGATGTAAGTTAGAGAGGGGTCATGTGATTTGGCATTAATGGTTTGGAATTGTCATAGAGGTGAATGCACAGAGATGAATGTGAGCAAATTGAATCATGTAGCAACTTTAAGGGCTGCCTCTGTACATGTGTGATGGTATACACAGGGTCGGGTCGGGCCGGGTGATTGGATTGTCATATTGGGAGCTAATTTTGATCTTTATTGTGGACGGTCCTAAGGGGATATCGGGGTGTCACACTTGTGGGGTTACGTTGAAATAAGTCCGAAGTCTTGACAAGATTATCCCTGAGTCTGTCCGGCATATACACTATATAACAGCTGATATTCAAGCAAAGCCTCTGAAGCATATTCAATCAACTCTAGAGAGGAGAGTCGTATAAGAATCAATGGCTCCATCTTATGATATTTTGAAACACTAATTTGGTTAGGATCGTAACAAGAACTATAAATGTATATTTGGATTTTGTCTATTGTCATATATGCATGGGCAGTGTGATTTGGATATTTCTTTGGTACCATTTTGGCAGTATTGGCAGTATGATAGGTACCAAAGATCCCCTTTGGTTAACATTGCACGGTCGCAGGCTTGTCCTCACCTATTCCTTCCAAGCTCTGTCCTCACATCACTAGTGCATACGAAGTCCGCACTGTCGAAAACCTCTTTCTTGTGTAGATCACTGTCAGCTAGATATAGCTCCCAAGTGGCCCCACTTTCTTGTGTTGTGAGCTAATACTCACTGGAATAAAACGTCCGTTCGTTGGATTTTTTTACAAAAAAGTTCCAACCATTGGACGTTTATTTACCCTTTTATATATATATATATATATATATATAACCTAAAATAAGTGAGAATTTATGATTAGACTGTGAAGTAATAAGATTTAAATATTTCTATGTTCATTTTTAACCTCCTCTTTGATCTTATTATTTCATGAGCTAATCACATATTATAATGCTATATATATATATGAAATTTTTTAAAAATTATGAAAATATTTAAAAATTGTAAGAAAAAGCGTTCAATGGTAAGGCACTTTTTTTACACAAGATAAAGTCCTACCTATGTGTGTTTTATCAACAAAAAAAAAAGTAAGTGAAACGTCCATTTGTAGGAAGTTTTTTTGTTAAAAACATCCTTTCATAGAACGTTTTTTTTTTATTTTTTATTAGTATAAATATATATATTCACGTGCCTTGCGCGTATATTATAATAGTTGAAAAGAGTAAAAAATAATTTTTTTACTACTTGAGAAGAGCAAAAAATAACTCTATTTTTTTCTTTTCTTCTATAGATAATTATCTAATTATCTATGTTAAATTTAATGAATATTTTAATTAGTAAACATAGTTAAGAATATTTTTAGAAAAAAAATTTCTACCGTGAAGTATCGACTTTTTATTATTATATAGTAAGTATAGATTAGTTAGTATTAATGCTAGTAAATAAAAAATAATTCATAGTATTAAAGAAAAATGACCTACAATATAATATTGGAGAGATAGAGGAGGATGAGGATGAGGATGGTTAGCATTTAAGATTGGGAATAAATATTAATAACTCTATAATGTTTTAGTTCTTATTTTATAATTTTACAAAATTTTGTTTTTTAAAGTCAAATTTACACATCCAAGTGTACATGTGCACTTGAGGTGGTGGGCCGGTGGCGATAAGCTTTTGTGTACGCACATAGCTGTCAACCAGCACTTTCTGCCCACAGGAAGGGACAGGTCATTTTCAGCTTTGACTGTTTGTATTTGAATGGAGTGGGTCCAATAGCATCGGGATCCATCATGCACCAAGTTGCTCTGTCAATGTGATTAAGTAGGATTTACAAAGTACATCTGAAGCACATCTTGTTAACTGGTTTTATTCAAATATGTGCTTTTGACAGATTACAGAAAATTTTCTGTGCATACTTATAATTTAGTATATTGTCTGTAAAAAAATCGGATTTTTTCAATTTAAGTAATAATTTTTTATATAATTATATATAACGGGATAAGTTTTGGGGAATTGCGGGGGGGACCACTCGCCAACTCAGTTGGCGAGTTGCTGAGTTGGCGAGGGGCTCGCCAACTGAGTTGGCGGGGCACCCTCTTCGAGGGCCCGCTCGCCAACTCAGTTGGCGAGCCGCATAACGTTGCATGCCGTTGTCCAACGGCTATAATCCAAACGGCTATAATTCTCCTCCTATAAACACCCCCCCCACCCAACACTCCTCTCACAACATTCTCATTGTACCGGAGGCATTTCCGGTTCCGGTCCAATATCCAGATGCCGAACACGAGTAACAAGCTCCCCCATAAGACGACGAGTCACATGTTCCTCCATATGAGGTTGTTGTAAATGCTGCTCGTATACCCCACTCTGAAATTTGAAACATGTAAATTAAAATATTTATCATATCTATGTATATGTATTTTTTAAAGTATAATGAAGTTAAAGTATAATGAAGTCATACCAAATCATTCATTCCATCAATAAAAGCACGCATAGTAGAATCGTCTAGGGATCTAGTCTTGAACCTGGGCTCCTCATAGTGGTATACTCGGTTGCTCATTAGAGGGCATCCCCACCATTGTCTGTAGTCCAGGCTACCTATGTCTGCAAAATATAAACAAAATTTTAGCAAACTATTTACACTAAATCAATACGAATAATGAGTAACTTATAACTTACATTCCTCACGAGAATTTAGTCTAGGAGACATGTCCCTCACACTATAATTCTCGAACCGATTATTCCAGTCAGCAACGAGACTAATGATTCGTTGGAATGCATTTGATGTCTGATAACCGACTGTCGGTGGATCATCGGGAATTATTGGGGCCATTCCGAATTGCCGAAGAACATGGTCTGCCGGATGGTACATGGTGAACCGATCATATATAATATGACATCTGTGTAAACTAAATGCATAGGATGTCATCTTGATTTCTGGAGCATCGGGTTCACATATGTACGGTAACCAGGTTACCTATTTAAAGATATTTTAAGAGAGTAGATGTGATGTTTATCTACGATCAAAACTTCAATAATTTAAAGATATTTATTGCATATTTAAAAATTACCTCATTAGACCGCAGTGTATCAAATTGGCTTCGATATAGTGATACAGTCCTGTATTGGTAGTGTTGATAATCCACTACATCTGTAGGCCAGCGCATAGCAACTGGAAATACTCCATCACCACTGAGAACGCTGGTAACAGGCCTACCAATATAGAAGTGCTCGTAGGACCAGAACTATAAAACAAAAATATGACATTAGTACAAACATAATTTGCGTATAAAATTACTCTAACTTTTTAGGGCCTTTCATTCATACCTGTATCAGTGAAATACATCCACAAATACTCTTGCGATTGCATCTCACAAATTCTGTCAAATTGGCGTATAAAAACGCAAGAGTAGCAGCTCCCCACGCGTGCTCAGTAGATTTGGTCAGATCATCCAAGAATGGTAAAAGCTGCACATTTACCATATTTCCCGATGCATCGGGAAATAAAATTGTACCACATAAACAGAGCAGATAGGCTCTAGTGCAACGAATGACCTGGATTTATTAAGTGTTAAACAAATTTATTAAATTGCACCACTAAATTAAGTAATAAACAAATTTACAAATTAAAATACATACCCGATTTTCATCTACATCAACCACCCCATCAATAGTTTGATGTAGGTCTATAAAGTTGCCACGGAGCCATAAAAATTTCACATAATTGCCATCTTTTAGACCAGAAGGAGGGCTAACACCGAGATAACTCCGGATCAGATCAGATCCCTTTAAGTGCGGATCAAAATATATAGCGTTACCTTTAATAGGTAACCCTAGTATATTCGCCACATCAAAAAGGGTGATCGTCATCTCGCCGAATGGGAGTTGAAAAGTGTTGCGTTCTGGCCACCAACGCTCCGCAAGGCTTACAACTAAATGAAGATCGTGAATTAAATATCTAACACGATCTATATAGTGGAATCCAAAGGATTCCACCAAAGCCTTTTGAGCTGGATTAAGCTCCCACGTACGATAATTCCTTTCAGCCCGCCAATGTACGTGGATCCGGCTTCGTAAAGCATTATCATGGTCGTATAACTATAAAAATTATATGCATTAATAAAGTAAACATAGGCATTCTAAAAAATATATACATTAATAAAGTTAGCAACTTGTAATTTCAAAAAAAATCTCGCCAGTAAAAATCTGAGTAGAAATGTGCTCTTCACGTTGCTTAAGAATAAGCTCCGGTACAATGAGAATGTTGTGAGAGGAGTGTTGGGTGGGGGGGGGTGTTTATAGGAGGAGAATTATAGCCGTTTGGATTATAGCCGTTGGGCAACGGCATGCAACGTTATGCGGCTCGCCAACTGAGTTGGCGAGCGGGCCCTCGAAGAGGGTGCCCCGCCAACTCAGTTGGCGAGCCCCTCGCCAACTCAGCAACTCGCCAACTGAGTTGGCGAGTGGTCCCCCCCCCCGCAATTCCCCAAAACTTATCCCGTTATATATAATTATATAAAAAATTATTACTTAAAACGAAAAAATCCGGTAAAAAAATAGTTTGTAAAAATTATCCAAAGAGAATTCAACTGTCTTTAATAAGAGTGTTTGGCTTATTTTTAAATATTTCGGTCTCCAAACGTTTAATTTTTTATTGAAATATTTTTTTAAAAAACTTAAAAAAAGAAAAAAAATTCTTAGTAAGGACATTTGATTTTTTTTTTTCAAACTGAAAATTAAGTAAAAAAAAAAAGGAGGAAAGTCCTTAGTAAAGGCTTTTGCCATATTTTTAGATTTTTTTACTAAAAATAAAGTTAAAAAAAAGGAGGGAACTCCTTAGTAAGGTTTTTTTTCCCCAAAAACCCTAAACGCCTTTTTTCGTTTTTATTTTCTACTTTTTTTTCCTAAAGAAAAGGGAAAAAAGAAAAAAAGTTAAAAGACCACCTTAGTAAGCCCTTAGTAAGGGTGCGTATATTTAGAAAAAGCCAAAGTGTTTGGATTATCTTTTGAATTTTTTTAGAAACTATTTTCTCTCTATGCAATATACTCAAACTCAAATGTTCTACAGAAAAAAAATTGGACATATTTTCATGTTTGATAGGTGACTATTAAGAATGCTTTGTAGTTGCCCTGGAAAGGAAAATAATATGAATAGAATAAAAGAAAATTTACTGTAGCAAAATAAATTTATATTAAATTCATGTAAACGAAATAAATTTGGATAATTTTGAAATACAGACAGAGTCCGCCAACAGTGTTGGCGGAAAAATAAAAACACGTAGGCAAAAGTGGACCCCACCCAAGCCCAAATTCTGCCAACACTGTTGGCTGAATTTGTGCAGCCAACAGTGTTGGCGGAATTTGGTCTTGGTGGGACCTGTTGGTTGGTTTGGGTTGTTGGGTTTTGTTTGTTTGGTTTGGTTTGTTTGGTTTATTTTATTAGTTTGTTTTAATTAGTTATTTTTGATTTTTTTTTTATTTAGTTTAGTTTTGAAATTTGATTTAAGAAAATTTAAAAAATTTAAAAAAAAATTAATTGTAAAGAAAAATTTAGAAATATTTATTTCGAAAATTTGCATCAAGAGCATCAAAATTTGTATAAATTTCATCTAAATCATCAAAGTTTAAAAAATTACGAAAAAACTATCAAAACGTTCAAAACGTCCGTTGGACGTTTATATTTTTTAATATTATATTCCTATCGTTAATTTTCTCGCCGTTGACGGTACAGTAAATATTCTGTAAAAAAAATCAAAAAAAATTTACCGAAAGTAAAATTTGGAGGTCGAAACAACATTTTTTTGCAATTCTAAAAATTTAGAAAGTCTGTCAAACGGTAAAACGGTTTATCCCGAAGTACTTTTCCATACGGTCATTTTGGCACAAACTGGGACTTGTTTCAATGATAACATATTTTATTTTGGCACAAACTGGGACTTGTTTCAATTTTGGCACAAACTTTTCGATCTCCCGGTCAAAAGTTATGATAGTTTAAAGTTTTATATTTTTTTTTTGCCTGTAATATGTACGTCCTACTTCGGATAACAATTATCTCTACACGAATTGTGTTACTCTCGTCGAAAACATACAAATCGACCTATTGTGTGAGAAAAAACGATTTGAAAACAAATAGTTACGGCCGTTCGAAATCCGCTCGACGGCAGACGTAATATTCGTACGGTAGATTTTTTTTGGTTTTGTTTCAATGATAACATATTTTATTTTGGATGTTAAACTAAATAAAAAAATCAAAATACAAAAAAAACTAAATAGAAAAAAACTAAATAAAAAAAATAACTAATTGAAAAAAATTAATAAAACAAACCAAATAAAACCAAACCAAACCACCCAACCGAACCCGTGGGCCCACACGCCAATTTCCTTTCCAAACCAAATAATATGCAATCTATTAATATTTATAGCAAATTTATTTTCGAGGATATTATTTTTCTATGTATGTGTGTGAGACCCGTCTCACTATTTTAGTATTATTGTATTTTATCTGGTATATGTGTGTTATAGCTGTATATTGCTTCCCGCGTAATTTATAGATTTTTCTAGCTGCTTTCATTTAATTTCTAGAATTGTGAATAGTGCTAGTCACTCTTTTATATATATAGTCTTCTCTTTCTCTCTCTCCTCCTCATTCTTCTCTATTTCCTTCTCTTTCTTCATTTTTCTTCTCCCTCTTCTCTCCTTGGCCGAACCCTAGCCCTAGCCGTGAGCTTGCCTTGGGTAGTAGTAGTGGTAGTTTAGTAGTGGGTTTAGGCAAGTACATCTTGCCAATGAGGAAGAACTTGCTATATTGCACTTATTTAGTTTTCTTGCATTTTATTTGCTCTATATTGTTTCTTATGAGTTTCTTTACACGTTTACTTATTAGTATTTTCGATTTTGAAGTCTTGATTGGAGTAAATCTAAGTTTTCAGTTTGTAGCTTCCATGAGTTTACTTGGTTTTGATATCTTAAAACTTGATATTTTTCAAAACTAGTGGTTCCATGTTGAGGAGCACTTGATTTCATACGGTTTTGAGCTTTATCTTGCTAGATTTGGACTAAAAATGAGGATTTCATGGAGAATACAATTTTTTTAGACTTGGAGCATTTCCATGACAGACTTGCTATTTTTGGGACGATGGGACTTCATGTCACGCCCCAGTCCCAAAATATCGAGGGACTGGACACGTGGCAATGGCCAGCAGCACGCACCGATGGTCAACCCAATTTAATGGAACCATCAGGGCGCACTTAAGCTGTAAAGAAGGTCTACTACAACAAGTCACACTAATCTCATCCATAAAAGATAAATAAATAAACCGCATAAGGAAATAGAAATAAGTAGCAACAAATCTCAACAAGTCTGTCGGAGAAACAATCCGACATATGTCTGAATACACTGGCTCAATAGGCCAGGAACAAAAGAGATAAACATAAAGTAAATACTGAGTACGGGATCAGGTACTCAGGAGAAGTCTTCGGCAGTCACCTCGTCTTCAGGGTTCAGTTCTGCTCCAGTATCAAGTCCAGTAATAGCTTCAGCTCCGGTCCCGTATATCTCGGGGTACTGCTCCTCAGCTAAACCTGGGAACATAATCCATTCCAGGTCCTCAGGGGACATAGCAAGGTACAGAAAATACAAGCCAAATAAATAAGCAGTGCATCAATAAGTAAATAATTGGGTAAACTATGTAACCAGCTAAGTGATATGCAATATGAGAGCAGCACTAGAACTCAGGCTGAGACCGCTACAAGCTCTGTGTTGGGGAGCCGGTAGCAGTAATAACAGGTAAAGGGTCTAGCTCTGCTGGAGAGTCTACAACCTCACAATAGTAGTGGATATATATATGAAACAGCCAGTAGCCTGTGTGTCTCTCCCCACCCAATGTAATCACGCATATCATGACCATAACGTCTCATGTCCATGTCAGCGGGATTATAGCTAATGCAACAAGTCATATTGTCTATAAATAAAATATCTCTGTCAAGTCATGTATCCTATACAGAATCACCACGAATATCTCGGGAAGATCCTGTCTCATGAATAGTGTCAAGTGTCCTGGGTTATGATGTACTTGATAAGACAAGTACGAGAAAGTAAATGGTCCGAAATGTCCATCTCTAGGTGACGTACCCAACACCGCGTACGGGGTTTGTAACACCCCGTTCCGCTCAAGCGGACTGCCATTTCAATCGGCAATAGTGCAGCTGTCCCGACCTGCTTTGCCTCGATCAAGAAGCAAAGGATATCCAGACTTGTCCCTACAAGAATTCGGCTTAGGCTTTCAGAGGCTCGCTCAGACGTATCGCTCTACCGAGGCGAATCATCACTAAGGTGGGTGGCTACGGTGAACTTGTCTTTGCTTAGCCAGCACACATAAAATCTGGAATATTCATGCTAGTCGCTAGGTGAATCACCCTCTGCATGCTAATAAATCCAACGCACCTAGCTAAGGGAATAATCCCAACTTGTATTGCTTGCTAGAACATGAAAATGAAATACTGCTTATATTCAGACCCTCGCATGCTAAGTCCCTTAACGGTTTCACCTCTCGGCTTACCTTCGGGTCCGAGCAACGTGCCTGCTTACGTTCCTTAGAAACGCATGCTTGTCTGCTTAAATGATGCCATGTTTTCATCCAAACCCCGGAAGACTACTACGTAGTCGTTCCGTGCCTGAATGAACCTGCAAGTATCCGGGACCGTTAGGTCACCAAGGCAATTTCCGAACCAGGAAATCTGCACCCTGACTGAATAAATCACTGAATCACAGCTCGTGGAGCAAACTACTGAATCAACAATCCTGCTTCAACAAGTTCCATATATATATATCCTGACTCGAACTTGTTCCATATAACTTGTTCATATATATATATCCTGTCAAGAACTTGTTCCTGAACCTGACCCTGACCTGCATGTCGCGGACAACTTGTTTCAAGTGAGATTCTCCTGATCTCTGTTCCTGCGGACGGTCTCCGGGGCACCGGGCCGATCCGATCCGGACAGGAACCCCTGTTAGTCTGCCTGTTACGGGCAGAATGGCGTGTAACGCCTGTGAACTTATCCTTCACGCCATTCTTGCTCACAGACTAAGTAGCCGCCTGACTCGGAAGGAATGACCTGTAGCGCTCCTGATCCGTGCGTTGCTTTTTATTTCTTTCATGTGCTACACCTGTCCTTTATGGCTATGCCAGCGACTCATGTTCATATAGATAAGTCATCCTCGCTTAGCGGCTATCCGTATGCGAGTCACTGCATCGCATCAACGAACAACTGAACACCTGAACGATCATGTTAAAACGACCCTCGTGTTTGCATATGCTATGCCTCCTGAATGTTATACTTGCCCGTGCGTGAATTAACATGTTTGCCTCAATGTTTGCCTTGGACAGGGAAGGAGATGGTAAGTTGGTAAGTCTCGCCGTGTTTCCTCAAACATCGTACGGCGCACTGCCCGACACGTTAGGCTATTCAATGTTGCATGAAACTGATCCTAAGGCAACTAGAAAGACAACTTAATAGTTGTGCACGGAACCTGTATTACGTGTTTGGATTTATCGAGCGGGAGAGTAGCTTCCCCACCAGTGCATTCAATGTACTGATAATCCACCAGTTTGTATGCAGGATGCGGGAGAACCTCGTTCGGTGCGGATGCCTCCTTCGTACGTGCTAAAGCCAGGAGTTCCCTCTGAAGCCTTGCAACGGTGCGTCCGGGACTGAAGCGCATATACAAGACATAATGTTGGAGCATCGCCGGAACATCGCCTGTACAATCATTCCACAATTGTAGCCACTTGGAACGCTTGATGTTTTTGGAGAGAGAGGCTTGAGCGACTTGTAATCTCGGCTATACGCCGCCTGTAACACTTGTTCATATCAATAAAGAGCTTGCTTTACTTCAACTTGTGTTTCAATGCTTCCGCTACTATTGTCGACTCAGTGAACCTGTTACCGATCGCCTATGCGTTCATGACTCCGCTGCACTCGGACAATCTGTGCGACTCTGTGGCTTAGAACTCTTGCCGCCAGCCAATGAACCATGGCCTTGCACGGGCGTGGATCACGCTCGTGCGGTATCACGCCCGGATGGGTTAAGCGATCGTTCCGCGGGAGCGCTGGCGAGGGTGATTCCCGTCTAGCGGGAACGGCCGATTGCCTGCGGGAGATCGGGGCGTGACATGTTGGTATCAGAGCCTGGCTTCTACGCCTTTGGACTTCGATTCGATATCTCTGTTTCGAAAGCTCGTTCGTGGGTTATGTGCACGCTCTCTCTCAATGCCTCGATGGGATGTTCCAACAATAAGTCTAAATACTTTTAAAATACATTTTGAATGATATTCTTGCTTGTCTGGTTGTATGCTGCGAGTGGCCTTTGTGCCAACCTGTGCGAACCCTTGAGAGTATCGCTAGTAGCTTGTCCGATTTTCACTAACTCTAAGTTTGATTGAATGCATCTATTCGAGGCACGCCTTGAACTAGTGCACCATCCAAGACTTAAGAAAAGGTGAAACTCGAGTGCTAAGACTTCGCTATCACTGAGCTGGTTGACGTGTTCACGCTAGAAGTGCACTTCGAAAGTGCGCACGATCCAGTCTAAGCGATATGCTGATTTCAAAGCTTGTGCAAGTGAATATCCAAATGAACAAGTACAACGACTTGTCTAGGATTGCCTCAACCCTAGATTACTGCTTGTCCTTAGTAAGTCTCGAGGACGAGATTTTTTCTGAGTTGGGTAGGATGTAACACCCCGTTCCGCTCAAGCGGACTGCCGTTTCAATCGGCAATAGGGCAGCTGTCCCGACCTGCTTTGCCTCGATCAAGAAGCAAAGGATATCCAGACTTGTCCCTACAAGAATCCGGCTTAGGCTTTCAGAGGCTCGCTCAGACGTATCGCTCTACCGAGGCGAATCATCGCTAAGGTGGGTGGCTACGGTGAACTTGTCTTTGCTTACCCAGCACACATAAAATCTGGAATATTCATGCTAGTTGCTAGGTAAATCACCCTCTGCATGCTAATAAATCCAATGCACCTAGCTAAGAGAATAATCCCAACTTGTATTGCTTGCTAGAACATGGAAATGAAATACTGCTTATATTCAGACCCTCGCATGCTAAGTCCCTTAACGGTTTCACCTCTCGGCTTACCTTCGGGTCCGAGCAACGTGCATGCTTACGTTCCTTAGAAACGCATGCTTGTCTGCTTAAATGATGCCATGTTTTCATCCAAACCCCGGAAGACTACTACGTAGTCGTTCCGTGCCTGAATGAACCTGCAAGTATCCGGGACCGTTAGGTCACCAAGGCAATTCCCGAACCAGGGAATCCGCACCCTGACTGAATAAATCACTGAATCATAGCTCGTGGAGCAAACTACTGAATCAACAATCCTGCTTCAACAAGTTCCATATATATATATATATATCCTGACTCGAACTTGTTCCATATAACTTGTTCATATATATATATCCTGTCAAGAACTTGTTCCTGAACCTGACCCTGACCTGCATGTCGCGGACAACTTGTTTCAAGTGAGATTCTCCTGATCTCTGTTCCTGCAGACGGTCTCCGGGGCACCGGGCAAATCCGATCCGGACAGGAACCCCTGTTAGTCTGCCTGTTACGGGCAGAATGGCGTGTAGCGCCTGTGAACTTATCCTTCACGCCATTCTTGCTCACAGACTAAGTAGCCGCCTGACTCGGAAGGAATGACCTGTAGCGCTCCTGATCCGTGCGTTGCTTTTCATTTCTTTCATGTGCTACACCTGTCCTTTATGGCTATGCCAGCGACTCCTGTTCATATAGATAAGTCATCCTCGCTTAGCGGCTATCCGCATGCGAGTCACTGCATCGCATCAACGAACAACTGAACACCTGAACGATCATGTTAAAACGACCCTCGTGTTTGCATATGCTATGCCTCCTGAATGTTATACTTGCCCGTGCGTGAATTAACATGTTTGCCTCAATGTTTGCCTTGGACAGGTAAGGAGATGGTAAGTTGGTAAGTCTCGCCGTGTTTCCTCAAACATCGTACAGCGCACTGCCCGACACGTTAGGCTATTCAATGTTGCATGAAACTGATCCTAAGGCAACTAGAAAGACAACTTAATAGTTATGCACGGAACCTGTATTACGTATTTGGATTTGTCGAGCGGGAGAGTAGCTTCCCCACCAGTGCATTCAATGTACTGATAATCCACCAGTTTGTATGCAGGGTGCGGGAGAACCTCGTTCGGTGCGGATGTCTCCTTCGTACGTGCTAAAGCCAGAAGTTCCCTCTGAAGTCTTGCAACGGTGCGTCCGGGACTGAAGCGCATATACAAGACATAATGTTGGAGCGTCGCCTGAATATCGCCTGTACAATCATTCCACAATTGTAGCCACTTGGCACACTTGATATTTTTGGAGAGAGAGGCTTGAGCGACTTGTAATCTCGGCTATACGCCGCCTGTAACACTTGTTCATATCAATAAAGAGCTTGCTTTACTTCAACTTGTGTTTCAATGCTTCCGCTACTATTGTCGACTCAGTGAACCTGTTACCGATCGCCTATGCGTTCATGACTCCGCTGCACTCGTATAATCTGTGCGACTCTGTGGCTTAGAACTATTGCCGCCAGCCAATGAACCATGGCCTTGCACGGGCGTGGATCACGCTCGTGCGGCATCACGCCCGGATGAGTTAAGCGATCGTTCCGCGGGAGCGCTGGCGAGGGTGATTCCCGCCTAGCGGGAACGGCCGATTGCCTGCGGGAGATCGGGGCGTGACAGGGTTGGCACCCGACTGATAATCGGACGCTAAGTACGTCACACGGTCCTAGGTTAAGCATGTACAACAGTTATAAATAAAACAAGAAAATATGCAACAAGACTGTAAAGTTGGCAAGGTATACTTGCCCTCTGATGTATAACTAAGCCAAGGAATATTGAGCAAAGATCGCAAGTTTTGGCGAGGTACACTTGCTTGATGTTTGGATTCCACTACGGTTCTGTTCTTGGGAAATTTCCAGAGATGTCTCCGAATGCTGAAATAAACATTACCATCATGCTCAGAAGATGTCAATTAGCTAGAAACGCCTGTCCTTGAGTCCAATTTGGAGACAAGGGCAAAAACGATAATTTCGAGTCAAAACGGGGTCCACCGGTGAGCCCGCTTTGCACCGAAAAATGTGTCAGGTTCAACGGTCTCCAAATTTACCAAACTTAGTTTCAACAGGTCAGGAACGCTGATACGAACCCAACGGAACTTTCAGAATTGAATTCCGATGAGCCGATCACAAAATCGTCCGTCGAGTGGGGCCTGTGGGGCCAACGACACGCGATTTCGTCAATGTACTCAGAATCGAACCAAACTTGGGTCACAGGACCAGCGTATCTCTACGAGTCCGATGGCACAAGTTTCGTTTCAATCCGACGTGTGTACACAAAGTTATAGCGCGATTCAGAAAAGTCAGATACGGGGCGATGTCCGCGGATACGCGTTGATTCCGGTGTGCACGCACACCCGAATCGACTTCCGCGAAATCCCACACGTCCGTATCGACGACGCGCACGTATCTCTGAAGACCGCGCGCGACCAAGTCGTCCCGTTTGGCGGGGCGTACTCAGTTCCGGGGTGAAATAGGGCGTTATTTTTCCTGTTTTTGGATCACGGTTTGCGATCACCACAGGAAACGATGCCCCGAGCGGTTTGTCCGGGCACCGAGAGGGTCATACAGGATACGCGTTGCAATTTACGAAATCGAAATCAGAGCTACGAGGAGTGAGATACGAGTACCCGAACTGGGCTCCTCGGAACCGGATTTTCGTGTCCGAGTGTCCTGTGTCGACGAGTCCAGATTAGGGCACAGATTCTCTGTGTCGTGTCCGCGCTCGCCGGAGTCTACGCTGGACGGGGTGGCGTTGCCGGAGGCGGCAGGGTACACGGGGAGGCAGGGCGCCGCCGAGGAGGAGGCACGGCGGCCGGGCGGCGAAGTCCGGGGGCTGCGGGTGGAAAGGGGGCCGTGCTCGGCTGCTGTTGGGAGGAGGAGTCGTCGTTGGGGTCTGTGAGCACGGCGGCCTGGGGAGCTGGGGTCGTCCGCTGTGGCGGGTACGGGCGGAGTTAGGGTCGACGAGGGGGGAACGGGGCGGAGTTAGCTCGCCGGAGCTAGGGCTTAGGTTAGGGGAGATGAGGGAGGAGGTGAAGGGAAGGAGGGGTTTTATAGGGAGGCTCGGGGGAGGGTCGTGGCGGAGGAGGCGGAGCCGAGGTGGGGTCGTGGGGTGAGCGGGGCGGTTCTCCGACGACGTGGCCGGAGAATGCGGCAGGAAAACGCGGGGGTCGCGCGTGGGGGAGATGGGTGTAGCCGGGTCGGGTCGGGCGGCGGGTTCCGGGTTGGGCGGACCCGCCCGACCCGTTAAGCTGGGGCTGGGCTGGGCTTCGGCCCACTGGGCCGGGCCGAAAAACAATAAGTAATAATGATAATAACAATAATAATAATAATAATAATAATAATTAATAATAATAATAATAATAATTAATTAGTTTAAATAGTTTTTAGGTATTTTAAATTAGGTCCGAGGCCCAATAAATTTCAGAAAAATTACCCTAAGTCCGGTTTTCTATTTTACACCATAAAATCATATTTTTATTATATTTTAATATTAGTTATTAGCAATTAAAAATTACATAATCACCAAAGCCTTTATGTTAATTCTTGAAAATTTGCAGAAAAATTCCAAAAATTGTTTTTATCAAACTGAAAATTTTAGGGTGATTACAATCTACCCCCCTTAAGAGGATTGCGTCCTCGCAATCGAAGGGTAAACTACAAAGTTACGAACTATAAAAAATAAAAGAATTGCTTATGTTTTACCTGCATCTGCAAATAAGTGTGGATAACGCTGGCGCATGATATCCTCTCGTTCCCAGGTCGATTCGCCAGGTGAGTGTTGTTTCCAAGCTACCCGAACCAGTCTGATTGTCTGCCCTCGCAGTGTCTTCTCACTGGTGTCGAGTATACCCACTGGTTGTTCCTCATATCTCAGGCTAGGGCCCACCGAAATCTCAGAATGATCAACTATGTGACTTGGGTCCGTCACGTATCGTCTCAGCTGCGAGACGTGGAATACATCATGCACTCCCTCTAAGGATGGAGGTAATGCAAGACGATAAGCCACTTCACCAATGCGCTCCAAGACATCAAATGGCCCAATATACCTTGGGCTTAACTTGCCTCTGCTTCCAAATCTGATAGTACCTCGAGTGGGCGAGATCCTCAAGAATACATGCTCTCCTTCCTTGAACTCCAGAGGACGTCTGTGCGTATCGGCCCAATGCTTCTGTCTATCCTGGGCTGCACGGAGATGATTCTGAATCTGCTTTACTTTCTACACTGTCTCCGTTACCAATTTCGAACCCAGTAATTGACGTTCGCCAACGTCACTCCAGCATATCGACGATCTGCACTTTCTTCCGTATAATACCTCGAAAGGTGCCATCTGAATGCTTGCCTGATAGCTGTTGTTGTAGGAGAACTCCACTAAGTGCAGATGATCTTCCCAAGATCCTCCAAAGTCCAGTATACATGATCGCAACATATCTTCCAAGATCTGAATTGTGCGCTCTGATTGGCCATCTGTCTGGGGATGATAGGCAGTACTGAATTTGAGTCTGGTGCCGAGACTCTCTTGCATGCTTCGCCAGAAGTGAGACGTAAATCTCGAGTCTCGATCTGATATAATACTAACCGGCACTCCATGTAATCTTACGATTTGTCGCATATACATGTCGGCTAGTACTTTCTTGGATTATCCGACTCTAAATGGCAAGAAGTGTGCCGACTTAGTGAGCCGATCCACGATAACCCATACCGCATCCTTTCCACTAGGGCTTCTTGGAAATCCGGTGATGAAATCCATGGTAATATGCTCCCACTTCCATTCAGGTATGGGAAGAGGCTGCAACATACCTGCAGTCCTTTGGTGCTCGGCCTTTATCTGCTGGCAGACTAAACATTTTGCCACAAATCGGGCAATCTCCCTTTTCATTCCATGCCACCAATAATACTGTCTTAAGTCCCAGTACATCTTGGTTCCTCCTGGATGAACAGAGTATATGGAGCTATGCGCTTCCGTCATCAACTCCTGCCTTAATTCTCCATTTGGAACATATAGGCGATTTTTGCACCGTAATGTCCCGTCCTCGTGGATGCGAAGTCCCGTCTGCATGCCTGCTTCTGTTCTCTCTTTCAGCCTTCGAAATCTAGCATCAGTAGACAAAACTTCTTTGATCCTCTCCACAAGTGATGACTTAACTTTGAGGTTAGCTAGCAAGCCATTTTGTCCAGGTAAAACAACCTCTATCTGGAGATCTTGTAAGTATTGTAATAGCTGAGGCTGCTCCGTTAAGAAATAAGCCGAGGGTTTCCTGCTGAGGGCGTCAGCTACAACATTTGCTTTCCCCGGGTGGTACTGCAGATCTATGTCAAAGTCCACCATCAACTCAAGCCAACGCCTTTGCCTCATGTTGAGCTCCTTCTGAGTATATACATATTTCAAGCTCTTATGATCAGTGAATATTTTGACCTTCTCTCCATACAGATAGTGCCTCCAGATCTTCAGTGCAAAAATTACTGCAGCTAGCTCCAGGTCGTGCGTTGGGTAGTTCTTCTCGTGGACCTTCAACTGCCTCGATGCATAAGCGATGACCTTGCCATGTTGCATCAAGACACAACCTAGTCCACTACCGGACGCATCACTATAAACAACAAAACCTCCTGACCCTGAGGGAAGAGTCAAGACTGGTGCTGTTGTTAGACGCCTCTTCAATTCTTCAAAGGTATTCTGGCATTCTTCCGTCCATATGAACTCCTGATCCTTCCGTGTCAGCTTCGTCATCGGCTCTGCGATCCTTAAAAATTTTTCTACGAACCGCCGGTAATACCCAGCAAGTCCAAGAAAACTTTTCACTTCTGCAACAGAGGTAGGTGTAGGCCAAGTTTCTATTGCAGTGACCTTCTTTGGGTCCACAGACAGTCCTTCCCCCGAGATGATATATCCCAAGAATGGCACCTTGTCCATACAAAACTCACATTTGCTGAGTTTGGCATACAGCTTCTCCCTTCTCAATGTCTCTAGCACAATTCTGAGGTGTTCCTCGTGCTCTTCGTGGTCTTTGGAGTAGACTAGAATATCATCAATGAATACAACCACGAACTTATCCAAGTACTGATGGAAGACTCCGTTCATCAAACTCATAAATACGGCGGGCGCGTTGGTTAAACCAAACGGCATTACTAGGAATTTATAGTGTCCGTACTTAGTCCTGAAGGCCGTCTTCGGTATATCTTCCTTCTTCACCCTAATCTGGTGATAACCGGATCTAAGGTCAATCTTTGAGAATACCCTAGCACGACTCAATTGGTCAAATAAGTCATCAATGCGTAGTAAGGGATATCGGTTCTTAATAGTTACAGCATTAAGAGCTCTGTAATCAATGCACAAGCGTACAGTTCCATCCTTCTTTGGTACAAAAAGTATGGGAGCTCCCCAAGGTGAAACACTGGGCCGTATAAATCCTTTCTCCAGATGATCGTCAACTTGCTCTTTCAACTCCACTAACTCCTTAGGTGCTAGCCGATAGACCGATGAAGTGATAGGTTCGGCTCCTGGAGTTAGGTCTATTGTGAACTTTATCTCCCGATCAGGTGGTAAACCTGGAAGATCGTCGGGAAATACATCCACAAACTATGCTATGACTCTTGGGTAACCTGACTCCTCTTCTACAGATAATACCTCAAGAGTTGGTTGGACACCTTGCTCTACAGCTCCCCGAAGAAATTCAAACTCAGGATGGCTAGGGGGTCTAAATATCACCTTTCCAAGCCGGTAATCCAGTGTCGCATGGTACTGACTTAACCAGTCCATACCAAGTACAACATCATAATCAGGCATAAAAAAGATCAGAAATTGGGCTCGCATCTCTCGGCCACAGACAACTACCGAACATGATCTACAGATATCACTAACCGGGATAATTCTACCTCCCGTAAGAATTCTCTTCATCTTTGAGAGAGATGCGGTAGCTACTCTATGTGTGGCTATGAAGCTAGCAGCAATGAATGAATGCGAGGCTCCAGAATCAAATAAAGCTACAGCAGGAATTGAAGCTACTAATATGGTACCTGCTATCACTTCGCCTGCAGTAGCTTCCTCTGTGATTGCTAGTGCATATGCCTGTCCTCGTCCCTGAGCTGGACCCCTCTGCTGACGAGCCTGCTGGAATAATGCTGCCTGAGGTGGTAGTGGTGGCCTGGCTCCTCCAGCTCCTGTTTGTGTTGCTCCCACAGCTGGAAGAGCTGGCCTAGGTGCAGGTGGAGCTGGTCGATTTGGAACTCCCTCTCGACGCTCCGAGCAGTCCTTTGAGAAGTGTTGTCCGGATCCGCAAACCAGGCAGAGTCCCAGCTTGCGTCTACATTCTCTTTCAATATGACCTACTTTGCCGCAGTAATGACAAGTAGGTAGGTTCTTTGATGCTGCTCTCGGAGGCGGGCTCTTCTGGGGCCGTTTGGCAGAATCCCCCTGTGATGACTTGGACGGTGCTGAGGAGAATGGACGTTTCAGGCTTGACTCCCTCCGAGTAACGCGCTCCATACGACGTGCTGCAGCAAGGACGTCGGTGTAAGATGTGGGCGCGACAGATCCGATTAACTTCTGGAGCTCGAACCTGAGTCCATCAAAGAACTTCTCCGCCTTCTCTTCTTCGGTAGGAATTAGAGAAGAGGCGAAGCGGCTCAGGCGAATGAATTCGGCGTTATATTCCTCCACCGACATATTTCCCTGGATCAGGCGGTTGAATTTGTCTCGGAGTTCTGACCGAGCAACAGCAGGGATGTACATTTTCTGGAAGAGTCTAGAGAACTCCTCCCAGGTGACTTGATCATGTCCGAGCCTTCTTTCTTCGGACAGCCACCAATGGTGCGCGTTGTCCGTCAGTTGTATCCTGACGGCAATTATTCACTTGTCCCTTGGAAGTTCAGCGGCCTCCAACTGATGCTGCGTGTTCGTAAGCCATTCATGAACTTCAGTTGGTCTTTCCTTGCCCGAGAAGGTACGGGATTTGAGTTGACGAAAATCTGTGATAGATCCCGTCGCTGGTCGCCTATTTGATGGATTTGCCTGCTCCAATGCTGCGACTAGGCTGTTCCTTAAGTACTCGGCCTCATGAAGTTGGGCCTCCTGTTGGATCTGTTGTTGTGCCTGCATCATGGCGTAGAACATCTGGAATATTTGCTGTCCGTCCATTGCCTGCCCTGGGGGAAAGACAGGCATCGTAGGAGGGAACTGGGGAGGAGGCGGGATGTCATCACGCCTGAACCTGGAACTTGGCTGGCCAGATTGATTGCTCTGAGAGGATTGTCCTCTGGTATCTGGCGTCGCTCCAGCTTCACAGGTAACCACAGCTTCAGGCGGTGTACCCAAGGGGTTCTCGTTACCACTTCTGGGATCCATTACTCTGCATCAAAAGAAAACAATGAGAACGTACAGAGGAATCAAAACAGGATGCAATTCAAGCAATTAAATTGAATTCGACATAGAGTCCAAAAACGATTCAATCAATGGATGAGATCCTATAACTTATCCTATCTTATTGCAGGCCTGTCCGGTCCCTAAGTTGAAACCGAACAATTTAGTTTTGGACCTGCATGGGCCACCACAAAAACCATGTTATGCCCCAGTCCCAAAATATCGAGGGACTGGACACGTGGCAATGGCCAGCAGCACGCACCGATGGTCAACCCAATTTAATGGAACCATCAGGGCGCACTTAAGCTGTAAAGAAGGTCTACTACAACAAGTCATACTAATCTCATCCATAAAAGATAAATAAATAAACTGCATAAGAAAATGGAAATAAGTAGCAACAAATCTCAACAAGTCTGTCGGAGAAACAATCCGACATATGTCTGAATACACTGGCTCAATAGGCCAGGAACAAAAGAGATAAACATAAAGTAAATACTGAGTACGAGATTAGGTACTCAGGAGAAGTCTTCGGCAGTCACCTCGTCTTCAGGGTTCAGTTCTGCTCCAGTATCAAGTCCAGTAATAGCTTCAGCTCCGGTCCCGTATATCTCGGGGTACTGCTCCTCAGCTAAACCTGGGGACGTAATCCATTCCAGGTCCTCAGGGGACATAGCAAGGTACAGAAAATACAAGCCAAATAAATAAGCAGTGCAACAATAAGTAAATAATTGGGTAAACTATGTAACCAGCTAAGTGATATGCAATATGAGAGCAGCACTAGAACTCAGGCTGAGACCGCTACAAGCTCTGTGTTGGGGAGCCGGTAGCAGTAATAACAGGTAAAGGGTCTAGCTCTGCTGGAGAGTCTACAACCTCACAATAGTAGTGGATATATATATATGAAACAGCCTGTAGCCTGTGTGTCTCTCCCCACCCAATGTAATCACGCATATCATGACCATAATGTCTCATGTCCATGTCAGCGGGATTATAGCTAATGCAACAAGTCATATTGTCTATAAATAAAATATCTCTGTCAAGTCCTGTATCCTATACAGAATCACCACGAATATCTCGGGAAGATCCTGTCTCATGAATAGTGTCAAGTGTCCTGGGTTATGATGTACTTGATAAGACAAGTACGAGAAAGTAAAGGGTCCAAAATGTCCATCTCTAGGTGACGTACCCAACACTGCGTACGGGGTTGGCACCCGACTGATAATCGGACGCTAAGTACGTCACACGGTCCTAGGTTAAGCATGTACAACAGTTATAAATAAAATAAGAAAATATGCAACAAGACTGTAAAGTTGGCAAGGTATACTTGCCCTCTGATGTATAACTAAGCCAAGGAATATTGAGCAAAGACTGCAAGTTTTGGCGAGGTACACTTGCCTGATGTTTGGATTCCACTACGGTTCTGTTCTTGGGAAATTTCTAGAGATGTCTCCGAATGCTGAAATAAACATTACCATCATGCTCAGAAGGTATCAATTAGCTAGAAATGCCTGTCGTTGAGTCCAATTTGGAGACAAGGGCAAAAACGATAATTTCGAGTCAAAACGGGGTCCACCGGTGGGCCCGCTTTGCACCGAAAAACGTGTCAGGGTCAACGGTCTCCAAATTCACCAAACTTAGTGTCAACAGGTCAGGAACGCTGATACCAACCCAACGAAACTTTCAGAATTGAATTCCGATGAGCCGATCACAAAATCGCCCGTCGAGTGGGGCTTATGGGGCCCACGACACGCGATTTCATCAACGTACTCAGAATCGAACCAAACTTGGGTCACAGGACCAGCATATCGCTACGATTCCGATGGGGTAAGTTTCGTTTCAATCCGACGTGTGTACACAAAGTTACAGTACAATTCAGAAAAGTCAGATATGGGGCGATGTCCGCGGATACGCGTTGATTCCGGTGTGCACGCACACCCGAATCGACTTCCACGAAATCCCACACGTCCGTATCGACGACGCGCACGTATCTGTAAAGACCGCGCGCGACCAAGTCGTCCCATTTGGCGGAGCGTACTCAGTTCCGGGGTGAAATATGGCGTTGTTTTTCCTGTTTTTGGATCGCGGTTCGCGATCACCACAGGACGCGATGCCCCGAGCGGTTTGTCCAGACACCGAGAGGGTCATACAGGCTACGCGTTGCAATTTACGGAATCGAAATCAGAGCTACGAGGAGTGAGATACGAGTACCTGAACTGGGCTCCTCGGAACCGGATTTTCGTGTCCGAGTGTCCTGTGTCGACGAGTCCAGATTAGGGCACAGATTCTCTGTGTCGTGTCCGCGCTCGCCGGAGTCTGCGCTGGACGGGGTGGCGTTGCCGGAGGCGGCAGGGTACACGGGGAGGCAGGGCGCCACCGAGGAGGAGGCACGGCGGCCGGGCGGCGAAGTCCGGGGGCTGCGGGTGGAAATGGGGCCGTGCTCGGCTGCTGTTGGGAGGAGGAGTCGTCGTTGGGGTCTGTGAGCACGGCGGCCTGGGGAGCTGGGGTCGTCCGCTGTGGCGGGTACGGGCGGAGTTAGGGTCGACGAGGGGGGAACGGGGCGGAGTCAGCTCGCCGGAGCTAGGGTTTAGGTTAGGGGAGATGAGGGAGGAGGTGAAGGGAAGGAGGGGTTTTATAGGGAGGCTCGGGGGAGGGTCGTGGCGGAGGAGCCGGAGCCGAGGGGGGGTCGTGGGGTGAGCGGGGCGGTTCTCCGGCGACGTGGCCGGAGAATGCGGCCGAAAAACGCGGGGGTCGCGCGTGGGGGAGATGGGTGTAGCCGGGTCGGGTCGGGCGGCGGGTTCCGGGTTGGGCGGACCCGCCCGACCCGTTAAGCTGGGGCTGGGCTGGGCTTCGGCCCACTGGGCCGGGCCGAAAAACAATAAGTAATAATGATAATAACAATAATAATAATAATAATAATTAATTAATAATAATAATAATAATAATAATTAATTAGTTTAAATAGTTTTTAGGTATTTTAAATTAGGTCCGAGGCCCAATAAATTTCAGAAAAATTACCCTAAGTCCGGTTTTCTATTTTACACCATAAAATCATATTTTTATTATATTTTAATATTAGTTATTAGCAATTAAAAATTACATAATCACCAAAGCCCTTATGTTAATTCTTGAAAATTTGCAGAAAAATTCCAAAAATTGTTTTTATCAAACTGAAAATTTTAGGGTGATTACACTTCATGCGCCCAACACCTATGCGACAAAGAGGTCATGCGACAGGAAACTCTTTGCTGCATATCCTTGCAACATGTGCCTAAATTGTTGGACGCATGACTGAATTCACACTTGAGTTTTTGAAACAAAGTGCTTGAAACAACTAAATGGCAGAAACTCTTTGTGTTGACTCACTGGGCGCATAAAGGTATCCATGTAGCCAAAGTCTCATGCGCCTCTTCCTTGATTGAGCGCATGACTGAAACGACCTTGGCATAATTTTTCATAATTTTGTCTTTTTTCTCTGACTCCCTTTCTTGGCTAGTCACATCGGTCACTTCTCTGACACGGCCAGTCACATCAGTCACTTTTCTGACCTTGCATTTATTGACTGTCACTCATCTTGTCTCGAGGAGTGGACTTTGCATCTTTCATACGCCAGCTCTTGCATGCGCCAGCTCTTGTATACGGCCAGGTCTTCCATGCGACCAGCTTACCCCATGCGCCTACGATACTTGTAGTAGCTTAGCTTCGTATGATTTGTTCTCTTATGGTTTAACTGTTTCCATTGTTTAGCCTATTCTGTTTAATTGTTATGAATGCAAGCTTTCTCTAAATTGCTTATAATCTGAATTGTGACAACCTGTCAGAACCTAAAATTTTTTGAACATGGATTGTATTGACACAGTTAATCTGAACTTCCGACACCTAACATGTACCGATACTCCCGATAGTGTCTCGACGAAGCACACTCCTGACATGCTAGAAATTCCTGAACTGGATTGCTTGAATTGATAAGATAAATTTTCGTGGTTAATTTGCTTGCTCTTGTCCTGAATGTACTTGTCAAGATACTGTCTTGTCCTGCATTA
Source organism: Iris macrosiphon (assembly GCA_036927795.1). Classification (NCBI taxonomy): domain Eukaryota; kingdom Viridiplantae; phylum Streptophyta; class Magnoliopsida; order Asparagales; family Iridaceae; genus Iris; species Iris macrosiphon. Next base: position 163,610,729 of record JAYESA010000014.1, read on the forward strand.
TGTCTAAGACAAATTTTTGTGCACCACGCTAAGGAATTCTTGATAACTTGCCCAGGATAACAACTAGATTAATGAATTAGAAATATTTAGAAAACAATTCTGGCTACATGCAATCTCGGTATCCCAGCGACACATGATGGATTTTGAGCTCTCCGTCGTGAGTGGAACGCTTTCAGCACGCCGTCGAGTGTTGCATATTCCTGTAAATTATTGTACCTGATATAATCTATTCTATATATCCTTACGCTTGGATAACCCGGATAGTCTGCAGGACATGTGGCTGTATGGAATCTCAAACTGCATGTGTTAGTAACTAGGACTGTGATAACCCTAGTTAGCTAATGATAGCAAGCAGTAGGGCACTGAATTGTCGTGAATGCTTGATTTTCAGTCTTGTCTAGTCATGTCCTGATTTGTTTAACTGATCTGAAAACTGTAACCTGAGTACTGATTTCAGATATCCTTATTTAAATACTCCAAAATTGTTTAACTATTATTTTACCTGATGTACTTATTTAATTGTTCCTTGTGCTATTTCTTATTGATTTGTCTGCATGCTGGTTTTAGTTTCTAAGTTGGAACCTTGTGGTATTTGTTGTTTTGGGGTCTGACCCCACTAGTTTTTTATGGCCGGATTTCGGAGGAGGACCGCAGGATCTCCCGTATTTTCCACCTCAAGATGGTGAGATCTGAGTGGATTTCTTCTTCATCACCCACTTGATCTTGTACTTATACTTTTGAGACGTTTAGCCACCGAGCACGCGTTTAGCTCGTATTTTAGAACTTGACGTTCTAGCATGCGAGCCTACATGTAAAGAATATTCTAGACTATAGCTAGAGCTGATCATGTAATATTGTACTCTTGCTACTTCATTTTGTAAATAGCTTCATGATCATCTGTGTTTGTATAGTTTGGGACGCCTTACTATTATATGTTTGGTGATCATACATCTTATAACTTGTTGTTTGCTTGAGATTGAGACACCTAGGACTCTTGACCCAAGAATGACTGTTGGATTGTAGAGTAAAACTCTCACATGTCTAGACAATCGTGACTGTATCTCGGAATATTAGTACTCTGGTGTACGTAGATGGCTTTGTCCCATCCGCTCTCCAGTATTTTGGTTCTGGGACGTGACAATGTGATTTCTTGACTTTTTTTGATATACTTTTGGTAGTACCGATGATTTTCTTTTTGGATCATTCAAATTTTTTTATTCATATTAGAGACTATTAGAAACTTGTTCACACTCTTTTATTTATCATCTCTCGTTATAGGTTTTATTTGTTGTATATGAGCTAGATTGGAATAATTGTGTGAAAATTCATGATATAATATGATATTATTGAGGATTATGTGATTATAAATATACTTGCGGTATAGACAGAGCGTACTACTATCTATACCATAGTGTAGATTAGAGGTAATCATGACTCCATATTACTTGGGAGCGAGTCGTGACACCTATGCGACGAACCGACACCTGCAACACGTAAACATGGTGGTTGATTTAAGCAGAAATATAAAGATCACAAAATTCAAGACGAAGGCACACAAGAATTAAGTGAAAACTCATAAACGATAAAAACTACCGGGAGAACAAGATAACTACTAAATAAGATCACAAGTCTTTACAAGATCGCTACAACTTCGTAACTCCCACTACCAAAGAAAATACACAAAGAGAAGTAAATTTTTTTTAGAGGTTTCATCCAAGGAGATATGAGAAATCTAATTTGTCTCTTCTTCAACATTTCTATTTATTCTCTTTCTTTCTCTCATTCTATTGTACTCACCACCTTTCTTTTGAGTACAATTATCTCTCACAAAAAACTCTACTCCCTTTATATAACATTTTATATATGTCTATATATAAAAATTCAATCCTAATAGAGATAATATAAGTCTTCATATTTAGAAACTTATAGATTAAATATGAGTAAGACTTTGCATTAATCCTATTACTATAAAATTACTAAATATAAGTCAAATTCTAATAGATGGACTGTGATTTTAACTGGATCATCATCATCATCATCATCATCCAAGCCGTCTTCCATTAGGATGGATAATGGGTAACATAGGAAAGAAAGCGAGATTGAGGAGCAGTATCACAACAAACAATTTCTCAGTTGCCAAATAGTCAATTTTTTTGAAGTACCATGAATCAAGTCGAAAATTTTGCTGATGTACCAGTCAAAGATCAGATGGTTCTTGAGTAAGAAAATTTATTATTATTTATTATTTATTTTTTATTTTAAAATGTTCGGCCGATGATATGTACGAAATTTTGTATACGTTGCATTGCATGTCATGTTGACCTACTGTTCCACACTTCCTCCGCAATTTGAGTTCGAAATCGTCCGTATAACCAGAAAAATTATAGCTCATTTTACTGACCACAACAACAGTTAAGTTGAATATTTATTATTGTCTTGTGGTTTGAGAAAGAAGGTGAACTTTGAGCCAAAACAATAATGCCATCTTTTTTTATGGCAAATTATAAGGGCACTACTACTTTTACTTGGGGCTAGTCCAGGATTGGGGCTAGCCCATTAATGAGCAAAGTTTACTCACACTAGCCCATTAGTTTACTCATACTAGCCCACTTTGAAATCCATCTTCCCAAACACTCCCAAACCCTCCCCACCCCACCGTAGCCCTCCCCCCTCCCGCCGTCCTCCTCCGCCTCCTCCCCCGTCCTCCACCGCAGCCTCCCGTCGCCGCCTCCCATCGTCGTCGCCGTCAAAACAAAAAATGAAAATGAAAAAATAGAAGAACTGTCAAAATTTGACATATATGTTAATTTTTAGGACTGTCAAAATTTTGACAGTCCTACCAATTGGAAGTACTGTCAAAATTTTGACAGTCCTAAAAATGCAGCATATATTTTTAGGATTGTCAAACTTTTGACAGTCCTACCAATTGGAAGGACTGTCAAAATTTTGACAGTCCTAAAAATGTATGTTGAATTTTTAGGACTATCAAAATTTTGACAGTCCTAAATTTTTTGACATTGACAGTCGACAGTCTAAAAATCATGATCTAAAAAATTTGACTGTCAAAATTTGACATATATGTTGATTTTTAGGACTGTCAAAATTTTGACAGTCCTACAAATTGGAAGTACTGTCAAAATTTTGACAGTCCTAAAAATTCAACATATATTTTTAGGACTCTCAAACTTTTGACAGTCCTTCCAATTGGTAGGACTGTCAAAAGTTTGACAGTCCTAAAAATATATGTTGAATTTTTAGGACTGTCAAAATTTTGACAGTCATTCCCATTGGTATTTTGACAGTCCTAAATTTTTTTTTCTGTTAATTTATTTTTGTTAATTGTTGGGGGGGCCAATTTCAAAATATCCTTAAAATTTATATCCTTAAAATTTGTTAAAGTGTTCTGTTATTTAAAATAGTAAATTTATTATTGGTACATTAAATATTTTGTAAAAAAAAAATAAAAAAATACCAAAAGTAAAATTTGGAGGTCGAAATATCGTTTTTTTGCGATTCTAAAAATTTGGGAAGTCCGTCAAACGATGAAACGGTTTATCCTGAAGTACTTTTCCATACGGTCATTTTGGCACAAACTGGAACTTGTTTCGATCTCACAGCCAAAAGTTATGATACTTTAAAGTTTTATATTTTATATTTTTGCCTGTAATATGTATGTCTTACTTCAGATGAAAATTCTCTCTACACGAATTGTGTTACTCTCGTCGAAAACATACAAATCGACCTATTGTGTGACGAAAAACGATTTGAAAACAAATAGTTATGGCCGTTTGAAATCTGATCGACGACAGACGAAATATTCGTATGGTAGATTTTTTTTTTTTTTTTGGGTTCAATGATAACATATTTTATTTTGGATGTTAACCTAAATAAAAAAAATCAAAATCCAAAACTAACTAAATAGAAATAAACTAAAAAAAGAATCCTGACAATTAAAATGAGGACTGTCAAAATTTTGACAGTCCTCATTGTTTGTGGGACTGTCAAAATCCTGACAGTCCTAGTTTTATATAAAATTTTCAGTGGGTTAAAATTAGGACTGTCAAAATTTTGACAGTCCACATAGCTTGTGGGACTGTCAAAATTATGACAGTCCTAACAATTTGTAGAACTGTCAAAATTTTGACAGTCCTTCCAAGTGGTAGGACTGTCAAAATTTTGGCAGTCCTGATTATAACAATTTGGGCTAGCCCCAAGTAACTTTTAGGGTGACAAACTTGTAATTTTTTGTAAATTTTCAATGGACTAGTTCCGAGTAAAATGTGTAGTGCCCTTATAATTTGACTTTTTTATTCAGGTTAATAGCATTTGCGGATTACAAGTTTGGGACATAACTTTCTGTACTTCCTACCCCCCCCCCCCCCCAAGAAGGAAACAAGACAGAGGCAAAGAGTACTGCAAAGGATGGTAAACCCAACGGATTTTTTCATTTAAAGTAATAATTTATTAAATAATTATACAAAACGGAAATAGTTTTGGGAAATTGCGGAGGGGGGGACCACTCGCCAACTCAGTTGGCGAGGTGCTGAGTTGGCGAGCATCTCGCCAACTGAGTTGGCGGGGCACTCTCCTCGAGAGGCCCGCGCGCCAACTCAGTTGGCGGGCCACTGAACGTTGGCTTTTCAGCCGTTGGGCAACGGCTATATTCCCTTCCTATATAAACACACACACACCCTCCCCCAAACACTACTCCAAACACTCCTCACACCACATTCTTCTCCTATTTTCACAACTTCCTCCTCTTGATATTTACTGGCGATGGCTACCCGCAATGACGGTCGTATTCCTGGCGGACCGACTACCGCGCTTATTATTAAGCAACGTGAGGAGCACATTTCTAGTCCGATATTTACTGGCGAGATAATTTTTGAAATTACAAGTTGCCAACTTTATTAATGTATATGTTTTTTATAATGCCTATGTTTACTTTATTAATGCATATAATTTTTATAGTTATACGACCATGATAATGCTTTACGAACCCGGATCCACGTACATTGGCGGTGTGAAAGAAATTATCGTACGTGGGAGCTTAATCCAGCTCAAAAGGCTGTGGTGGAATCCTTTGGATTATACTATATAGATCGTGTTAGATATTTAATTCACGATCTTCATTTAGTTGTAAGCCTTGCGGAGCGTTGGTGGCCAGAACGCAACACTTTTCAACTCCCATTCGGCGAGATAACGATCACCCTTTTTGATGTGGCGAATATACTAGGGTTACCTATTAAAGGTAACGCTATATATTTTGATCCGCACTTAAAGGGATCTGATCTGATCCGGAGTTATCTTGGTGTTAGCCCTCCTTCAGGTCTAAAAGACGGCAATTATGTAAAATTTTTATGGCTCCGTGGCAACTTTATAGACCTACATCAAACTATTGATGGGGTGGTTGATGTAGATGAAAATCGGGTATGTATTTTTTTTTAGTAAATTTGTTTATTACTTAATTTAGTGGTGCAATTCTATATAACACTTAATAAATTCAGGTCATTCGTTGCACTAGAGCGTATCTGCTCTGTTTATGTGGTGCAATTCTATTTCCCGATGCATCGGGAAATATGGTTAATGTGCAGCTTTTACCATTCTTGGATGATCTGACCAAACCTACTGAGCATGCGTGGGGAGCTGCTACTCTTGCATTTTTGTACGCCAATCTGACAGAATTTGTCAGATCCAATCGCAAGAGTATTTGTGGATGTATTTCACTGATACAGGTATGAATTAAAGACCTTAAAAAGTAAGAGTAATTTTATACGCAAATTATGTTTGTACTAATGTTATTTTTTTGTTTTATAGTTCTGGTCCTACGAGCACTTTTATATTGGTAGGCCTGTTACCAGCATTCTCAGTAATGTTGGAGTATTTCCAGTTGCTATGCGCTGGCCTACAGACGTAGTGGATTATCAACACTACCAATACAGGACTGTATCACTATATCGTAGCCAATTTGATACACTGCGGTATAATCAGGTAATTTTTAAATATGCAATAAATATCTTTAAATTATTTAAGTTTTGATCGTAGATAAATATCACATCATATTGATACAATATCTTTAAATAGGTAACCTGGTTACCGTACTCATATGAACCTGATGCTCCAGAAATCAAGATGACATCCTATGCATTTAGTTTACACAGATGTCATATTATATATGATCGGTTCACCATGTACCATCCGGCAGACCGTGTTCTTCGGTAATTCGCAATGGCCCCAATAATTCCCGATGATCCACCGACAGTCGGTTATCAGACATCAAATGCATTACAACGAATCATTGGTCTCGTTGCTGACTGGAATAATCGGTTCGAGAATTATAGTGTCAGGGACATATCTCCCATACTAAATTCTGCTGAGGAATGTAAGTTATAAGTTACTCATTATTCGTATTGATTTAGTGTAAATAGTTTGCTAAAATTTTGTTTATATTTTGCAGACATAGGTAGCCTCGACTACAGGCGATGGTGGGGATGCCCTCTTATGAGCAACCGAGTATACCACTACGAGGAGCCCAGGTTCAAGACTAGATCTGTAGACGATTCTACTCTGCGTGCTTTTGCCGCTGGAATACATGATTTGGTATGACTTCATTAAACTTTCAAAAATACATATACATAGATATGATAAATATATTAATTTACGTGTTCTTCAAATTTCAGAGTGTTGTATACCAACAATTTTTGCAACAACCTGAGATAAACCTTCACCCACAAGGTCGACTTCTTATGGAGGAACTTGTGACTCGTGTTGAGCATCTGGGTATTGGACAGGAACCGGAAATGCCTCCATTACAATCCCGTCTTCCATCGGACTATCCGACCGGCTTAGTACGACAGAGACACTCTCGTCGTCGTCGGCGTCGGGATACTGCTGGAGCGGGCCCGAGTAACCAGTATGCTGAAGCGGGCCCTAGTGACCGGTATGCTGGAGCTGGCCCTAGTGAGCAGTATGCTGAAGCGGGCCCTAGTTTCCAGTATGCAGGAGGGGATCCGAGTTACCAAACTGCTGGAGATGAAAGCTATCAGATATTCACACAATTTTTTTCGACTCCATCAGCACCGCTGCCTACCCAAACTCAACAAGACGAGGACGAGGATCAGTAGAAAATTTGTAACATTGTATTATTAAAATTTTTGTATGATTTGTAATGATTTTTTATTACAATATTTGGGTATTGAACAATTCTATTTTAATCTCTCGGTTGACTAGTACATCTTCTTCGGTTGTGTCCCATAGCACCACAATTACTGCAACGTAGATCTCTTGTCGATGAATCTCGGAGTTTGATGCGGTTCTTCTTTGGTCTTCCGGCTTTGCGTCTTACATCTGGCACCCCAATTTGTCCTCTTACCAAAGGACCTTGGATTTCGTAGGGAACTGGAATTGGCTCCATTTTTTGAGCGTATACGGTTTTCAAGTTTTCCGTCGAAAATACTGCAGGATAAAAAGTATCAATACTAATATTGCAATATCTACAAACAAAATATGCATGTATACATGGTATATAAGTATGGTACCATCTAAAACATGTACAGGTTATGTCAGTTATATGAACAATATAGGTTCTACCTGTTGCCCGGTCTATTATTTCAAACTTATAACTATCAATAGCTAATATTTCTAGGTGGTTCTTCTCTTTGATAATAGAAGCCATATTTTTTAACATCTTCGGACAATAATCTGTGTCTATATTTTCAGCAAACTTTCTACGATTGTCATGAAGTATAATAATCTTGGCTCTAATACCATCGAGAAGTATTGTAATTGGCTTATCTCGTAATTTCTTAATCCAGCTATTGAACCATTAATTTCAGCTAATGCTGTCTCTCGGGCTCTCCATGCTTTGGAATAACTAACTTGTATACGGTGCTCCCTATATATATCTTTAACAATTTGTGATGGACTGTATGACTGGTTATCTCTAATAATGTCAATTATCATGGTCTTAATCCATGAAGCGGTAGCTAGTCGATGACGTCCTGTACTAAGTCTTCCTAAACAAGAATGACGATTTTCTAATGTACTAACTTTAACTATATCGCCATTTCCAATAGATTTGACATATACTCTCCAATTATAATTCGGTTGATCGCAACTATATATAATTCCACGAGCATTATTCATATCACTAGCTGAACAACTAAAATTATATTTAATTGCTAAATTACTTATAAAGCTTCTAAAGTGAGAACGACTAGGAAATGATTGTCCCTTAAATAATTCATCAGTGATAGCTTTTACAACATCATCATCTACCGTATAATCCACATTTTCAACTAAATCATCACTATTTCCATCGTCGTTGTCACTATCATCATCATTGTTAGATTCATCTGATGAATGACCTTCTTGGATAAATGAAACTATTTGTTGAGAAGAACTAGCACCTGAACTAACATGCTGATATTCAGAAAAATATTCATTATTTCTACTATCTAAGGTTGCTGCTACTTTAATAACATATATTTTTATATACCGTGATTGTGAATTAATCTCAAGAATATAATTCCATGCATCTTCACTATCTATCAAAAAATAATTAGAACCAAAAATAGACTTCAGAATAAAATCATAATGAATAGAACAACGTTCAATAATATGATTACGTATATTTTTAAAACTAATATTCGGATAAGTTGAAAAAATTATACTTTCTCCTCCTTCGTAATTTAACCCATTTACTGTACCGCCGTGCGAGCATACAATTCTTACGCTACGATCCATGACGGTTGAGAACTTTGGCTACAGAAAACTCAAATGAACTTTAGCTGCGGGCAGAGAGACAGAGAGAGTGTTGGAGACTTTGCTAGAGGGAAGAGAGAAAATAGAGGAAGTAGATTGAGTGTGAGATGAATGGGTTGAGATAGGTAATTTATAGAGGGAGATTGTAATAGCCGTTGTTGTTAAAAACCGTTGTGAAACGGATCCTTACTCAGTTGGCGAGCAAACGAGCGTTGTGCAACGGGTCTAAGCCAACTCAGCATGTCCCCCGCCAACTGAGTTGGCGAGCGGCCCCTCGAGGAGGGCGCCCCGCCAACTCAGTTGGCGAGATGCTCGCCAACTCAGCACCTCGCCAATTGAGTTGGCGAGTGGTCCCCCCTCCGCAAATTTCCAAAACTTTTCCCGTTTTGTATAATTATTTAATAAATTATTACTTTAAATGAAAAAACCTGTAAACCCAAAGGAACCAGTTACTAACTCTGCAAGCTCCAAGAATTCAGAGAGGAGGGCCTTTTGATCCTCTCTCCTCCTTGATAGCTTACCATCATAACCTGATGAATAATTCCAACCATGAGCACCACCAATGCTACTAGTACTAGTAGTTGCTCTCCACTTCTGCAGCCTCTCCTGCATCCTCGCCATTTCTATCCTCTCTTTGAGCACTCCCAAGTTCTCGTCCACCACACTTACTAAAGGTTTCCCTACAAAGCCCAAAAATAAACTTATATCACATCGTAAAAAAGAGCAGATCCAGAATTTGTTGGAACCAATTCCTAAAGCATGCAATTCAAAAGATATATAGAAACTAAATATAAGGAATTAAAGTAGAGGATTCGAAACGCGTTACACATTGTCTTTAGAATATATTTTTGTACCCTCATAAACAGTACAGTAAGTTCCTGATGTTCTATCTCCGAGATACAACGAATCCAATGACCCGCGACGCCGTGCACTCGATGACGAGTCCAGCAAACAATCGCAGCCCTTGTCTGGGAGAGAAGACGGACGGAGGAGAAGATATTTGGAGGATTTTGCGTTCTGGAGCGGCAATAGCCTTTTCTTTCTGTCTCTGTGCGAAAAGATGATGTTTCGAACAAGAGATCTAGAGATTTCTACCGAAACACATAATCTGTTTAAACAAATCTCTGGACCACCGATCATTTATAGGATGATCTCCCACGATCTTCTGCGAATCCCATAACGGGATTGCGTAAAAACAGACCAGCGAAAGACCAGCCAAACGAACTAAAAAAAATAAAAATAAAAGGGAGTTAGACAATTACCTTTATACCTCTGATCCGATCCGCGACGCCACTAAATAAAAGATGACTAATAAACTCGTCGAAATGCGCATTAATTAAATCGCGCACCTGCTCGCAGATTCGATAGAATTTAGTCTATCCCCCACAAAATCAATTTATTCACCGAAGCGCGTAAAACACGTTAAACAAAGGATAGTGCTCTCTCTATCGGATGTGGGACTAAAAAGATATTGTTTATTGAATCACATGTGTCAGGGGCGGAACCAGGATTTTGGAGTAGGGTGGGCTAGCTAGTAGTTACTATAAGATTCTAAAAATTTATGCCAAAAATTCGACAGACTTTTCTTTGTAAATTCGATGATTCGATAGATTTTTTTTTTGTAAATTTATGCCTAAATTTTGGTAATATTTACTAATTGATAATTTTTCACCAAATATAATTGCTTCCATCTATTCCAAAGATATACTATGTATTTCAAAAAAGAATACTAGGAAGCAAGAATCTGAAAATAAAAGCCAAAACCTTGAGGAAAAAGTACTCTTGCACTCCAAGTTGTTAGGCACCAAGTAAGGTATGAACATTTGCATTTTCAGGTGACAACTGAGCAGCTTACTTGAACAACCAAGCAACCTGAAAAGATATATAAGATCAGCTTTTAGAAGATAGTACATATAAATCTATCAGGTCCATTTGCAGCGTCCTGGTCGCCGGTTGGGCTGGAGTGTGGAGAAGGGGAGCACCCGGCGATGGGGAGCACCCGGAGCATCTCGGTCGTGGGTCGCGGCCTCGCGGGTCTCCGGTCATCGGTCGCGGATCATTGTATAATAAACCCTAGACTATGAGACAGAGAGTAAGAGAGTCGGGGTCTGAGGTCTCTGGACTCAAATGATTCACTCTTCACATCTGTTGATTGGTATAATGAGTGAGCTTTATGGAGTATTGGGTGGGCTATAAGTCTATACTAGCATATATATAAATTTTTTTTTTTTTTTTTTTTGCACTGGACTTAGCATATATATGAAAAAAAATTTACTATTTTTTTTTTGCACTGGGCTGCCTCCGCCCCTGACATGTGTTGCCAACGAAACCAGCATAACTAGGACATGCCAAAATCAGTGTCATAACAGCCATTAGCTTATTACTCGTGAGCGTGATTAGTTAGTTACCTTCGTCTCCACCCGAGGTCTGAGCTCTCGCTAGCAGCAGTACTCGCGAAGCTTTTCGCCTGGAGGTTAAACTCGGCACTCTAGAGAAATTAGTTGGAATAGAGGCGGCCATGGCTTGTAAGAAGCTTATGGTTTAGTGTGCTTGTAACATAGATATTAGTAGAGACGTTCTCCTGAAGTGTGGGTTCAGGGAAACTGCCGACACTGCACGCCACCATGAGTACATTTTACACAGAATAATAATAACGAGGCCGATTTTTCTAGCCAAAAGTGTTGCATTCAGCTTTGCATCATGCATGGTCAAAAAATTATGTAGCAGGTTCTATGCTGTCCAGGGAATCATATTTTGTTGTTGCACGATTTGTCTGATTATTACGTTCATAACTTAATTTTAAGAAGAAGAAGAAGAGGTTGAGGTGCCAAATGGATAGTTTTTCCTGATTTCTGGTTGTTGTGGCTCAATTCCTGCTTATACATGTCATGTATGATATTGGGTTAGACCTATATATATCTGAAAAGGGAATCATATCTGAACTGATTTTAATTCTCTACCTCTCATGCATGCTCATATTTTTAATTCGATAGGGAGCTAAACTATCAATTTTATTGTCAACACAACAAGATGTAATACAACATTTTTTTTTCTTTCTTTTTTAATTATTTAGAATAATTTTATTCAGTCATTCAAAGTGTTCCTTCAAACTATTAATTCTTATGTGACAGCTGACATGACGTATTTTAAAATAAATATTAATATTAATATTAATATTAATATTAATATTAACATTATCATTAACTAGTAATGTGCACGTGTATTGCTCGTGATAAGGGTCGGACCTGAGCATGTTCATCTGGAACGATCGAACATGACCCTCTATATTAGAGTGTCCTTAATTTTGGAAGTTTGCTGTTATAATATGTTTACAATGAATAGTTAAAAAAGGCAATGTAGTATTGTAGCTCAAGTGATAAAGTGTTTATTTTGCACGTGGGAGATTACAAGGTTTAATCCCTTACATCTCTATTTTATTAATTTTTTTAATATAACTTATATATCCAAAAACCTCAAGCCTCTACTAGAAAAGTACATGTTTCAAGAAATAATTCGATATATTTTTGAACAAAATTTTATATTGTTCCTCCAAACGCATTGTTCCTCTACTAGAAAAGTACATGTTTCAAGTCCATCGCATTGTTCCTCCAAACCAAGATCGTGTTTCATTGCTCAACCAACATCTCAAATGTGTTGCCCAAAATCGTAGTCCGTGCTCGCTATCCTCCGATTTACCAATCGCTTCACTCAAGCGTCTCCCAACTGTTCATTCCGATCTCGTCCATCTCTTAAGCTCAATGATACTTACATTGCACCAGTCCGTTCTTGATATACTCAACTCAATATTCACTTGCTCCATTTTCATTCTTTCCAACACAATCGACTTGCACCAACCAACATGTATTATCAATATCCGAGTTCGTTCAGGCGATTTTCATTTGATGTCCAACCAAAATATTTTTCAATGCCTTGCTCACAATGTGGTATCCCATATACCACTCCGAATCGAGTCGCTACTCACATTACGATTTCCTTGCATGGATCCAAGATCCGTTCGAACCATCCAAAATGTGTGATCATGCCTTTCCCAATTCGAGTTTGACACAAAACTCAAGCAATGCTTGAATTATCCAACTGTTTCCATCAATCTCGCTATGCAACTTGTGCTATGTTCCATTCTCAATATTTTCAACTATTCTCACCGTCTGATACTTTCGCTATACGAGCAACCCGTGCAACGATCGTATTCCAAGTAGTCCAGCCCAATACTCAACGGTTTCACACATTTGTTATACGAGCAACTCGTGCCAACTTATTCTGATATTCCCGAGCCAAACTCAAACATGCCCAACCGATGCGCCACAGCCAAAATTCCAACTTCTATCCAACCCAATCACTAGACGAGCAACTCGTGCAAGGATCCATTCTCATCGAATATTTCTACTCAAAACATGCCGCATAACCAAATCTCGTATGCCAACCAACTGATCCATTGAGGCAATCAAAACTCCCCGAACGACAAGCCAAGCCAACCAACAGAAAGCCCACACTTGTTGCACAAATGCAACAACGCCACCCAACTAGCTGCACGAATGCAACAACGCCTAACGATGCTAAGCGATCTAACGAAAACCAACCAAAGCAACACAACCAAGAACAACATGCAGCCACAACCAGCAATATATAGACTTATTGCATGAAACATCCAATGCGGCACCGAGTAGAGTCAAGAGCTAAACGACACGCGAAAGCTATTTAGAGTATGTGATGAAGCGAAGGACCAAGTCCGAAGAAATGAACCAGGCGCTCTGATACCAATTTGTCACGCCCCAATCTCCCGCAAGCTCGATAGTCCCCGCTGAACGTGAATCACCACGTTTACAGCTCCCCCGCAGGACCATCGTTCTCATCGGGACGTGATGCCGTACGAGCCTGGAGTTGCGCTCGTACAAGGCGATGTTGTCAAACACCAAATGTTATCATTGAAACAACCAAGTTGCAGCGGAAGTCAAGTATTGTGTACCAAGCACACAATCAGAGTATACGCAACGAAGCTCACGATAGGGTCAAATGAAATGCCTCATCGAAGGCGATGCCACAAAGGCGATGAAATACTCTTGCTCTTTTCTCTAGCCCACAAAGGTACTTACAGTTCATACATCATGCCTCGTATATCCAAGCAGCACCACTACGCCTGCGTACCTGAAAAATTGCCCACAAACGTGGGTCAGTACACAACCGTACTGGTGAGCGGGGTAACCCACTCGCCTAAGCCGACATTAAGTAAAATAGTGAATGCAAACAGTTAAATGGTGATCTTTCTAGTTGAATCCTAGATTCATTTCATGGCATAGGGATGACATGTTATGGAAAGCTGTAAAACAGTTTAAGCATGCAAGCACTCAACTCAAACCAAACGACAAGCAATGTATAACCAACTCGAGGGAAACTAGCATGCAACCCGTCTTGCTCAAGTCCAAGCAATACGATAACATGTCGAACCATCAACCAAGCCTCAATATCCATCCTCAACCAACACTTACAATCCAATCTCAAAGTGCACACTCTTGCCGAGGCAAGGTGGCCGCGCCTACACGAAAGCCAAACCAACAAAAGAAAAGCAAGCCAACACTAATCTATATGAAGTCACTGGCTAAAAGCCATAAAGGACATTGATCGGACCAAGATCAATAGGGCAATCCTACCCGATCCAGGGTTGGGCAGCTACTCCCGCCTGGTGGTATCGGACTACCAGCACTGCGCCCAATCGTGCGATGTCCATTGTTTCCTCCATGGTAGAACGGTCCCGGTGCCCCGGTGCCTCATTTCGTTCCAGGAAACCAAACCCTGTGCCACACAGGTTGTCCGTGATAATGCAGACACAGTAGGTATGACGAGAGGATCGAACATTCTTGCCCCACCAAGCGATCCTAGACTCGTTCAATGATATCCAACCAAATATCCATAACCATTCTTCCAACATATAGCCCAAGGCACCATTCACAAGTTATTCCCATAGGCACAATGCCTCTTCTCAACACAGTATTTCCAATGGTGCAACACCCTTCTCAAACTATCCCATGGCACAATGCCCCAAAAGAGGCACAATGCCCGCGCCGATGCAGTTGTTCGGTTTCGAACCACAACTGCTCGCTTTGCAAGACAAAGCGACCAAGTGATACTCGTACACGGATGCACGCTCGCTCGCCCAAATTCCCGATATTCCCAAAGCACATTCGATGTATCATTCCAACTGTCCAAGCATAATCCCAATTATCCAATAAACTGCCTCAAATGTATAATCCAACTCTAGCTCCAACTATCCAACGCGTAAACCAATCAAGCCAAAATCCTACCAAGCAACCGACGTACACTCTATGCACGCCTCAGTGTAGTAATTCCCAAGTTCCAGTCCAAGTGTTCAAGCCTTTTTACGTATTTTCCATATTATTAGGCATGAAGGAGTAGAGGAGAAGGGAAAGAGCCCACTCACAATGTTTGATCCCGTTAAGCATCTTGTCCTGCCGATACGGCCAATCCCTTGAACCCGTGGTCCGATGCAAGCACGATCTACTCAACTGGTATAACCGTGCGAGCAGGCCGTGCTCTACAAATCATCCGACCGATCGGACTAAGGAAGATGACATTATCATTCCAACTCAGCTATCTCAGTACTGCTCTGAACGAACACCTGATTTCCATCGAACCCGCTAGCCATCTGCACATGAAACAACTCAATCAATACTTCTTTCCAAAATCCAACAAATCAAATATAACCAGCATTTGTTTTATTCAATCCGACTCAGCGTAACGCACCGTGCGGTTGCGGGCGTTACATAATATACCACTTAGAATCAGGTTCATCCACGAACCGTGCTGGTACTCATTCCTATCACATGTCGTTTGTCCAATTCATAACTCTGCTCTATGCAACTCTCATACTCACGATTCTGACTCAGCATCTCGCTCCGCAGAATGCTCGTACAGTTTTCCAAATTCCTACATCCTCCTTGCAGCTCAATACGAATTCCTCGTATCGTTTAGTTTTGGATCGTACATATATTTAAGGCGTCCCTAAAATACATGTATTTCAGCCGAGCTTTGCGATAGCGAATTTGGACAAGTTACAAGGGTATCTTTATGTTCGAGGTATCCATTTGCTTTACTCCCAATCGAACCAATCCTGATTTCCATTCCAACATGTTCGCTTGAGCACCATTCACAAATATGATAATTTTCCACCGACTCAATCAGTTCGTATTCCAACTCAATCCATCCAACTATTTTTGAATCTGCACTAGCAACATCTCCAAATATAATCTTATGCACCGAACGATCAAATCAACTGATACTACCCCAGCTAGGTGACTTACCCAAATATCAACTTGCTCTTATCAGCTCAACCAAACACCTCTTCCTCAATCTCAATACCTCGCTGGGTGAACATCTATATTGAGGTTCGTGTGATCCACGAAGATCTCGCCGCCACGCCAAAGGGATAGTGTCGCCACGATTTCAACGTGGACACACTCGCCACAATTCCTAGGTTGCGCATGGAATAGTTCTTCGCGCTGCTTCCACTGCCTCGAAGTATTAGGACATCACCTTTGCCTTCTGAACGAGCACGCTTCCCAGACTAAGTTCCAAGACATCTTGTAAATCTGAGGCACATCTGTCCCTTCCAGTATTCGCAAAAATTTGATTTGAACGAGCCGCCACAGTCGTCCATTCATATAAATGATATTCCCTTCCAGGGCACGATGAGTCAGAGGCGATGCCATCTACAAAAATCTGTGACTCTGAATCTCATCAGTTGACTAGGCTACTTCCACCATCGCTTCGATCTTCCGGCTGCATCTTCAGCTGAAGGCTATCCCAAGGATCTCTCAAATCCAACACTCAGTCAATAAGCCAAATCTCATTGCTCACATCTGCCCTCGGCGCATTCCCAAATACGCCGCCTCAAGGGTCGTTCTATGGGTCTACCATATTCAATCTCTGATCTGGCGGGCAAGTCGCTAGGGTCAGCCGTCCCGAAGCTACGCTCGATAATTGTAATCATCACGATAGACAGTTACTATGAACCATGCTATATCTCATCTGCAAATCCGAATCAAAATCCAACCATTCCGTCCAAGCAAACTTCCGAATCCGAGCACTATATGCACTACCTCTGTTGATCTGTCAACCAAAGCCGCTTAACCACCTAGAGTCTTGCTATCTATCCGAGCCACAGTTCGAGAACTGCGCTCGCTGAAACCGTCTTCCATCAATCCATCATTCTGCCCTGAATCCATCAAATTTTCCGAACTACCATGTTCGACTTCTCGCACTACCACTGTAATGATTTCTGAAACTCAAGACTTGCTCCAATTCTTATCCCTTTGTCGTATTCTACAATGCACGTCCAACTTGCTCAAACAGTATAGTGATTTGCTCCGACGTAGCTCCCACGTTTAGCTATCTTCAAAAGTCTGTCAGCCACAAATTCTTGCCTTTAGTTGTTGTCTCAATCCGTCCACGTCTTTCGGAGGATCCGTCTACCATTGTTGCAATATCTTGCCCAAAATTCTACTTCGCTAAACCTGAGTCGACTTCTCGAGCAGCAATATCCAAAATCCTTTCAGTCCGTTCAAGTCCATCGCATTGTTCCTCCAAACCAAGATCGTGTTTCATTGCTCAACCAACATCTCAAATGTGTTGCCCAAAATCGTAGTCCGTGCTCGCTATCCTCCGATTTACCAATCGCTTCACTCAAGCGTCTCCCAACTGTTCATTCCGATCTCGTCCATCTCTTAAGCTCAATGATATTTACATTGCACCAGTCCGTTCTTGATATACTCAACTCAATATTCACTTGCTCCATTTTTATTCTTCCCAACACAATCGACTTGCACCAACCAACATGTATTCTCAATATCCGAGTTCGTTCAGGCGATTTCCATTTGATGTCCAACCAAAACATTTTTCAATGCCTTGCTCACAATGTGGTATCCCATATACCACTCCGAATCGAGTCGCTACTCACATTACGATTTCCTTGCATGGATCCAAGATCCGTTCGAACCATCCAAAATGTGTGATCATGCCTTTCCCAATTCGAGTTTGACACAAAACTCAGGCAATGCTTGAATTATCCAACTGTTTCCATCAATCTCGCTATGCAACTTGTGCTATGTTCCATTCTCAATATTTTTAACTATTCTCACCGTCTGATACTTTCACTATACGAGCAACCCGTGCAACGATCGTATTCCAAGTAGTCCAGCCCAATACTCAACGGTTTCACACATTTGTTATACGAGCAACTCGTGCCAACTTATTCTGATATTCCCGAGCCAAACTCAAACATGCCCAACCGATGCGCCACAGCCAAAATTCTAACTTCTATCCAACCCAATCACTAGACGAGCAACTCGTGCAAGGATCCATTCTCATCGAATATTTCTACTCAAAATATGCCGCATAACCAAATCTCGTATGCCAACCAACTGATCCATTGAGGCAATCAGAACTCCCCGAACGACAAGCCAAGCCAACCAACCGAAATCCCACACTTGTTGCACAAATGCAACAACGCCACCCAACTAGCTGCACGAATGCAACAACGCCTAACGATGCTAAGCGATCTAACGAAACCAACTAAAGCAACACAACCAAGAACAACATGCAGCCACAACCAGCAATATATAGACTTATTGTATGAAACATCCAATGCGGCACCGAGTAGAGTCAAGAGCTAAACGACACGCGGAAGCTATTTAGAGTATGTGATGAAGCGAAGGACCAAGTCCGAAGAAATGAACCAGGCGCTCTGATACCAATTTGTCATGCCCCAATCTCCCGCAAGCTCGATAGTCCCCGCTGAACGTGAATCACCACGTTTACAGCTCTCCCGCAGGACCATCGTTCTCATCGGGACGTGATGCCGTACGAGCCTGGAGTTGCGCTCGTACAAGGCGATGTTGTCAAATACCAAATGTTATCATTGAAATAACCAAGTTGCAGCGGAAGTCAAGTATTGTGTACCAAGCACACAATCAGAGTATACGCAGCGAAGCTCACGATAGGGTCAAATGAAATGCCTCATCGAAGGCGATGCCACGAAGGCGATGAAATACTCTTACTCTTTTCTCTAGCCCACAAAGGTACTTACAGTTCATACATCATGCCTCGTATATCCAAGCAGCGCCACTACGCCTGCGTACCTAAAAAATTGCCCACAAACGTGGGTCAGTACACAACCGTACTGGTGAGCGGGGTAACCCACTCGCCTAAGCCGACACTAAGTAAAATAGTGAATGCAAACAGTTAAATGGTGATCTTTCTAGTTGAATCCTAGATTCATTTCATGGCATAGGGATGACATGTTATGAAAAGCTGTAAAACAGTTTAAGCATGCAAGCACTCAACTCAAACCAAACGACAAGCAATGTATAACCAACTCGAGGGAAACTAGCATGCAACCCGTCTTGCTCAAGTCCAAGCAATACGATAACATGTCGAACCATCAACCAAGCCTCAATATCCATCCTCAACCAACACTTACAATCCAATCTCAAAGTGCACACTCTTGCCGAGGCAAGGTGGCCGCGCCTACACGAAAGCCAAACCAACAAAAGAAAAGCAAGCCAACACTAATCTATATGAAGTCACTGGCTAAAAGCCATAAAGGACTGTCACGACCCGCACCCGAAAATTCGGGCACGAGTGCGTGGGTACGTCCAGCCTACGCTGCAGAGTCGGCGGTAGTACGCTGTCTAGGTCAATTCCAGATTTACTAAACTAGCTCATTCACAATTAACATAGGCAAGATAATAATGAGAACAGAAACTTAAGATTGCAACTGAATTAAATACGACAACAGATTCAAATATTTTAGTACAGAAATTCAGAATGAAATCGGGGACAATCCCGATTACTAAGATAAGAAACAGAAATAAAAGATAGCTACTGCTAGCTACTCTGCAGCAGGGGTTTCCTGGGTGGGATCTGGCTTCTCATAAGTATCATCTGTACCCTCATAGGGACCATAATAAGTAGGGGCAAGGTCCTCATCATCGCCTAAATCAACAGATCCAGTCAGGAAAGGAGCAAAGTACACAGTGCACAACAAAGTTAAACTAAATATTTATGACAATTAAATTGAATATCATATTGAGAACTGCATAAGAGAACATCAATATCTCAGAGTTAATGCTGTAAACGGGAATATGAGAAAACAAAACTAAATGATACAGGAAGTGAAACTACAACAGTCAGCAAGAAATATAACATGACCAGGAACTATCTGTGTGAACTTGTGTTTGTTTTTAGAATACATAGTTGGCATATAGGGGTTTATAAGGCTAATTCGGCCGTCATAAACGGCTATTAAACAAGAAAAATCGAGATCCGGCTGAGGTACAGTCGTGTACCAACAGCTATTAAACATGGCAGGAGAAAGGGTAAACTACATGCCTTCTAGTATTCTCCCATCCGACATGAAAAATAAGACATAAACTCCAATATTCAAGACATGAAATCTAGCATTTCTAACACTAGGTGTAATCATCAAGGGTACTAGTAAAGCATGGAATTAATTATCACAATATAAAGATTTAACTTGAAGTGCAGGTACTTGCCTGATGTTTGGATCTGATTAATTTGGTTCTTGTGGAAAATTTCCAGAGATGAGTCCAAAAGCTGAAATAGACATTACCATCATGCTCAGAAGATGTCAAATAGCTAGAAACGCCTGTCCTTGGGTCCAATTTGGAGACAAGGGCAAAAACGACAGTTTCGGGTCAAAACGGGGTCCGCCGGTGGGCCCGCTTTGCACCGAAAAACGTGTCCGGGTCAAAGATCTCCAAATTCACCAAACTTAGTGTCAACAGGTCAGGAACGCTGATACGAACCCAACGAAACTTCCAGATTTGGATTCCGATGAGCCGAACACAAAATCGCCCGTCGAACGGGGCCTGTGGGGCCCACGACACGCGATTTCGACAATATTCTCAAAATCGAACCAAACTTGACCCACAGGACCAGCGTATCGCTACCAGTCCGATGGCGCAAGTTTCGTCTCGATCTGACGAGTGTACACGAAGTTAGGGCGAATTACAAAAAAGTCGGATACGGGGCGATGTCCGCGGATACGCGTTGATTTCGGTGTGCACGCACACCCGAATCAGCTTCCGCAAAATCTCACACGTCCGTATCGATGACGCGCACGTATCTGTGAAGACCGCACGCGACCAAGTCATCCCGTTTGGCGGAACGCACTCAGTTCCGGGGTGAAACAGGGTATGGTTTTTCCTTTTTTGGATCGCGGTGTGCGATCACCACAGGACGCGATGCCCCGAGCGGTTTGTTCGGGCACCGAGAGGGTCATACAGGCTTTACAACGCAATTTGCGGAATTGAAAACGGAGTTACGAACAAAAAGTTACACGCACCTGAAGGGGACCCGAAAATCAGGGTCGAGTCGTGTCCCACTCGTGTCGGACACGTGAAGGAGAATTAGGGCTAGGGTTAGGGTTTGGGACGTTGTGGCGGTGGCCGGTGGTCGGCACGGCGGCGGGGAGGCCGACTAGGGCGGCTGGGGGTGCTGCGGCGGAGGGCGGCGCAGCACGGCGGCGCGCCGGGAGGCCTCGCTGGCTGCTGCTGCTGCCGGAAACGGAGGAGGTAGGGGGAGGAGGCGGCGCCGAGGGAGGAGGACGGTGCTGGGCTGCGGGCGGTGGTCGACGGTGGAGGCATCGACGGCGTGGGGCTGGCTAGGGCGGTGGCTGAGGGTGGAGGCGTCGACGGGGAGGGGGAGCCGGTGGTCGGGGAGGTGAACGGAGAGGGCTGGGGGAGGGTTTATATAGGGCTGGCGCGGCCGGGATAGGCGGAGGAGGCGGCGGCCGGTGCGGAGGTGCGCGGAGCGGGCGGGGGAGCGTGGCCGGCGTGGCGCGGCGGCCGCGGGAGGCGGCGGCGGACGCGGAGCAGCGCGGGTCAGGCGGTCGTGGGGGGGGGTGCTGGGGAAGCCGGGTCGGCGGGCGGACGGGTCGGGTTCGAGCAGACCCGACCCGACCCGGTAAGGGAAACGGGTTGGGCTGCTGGGCTGGGCCGGATCAGGCCAAATGGGCCAGAAAAAATAAAAATAAAAAGAAAATAATAGTAATAATAATAATAATAATAATAAATATAATTAATTAATTAATAAAATAGTTTTTAGGCATTTAAAACTAGGTCTGAGGCCCAAAAAAATCCAGAAAAATTACCCTAAGTCCAGTTTTCCATTTTACACCAAAAAATGTTATTTCCATGATATTTTAATATTATTTATTACCAATTAAAAATCATTTATTAATTAAAAACCTTGATTTTAATTACAGAAAATTCTCAGAAAATTCCAGAAAATTGGAAAAAATCCAAGATTTAATAATTTAAAATTTCAGGGGGTTTACAAGGACATTGATCGGACCAAGATCAATTGGGCAACCCTACCCGATCCAGGGTTGGGCAGCTACTCCCGCCTGGTGGTATCGGACTACCAGCACTGCGCCCAATCGCGCGATGCCCATTGTTTCCTCCATGGTAGAACGGTCCCGGTGCCCCGGTGCCTCATCCCGTTCCAGGAAACCAAACCATGTGCCACACAGGTTGTCCGTGATAATGCAGACACAGTAGGTATGACAAGAGGATCGAACATTCTCGCCCCACAAAGCGATCCTAGACTCGTTCAATGATATCCAACCAAATATCCATAACCATTCTTCCAACATATAGCCCAAGGCACCATTCACAAGTTATTCCCATAGGCACAATGCCTCTTCTCAACACAGTGTTTCCAATGGTGCAACACCCTTCTCAAACTATCCCATGGCACAATGCCCCAAAAGAGGCACAATGCCCACGCCGATGCAGTTGTTCGGTTTCGAACCACAACTGCTCGCTTTGCAAGACAAAGCGACCAAGTGATACTCGTACACGGATGCACGCTCGCTCGCCCAAATTCTCGATATTTCCAAAGCATATTCGATGTATCATTCCAACTGTCCAAGCATAATCCCAATTATCCAACAAACTGCCTCAAATGTATAATCCAACTCTAGCTCCAACTATCCAACGCGTAAACCAATCAAGCCAAAATCCTACCAAGCAACCGACGTACACTCTATGCACGCCTCAGTGTAGTAATTCCCAAGTTCCAGTCCAAGTGTTCAAGCCTTTTTACGTGTTTTTCCATATTATTAGGCATGAAGGAGTAGAGGAGAAGGGAAAGAGCCCACTCACAATGTTTGATCCCGTTAAGCATCCTGTCCTGCTGATACGGCCAATCCCTTGAACCCGTGGTCCGATGCAAGCGCGATCTACTCAACTGGTATAACCGTGCGAGCAGGCCGTGCTCTACAAATCATCCGACCGATCGGACTAAGGAAGATGGCATTATCATTCCAACTCAGCTATCTCAGTACTGCTCTGAACGAACACCTGATTTCCATCGAACCCGCTAGCCATCTGCACATAAAATAACTCAATCAATACTTCTTCCCAAAATCCAACAAATCAAATGTAACCAGCATTTGTTTCATTCAATCCGACTCAGCGTAACGCACCGTGCGATTGCGGGCGTTACAGCAACCCCGACAACTCCTCTAGAAAGACATCCAAGAACTCCGTAATCAACAGATATCTACCAAATTGTATTGTTTACTTTTTGGTACATAGTTTCTTCCTAAATTTCGAGGATAAAATTTTTCTAAGGTGGGTAGGTTTGTCACCCTCACATTTTTATCCAAGGGTAGTTTGGTAATTTTCAATGGATATAATTATTTTAGGTTTATTTATAATTAATAATTGTACATTGCATGATTTAATTATTTATTGTATTATTAATTATTGCTAGTTGTAGATTGTTGTGGGCTTGTGTGTCATAACTGCCTTTTTTAATTTTTTTTCCCCAGTATATATATATATATATATATATATATATATATATATATATATATATATATATATATATATATATGAATTAATACTTAGGCTTATGTAAATACAAATTGCAAACTAGCCTTACCTAATTCTTGGATGGGAAGGGGGTTTTATGCAAATCCTAAATCCATGGGAGAAGAAGAAAACCAACAGCAGCCTATACATACATGCCATTTTCTCCTTTCATCCTTATTTTCCAGGGAAAACTTGGCTCAATTTTCCTCTCACATGTATTCCCAATGAACCTAACCCCTTTCCAACTTAATCCCCCAAGGAAATCCTATTTCTTCTTCATCCTCATCTTATCCAACCCCTATTTCTTCCAAAGGCTGCTGCTGCTACTGCCATGTCTACTGTTGTTGTTGCTAATCATCACTGTTTTTATCGTCGTTATTACCATCATCTACTATATGTTCTTGTTCAGTAAATGAAATAACTTGATGAGAAGAACTATGAGCAGTATTAACTTGATTAAAAGTACGTATACTACTTACAATATTAATTGTAGGTGGTGGTGAAGTTACATAAATATTAATGTACGTTGCTTGTACATTAACTTCGTGAATAAATTTACATGCTTGTTCACTAACTAACTTTATACAATTAGTTAAAAAAATATCTACCAATATAAATTCATAATCATTAGAACATTGCTCAACAATTTGATTACGTAAACTCTAAAACAAAATATTTTGAACAATTAAAAAAATTTCAGTTAAACCTCCTTCATAAACTAACCCATTTAGCACACCTCCAATCGAACATAGTATTATTAGACTTTGATCCATCACAAGAGAGCGAGCTTCTAAATACTTTGAGTGAGCTGAACTAGCTTCTGTTGAGTAAGAAATCACATTATGTTGTGTGAGAAACGAATAGAAGAAAAAAAAATTGAAAGTATGTGTGGGTTCAGTTAGAAATGAATAGCAGAAGAAGAGAATTACATAAATTTATAGATATGAGAAAGAAAGAATCGTTGCCAAAATATAAACGTTACAATATGAACGTTACAAAAAAAAGTCTTTGATAAGTGACCCAGAAAAAAAATCAACACAAAAAAATAAAACCCAACTATCAAAAAAAACCATAAACTTAAACCAAAAAATAAACCATAAACAAAAAACCCAAAAATAAACCAAAACAAACCCTAAACATAAAACCGAAAAACAAACCCTAAACATAAAATCCAAAAAAAATCTATCCATATATTTTTGCCAACTGAGTTGGCAAAAAATTTGGGTGGGGCCAAATTTTAGCCATCCCAGATGGCAAAAATATAATAAAAAAGAAATAGTTTATTCAAAATTTTGCCATCCCAGATGACGAAAGCTTTCGTAACTTCAAATTTTTCTAAATTACTTTCGGTTTAGCTAATTATTTTAAAAATATTTTTTCTACAACAATTTTTTTGTTATTTTATAGGGATTTTACTAGATAACCTATTATTCTGACTATGTAAAGCAAGATAATCGGTGAAAATATATCTTGAGTTCATGGTTTCTTACCATATCATGATTAAGCTAGTTGAACACAAAACATTTCAAAATAAAAATAAATATAGAAATAGAAATGTTCGGACCATATTATAAAGATTCTATTTTTGTTTATCCACCAAATCTATGGTGTATATTCATTCTCCACTTAAATATTGCCACGTGTTATTTTTATGCAATCTAAAACCACTTTGCAAGTGGTTTTGTTAACATCCAAAGTGATTTTGATTCATATTTTAGTACGTGATAACACTTGAGTGGAAGAGTGAACATATACTATAGTTTTGATAAATAAACAAAAATAGACATCTACAAGTTGTGGGCCTCACTCTAAGGTCTTGTTTGGTTCGGGAAAGAGAAAGAAACGAAATTAATTTCTTGGTATTTTTTTTACTATAAGAAATTATAATTTTTATCGATTTTTTTTTCGATATTTGAAAATGTCAAAAAAGTTGAAAGAGAACTATTTTTACTTCCTATTTTTTTCTTTCCTCCTTCTTTACTTTGATATCCAAACATAGAAAATAAATAATTTTTTTTTTTTTTTTCAATTCTATGATTGCATAAACCAAACATGGCGTAAGACATTAACATTGGGAGAGCCGGAGACAAAACCGGATGTCGTAATCGCCATTAACACTTTGCCCGACCTACCATTAAAAAAAAAATTTCGCGCGCCGGCAATTCTAGGATTAGGGTTTTTTCTCCGTTCGGAACTACGAATCCGGCGTCCGATGGAGTTCACGGACGCGTACAAGCAGACCGGATCCTGCTGCTTCTCTCCGGACTCGCGGTTCCTCGCCATTGCCGTCGACTACCGGCTCGTCATTCGCGACGTCGTTTCCCTCAAGGTATCCACCTCCTCCTCTCCTTCTTGAGCTAGGGTTTCTCGATCTGGCGATTTTCCATGGAAATGTAAGCCCCGAAGCCAAATCAAAGTAACGAGGTCCACAAAGTAGACTCAACTCAAGAATTCGTCTTCTACAAAAGTTGGTGCACTGTGAGTCACTCGAGAGCGCCTCTAGAGTGACACACAACTCCACAACAGCACTAAACCATGAACATGCTACAAACTGACGACCCAAAGAAAATGCAAAAACAACATGAATCAGAAACCGTTATTTTTTTTTACGTTTGCAGACGCTACAACGAGAAGGAACGAGAACAAGAAAAAAAAAAGAATGAAACTCCTTGCTGGAGTGATCAAAACCACCGGAGCTCAAGACAAGATTTGCGCTATACAACGAACTGCCTCCAAGATCCAGCAAGTCCACACGAGAACTTCTGGAATATTCTTGGTCACTTTCGGATCACTCGGAAACACTTTGTGGAAGGGTGCTCACTGCGGCCGCATATCGCACTGGTACTCTCGGTTTTTTTCTCTATGAAAGAAAGAGAAGCTCCTCTATATATAGAGGAGAACAGCACATATGCGGCATGAGAAAGCTCAATGTCGCATATGCGCTATCCGGTACCTTACCACATGCTTAGCCATAGCCGCATGCGTCGTCGCCGGTCACACTGCACAGGACAACGCCATCAAACGTTGCCAAACGTCGAAAACAGCAGCCACTGTGCACAGACTCTCGTGTCGCATACGCCACATAATCCGGATAACACAAATAACCATGCGCCGTATGCGCCGCCAACAGCTGACCCTATCCCCTCCACATTCGACTCGCTCATACAAGCTCGCTGGCCGCATAGCACCTAGTCGCATAGTTCCTGGCCGTATAGCGCCACGAAGCATGCGCCCGGACAAGCAACCGTGCATGCAACTCGCGCATAAAATGAGCGTATGACCGCCATGCGACGATGCTGACGTGCTAAGTGCAAAGTGCGCTAACAAAGTGCCACTTTGCTCTCTTGAGCCCGAGTCCGAGTTCGTGTCCGAGTTCGAGTCGCTAAGCCCCTTCGAGGCTTAGCTCCTAAGAATTTTTTTCCAAAGGTGGTGACAAAATTAAGATTATCATAAAAGGGTTTACACTTAATCCCTCTAGGAAAGTCAACCCTCATGGGCTATCACCCCATGTGCATATACCAATACTAAGCAAAGCTATCTAATAAGATATACACATTGATGGTTTTTCAACGTAGGACTAAAACTCCCAAAGCAAAGTGAAAAGCACCAACAATCTCCTACATATATCATAATATATGATCGAGCGTTCCTCATAGTGACTGTCCATCGTGCATTAGGATAGATGTCGCCCACGACTTGAATTTTTTCGCATGGGTCAAACAACAGTACGATACAAGAATGGACTAAGCCTTGAATTCTGAACCATAGCTGCTGTTCTTCCCACTTGTACAATGACATCAGCTGCCTCCGGTTGCACATTAAAGGCCATGTGTTGACCTGGTTTTGGTGTATGTATCTTGGGTGTCTACAAGTTTACTCTCAAGAGACGGCTTATATCTCTGTTCATACATTTAGGTGGGTTCTTTTAAGAGAGTTTAACTTTTCTCAGCATGGAGCCTTGCGCTTATGTGCGGTGTTACGCCGCTGTGACATGGCTCGTAGCCGAGGTTAACTACCTCTTGTGGTGTCACCCATTGTAGCATGAGGTCACTAGCCTCTTAGTAGTGTTATACTACATCCCAACATGAATCCTTGCGCTTCCGTGCAATGCTACGCCACTGTGACATGTCTCGCAGCCGAGGTTAACTACCTCATGTGGTGTCACCCACTGTAGCATGAGGTCACCGGCCTCTTAGTAGTGTTGTGCTACAACTATCTTTTCAGCATTAGGCTACCTGCCTATTTGCAGTGCTACTACCGCTGTGACATGGCTCGCAGCCGAGGCTTTACATCTTTTACCTCATCGTGGTGTCACACCACTGTAGCAGTGATACAAGTCTCCAGTAGTACTGAACTACACGTGCTTCCTACAGCGCACACTGGACATTCACTCTGCCCGAGAACTCATTAAGGCGTCGAAGCCACCCTTACATATGATTTGTTCTATATATAAATATAAAGAACAAGTAGTAGACCACAGTGGTTCTGGGTATGTATCATATCCTGTCCCGAAAGACTACCCACTGTACCTGATATTTTTTCAGTCAATGATCCTCCCTTGAACCAAAAGTTAGATGCCTAATAGATTTCTCTTTGAACTAATAGAATAAAACTTAATGGTAGGATTATAAAAACACAATATCAGAGGTCATTCAAGCCCATTTTATCTGCTGTGTCTTCGACTAGCTGGCGCTTGAGGCCTTTAGTGAACAGATCTGCCAGGTTCTCCTGACTCCGAACATCTACCACTGCAATGACACCAGTCTTGATGAGATTGTTCAGTGCTCTTTGCCGAAGTCTTACAGATCTCTTCTTTCTATTAAAAAGATTATTAGATGCCACTGCTGTAGTTGCCTGGTTGTCACAGTATATCGGTACACCCGAAATCTGCACACCAACCATTGGAAGATTGTTTATGAGCTCTCGAAGCCACTCTGCTTCATCTGCTGCAGCCGCAAGTGCATAGAACTTAGACTCCATTGTTGAGTGTGAGAGTATAGTCTGCTTCTTCGACTTCCACGATATAGCAGCTCCACCTATTGAGAAAATATATCCTCCTGTGGATCTCTCGCTCCCTTCTTCTGAGCATCAACTAGCATCACTGAAGCCTTCTACCACTGTTGGATCTCTGCTGTAGTAAAGTACAAACTTCTGAGTCTTCTTGAGGTATCTCATCACCCTCTTCACAGCTTTCCAGTGTTCAACACCTGGGTTACGCGTGAATCTACTCAGCGTCTCCACGACAAAAGCAATGCCAGGCCTAGTAGCATTTGTAGCATACATCAAGCTCCCAATGACGCTAGAATACTCCAACCGTCTGACACTTTTTCCTAGGTTAGGCTTCAGTTTCTTGTCACACCTATATGGAGTATCGATCCCTGGAAGATCCTGATATCCATAGCGTGTGAGCATCTTCTCTACGTAGTGAGCTTGTGATAGAGCAAGCCCAGCTTTCGTCCGGATTATCTTAATCCCAAGGATGACATATGTATCTCCCATGTCCTTCATACTGAATTTAGACGAGAGGAACATCTTTGTTCTAGTAACACATTCTTCATCCGTGCCTAGGATTAGCTTGTCGTCCACATAGAGAGAAACAATGACACCTCTATCGACATCGAATTTCGTGTACACACACTTATCAGTTTCGCTGACCATGTAGCCATTTGATCTGATAACTGTCAAATTTCTCGTGCCACAATTTGGGAGCTTGCTTCAGACCATACAGAGATTTTACCAATTTGCATACTTTGTCTTCAAGACATTTGACGACAAATCATTCTAGCTGCTGCATGTAAATTTTTTAAGTCAGTTCACCATTCAGAAATGTCTTGACGTCCATCTGATGAATCATTATTCTGTGAATAACACCTAGAGCAATCAGTATCCTGATAGTAGTTATCCGTGCAACGGGAGCATAGGTGTCGAAGTAGTCAACCCCCTGTATCTGAGAAAATTCCTTGACCACTAGCATAGCCTTGAACTTGTCAACAGTTCCGTCTGCTTTCATTTTCTTCTTAAAGATTCACTTGCATCCGATGGGTTTAGCTCCTTCAGGCAGATCGACTAACTTCTATGTATTATTAGAAGTTATCGAGTCAAACTCGTTATGGACAGCCTCTTTCCAGAAAATAGCATCTCTGGTCTTCATTGCCTCATCATAGGTAAGCGGATCAACTTCCACATGATAGATAACAAAGTCTTCTCCGAAGTCCTTCGGCCTTCTCGCTCGCTTTGCTCTTGGCTTAGCGGGTTCTGGTTCAAATGTTGTCTCATCAACGACAACTTCTTCTTGGACTACTTCTCTCTGAGAGGTACTTGTCTCGTCTGTGCTAGCGACATTCTCCGAGACATCCGCGAGAACAACATTCTTGTGCCTAGCAAACTTGTCTTCAAAGAATTCCGAATCGCGAGATTTTATGATATGATTAGATTCGTTATCAAGAAACCTCAGAGCATCACTCTTATCAGCATAACCCAGAAATATAGTCTTTGTAGTCTTCGTTCCCAGCTTCTGTATCTTGAGGTCTGGAAGCTTTACATACGCCAGACACCCCCACACTTGAATGACATTCAGTTGGGTCTGACCTTGAACCAGAGTTCATGAGGAGTAATGTTAGATGTCGCGAACGGTATTCTATTCAGAATAAACGTAGCCGTAAGCATTGCTTCTCCCCAGAATCACTTTGGAAGTCCTGCTGTCAGCAACATGGAGTTCATCATCTCTGTCAGCGTCCTGTTCTTCCTTTCTGCTGCACCATTAGATTGGGGAGAATACGGAGCAGTTGTTTCGTTGACAATTCCATATTCTTTGTAGAACGATACGAATTCCAAGTAAAAATATTCTTCGCCTCGATCGCTTTTGAGTCTTTTGAGTTGTTGACCGGTTTGACGTTCTGCTTCAGCTTTGAAGTCCTTGAACTTCTCGAACGCTTTGTCTTTCTTCTTGAGAAGATATATGAACGCGTACTTCGAGAAATTGTCAATGAAAGTGATGAAATACTTCATTCCGGCCTTTGTGGAGAATTGCTTGAAGTCACAGATATCTGAGTGTACCAACTCCAAAAGATTCGTGCTTCGGTTCACCCTCCTGAATCACTTCCTGACGATCTTCGTATGCGCACAGACTTCACATTTCTCTACCTCCTTACCCGCACATTTGGAGATAAGGCCTAGACTAGACATCTTGTTAATGCGTTTATAATGCACATGTCCTAGTCTATTATGCCACAACTCAAGAGAATAACCAGAAGTAGAGACTGCATTGATACAAACAGAAGGAGTTACAAGCTGCAGTTTAAACATCCATTCGATACATAAAGCTTTTTCGAAGTATGTTCCCTTGTAGGACATCACCATCTGACCGACATTGATATCCATCCTCAGGCCCGCCTTGCACAACAGACTCCCAGAAACCAGATTCTTGGCGATCATTGGTACGTGCTTCACATTTTCTAGTGTAAGTGACTTTCCAGAAGTCAGCTTCAGCACTACCGTCTCGATCCCCAGTACTGCAATTTGAGACATATCCGCCATCGAAATCTTCTCAGTGGTAGGCTCGTACTTGGCGAACAGCTCCTTCTTAGAGCACATGTGGCAAGATGCACTAGTGTCCATCCACCAGTCAGTGTCCACGCCATGTGACTCAACCTGCGCAATCATAGCAACTATGTTAAGCTCACCTTGCTCTTTCGAATTTAGGCTTCGACCTGCAGTCGCTCTTGTAGTGACCCTTCTTGCTACAGTTGTAGCACGTTATATCAGTCTTCGGCTTTGGCTTGAATTGAGCCGACTTCACCTTCAGTTGGTTGAAGTCCTTCTTCTTCTTGTAGAAAAATTTCTGCTTCCCTTTAGAGTCACTAGCATGTACCATGTTGGCCTTAGCCAACTGCTTGGACAAGGAGTCCAACTTAAGTTGCCCTCTGGGTTCATCTTCAATGTGAATCCAGTGAAGAAGATCTTCGAGCTGGATCTCCATCTTCTTACGGTACATATCAGTCTTGAACTTAATCCAGCGTGGAGGAAGCTTGGTGACGACAGCCCCCACCATGAACTTGTCTTCTTGCTTCATGCCCTCTTCCTCCAGTTTCTGCTGCATCTTCAGAAGTTCCTTGACTTGAGGTAACATCACATTCTCGTCCTCAAATTGTAAAATGAAAAACTTCTCGATGAGATGAATTTTGGACATTTTTTCGTCAGTTTTGTAGTGCTTCTCAAGAGATTCTCAGACATCTCTTGCCTTCTCCTTCTTGCTGTAGGACTCTGCCATCGAGTCGTCCATAGCATTGAGAATCAACAACCTACAGAGGTCGTTGTCTTCCTTCTACATGGAGTGCGCGTCCTGCGTTACACCAACTGCAAGCTCTCCTCCATCTTCGGGAATGGTAGGTTCAGGATCAACCAACACATAAGCAACTTTGACAAGTCGAAGATTCAAGGAGATCTTCTTTTTCCAAATGTTGTAATGTTCGCCATCAAACTTCTCAAGCTTGCGAAAGCTATCGAGAAGGTTTTAGCGGTTGTCCATTCTAACTCGGATCTTGCCTTGAGATTGTTAGTCCCGAAGCCAAATCAAAGTAGAGGAGGTCCATAAAGTAGAGACTCACTCAAGATTTCGTCTTCTACAAAAGTTGGTGCACCGTGTGTCACTCGAGAGCGCCTCTACAGTGACACACAACTCTACAGCAGCACTAAACCACAAACATGTTACAAACTGACGACCCAAAGAAAATAAAAAATAACAAGAATCATAAAATCGTTCTTCTCTTTACGTTCGCAGATGCTACAACGAGAAGGAACGGGAACAAGAAAAGAAAAGCAAAAAATGAAACTCCTTGTTGGGGTGATCAAAACCACTGGAACTCAATGCAAGATTCGCGCTATACAACGAACTGCCCTCAGGATCTAGCAAGTCCACACGAGAACTTCTGGAACGCTCTTGGTCACCTTCGGATCACTCGAAAACACTTTATGGAAGGGTGCTCACTGCGGTCGCATATCGCACTGGTGCTCTCGGTTTTTTTCTCTATGAAAGAAAGAGAAGCTCCTCTATATATAGAGGAGAACATCACCTATGCGGCCTGAGAAAGCTCAAGGCCGCATATGTGCTATCCGACACCATGTCGCATGCTTAGCCGTAGCCGCATGCGTCGTCGCCGGTCATACTGCACGGGACATCGCCGTCAAACGTTGCCAAGCGCAGAAAGCAGCAGCCACTGTGCACAGACACCCTCGCGCCGGATACGCCGCATAATCCTGATGACACGGATAACCATGCGCCTCATGCGTCGCCAACAGCTGACCGTGTCCCCTCCATATGCGCCTCGCTCATACAAGATCGCTGGCAGCATAGCGCCTGGTCGCATAGCACCTGGCCGCATAGCGCCACAAAGCATGCGCCCGAGCAAGTAACCGTGCATGCAACTCGCGCATAAAATGAGCGTATGAGCGCTATGCGACGATGCTGACGTGCTAAGTGTAAAGTGCGCCAACAAAGTGCCACTTTGCGCCCTTGAGCCCGAGTCCGAGTCCGAGTCGCTTAGCTGCTAAGAAAAACTTCCCAAGGTGGTGATAAAATTAAGATTGTCATAAAGGGGTTCACACTTAATCCCTCTAGGAAAGTCAACCCACATGGGCCACCACCCCATGTGCATATACCAATACTAAGCAAAGCTATATATTGAGATATACACATTGGTGGTTTTCCGATGTGGGACAAACTCCCAAAGCAAAGTGAAAAGCACCAACAGGATATTCCGGCTAATGGTGATAGCTTTGTTTTTAAGGATTAACTGGATCTTGACTTTTCGATTTGTGGTGGTGTAAAGAAGCACCAGCACTCCAATATCGGTGTTGTTTTGTCGTTTAATGTCCGTGTCAGACACGACTCAGGGTAGTGTACGTGCGGAAAATGTGATGTATCATGAGTTTGCTACAGTAAAGAGTAAATTCAGTAATAATTCAAGCTAAAGATTATATCTTTATGGTAATAGCCACTACTTTTGGGTTTGTACTTTTTGTTATGCAGTTGCCAATTCTGTTGATGTTGGTTCTTAATCAGAATAGGGAGTGGTCTTCTTACCATTATAAGTTAGGGTAAATTACTCTAATGACATCCCAACTATAGCATTCGGACATTTTTGGCACCTTAATTTTCCACTGCTCAATTTTGACACCCAAGTTCATAAATTGCTCTTTTGAAGCACCTTTCGTCAATTTTGAAGCACCTTTCGTCTATTTTAAAGCATCTTTCATCAATTTTGAAGCACATCGGGACCACTATAAAAGAATATCTCGTAATACAAGTTTTTAAATTACACTTTTGTATTACAAGATATGCTTTTGAAGTGGTTTCGATGTACTACAAAATTGACGAAAGATACTTCAAAAGAGCATTTTACAAAGTTATGGTGCTAAAATCGAGGAGTTGAAATTTCATGTGTTAAAAACGCCTGAGCGCTATAGTTATGGTTCCATTATGATAATTTGGCCTTATAAGTTATAATTGTCTAGCCATGATCTTTGGGATTGAAGTAATTATTTATGCCATGAACTTATTAGTGACCATTCCGCAAGATATTAAAGATCAAGAATAATAATTTAAAGTCGGTGCCTCCCCTAATATGTTGCACAGACTCAAATACAGAAGGACACAATAAGGAGACGGTACCCATTTTAAGGTGTCCTAGACTCCTAGTATACTTTTGAGTTGTCTATGTTGTGTCTTGTATGCGTCTGACACAACGCGGCCCGGATATGACACTGACTTTTTGAGTATCCGTGCTTCTTAGTTAACCAAAAAGTATAAGTGATAAAAAATTGGCTTACCATTTTGTTGCTTCCATAAAAGAAATGTCTGGCTTAAGAAGTTTGATATATATCCCAACAACTTAGTAAAAGCCCTAATCCTGTTCAACAGGATATAGTATGTGAAGAAGAATATTGTGGAGTCATCTGCTATGCTTTGGAAAGAGTAAGGAGTTGAACAAAGAAAAATCATATTACGTTTCATTGTTTCAATGAACAAGAAGCTTTACTTAAAGAGTATGACATCAATTTGCATTTTGTTCAACTTCATACTTCTATTGCCTGACGTTTCTTGTGATTATGTAGGTCATACAATTATATACATGTGTTGACAAGATTAGTTACATTGAATGGGCGATGGATTCGGAGTACATACTCTGTGGTCTTTACAAGAGACCAATGGTACAAGCATGGTCGTTGACCCAACCGGAATGGACATGTAAAATAGACGAAGGCCCTGCAGGCATTGCTTATGCTAGGTGGAGTCCGGACAGCCGTCACATACTTACTACATCAGAGTTTCAGCTTCGGTTAACTGTCTGGTCCCTGGTGAATACAGCATGTGTGCATGTGCAGTGGCCAAAGCATACTTCAAAGGGTGTGTCCTTCACGCGAGATGGAAAATTTTCTGCTATTTGTACAAGACGGGACTGCAGGGATTATATAAACCTACTCTCATGCCATTCATGGGAAGTCATGGGCACCTTTGCTGTTGACACAGTAGATTTAGCAGGTGTTGAGTGGTCTCCAGATGATAGTGCCCTTGTAATATGGGATTCACTTCTTGAATACAAGGTATCAAGTTAAACTCTCACATAATTAGTCTCTTCTACAATACATGGCATGCGCTCTTTGAAGATTAGTTCACAATATTCCCTATAGGTGTTCAGTCAATATAAAGTGCAAACACAAAATCACATGAGCTCCTGAACAATTATATTTTTTAAATGTGCTATCGACATTTGTTCTAAGAGACAAGTGCAAAATTGGTTAGGGTAGAAGGTTATGTACAGACCTGCACATGCATGAATTCACACCTTGTGAACTACATGCTTTTATGCATATGAAATTATTTCAAAGACAAGCCACACTCTCGTATATTTTTTAACTTATAACTCACTAGTATATACGCACGTGCGTTGCACGTATTTCATATTACTTGAAAAAAATAATAGTTTATTAAAAGAGCAAACCAAAATTTCTTAATTTTATTATAGATGGAAATATAATAGGCAGGAGCATGAAAGTTGGGAGAAATTAAATGACGGGAATAGGAAAGGTTTCTCTTATCTCTTGGGTTCATGTGCCTACTTTGCATGCATTTTTTATTAACTTTTGTTTTATTCTCCAAACTACCTACTTTGCATACATGCATATCTTTGTTTTATTAACTATCATTCCCCAAGTTGCCTCATGCATGCATACATACATTTAATACGTATTTAATTACTGTTTTTAATTACTTAGATATCCTTATCAACGTTAATACATACTGAAATGTAATGAAGGGTATTTTTGGATCGAAAAATTTTCACGGTGAAGCCTAGTTTTGGTATTATATAGTAGAATAGATAAGATTACTTATAAAATTAAAATCTAGTTTTTCAGAAGGAAATTCTGTAATGCATTGGAACATGTGTACTTGGACTGGTTATGATATGATAGCAAATGGTATTTCTTTTGATTTTGATAAAAGGAACATTTAGTCAACACAATAATAAATGTTGGGGCAAGCTACTGGGGATCCTATTCTAAGACAACATATCCATTCTTTAGCATGGAGTTTGACTCCTTTTTTATCATTATAGCTGGCTAGAAATATGATTGCTATAAATGGATGGGGCAGTGGTCTTATATCTGGATAAGTATTATCTGTACACCCCGATATACATAGAGGAGTGTCCTCGATCTTCTATTCTCATGAAATGTTGTCATGATATAGAGTATTGTCCCCAATTTTCATTCAGCTCAGCATATATTATTGTAACAAAGATGATTTGTTCCCCTCTTATAAATTGTATTCTTTTAGCTACCCTAGACGTTACTCCTGCAAGTTCTGATGATTATGAACAATCTTTGACTTAGTTGCTATGGAAATTTATGGAGGTAGCTGTATATAATGCAGGTGTTGATTTATTCTCCAGATGGAAGATGTTTGCATAAGTATCAAGCATATGAAAGTGGGTTGGGAGTGAAAACTGTTGCTTGGTCTCCGTGTGGCCAATTTCTGGCAGTTGGTAGTTATGATCAGATGTTACGGGCATTGAACCACCTGACATGGAAAATGTTTGCTGAACTTATGCATATAGCCACCCTCCGGAATCCTTGCGATGCTGCCATTTTCAAGGTGCCTACGTTTTTTTAGTTATTATCTCGTCTTATTTTGATGGCATTATTTAGTAATCACAATATTCTAATTTTCTGTAGGAAGTGGATGAACCTTTGCAACTTGATATGTCTAAATTATGTTTGAACGGCGACTTTTCTCATTATATACAAGGCAATTGTCCTGGTGAGCATTGAGATCTAAAATTCATTTATGCTAATTATTGTCTATAGTTCATGGGCATTGATAAGTTTTAGCTGAAACTGTGTTGAATGTGTTGGTGAACCTTAATCTATTTATTTGAGGAGGATGGAGTTTAATTTTCTTATCTGGAAGTAACTGAGTATCTATAATTCCATATCAGAAATTTTGAAGATGTGGCTAGGCTTATATGAGTATCCGTATCAGTAAGTTTGGAGTTTGGCTACTCATAAATCCATGTCATATTTTTCTTTTCTTTCTGAAAGTATCCATGTCTTCTTCCTCTTCTTCTTCTTCTTCTTCTTCTTCTTTCCTCCGTGGTTTGAAGTTTGATTGATCCCTAGCTGCATCTTCAAAGTTCAAACTGATTCTTATAACCCTTTGGTCGATTAGTCTACATTGTACCTTTACCAGCACCTTGGACATCTAGATTCCAGACAACGATGACAATCTATGCATGGCATGCTTCAGTAACATATAATTCTTTACAGAAAACACAATTCAGGGTTTAGTATTTGGTAAATGACATTGTTAGCCTTACTAACATGATAACATTTTCGCAATGGACCTTTTACTTCCTGCCCTGGATTTTGTAACCATTGATTGTGAGAAAGCTGAGATGCCCAAATAATCAATTATTTAGATTGTATACCAGATCAAACGATGTTTACTACAAGTCTACAACCATGTCATGTGGCATTTCTTGGGCCATTTTAAACTGAACATAACTATCCACTTTTCCACTGTTCGCTTGCGGTGCATGACAAAGGTGATCTTATGCCTAAAGTTTTCCCAATGGTACCAAGTCTGCTTGGGATGACTACTTAGCAATATAGTAAGCTTGCATACACAGACTAACAAGTAGTTACTATTAATTATTTTGCATTTGGGTATTGAACAATGCGAGAAAATGTTTGTGTTTTGTATTACCTGACAAGTTGCTTTGGCACATGTTGAGCCACAACCTTCTGTGCAGTTGTTAAGGCATATGCCACCATGCTTACGCTTCACACTGTTCATCATCCACACCCAGATAACTTAGACATAGTTTACAACTTGGCATGCAATATGTGGGAGGATCAATCTCCTGTTTTGGATTATTAGTCATAAAGATTTGCTTAATAGTTAATACATGTATGATGTCCATTCTCAGAAACTGCTCCATGGACAAATCCTATTGGTAAAATGAAGATCCCTCAGATTTTCTCAACATGCCCATGCCTACTTAAGAATTGGTGTTATAACTTACTTGCTGGCCCTCTGTGAAGTGGATCATCGATTTTGCTGATATGCATTGTTGGACACTTTTGTCATAGTGTGATGATAACTATATCTTTTATGCTGGTAATCTCTTGAAACATGATGTTGGAATCAAACAACTATGAGAGAAATATAGTTGTACTTGGGAAAGTTAGCTATATTTTGCTCCGTGACGATAAGGTTGGTAGAATGTGCTAGTATTTTGACATTTTCTACTATTTCCATCTATATATTTAGACAATTATTTGTATCATGATGCTAATCTCCTCCTACCCTTTGCAGTCTCTGGATATGTCTCATTTGACTATTTCTGACCTTTCTCTTTGTCAATAAAACTTCGTTGTAAATTGCAGAAAATGCTACTGATGGAAACTCCAGAGCCAAATACAAAGTAATGGATGTTCCTATCAGCTTGCCATCTCAAAAGCCAACAATAGACAAGCCCAACCCGAAGCAAGGGGTTGGTTAGTATTTCATTGCCCCCCCCCAACCCCCCAACACACACACACACACATGTTTGATATAATTATTTAAATTTTTACTGGTCCTTTTTATCTGGTTTGAAGCTCTATAGATTCATATTTATCTAGCATTAAGTTTAAATTACTTTCTGAAATCGTGTTTGAGTGCACAAGACCATTTAATAAAATCACTGTTTTTCTACTTTATAGAAGGCAACTGTAGACGATTCTAGTGAGTTGAAAACCAATGTCACATTATACAGCCTGAATGAACTCAGAAGATGAAAACTTGCTTTTAATACAATTATCTGATAATATTATCAAGTTTAACTAAGGTGTGGTTTTCCAGGTCTATTGTCATGGAGCAGTGATAGCCAGTATCTCTTCACTCGCAACGATACCATGCCAACTGTTCTTTGGATATGGGATATTCGCCGCCTCGAGCTTGCTGCAGTTTTGGTGCAGAAAGATCCCATCCGTGCAGCAGCCTGGGATCCAACATGCCCACGCGTTGCGTTGTGCACCGGGAGCCCCAATTTGTATATTTGGAGCCCATCTGGAGCTTGTTGTGTCAATATTCCATTGCCAAAGTTTTCCATCTGTGAGCTGAAGTGGAATTCAGATGGCAGCTGTGTACTCCTGAAGGATAAAGATTCTTTTTGCTGTGCTGCCATGGTGTCCATGCTAGCAGACTCCACTGAAGATAGTTCAGATGGCTAGCAAGGTCAGTTTCTGTACTATAATTATGTTGTTTGAATATGAAACTTGTTGGTTTTGCTTTTGCTTTCAAAAGCTCAAGCTTTCTCTTTCTTTCTTTAGTCCCACATCGGATGGGCCAAAGCTTTCTTGTGTACATATATTAGTTTCTCTTCTTTGCTCTTTTAAGTTGTTGTGTGGGGAACCCCTTGGGCCACGCGCGCGCCGCCGCCGTCCGGCCCGGCCCGGCCCGGCTCGGCGCGCGTAACGGGTGCGGGCGCCGAATGCCGATTCGATTTCCTCTTCGGGTTCGGGCTGGGACCCTAAAATTCTTTTTGCTCCTCTTCTTTTTCATTTAATTTTCTGAACGTTAGAAACTTAATTTCTTCCGTTACAAATTATTTTTGAACCGTTATTGTGTCCAGGTTCATTCTTTATTTCTCCTGTGTAACGGCTGAATTAATAGGAAAATTAATTCAGACCGTTACATATTAGTATTATATATTTGTCAGATTTTCTTTGTAAAAGATCAGAAATCTTTCTCTCCAAAAAATTGCTGCCAACAGATTTGTACTCCGTTCTTCGTCGTCGTCTCCAATCTCTGGGCAGAGCTAAGTCCTGGTCATTCTCTCCAAGTCGTGTGCGGCGACGAGATACCGGTAGTGCGGGGATTTTACCACTAGGAGCTTCGGGAACGTCTGCACACAGATCCCGAATCAACTCTTAGGGCAGTGCTTCGTGCACGACTTTCCCAGAGGCCGGTAACATCAATCTAATTTTATTTTTGTACTCAGAAATTTTTTCAATAAGAAAACAACAATATTTCTAACAATCTAAGAGTTGAGATATTTGTTAGAATTTAAATTGTTACTGATAAATACTTACTGTTGTATTCTAGAGAAGAAAATAGGTTGTATTCTAGAGAAGAAAATAGTTACTGTAACATTTTGTATTCACAACTTGATATTTTTATATTCACAAGTTGATACTTACTGATAGTTAGAGTTGTATTCACAAGTTGATAGCAAAATACTTACTGATAAATATTTTTGTATTCACAAGTTGATAGTTAGAGTTGTTAGAATTAATAGTTACTGTAGCATAGTTGATAATTTATAAATTAGAAATTTAAAATTTCTGACTATACTGTGCTTTAACTTGTACAAAATTACTCTTACTATAGCCAATATCGTTAAGTTGCAGTAGCTTAATTTTTATTCTAGAAAATTCAATATATTTACCATAGCAAATAACCATATTTAATATTTGCTTTTTGACCATAATGGTTAACTCAAAACAGTTGTTAGAAATTTGCTTCATTTCATAAATTGAGTTATTTGTTTACTTATCAAGTTGCTTACTATACTGTCAAATTGTAAATTTGCTTAAAGTGTTTTAAAAATTGTTAGCACATTTGAAAATTTTGTCAATTGCAGTTTTGATCACAAAATTTCTTTCAATTATAACATACAATTTGCTTCATTTTTAATCACTTAGTATTTTGAAAGCAATCTAGGACCAAAAAGAAAATAGTTTAGTAAAAAGGAAATTGCAAATAAAATCTTCAAATCTAAAGTTTCAAAGTAGAGACAAACTCGGGCACAAGTCGAAAGGGTCCTTGTAAACCCCCTGAATTTTCAAAATTTTAAAACTGGAATTTTTCACAATTTTCTGGAATTTTCTGGAAATTTTCTGTAATTTAAAAACAGGGTTTTAATTATTCAATAATTTTTAATTAATATTAAACAGTATTAAAATATTATGAAAATAATATTTTTGGATGTAAAATGAAAAACTGGACTTAGGGCAATTTTTCTGGAATTTATCAGACCCCGGACCTATTTTTAAATGCCTGAAAACTATTTATTTATTTAATTAATTAATTATTTATTTATTTTACTGATTATTAATATTATTAATATTATTATTATTATTTACCCGGCCCGCGGCCCGTTGGGCCGGCCCAGCCCAACAGACCCAGTCCAACTACCCACCGGGTCGGGTCGGATCCGCCGCCGCCCGACCCGAACCCGCCGACCCGCACCCCACGACCCAGCCCCCGTCCCCGCGTTTCCCGCCGCCTCCGCCGCGTTCTCCGTCCGCTCCGGCGCCCACGTCCACCCCCGACCTCCGCTTCCCCCGCCACGACCCACTCCCCTCCGCCGCCTATAAAACCCCGATCCCCCGGCCAGTCCCCCCCCAGCCTCCACGCCCCGCCCTCCGCCGCTGCTCAGCTACGCCGGACCGCTCCGCCTCGCCGCTGCGCCCTCCGCCGGACCTCCTCGCCGCAGACCCTCCGCGCTCCGCCGCCCGCTCCTCCCTCCTCCTCTCCTCAGCTCACAGCAGCAGCCGCAGCGGCAACAGCGCCGCCTCCGCCGCTCGAGTCGCCGCCCCTCGCCTGAGCCGCCGCAGCCCGGCCGCCCTCAGCCGCCCCTGCCGCCGGCCGGTGCACAGTAAACCCTAACCCTAATTTTGAATCCCCTGTGTCCGACACGAGTCGGACACTTGTCGGACACAATTTGGCCCTGGTTTTCGGGTCCCCTTCAGGTGCGTGTAACTTTTTATTCGTAGCTCCGTTTTCGATTCCGCAAATTGCGTTGCGAAGCCTGTATGACCCTCTCGGTGTCCGGACAAACTGTTCGGGGCATCGCGTCCTGTGGTGATCGCACACCGCGATCCAAAAACAGGAAACACCAGACCCCGTTTTACCCTAACTTGGTGTACACACGTCGGATCGAGACGAAACTTGCGCCATCGGACTCGTAGCAATACGCTGGTCCTGTGAGCCAAGTTTGGTTCGATTCTGAGAACGTTGACGAAATCGCGTGTCGTGGACCCCACAGGCCCCGCTCGACGGGCGATTTTGTGTTCGGCTCATCGGAATCCAATTCTGGAAGTTCCGTTGGGTTCGTATCAGCGTTCCTGACCTGTTGACACTAAGTTTGGTGAATTTGGAGACCTTTGACCCTGACGCGTTTTTCGGTGCAAAGCGGGCCCACATGTGGACCCCGTTTTGATCCGAAACTGCCGTTTCTGTCCTTGTCTCCAAATTGGACCCAAGGACAGGCGTT
Source organism: Iris macrosiphon (assembly GCA_036927795.1). Taxonomy (NCBI): domain Eukaryota; kingdom Viridiplantae; phylum Streptophyta; class Magnoliopsida; order Asparagales; family Iridaceae; genus Iris; species Iris macrosiphon. Next base: position 163,653,246 of record JAYESA010000014.1, read on the forward strand.
TCTAGCTGATTGATATTTTCTGGATCTGATGGTGATGTTTGTTTCAGCAACCGGAGTACCGCCTGCAATTCCCGCCGAAGTCAGAACTGCAAACATAGCCAGAACCACAGGCAAGTGTACCTCGCCAAAACTTGCAGTCTTGCTAAATAATTCCTGGACTTAGTTATACATCAGAGGGCAAGTATACATTGCCAAACCCTGCAGCTTGCTATATATTTTCTTGGTTTAATTTTGCAACAGTAGGAACATAAAGTTTGTCAATCCTCAGATATTTCTGGTTATAGTGTTTTACTTGATTTCTGGTAGATTCCCATGTAACTTGTTTAACTGCTTAACCCAGAACACCTGACACTATTCATGTGACGGAATTACCTGACATATACTGGGTGATTCCGTATAGGTTACATTTTCATGTCATTTCCCGTTTAAATGCTTAGATTCTAGCCTGACTCGTTGCATTAGTTCAAACTTGCGTGACTGGTACCTGATATATTCTGGAACTGTGACGTGAGATTTCATGGGGTGGGGAGAGTATTGTCATATCAAGGCTGAATATAATATAATATAAATACTTATATCTGGCGGTGCCTTAGACTCTGATACAGAGCTTTGGTTCCTTACTGGCTCCTCGAGAAAATACTGCTATGGTTTCTTCGACACTGATCCTGTAGTAGTCAGCCTGAGTATGACTAAACTCTCACATGCATATCACTAGCTGGTTTATATATTTACCCTGCTGTCTATTTTATTGCTGCACTGCATATGTTTTGGCTTGTATTTTCTGTACCTTGTTATGTCCCCTGAGGACCTGGAATGGACTATGTCCCCAGGTATAGCCGAGGAGAACTTCCCCGAGGTGTACGGTACAGGAGCACTCCTTGGAACAGAACCCGGAACCGAGGACGAGATAGTGGCCGAAGACTTCACCTGAGCACCGGCTTCAGCTACACAGTATTTCCTTTTCAGCATTTTATTTCCAGTCTATGTTTCCTTAATTGTAACAGACTAATTCTCGGAGTTGTTCCCGAGATAATCTTATTTATTGCTTATTTATTTCCATTTGCATTATTTCTGGCATTACTCTGTGTTTATTCTGTGGATGAGATTAGAAATACCTGAGACTTGTAACATATTACTGATAGACTACAGCTTAAGCATGCCCTGATGGATCCATTAAATTGGGTTGTCCATCGGTGCGTGCTGTAAACCCCCTGAATTTTCAAAATTTTAAAAACTGGATTTTACACAATTTTCTGGAATTTTCTAGGATTTTTCGGTAATTTAAAAACAGGGTTTTAATTATTCAATGATTTTTAATTGATATTAAATGATATTAAAATATTATGAAAATAATATTTTTGGGTGTAAAATAGAAAACCGGACTTAGGGTAATTTTCTGGGATTTTATTGGGCATCAGACCTATTTTTAAAAGCCTAAAAACTAATTTTCCTAATTATTAATTAATTTCTGTTATTATTATTATTATTATTATTATTATTATTATTAGGTTTTGGGCCCGGCCCGGCCCAGTGGGCCGAGCCCAGTGCAACCCAGCCCAACCCCCATGGCCATAGCGGGTCGGGCGGGTCCGCTCACCCGGATCCGCGCCCGACCCGGACCCGCATCCCTGTCACCCGTCGTCCCCACGTTCGACCGAGAATTGCGCCGGCCGCCGCGATTCCGGCCACGCCGCAGCCACGTAGCCCCTCCCCCTCCGTTTCCCTCGGGCCACGACGCCCCGGCCTTCCCGCCTCGACAGCCCCTATAAAGACCCCCATCTCCGCCTCCTTCCATCCCCCAAACCACCTGCAAACCCTAACTCCCCGACGCTCCGGCGAGCCCCCGACTTCCCCTCAGCCCCTGCGCCACCTCCACCCGCCGTCCAGGCCACCGTCCCCAGCCAGAACCTCTCCTCTCTCCTCCCCGCAGCCTCGATCTCGACCTCCAGACGTCTCCCCGCCGTTCGAGAGCCGCCCTAGCCGCTGTCGACGACCCCGCCGACCACCCAGGGCCTCGCCGACCGACGGCCAGCCCCCCCCCAGAGCACCGGACACGGCTGAGGAACCTCGGACACGGCGACAGGACGCGGACACAGTACTGCCCTAGGCTGGACACGCTGACACGTGTCCAGGACACGATACGGACACAGTTCAAACCCCGATTTCTCGGTCCCCTTCAGGTACTCGTATCTTGCAACCCTGATCTCCGTTTTCGATTCCGTCAATTCCTACGCGTAGCCTGTATGACCCTCTCGGTGTCCGGACAAACTGTTCGGGACATCGCGGCCTGTGGTGATCGCACACCGCGATCCAAAAACAGGAAAAAACCAGACCATGTTTCACCCCGGAACTGAGTACGCCCCGCCAAACGGGATGACTTGGTCGTGCACGGTCTTCACAGATACGTGCGCCTCGTCGATACGGACGTGTGGGATTTCGCGGAAGCTGATTCAGGTGTGCGTGCACACCGGAATCGACGCGTATCCGCGGACATCGCCCCGTATCCGCCTTTCTGCAATTCACCCTAACTTGGTGTACACACATCGGATCGAGACGAAACTTGCGCCATCGGACTCGTAGCGATACGCTGGTCCTGTGGGTCAAGTTTGGTTCGATTCTGAGAACGTTGACGAAATCGCGTGTCGTGGGCCCCACAGGCCCCGCTCGACGGGCGATTTCGTGATCGGCTCATCGGAATTCAAATCTGAAAGTTCCGTTGGGTTCGTATCAGCGTTCCTGACCTGTTGACACTAAGTTTGGTGAAGTTGGAGACCTTTGACCCTGACGCGTTTTTCGGTGCAAAGCGGGCCCACCGGTGGACTCCGTTTTGGCTCGAAACTGCCGTTTCTGCCCTTGTCTCCAAATTGGACCCAAGGACAGGCGTTCCTAGCTGATTGATATTTTCTGGATCTGATGGAGATGTTTATTACAGCAACCGGAGTGCCGCCTGCAATTCCCACCGAAGTCAGAGCTGCAAACATAGCCAGAACCACAGGCAAGTGTACCTCGCCAAAACTTGCAGCTTGCTACATATTTCCTGGACTTGGTTATACATCAGTGGGCAAGTAAAGCCTGCCAATTCTCAGATAATTCTGGTTAAAGTATTTACTTGATTGCTTGTAGTTTCATAAGTAACTTGCTTAACTGCTCAACCCAGGACACCTGACACACTTCATGTGACGGAATTGCCTGAGATATACCTGGTAATTCCGTATAGGTTACATATTCATGACATTTACAGATTCATGCTTAGATTCTATCCTGACTCATTGCATTAGTTAAATCTTGCGTGACTTGTACCTGATATATTCTGGAACTGTGACGTGAGATTACATGGGGTGGGGAGAGTATTACCATATCAAGGCTGATTATAATGTAAATAATGTTATCTGGAGGTGTCCTAGTCTCTGATACAGAGCTTTGGCACAAGTTCTGGCTCTTCTAGAAAATACTGCTATGGTTTCTTAGACACTGATCCTGTAGTAGTCTCAGCCTGAGTATGACTAAAACTCTCACTTGCATATCACTAGCTGGTTTACATATTTACCCTGCTGTTTATTTTATTGCTGCACTGCATATGTTTTGGCTTGTATTTTCTGTACCTTGTTATGTCCCCTGAGGACCTGGAATGGACTATGTCCCCAGGTACAGCTGAAGAAAACTACCCCGAGGTGTACGGTACTGGAGCACTCCTTGGAGCAGAACAAGGAACAGGGGACGAGATAGTGGCCGAAGACTTCTCCTGAGCACCTGCTTCAGCTACACAGTATTTCCATTTCCAGCATTTATTTCCTGTCTTTTTCCTTCAATGTAACAGAATAATTCTCGGATTTGTTTCCCGAGATAACATTATTTCTTATTGCTAATTTATTTCCATTGCATTATTTCTTGCAATTAATCAGTGTTTATCTGTGGATGAGATTAGAAATACCTGAGACTTGAACTTAATACTGCTAGACTACAGCTTAAGCATGCCCCGATGGATCCGTTAAATTGGGTTGTCCATCGGTGCGTGCTGCTGGCCATTGCTCACGTGCTCAGTCCCTCGTCATTTTGGGACTGGGGCGTGACACGTGCTGCTGGCCATTGCTCACGTGCTCAGTCCCTCGTCATTTTGGGACTGGGGCGTGACAGTCCTTCTGTCAACCGGGTGTAAATAGCCCTAAGCGACACGGTACTTAAGAGTCTTCGGACCACCGCTAGCTGGGAACCGGCCCCTACAGCTAACCTGAGTTGATCAACACTTGAAAAACTAAAGATTTTAAGATTGATTAGCAAAGACCACATAAACTATTATCTTAGACATTGTTATTAAATAAATTTATATTTTTTCAGACTGCAATCATGACTGGTAAGGAGGAATCCTCTACTGCAAAATCTGCTAAGTTTGATGGCTCATACTTTAAAAGATGGCAGAGCCAAATGAAATTTTGGCTCACGACCTTAGGACTTATTTCAGCCATTGATGGGTCCACACCCATCATAAATGATTCTGATGATACTGAGTCTGACATAGGAGTGTCCACCTCCTCGAAACCAAAAATCCCTAAAGAGATAGATTTCCACTGCTTTCATAGAATTCTGAGCGCATTATCTGAATCCTTGTATGATATATTTTTTGAATACAAGAGCGCTAAAGAACTTTGGAAAGCCTTGGAAGATGAATACGGCTGTGATGATGCCGGAATAGAAATGTTTAATTCTTCAACCTTTAATAGGTATTTCATGGTAGATAATAAGCCAATGAATGACCAACTCCATGAATTCCAAGAATACCTTAGGCATATTCAAGCCAAAGGGACATCTTTCTCCAATGAGCATAAAATAGCATGCCTAATAGACAAGCTACCTCCCTCTTGGTCTGATATTTCTAAGGAACTTATCCATACACAAGGAGATCTTACCTACAATCAAGTCCTAAAGAAAATTAGAACCGAAGAACAAATTAGATTGAGCTCTAAGCCTAAGACTGAATCTAAAGCTAAGGTAAACCTTGTAGAAAGCCAAGAAAAATTCAAGTCTAATTTTTCTTATAAATCCAAGAAGAATTTCTTCAAGAAGAAGAAAAACTTTCAGCCTAACCACCACAACCATCATCACCAAAACCAAAAACCTAGAAACTTCAGTCAGACTCAGGATCAGAAGAGATTTTGTTTTGTGTGTGGTAAAACAAACCATATGGCCACCAACTGCTACCATAGGAAGAAGGAAGCTGTCCAGACCTCCTACAAAGGAAAGGACTCAGTTAGACTAGAAGCGAACATGCTTCACAAAGGTTCTTCGAGTTCCTTCAGGTCTGTAAGCTTTCAACCCCTTATTAACCTCTCTTACCATTCTGATGATTTGTGGTTGGATTCTGGAGCTAATGTTCACGTTTCGTTTGATCGCTCATGTTTTTCAAACTATCAGGAATCAAGTGGAGGAGGTGTGACCCTAGGAGATGGCTCAACGGCACAAATTATTGGAAGAGGAAAAGTTGACCTGAAGATGACATCAGGAAAAATCTTAACTGTTCATGATGTTCTTCATGTGCCGTCTGTCAGGAGAAATCTAGTTAGTGGATCCCTTCTTGTAGCCTCATGATACAAAATTGTAATGGAGGCTAATAAAGTCGTATTTTCTAAGCATGACTCCTTTATAGGAAAAGGCTTTGTAAAAGACGGTCTTTTCATTTTAAGCACAATGAATAAAATTTCTGATTGTTCTCTCATTGTCTCTAATATAGAATCTTCAAATGTTTGGCATGGCAGACTAGGTCATGTGAACTTAGGTTCCATTAAAAGAATGATGACCTTAGATCTTATTCCCAAGACTCCAATAGATGACAAACACAAATGTGAGATTTGTGTTCAAGCCAAACACACTAGATTACCTTTCAAATCTGTAGAAAGAAATTCTGACATTCTAGAACTTATTCATAGTGATGTATGTGACTCAAATATGATTTTGACCAGAGGCAGTAGAAAATACTTTGTTACATTTATAGATGATTATTCAAAGTATTGTCATTTATACCTTCTCAAAACCAAAGATGAAGTTCTAGATAAATTTAAGGTCTACAAATCTGAAGCTGAGAATCAATTAGAAAGGAAGATTAAGATCCTTAGATCTGATCGTGGTGGAGAATATACCTCAAACGAAATGATTAACTTCTGTGAAGAACATGGAATAATTCATGAGGTAACTGCTCCATATTCACCTCAGTCTAACGGAGTTGCTGAACGCAAGAACCGCACTCTGTTAGATATGGTGAACGCCATGCTTCTCAGCTCTGGTGCTCCTGATAACTTGTGGGGAGAAGCCCTTTTAACTGCCTGTTACATTCTTAATAGGATTCCTAGTAAGACAAAAGATAAGACTCCCTATGAGCTATGGAAAGGTAGAGCACCTAGGATTAATTACCTTAGAGTTTGGGGATGCCTTGCTAAAGTCGGAATTCCCGAACCTAAAAAGAGGAAGATTGGTCCCAAGACTGTAGACGCTATTTTCATAGGATATGTCTTAGACAGCTATGCCAATAGATTTCTAGTGACTCACTCAGAAGTAAATGAAATATCTAACAATACCATTATAGAAGCAAGAGATGCAGTTTACTTTGAAAACATATTTCCTTTTAAGGATAGAAGTTCAATCTCTTCCTCCATACCCTCTACTAGTTCTCAAGTCCAAATACCTAGCTCACAATCTGAACAAGACTTAGAACCTAGACGGAGTAAAAGGAATATGATTGAAAAAAATTTAGGAGAAGGATTCTTCACTTTTTTGATAGAGGGTGATCCCTCAACTTATGAAGAAGCAATGTCGTCTCCTGATGCTCCCTTTTGGAAAGAAGCCATTAACAGTGAATACAACTCCATCATGGAGAATAACACTTGGTTTCTAACAGATCTACCTTTAGGCAATAAACCAATAGGCTGTAAGTGGATTTTCAAGAAGAAATTTAGAGCCGATGGTACTATAGAGAAATACAAAGCTAGATTAGTTGCTAAGGGTTTTACCCAGAAGAAAGGGTTAGATTATTTTGATACCTACTCTCCTGTAGCTAGGATCACATCCATTAGAACTCTCTTGGCCTTAGCATCCATTCATGATATGCTAATCCATCAAATGGATGTAAAGACAGCATTTTTGAATGGAGATCTAGAGGAAGAACTTTATATGGACCAACATGAAGGTTTCATTGCTAAAGGTCAAGAAAAGAAAGTCTGCAGACTAGTAAAATCCCTCTATGGCTTGAAACAAGCTCCCAAACAATGGCACAATAAATTTGACAAAGTAATTTGTGGATATGGTTTCTTGTCAAATGAGTATGACAAATGTATATACTTTAAAGGTACATGTAAAAGTTGTGTCATTTTATGCTTGTATGTAGATGAGATCCTTATCCTAGGTTCATCACTGGAATTGATAAATATTACAAAGAATTATTTATCTAGCCAGTTTGACATGAAAGACCTAGGAGAAGCCAACTTAATTTTAGGAATGCAAGTGACCAAAGGCAAAGAGGGTTATACTCTATCTTTAGCACATTCAATTGAAAAAATGCTAAAAAGGTTTGAGTTTTTTGATAAGAAACCTGTCCTTACTCCTTATGACAGCAGTATTGTACTAAAAAAGAATGAAGGATCACATTTGGAACAACATAAATACTCACAGATGATAGGCTTCCTTATATATATAACAAACAGGACAAGACCTGATATTGCATTTGCTATTGGAAGATTAAGTAGATATACCAGTAACCCAAATCAGTCACATTGGACTGCCTTGGATAGGGTATTTAGATATCTCAAGGGCACCCTAGATTACAAACTTCATTTTACTAGGCACCCTGATATCATAGAAGGTTATTCAGATGCAAACTGGGTAACTGACTCACATGATATAAAATCTACTACTGGATATGTATTAACTCTAGGAGGAGCTGTAATCTCCTGGGGCTGTTGTAAGCAAACTATCATAGCTAGGAGTACAATGGACTTCGAAATAATAGCTTTAGATACAACTTGCACAGAAGCTGAATGGCTTAAAAATCTTATTATGCATATACATGTTTCTCTTAGTCCTGTTCCTGCAATTTCTATAAATTGTGATAATAAATTTGTTATTGAACTACTAAAGCATGATTCTGTGAATGCTAAGATGAACAGGCACCTGCAGCTGCGCTTCAAGTCAATAAAAAGCCTACTAGGCAAATATGTGGTTCTTGACTATATAAAGTCAGAAAAGAACCTTGCAGATCACTTGACGAAGGGTCTGTCTAGGACTTTGATCCTAGAATCATCGAGGGGGATGGGGTTAAGCCCATAAGTTAGTCACCAGCAGTGGCAACCCAACCGAGTCTGACTGGAGATCCCAAGAAGCCGGTTCAATGGGTAGAAACAAGCTGAACTTATGTGACTTTATGGAACACTGACTCGAGATTAAAGTCTCATTAAAATAAAGCCCAAGCGGCTGTACATGTGTACAATGACTCCCCATCCATATGGTGACAGTGTTCCTGTGTGATATGGTTAGGATGAGGTTAAACTCTTAATAGGTCCAAGCTGCAATGCTGGGTTTATTCATATCACCAACCATTAAGGACTTATCTATATGAGAGGTCGTGAAGGCCGCGACTATGGGACAGGGCGATCCCAGACAACTCTCATGAATGTGGAAAGTGTGCATGGCCATTTAAAAGCGCCACCCGATAGACCAAGGACCTCTAGCGTACTATGTGTGCTATTTTTCTAAATCTGGTTCAAGAAGTCTGATTCAAGGCATAGTCCATCAAGCACTTCTTCAGATTAAGGCAATAGTCACTACGTGAGATTCAGGGCTGTAGTCCATCTCATCTATGCATAGTATTTTACATCCCAGATGCTCTCTCTCTCTTCCTATTTACTTCACTCTTATCTCTGTTTCGGAACTTGACCTTTTTTGGGGGGGGGGGGGGGATTGTTGGTTTTGCTTTTGCTTTCAAAAGCTCAAGCTTTCTCTTTCTTTCTTTAGTCCCACATCGGATGGGCCAAAGCTTTCTTGTGTACATATATTAGTTTCTCTTCTTTGCTCTCTTAAGTTGTTGTGTGGGGAACCCCTTGGGCCACACGCGCGCGCCGCCCGGCCGGCCCGGCTCGGCTCGGTTCGGCGCGCGTAACGGGTGCGGGTACGCGCCCACATCTGCGGGCGCCGAATGCCGATTCGATTTTCTCTTCGGGTTCGGGCTGGGACCCTAAAATTCTTTTTGCTCCTCTTCTTTTTCAGTTAATTTTCTGAACGTTAGAAACTTAATTTCTTCCGTTACAAATTATTTTTGAACCGTTATTGTGTCCAGGTTCATTCTTTATTTCTCCTGTGTAACGGCTGAATTAATAGGAAAATTAATTTAGACCATTACATATTAGTATTATATATTTGTCAGATTTTTTTTGTAAAAGATCAGAAATCTCTCTCCAAAAAATTGCTGCCAACAGATTTGTACTCCGTTCTTCGTCGTCGTCTCCAAGCTCTGGGCAGAGTTAAGTCCTGGTCATTCTCTCCAAGTCGTGTTCGGCGACGAGATACCGGTAGTGCGGGAATTTTACCACTAGGAGCTTCGGGAACGTCTGCACACAGATCCCGAATCAACTCTTAGGGCAGTGCTTCGTGCACGACATCCCCAGAGGCCGGTAACATCAATCTAATTTTATTTTTGTACTCAGAAATTTTTTCAATAAGAAAACAACAACATTTCTAACAAAACTTGTCTAGTGAGTCATGATCGTTTACTCTCGTTTTCGAAACATATCCATCGTGTCACATTGATTTGAATTTCTGTCCTGGTTTACTTTCCCAGACAATTTACACAGGTTATTTTGTTTAAAATTAGAAATCAAACTGCTCATCACATTCTTTATACTTTTGAACCCCAATCATTTAACACTAAATGTGTGTTGACGCGCCGGGGGGGGGGGGGGGGGGATGTTAACAGAGTTATGAATAGCAAACGGGAGGGTAAATATAAATAACTCTAGTAATTATATGCGTATTAATTTGTTATTATCTACTAATCATGGAAGACTTCAGTCATAACAACCATTACATAAGGGCATAAGGGACCATCCAGCTTTGGAATGATGGAGAGGATAATTTGGTTTTATCTTCCAAATCAGAAAAGGGAAGTCTAACCAAACTAGTCTTGCTCATGTCACGAACTCTGGTGCCAGCTGGAACAATCGAGTACAAAGAAGATGAAGTGCTTTACTGTTTCATCATTAATAACGACCAGTTCAGATTCGGCAGAAGCTTGATATAGCTTTGCTTGAATGACTCCCGAAAGTCTGGTTTCAAAAGTTGTGTTTGTATAGTATATAGCAGCTGATGTGTATAACTTAGCATTGTGTAGTAATATCGAAATGATGGTGAGTTTGTCAGTCTGATGGCAACTGCGTTTGGTCTACTATTGTATTTTGGTGATTGAACTTTAATGTTGCATCTTTGGATTGAATTTGGAGAAGCATGTCTAACACCAGTTTTTTGTATGCACTACCTGGTTTATCTTCACAATCTATGAACTTTTACTTGGTTGTCAAGTTGTCATCCTTTTATATTTTACTGATGTTGTAGAGGGACATCAGTTATTGATAATTGAATCAGAAAAATCTATAGTTTGAACTAACACTGAATGGTGTAGCACTGGATTTGCTCTAAGAAAATTGGATCGTTCACCTTGCATTCACTTTAGAGCATCTCCAAGGATCTACTTTGGAGATTACCCAACTTAAAAGGTAAATTTTGGAGTTGGGGGTCATTTAGGTAGTCTGGACTCCAATAGTCTACCTAAAATGGCCTATTAACATCTTTTTTTAATATTTGTTATTAGATTTTTATTTGCCTAATAAATTTGTTTGTATTATGAGATACAAATAATTAATTTATATTGTACTTTATACTAATGGGACCCACTTAAGATGTATGTTTTAGACAGCCACTTTAGGTAGGGAGCTAAAATAATCTCTAGCTTAGGTAAAAATTAGGTAGACCATGAGAGCAAGTTTTTGGTGATTTCTTACCTAACATCGGGGTCCTCGTTAGGTGCACGTCAAGCTTCGCCAGAAACAAGCATGGCGAGGTTGACGGTTTGGTTTCGTAGACAAGACTCGTTTCTGACTTACGAGCTCGTAGACCTTTGGAGATGATCTGCCCTCGTCGGAGATGATCTAATGCACTCTGGAGTGAGTTACCGAAGGCAGTTTGAAAGCACACTGATTGAATTTGTCTGGTAATGGAGCTATCTGACAGGAAATCGGTGGTTAGATCAAGTATTGGCGTTCCATGTCTAAACCGTCTTAAGATGATTTCTTTTTTCTATCCTAGGTTGTTGGTTCAAGTCTTGGAGGAAGCATTTAATTCTTGGTGGTGGAACTAAATGAACAGCCGGATGGAAACTACGGGCAGAGCTGACCAGTAGGCTGGACGGAACACTCAGTGATTTGGGTTATGGACCTACGAATCGAGTTGTAAGTCCGTGCTTTAAGTCGTGCAATTATGTATCAAACAATTACCGTTTCCAATATATGTTACGTCCACAATTTATTAATGGAAAAATAATTCGCTTTTCTGTGTATTTGACTTCGAACCACTCAGCCAGAAACCCTATGTCTTTACATGTAAGAAAAAAAAAAAAAAAATCGAACACTATATAAGAATCACACATAAATGTAGATATGTATTTTTTTTTTTTGTGAATTCGACATAATGTTCGGGATCCGACGTAACGTTCGGAACTTTGTGCATACTGCATTGCATGTCTTTGGACCCACTATCCTCCAACTCCCACTATATTATAAATGTAAGGAATAATACGTTCTCGTGGTTCGATTCACTGATCTTCTGTCACTCAGTCAAAATTTTATACCTCTTCTTGGTAACTACAAGAGCCACTCGAGTTGGTTATAAATAAATATAGATTTGTCGACTATCAACTTATGCAACATATGATATTTTAGCTCAACACCAACTCGATTCTTATATTCTTTTTGTTTAGAAAGCAACACCCTCAAGCTGTTTTGTAAAGATTATCGAAGATATCAATTAGCCAAAGTCCTGACGGTATATTTATATACTCTAAAACCTGCACTTAAAAAGAACGCACTAAATATTAAGAAAACACCACAGTCATGGTACCAACATTAATTGAATCTTGATATTTAATACATACAGAAAACAACGTTGATATCCAACAAAGAAATTAACAAACCAAAAATATAGACACCACAGCTCATGAAATAATAGATATATATTCTAAACCTTCGGTTCAAGAAACTCTGAACCATTGACTTCTCCTTTCGTTATGTTCTCGGAACATATGGATACCACCACGTGATCCACACATAAGCTGCTGCATCATATGGATCATATATTGGTGTCCTCTCAGTTAAGAAAAAATATATACATGATCTAGGAGTATTAATTAATTAATTAATTATGTTGGAGTGATATCAAACTAGAAACGGGGATTCTGCACACGGGGCAGGTCGGGCATCCCTGCTCCAGCCAGCGGACGATGCACGCCGTATGGTAGGGGTGTCCGCACGCCGGCACCACGCTCACCGCTTGTCCGCCCGAGCCGTCATCGTCGGCGGCAAATTCTTCGATGCAGATGGCGCATTGCCCGTTCTCCTCCCGCAAAGGCGAAGGGAAAACCGCCACTTGCGGTTTCGAAAGGGAGTACTCCGGCACGACGACGATCGTATTGCCTAGCGACGGCGGCGCCTCCGGCAAAGGCGCTTCGGTTCTTGAATCGGCACGGAACGGTCTGCGGCGGTCGCAGCAGCAGCAGAAGCAGGAGACGAAGATGAGGTAGGAGAAGAGGAGGCAGGAGAGGAACCCCCAGAGACAGAGTTGAACGAGTTGTCCAGCATCTTCCATAGTAATAAGACTGCAAAACTTTTCATTGGAATCTTTATTTTTATTTTATTGCTTTGATCGATCGATGATTCAATAATGTAACCGATTCTAATTCTACTTGCCGATGATGCAAAACAAATGTTCGTTATTATTAAAAAGCAATCGGACAGCCGACAGGTTTAGTAGTACATAACAGAGTCGGTTTCAGGCTATTTTTAGTTTACTCTTTTTAGAATTTCTTTTGGGTCCAAACAAGTATGGTGGTTTCAATTTTAGTTAAAACCTAGCTACATTTATTTTTACAAAACTTTGTTCATATAGCAAAAGACGGCTCCCTACAGTAGTAGTAGTCTTAAAAATTAGAAACCTTTTAACAACTAGAAAGATAGGAAAGTACTTGCATGAAGTGTGTAATCTCTCCCAATTGCCTTACAACAACTGGAAAAAAAAAAAATTAGCTACTTCTCCTAATTAATCATCTCTTTCTTCCTTTGTAGCTTTTGCTTCTTCTTTTATTTAGACCAGTGCACGTGCGTAAGTATTTTTTTTCAGGTTGTGGCATATGATTAGTTTTGAAAATATATTTTTTGTATTTTTTTTATTTAATTGAAAATATACATACGTCTACCGTTTTGAAGCCGTTTTATAAGTTTATTTAGATATATTTTATTTGTCGGAAAGAATTGGACGATCTTTTTCAATTCTTATAATATTGTTGACCAGATTAGATTAGACGGCACCGGGAGCAGTACGCGTGCGACAAAGAGAGGGGACGAAAGGATGGGGGGGGGGGAGGTGCAACCGGTGGAGGGAGGAGGAGGGGGAGGGGGCAGAAATAATTTTGTTTTTTTATAATTTTAGAGTATTAAGTTAATACTTATCCAAGTTGAAGGTATCAAATTGAAAAACTTGAACATTTGGGGGTATCAAATTATAATTTAGAACTAAAATGTCTAGAAGAGGAACAAACGCCAATGTTAAAAAATGTCTAAGGATGGAATATTTTCTATGTAAAAGACGGCATTGCTAGTACATTTTTTTGACACTCTTTTTGTTACATTTTTTTTTTTATTAGAACACCCTTAACAGTAAGGAAGTTTTTCAAATTATTTGAATTTTTTTACTCTAAATTTTTTTTTTATGATTTGTATATAAGTATATTCTTAATTTGAATGTACCGATGGAAATTTGAGGGTGAGGTTACATAAAAATGTCGCAAAATTTGTTAAAAATATTCTCATAAAGATAATTTGACGATGTGGATCCAACGACGTAGGTATCGTCGTGATACAAGATTTGCATGGATCGATGTGCTCCTTTATCGATGTGGTCAAATTAAAAAAAAAAATTATATACAAATCATAAAAAATAAAGACTTGTATAAAAAATTTCAAAAAAAAAGATGTTTATAATTCTAATTAAATTTTTTTTTTAAAATTGTCTAAAAAAGACTAACTTAAGGACATATTTTACACAGAAATGGCCGAACCCATGAGCATTTTTTCAACATCTGACGTTTGTTTGAAAAAAAATGCTTTCGGCACAATTTTATTAAACTTCATATCTCTCGATGAAAATTTCCAAAATAATATGCAGAACGTCTGCTATATTAGTTTGAAGTCTTCATTAGTGTTTCATTGGCCTTTTTTATTTTATTTTATAGGTTGCTTTCGTAATTCCTAATCTTTTTTCAATTTAATTTAAAATATTTTTCTATAGTCTCCTGATTAATTTGTTCATATTCTCCATCCGTAATAGTTTTCTCGTTCCTACCTTTCTGTATATAATATTATTTTAATCTTTACTTTATTATCATTTTATATACGGATTTTTTCATTTAAAGTAATATAAAATTAAACATTTATAAAAAAGGGGAAAAGTTTTGGGTTTTTGCGGAGGGGGGGACCACTCGCCAACTCAGTTGGCGAGGTGCTGAGTTGGCGAGCATCTCGCCAACTGAGTTGGCGGGGCGCTCTCCTCGAGGGGCCGCTCGCCAACTCAGTTGGCGGGCCATGCACCGTTGGCTAATTAGCCGTTGCCCAACGGCTATATTCACTTCCTATAAACCCCCCCCCCAACACTCCTCACACCACATTCTCCTCCTACCCCAAACACTCCTCACACACACCACATTCTCCTCCTATTTTCACAACATCCTCCTCTTGATATTTACTGGCGATGACTACCCACAATGACGGTCGTATTCCTGGCGGACCGACTACCGCGCTTTTTATTAAGCAACGTGAAGACCACATTTCTAGTCAGATATTTACTGGCGAGGTAATTTTTGAAATTACAAGTTGCCAACTTTATTAATGTATATATTTTTAATAATGCCTATGTTTACTTTATTAATGTATATATTTTTTATAGTTATACGACCATGATCATACTTTACGAACCCGGATCCACGTACATTGGTGGGCCGAAAGAAATTATCGTACGTGGGAGCTAAATTCGGTTCAAAAAGCTTTGGTGGAATCCTTTGGATTCCACTATATAGATCGTGTTAGATATTTAATTCACGATCTTCATTTAGTTGTAAGCCTTGCGGAGCGTTGGTGGCCAGAACGCAACACTTTCCAACTCCTATTCGGCGAGATGACGATCACCCTTTTTGATGTGGCGAATATACTAGGGTTACCTATTAAAGGTAACGCTATATATTTTGATCCGCACTTAAAGGGATCTGATCTGATCCTGTAAACCCCCTGATTTTTTTCAAATTTTAAAAACTGGATTTTTCACAATTTTCTGGAATTTTCTGGGAATTTTCTGTAATTTAAAAACTGGGTTTTAATTATTCAATGATTTTTAATTGATATTAAACAGTATTAAAATATTATGAAAATAATATTTTTGGATGTAAAATAAAAAACTGGACTTAGGACAATTTTTCTGGAATTTATTGGGCCCCGGAACTATTTTAAAATACCTAAAAACATTTATTATTAATTATTTAATTAATTAAATGAGTTAATTATTATTTAAATTGTTTTTAATAAATAAAAATCCATAACCCGAGTCCGGCCCGGCCCATTGGGCCGAAACCGGGCCCAGCCCCGCCCGGCCCAGACCCTGCCCAGCGGGTCGGATCGGATCCTCCGCCGCCCGACCCGCGACCCACCGACCCGTCTTCACCCACGATCCCCCAGCCCCCCCCCCCTGCGCGTCCCGGCCGCTCCGCCGCACTTCCCGCCGCCCGCTCCGGCCGGCCAACCGCCCCCGCACGCCCCCACGACCCCACGACCTCCGCCTCCCCCGCTCGGCCTCGCTCCCCTCCGCCCCCTTTATAAACCCCGCTCCTCTCCCCCTCTCCACCGCCATAGCCACCGCCCCACGCCTCCACGCCGCCGGCGTCTCCACCGCCATAGCCACAGCCCCACGCCTCCACGTCGCAGTCGCCTCCACTGCCAGCAGCTCCCTCTCCCCCGTCCTCCTCCCCTCGTCAGCCCCGCAGCAGCCCCGCAGCAAGCCGCAGCTGCTCCCCGCGCCGCCCTCCGGCCGCCGCGTGCCCCCAAGCCCGCCGCGCCGTCTCCGCCTGGCCGCAGTGCGCTGCCCCCGGCCGGCCTCCCCCGCCCTGGGCCGCCGCAGAGCCACCGGAGCTCAGCCGAGCCCTAACCCTAATCTCTGCCCTGTGTCCGACACGAGTCGGACACGTGTCGGACACGATTTGGCCCTGGTTTTCGGGTCCCCTTCAGGTGCGTGTAACTTTTTGCTCGTAGCTCCGTTTTCGTTTCCGCAAATTGCGTTGCGAAGCCTGTATGACCTTCTCGGTGTCCGGACAAACTGTTCGGGACATCGCGTCCTGTGGTGATCACACACCGCGATCCAAAAACAGGAAAAACCAGACCCTGTTTCACCCCGGAACTGGGTACGCCCCGCCAAACGGGACGACTTGGTCGCGTGCGGTCTTCACAGATACGAGCGCCTCGTCGATATGGACGTGTGGGATTTCGCGGAAGTTGATTCGGATGTGCGTGCACACCGGAATCAACGCGTATCCGCGGACATCGTCCCGTATCCGTACTTTCTGGAACGCGCCCTAACTTTGTGTACACACGTCGGATCGAGACGAAACTTGCGCCATCGGACTTGTAGCGATACGCTGGTCCTGTGGGTCAAGTTTGGTTCGATTCTGAGAACGTTGACGAAATCGCGTGTCGTGGGCCCCACAGGCCCCGCTCGACGGGCGATTTTGTGATCGGCTCATCGGAATCCAATTCTGGAAGTTCCGTTGGGTTCGTATCAGTGTTTCTGACCTGTTGACACTGAGTTTGGTGAATTTGGAGACCTTTGACCCTGACGCATTTTTCGGTGCAAAGCGGGCCCGCATGTGGACCCCGTTTTGGCCCGAAACTGCCGTTTCTACCCTTGTCTCCAAATTGGACCCAAGGACAGGCGTTTCTAGCTGATTGATATTTTCTGGATCTGATGGTGATGTTTGTTTCAGCAACCGGAGTACCGCCTGTAATTCCCGCCGAAGTCAGAACTGCGAACCAAGCCGGAACCACAGGCAAGTGTACCTCGCCGAAACTTGCAGCTTGCTACATATTTCCTGGACTTGGTTATACATCAGTGGGCAAGTAAAGCCTGCCAATTCTTAGACATTTCTGATTATAGTATTTTACTTGATTTTCTGGTAGTTTCTTATGTAACTTGTTTAACTGCTCAACCCAGGACACCTGACACTATTCATGTGACGGAATTGCCTGAGATATACCTGGTGATTCCGTATAGGTTACATATTCATGTCATTACAGTTTACATGCTTAGATTCTAGCCTGACTCATTGCATTAGTTCAAACTTGCGTGACTTGTACCTGATATATTCTGGAACTGTGACGTGAGATTACATGGGGTGGGGAGAGTATTACCATATCAAGGCTGATTATAATGTAAATAATGTTATCTGGAGGTGTCCTAGTCTCTGATACAGAGCTTTGGCACAAGTTCTGGCTCTTCTCGAAAATACTGCTATGGTTTCTTAGACACTGATCCTGTAGTAGTCTCAGCCTGAGTATGACTAAAACTCTCACTTGCATATCACTAGCTGGTTTACATATTTACCCTGCTGTTTATTTTATTGCTGCACTGCATATGTTTTGGCTTGTATTTTCTGTACCTTGTTATGTCCCCTGAGGACCTGGAATGGACTATGTCCCCAGGTACAGCTGAAGAAAACTACCCCGAGGTGTACGGTACTGGAGCACTCCTTGGAGCAGAACAAGGAACAGGGGACGAGATAGTGGCCGAAGACTTCTCTTGAGCACCAGCTTCAGTTATACAGTATTTCCATTTCCAGCATTTTAAATTCCTGTCATTTCTTAAATGTAACAGACTAATTCTCGGATTTGTTCCCGAGATAGCTTATTTGAGATTTCAGTATTTATTTCCATTGCATAATTTCTGGCTTTTAATCTGTGACTTTCTGTGGATGAGATTAGAAATACCTGAGACTTGTACTTAGTATTGCTAGACTACAGCTTAAGCATGTCCTGATGGATCCATTAAATTGGGTTGTCCATCGGTGCGTGCTGCTGGCCATTGCCACGCCTCTCCAGTCCCTCGTCATTTTGGGACTGGAGCGTGACAGATCCGGAGTTATCTCGGTGTTAGCCCTCCTTCTGGTCTAAAAGATGGCAATTATGTAAAATTTTCATGGCTCCGTGGCAACTTTATAGACCTACATCAAACTATTGATGGGGTGGTTGATGTAGATGAAAATCGGGTATGTATTTTTATTAGTAAATTTGTTTATTACTTAATATAGGTTCTACTTGTTGCCCGGTCTATTATTTCAAACTTATAACTATCAATAGCTAATATTTCTAGGTGATTCTTCTCTTTGATAATAGAAGCCATATTTTTTAACATCTTCGGACAATAATCTGTGTCTATATTTTCAGCATTCTTTCTACGATTGTCATGAAGTGTAATAATCTTGGCTCTAATACCATCGAGAAGTATTGTTATTGGCTTATCTCGTAATTTTTTAATCCAGCTATTGAAACATTCAGCAAGATTAGAAGTGTTAATATCTAATCTAGG
Source organism: Iris macrosiphon (assembly GCA_036927795.1). Classification (NCBI taxonomy): domain Eukaryota; kingdom Viridiplantae; phylum Streptophyta; class Magnoliopsida; order Asparagales; family Iridaceae; genus Iris; species Iris macrosiphon. The sequence continues at coordinate 163,672,167 of JAYESA010000014.1, forward strand.
ACAAGTAGCATACGCTGTTATCCAATGTTCAAATCGACGACTTTCATCGTTTACACCAATAAGCCAATCGTACAACATTATGTTCTCGGCTTTAATTATATCAAACACACTCTCTGCATCCGTTTTATTATATGATCTAGCAAGCGAGTCTAACAAGCGTTGAAATACTGGTTCTTTGGTAACTTTTTTCATGTTTTGTTTAAAATGTTGAATACAAAAAAAATGAGCAGATGCAGAAAAATAGCACGAACAGCATTTATTAAACCCTTTTGCTTGTCAGATATAAATAAAATTGTACTCCAATCATTAAAACAACTTTCAAAAGATATTTTAAGAGAATTTAAAAACCAAGACCAAGAATCACTATTCTCACCTTCAGCAACAGCATAAGCTATAGGATATAATTGATAGTTAGGATCGTGAGCACAAGCAATAAATAAGATACCTTGATATTTAGACGAAAGAAATGTAGCATCAGTACTAATAATTAGTAAACATCCACTTAAAAATCCATCAATACATGACTTAAAACAAATAAAAATTCGTTGGAAGCTATTGTTTTCGGTAGTTTTAATAAAACATGTACTACCTGGATTTGTCTCCATAATTCTATAACAATACTCCTCAAGACTAGCGTATGCCTCATCATAACTACCATTAATTTCAGCTAATGCTGTCTCTCGGACTCTCCATGCTTTGGAATAACTAACTTGTATACGGTGCTCCCTATATATATCTTTAACAATTTGTGATGGACTGTATGACTGGTTATCTCTAATAATGTCAATTATCATGGTCTTAATCCATGAAGCGGTAGCTAGTCGATGACGTCCTGTACTAAGTCTTCCTAAACAAGAATGACGATTTTCTAATGTACTAACTTTAACTATATCGTCATTTCCAATAGATTTGACATATACTCTCCAATTACAATTTGGTTGATCACAACTATAAATAATTCCACGAGCATTATTCATAAGACTAGCTAAACAACTAAAATTATATTTAATTGCTAAATTACTTATAAAGCTTCTAAAGTGAGAACGACTAGGAAATGATTGTCCCTTAAATAATTCATCAGTGATAGCTTTTACAACATCATCATCTACCGTATAATCTACATTTTCAACTAAATCATCACTATTTTCATCGTCGTTGTCACTATCATCATCATGGTTAGATTCATCTGATGATGAATGACCTTCTTGGATAAATGAAACTATTTGTTGAGAAGAACTAGCCCCCGAACTAACATGCTGATATTCAGAAAAATATTTATTATTTCTACAATCTAAGGTTGCTGCTACTTTAATAACATATATTTTTATATATCGTGATTGTGAATTAATCTCAAGAATATAATTCCATGCATCTTCACTATCTATCAAAAAATAATTAGAACAGAAAATAGACTTCAGAATAAAATCATAATTAATAGAACAACGTTCAATAATATGATTACGTATATTTTCAAAACTAATATCCGGGTAAGTTAAAAAAATTATACTTTCTCCTCCTTCGTAATTTAACCCATTTACTTTACCGCCGTGCGAGCATACAATTCTTACGCTACGATCCATGACGGTTGAGAACTTTTGATACAGAAAACAGGAGGAGGAAGCTGTAAAAATAGGAGGAGGAAGCTGCGAAAATATGAGGAGGAGGAGGAGAATGTGTTGTGTGAGGAGTGTTTGGGGGGGGGGGGTGTTTATAGGGGTTGGAGGGAGCCGTTGGAGGGAGCCGTTGCCCAACGGTTGGATAGCCAACGGTGCATGGCCCGCCAACTGAGTTGGCGAGCGGCCCCTCGAGGAGAGCGCCCCGCCAACTCAGTTGGCGAGATGCTCGCCAACTCAGCACCTCGCCAACTGAGTTGGCGAGTGGTCACCCCCTCCGCAAATTCGCCTAACTTTTCCCCTTTTTTATAAATATATAATATTATATTACTTTAAATGAAAAAATCCGTTTTATATATTCTTTTTCCAAATTTTAAAATCTTTGCTTTCCATTGTTATTTCTCTCGTCCTGTTTTTCTACATATAATCTTACTTTGGTTTTAATATAAAATCTTTTTCTATATTCTCCTTTGAAATTTAAAATATTTTCTATGTATAATCTTTTCTTCGAGAATTTCTCTTCCGTCACTTTTAAACCTATATTTTTAATATTTAACTAAAATGTTTTTTCTAATACAAATATCTACTTGAAATGTGATTTTATCTAATTCAATGCATATTTTAAAATTTAATCTTCATGTAAATTTTGATTTGATCTAATCAAACTATATTTTTATAACATATACATTTAGTCTACTCATATGTACTTTTATTTATAATCTAACATATAATTTAAATCTAATATAAATAAAGTAATTATATCTAGGTTAATAACAAAACAAATTAAAGTACTGTATTGAAGGATTTGGATAATTTTTGTATAATAAATTATATATATATATATATATATATATATATATATATATATATATATATAAGGAATAAGTCCATCAACGGAATGTGATTTTAATTAATTATTTCCCCACTTAGATTTGTAAGATGTTGTTCTTATGGATAAGGGTATATATAAAGGAGGATTAGGAATTTTATATTAATCATTTTTGAATAGCAGTTATTGGACTTGTATATTTGGATCGTACATATTAATTTTTTGTGAAGTTTAAACTATTAAAAAAAGAAGCAGCTGTTGTTTCGAAAATATTTAAAAAAAATCTATTATATATATATATATATATATATATATATATATATATAAAAAGAGACATTTTTGAATAGCAGTTATTGGACTTGTATATTTGGATCGTACATATTAATTTTTTAACTATTTAATTTTTTGTAAAATTTTAAACTTTTAAAAAAAGAAAAAACAAATCTAGCTGCTGTTGTTTCGAAAATATTCTAAAAAAATCTATTATATATATATAAAGGGACAAATTGGTCGCCTCCCCTCTACCACTAGACTAGAGGCTTATATATATATATATATATATATATATATATATATATATATATATATATATAGAGAGAGAGAGAGAGAGAGGAAGGGTAAACGAGATATGAGTCATAGGCTCATATATCTATATAGAGAGAGAAGCATTAATATTGTAGTATTCTATTTTAGTTCACAATATGTAGGCTAAAAAATGTCAGACGAGTAACATATGGCCGGACGAGCATAACGTAGGAGATGCAATTTTTAGCTGGTTTTTATGCTCATTCTTACCTCCTCCACAATTGAATCGTGGGCGACGCTTGGATCACTTGTTCTAGTATCACCATTTCTGTGTTAGAAAATTTGGTGGCTAAGGCTTCATGTGTTTTCTTTCCATCCCATTTGTATTTCTTATTCGTTAGGATCAGTATCACCATTTCTGGATACAAAGTGAGTGAGTGATTGCATAATTTGAAAATTTTCCCATACTGGAATGACGTATTCTAAACTTTCCGTCCATCTTTAAAAAATTTCTCTGTACTTGTGTTGATATGCATTATAAATCATCTTTTGGTTATTATTACAATTGCGACAATGCGACCTTAAAAGTTGGCCATGGGGGATGAAATTTGTCGGTAAATTGATTAAGTTTATGACAGTTTATATTTATGTCTTCCATCAATTTGTCAACGCGGACTGTATGGATCGGCAAAGGGACCCTTTTTTGGTGTCGACGGTGAGGAGGCAGCGAATGCAAATCTGAAGGGGATGGGCCGAGGTAGGGAGGGTACCGTATTCGCTGAAGGGTACGGAGGAGGTTGGGAGGGAGAGAATGTTGCTCTTTTATTTGTTCTATCTTATTTGTTTGTTTCTTATTTGATTTTTGAATCGGATTTAAATCAGGCCTTTCTTAAAATATGAACCAATGGACAAGATTATGATGATAATGGGATGGACAAAATAGAAGATGAATCTGATCTCTCCTCATATATATATATATAAAAGTATTGTTCCGTTGTCATGAGTTGAAAGTGGAAGAAATTTTTTTGATAGATAGGCGATAAAATTTTGTCATTTTGTATTTAATATGTTAGCTTTTTTATGTTTTCCAACAATTTCTTAGACTTTACAAAAAAAATTGACAAAGATAACAAAATATATTTAAATAAAAAATAAGACCATAAGTTAAGCAAAATTTAAATAGGATAACATGTCGTCAATAACAATGACGACATGAATGCAAACAAAAAAATTTCGAGTATAGTCTTTCGGAGAGCATAGATGCATGTAAAAGAATGATTCGTCACTAAAACTCAATTTTGTCACTAAAAGTTCAATTTGGTCACTAAATTCAAATCAGATAACATGTCTCAAGTGCATGTAGATGAAAGCACGATTTTTATTCGTCACTAAAAGTCCAATTTATTCACTACAATTTTGTCACTAAAAACCCAAATTTCGTCACTAAAAGCCTATTCGCCCAAGTCAAAAGATTTTTTTTTTTAAAGTCAAAAGAAAATTCTTAAAAAATATGCACGTCGCAAATGCTTTTGACAAAATGTTATCTTAATTGAATTTTGCTTAACTTATTATCTTATTTGTTATTTAAATATATTTTGTTATCTTTTTCAAAATTTTGTGTAGAGTTTAAGAAAGAATTGGAAGTAGTGAACTTATGAGAGCAGATCCGGAGCCTCGTCGCTCCCGACCGTCGGGTCGCGCGAGCCCACGCAGGCCCCCCGATCCGATGGTGCAGGGGGGACGGGAATTCGGCGGGGCTCCGGAGACGGGTATCTTGATCCGCCATATATATATATATATATATATATATATATATATATATATTGAGACAATGCACATGTGGACCAATAAAAATGTAGTATTCTAGTTATAAAACTATCATATGTTACATATGTTAGATTGGTATTAAGTGGATGAGATTAAAATGTGGTGGATCTATACCTTTTAATCTTAACCACCCATTCCATATATATCTGTGTGACTCGTTTCACTCTTCTAGTATACGTACCCGATATACGCGTATTATACATGTATAGCTTGCTTCTTGTTTCATTGCTTACATCTTGCTTTATATTATTCATGCATTGTTTAGGTTATTTTTGTAAGTTTTTCTTAGTTGCATGCTTTGGACCGTTGATCCCTTGGTTTTCTTGGTAGGTGGTTGTGATAAACCCGGCCGAGAGGCATAGATTATGATCCAATCAATCCCTTGGCTATATAAGCAATCACATTCTCTTTCCTTCACTTTTTTTTCTCTTTCCTTCTTCATTTCATCCCCAGCAGAGAGCAGCAGCCGAGTTTGGCCTTGGCTGTCACGCCCCGATTTCGCCTAACCGATAATCGTCCCCCGGGCGTGATGCCGTGCACGCGTAGGGCGCGCGTGCACCAGGCCTTAGGCATAAGGATATTCTTTAGATCAATGCAACAGAGTAGACAATTAAGATAACACAAGGTTGAGGCATTGAAAAGTTTCTCTTTTATTAATAATGAACATCCGGTTACATTGCTTGACTCAAAAGTATAAAATGCCCCACGGCTTACAAACTTTGACGCAAAATGAGATAGCCGATCCATACATTATGTCCCTTTACATAGTTTCAAAACCCAAAACTTCTTGTTGTGCGGGGAAGCACCATCGCTATAGCGTCATTTCCGCCACGGAGAGAAAGAGGAAGGCTTCCAGCTTGAGCCTCCAAGGTCTTGGCCCCGACCCGCTAAGAATCCCAAAGGGGTCCGGAGGGAGAGAGCTTCAGCTCCTCGCCGCGTTGCCTTGCGCCGGAGGACCTGCTACAACGAGGGTCAGTACTTCGAAAAGTACTGGTGAAGGCTAGCTGCTCAACTTTACCAAGCTCTTTGATGAGTTTTAAATGAACATGCAACATTTATGCTCTTTGGTGGGTTTCTATTCTTGCCTAATTCAGATTTCATTTAGCAGATATGCAAGAACAAAATAACATAACTTCACGTGCCACCGTTCGGTGACTTTACCTGTCCCGTCTGAACCACCTGTACAACTTACCATGGCCTTCCCTGCCACGAAGACATAGTTAGTCTGCACAGTTTAAATATACACAACATCTTTTCTTTTGTTTGTTGTTCTACCAGCCATCATGGGTTTAGTCTGAGCTGGCGGCGACGCTTGCAGCGCGGGTAGCTAGCCCCGCTACAATTCCCCGCTCCCAGTACTAAAAAAGTAGATTCCGCCCGGGTCGGAACGACCCGGTGCCCCGGTAACCGTCCGCAGGAACCTGGATCCCCTGTGCACAAGAATTCCCATGACCATACCTATGACTCTACCTCATAGGTTTACTTACTAGCCAATGTTAAAGAACATCATTCACGAAACTGCTTTACTGTACTATCACAATCAACCAACAGTTATATGAAATAACATGCAGCAGTTTATAGAAGAACACTTTGAGCTTATTGAAGAGTACTTTGAACTATCAATAAATACCAACCCATTCAACATCAAAACGAACATGCATGCATCAATGAATTTATGCAAGGTTTTGTGTGACAAGCAATGGGTGTTCCAAGCCTACTTCTTATCTTATCTTGTTATCCAACTTATTACTCAAGTGGTATCGTTTGATTGAATGCACATCTGAGTCAATCTTATTATGAACGGAGCCCTTGGAAAGAAGGTGCTTATCGAAATAGAGCCACTCACACAGTCGGTTGTATAGGAAGAAGAAGCAGAGATTCCTAAGACTCCGCTCGCGCGTCGTCTACACGATCACCTGCACGCACCAACGGATGATCAATCCCTCCTGCTTCGGTCTCCAAGGCTCGATACGAAATGCGAAATCCTAAGAACGAAAACAATGAAATCCATTGAAACCGTTCAAGAAAACGCAAGTCCTTAAAACCAACAAGTACGCAACCAAGCGGCAATCGAAAACGGGCAAGGAAAACCAACACAACGGAAAGGCCTCTCTTTACTCTGCCGCCGAGTCCTTCCTTGAGGCACGATCCATTGACTATGGGACCTGATTCCGAAGAAACCAATCCATAACGAGGAAAGGATCTTGATTCAATCTGTCCCGTTCGGACGGTCGTAAGCATTCTTGGCCGCGCTCCCCGAGCAGGGGGAACGGGATGAACGGGTCGTTACATCATAACCATCTAATAGGAAGTTTCGTCCCGAAACTTAAGAATAGAGTCTACCACTAAGGAGTAATGAGGGAAATTTTCCCCTCATATCAGATTCAAGTTCTCAGGTCGATTCCTCGACCAAGTGGTTTCGCCACAGTACGCGCACTAGCGAGACGTTTGGTTCCGCAACTGCTTCTTTTTACGATTTAAACTTTAGACAGGCTCCGCCGCGTACGACAAGTCCGCTTGCAGATTCAACTAACCCAAGTCGACTTCGCAACTAGCGAGTAAGGTTTCCATGTTCTATATGATAAAAAGGCGGGGTTATCCCCCTTTTTGCTACGTGCGTTCATCTCTTTTATTAGCATGCTAAGGTTATCGCCTGTAAACTAGCACGTAACGTTCATTTCCTTATTGTGCAGCTAAGAAGAGACAGGTTCACTGGGGTCTCTCACCTTAGCGATGTATCGCATCGGTCGAGCTAGACTCCGGACGCGCTTCTGATAGCCTAAGTCTGACTCCATTAAAGATCCCAGCGTGAAAGCCTTTGCATCGAACGAGCCATCTCGCTGAGCAAGGCGGTCGAATAGCTACACTTGTGCCGTTTGAATCGGCTCTCCGGGTTGAGCGGAGCGGGTTGTTACACCATGCACCACTCAAAGCAAGTTCCGTCCTCGAGACTTCCTGAGCGCAACTCGTGCTATCGCATAACTTCTAAACTACCCAATGCATCTAGTCTTATCCTTCAAGGACTGTCTCTATAATACAATCCTCTATTTTCTCACCATGCGTTACGCCAATGTTGGCCAATTCTCATCGAACGACTCTATCGTCCAATGCTATCGAGTTATACTCAACTCGATCGTTGCACTTTCGTCTCAAAATCTACTGCACCTAGCGCAGGGCTGTATTACCCAAGCACATGGTATTCTATAACTCAACGGGCACTTACGAGTCATAATTGGGTGGACTTGCCCAACTAGTTATGTTATCACCATAGGAACCCAACGCATTTGAGCCTATTACTCGACGTCGCCTATCGAAACCCGTCGTTACGCCTAACCCAAAAGCTCGAATCTCGACAGTCTTCCAATCTTGTTTTTGCATCAAATCCCTCTGAGTCACCGTCCAATCTCACTAAATAAATTCGCACCCAATCACCAACGTTTTCTGACTCAGTCTATATCGCGCCTTAGCGCAGAGCTAAATTGCCTACTTGGCGTAAGCTCAAGTCCTTCGCACCCTTGGCTCAATCGAACTTAACTTTCTATTCGTTTTTACTCGTTCCGTTCGCCCGAGTGCTTAATCATTTTATCCGAATGATCCATTCGTTCAATGCTATCGCATTTCCAAATTCAGTCTCGTACTGCGCCTTAGCGCAGAACTATCCCAGTAGCACGAGGAATGATACAATCTTTCCTCTATGAAAATTTAGGTTGAGGCTAAACCATTTCTGTTGCCACACTCATCCATGCGAATCCGAACATTTTCCTTTGCAGCTGCATCCGAGTTATGCATATCGCTAAGTCTGGATCGTACCCATATTCAAGGCGTCCCCCAAATATGTGTATTTCAACCAAGCTCAGTGACAGCTAAGTCTGACAAGCTACTCGTGAAAATCTTTCGAAACGCGGATCGTCCTGACCGAACTCTTGTTCGATCCAGCTATCGTCTTATCCTTTACCGTCGCGTAACCTATCCAACCAAATCAATTTTCACCCGAGTCCTATCTCGCCTTACGTTCGTTTCAACGCGAACGTTGCTCGTGTACATTTCCAATTCCAAATTCTAACTCTAGGTCTTGTTGCCCGAGTTCTATCATTCTTCCCGAACGATACTCTGAAGTCAGCCACTCCAGTTTAACTCAAGGCATAGGGTCGTCTGCCAAGTCTCTAGGCCAGCACACACAGTCATAGGTACAACTCAAACTTGTGACTCATCGCGCAACCGTGTTGCACAACGCTCGCCCCAAACACCCTAAGGTCAAACCATTGTTCCTTTTACACGGGTATTCTACCCAAGCTCGTTTCACTCAGATTTCTAAACATCGAGCACAGATCATCCTATCACACCAACACGTTCGTTCAACTGAACCCACGATACGCCCACGTTGCAGGTTCAACTCATCGATTCGCATACTCTATCTCTTTTATCTCGTTTGATAGAATTCACCAATCCATCATTTTCTACGCCTGTATCACCAAGCCACAATTCCATTATAAACCATCGATGTATATCATGAACTCTAAGTCGTCCAGCACGATCTACATATCCGTTCATGAAAACGTCCAACATCTCTTACTTTACGTTTCTAGACTAACTCCTCAAGAAGAATCCTTAGACTCATTCCCTTAGTCTACTCTTAGTATTCCTCAAACAACTAAGATCAATTTCCAAACCCAAGTCTATCCCATTGATACGTTCCATTCATCGAGTTCGTTTTGGAATGATCACCGAACCTGTTCTCTTGAGTTTGCTTATCCCTACCGTACGTGAAATCACCACGTCGACACTCCCGCAGGATAATCGTTCTCGCTGGGACAGATTTCGAATGTTATCTTCCTGAACTTGATTTCAAGATCGTTCTTCCAAACTCCAATCCAAATCTATTAACGCTTAACTCAATCCATCAAATTATAATTCCTTCAACTTGCATCAATCCGAGCTATCTTCCAACCATTGTTATAGTCTAAATCTCAAAAGTTGAAATCATCGCATTCGTACTCAAATCGAATTCTATCGAGCGATATCCTACTCAATCCAAATTTTCCATGCACGCTATCATTCGTGCACTCCATTATTTCTAATTACACTTACTTCGATCGCATCTCAGATTATTTAATCTCGAGTCAAGTTTTGTAATTTGCTTGTTTCAACTCAAACTCGCTCGTACAATCCCTTAAATCTTTTCCGATCATAATATCGATTCCAATTACCCTGAACTTCTATTCGATGTAAGCCTTATCCCTTATTCAACTCATTGTAACTCGTTCGAACTAAACATTGCCTGCTTTCTTCGAGTTCGTTTACTTGCTAGGCACTGTTTATTTATACTAAGGCTTTACCCAATCTCGTCGCTTGTCGCTAGACTCGCTTAACTCTCCGAATCTACGACTTCGTTCAAGCATTACTAAGCCAACAAATACACCACTCAGGGTTTGAGTCATACTCCCTGAATCTTTACAACTCATTATATCCACAAGTTGCATAATCGAATAGGGTACTTATCGCACACACTACTCAGGAATTGAATCGTCCTAATAACTCCTGATTCGCGTTCGCATCCTTAACTCGTATGCTCAATTCGTTCCTCAGAGCGGGAATCGATTCTCTAGCCCAAACCGTTGCTATGACTCCAACACAGTCCCTATTTATCGCCTTAGCGATCTTAGACTCGTACACACCTGTATTCATAGTCCTCTTTACAGACTATGCTTCAAATCATAACTTATCGTTATGAATAACCGTCCAACTTATTTTCGGAAATTCCTACACGATTTCCATTACTCGCCTTAGCGGTAATCCGATAGCGTCTCTATCGATTTCCCTTCAAGTCAACTTCATTCTCGTCCCAACGATACCCAAATCTTGCACTCTACTCGTTCGGTGTTTTCATATCGACATATAACTTGCCGATTATAACACGAGTCTCCTCTCACAACATCCTCTATGAGTTGGGACAAAAGCCCTCACATCATAGTCCCGTCCAAGCGATCGTATAATTCCCACGCACTTTTCAAAAATATTCGGACTTATTGTATGGAACGCATCTCATTTTGGCCAAGCGAATTCAAGGGTCTACTCGGAAGGAACAAAGTCCTCTTTAGAAACTTTCTTTTGAGAGATCAAAGGATCTGAAGCATAGCTCTGATACCAATATGTCACGCCCCGATTTCGCCTAACCGATAATCGTCCCCCGGGCGTGATGCCGTGCACGCGTAGGGCGCGCGTGCACCAGGCCTTAGGCATAAGGATATTCTTTAGATCAATGCAACAGAGTAGACAATTAAGATAACACAAGGTTGAGGCATTGAAAAGTTTCTCTTTTATTAATAATGAACATCCGGTTACATTGCTTGACTCAAAAGTATAAAATGCCCCACGGCTTACAAACTTTGACGCAAAATGAGATAGCCGATCCATACATTATGTCCCTTTACATAGTTTCAAAACCCAAAACTTCTTGTTGTGCGGGGAAGCACCATCGCTATAGCGTCATTTCCGCCACGGAGAGAAAGAGGAAGGCTTCCAGCTTGAGCCTCCAAGGTCTTGGCCCCGACCCGCTAAGAATCCCAAAGGGGTCCGGAGGGAGAGAGCTTCAGCTCCTCGCCGCGTTGCCTTGCGCCGGGGGACCTGCTACAACGAGGGTCAGTACTTCGAAAAGTACTGGTGAAGGCTAGCTGCTCAACTTTACCAAGCTCTTTGATGAGTTTTAAATGAACATGCAACATTTATGCTCTTTGGTGGGTTTCTATTCTTGCCTAATTCAGATTTTATTTAGCAGATATGCAAGAACAAAATAACATAACTTCACGTGCCACCGTTCGGTGACTTTACCTGTCCCGTCTGAACCACCTGTACAACTTACCATGGCCTTCCCTGCCACGAAGACATAGTTAGTCTGCACAGTTTAAATATACACAACATCTTTTCTTTTGTTTGTTGTTCTACCAGCCATCATGGGTTTAGTCTGAGCTGGCGGCGACGCTTGCAGCGCGGGTAGCTAGCCCCGCTACAATTCCCCGCTCCCAGTACTAAAAAAGTAGATTCCGCCCGGGTCGGAACGGCCCGGTGCCCCGGTAACCGTCCGCAGGAACCTGGATCCCCTGTGCACAAGAATTCCCATGACCATACCTATGACTCTACCTCATAGGTTTACTTACTAGCCAATGTTAAAGAACATCATTCACGAAACTGCTTTACTGTACTATCACAATCAACCAACAGTTATATGAAATAACATGCAGCAGTTTATAGAAGAACACTTTGAGCTTATTGAAGAGTACTTTGAACTATCAATAAATACCAACCCATTCAACATCAAAACGAACATGCATGCATCAATGAATTTATGCAAGGTTTTGTGTGACAAGCAATGGGTGTTCCAAGCCTACTTCTTATCTTATCTTGTTATCCAACTTATTACTCAAGTGGTATCGTTTGATTGAATGCACATCTGAGTCAATCTTATTATGAACGGAGCCCTTGGAAAGAAGGTGCTTATCGAAATAGAGCCACTCACACAGTCGGTTGTATAGGAAGAAGAAGCAGAGATCCCTAAGACTCCGCTCGCGCGTCGTCTACACGATCACCTGCACGCACCAACGGATGATCAATCCCTCCTGCTTCGGTCTCCAAGGCTCGATACGAAATGCGAAATCCTAAGAACGAAAACAATGAAATCCATTGAAACCGTTCAAGAAAACGCAAGTCCTTAAAACCAACAAGTACGCAACCAAGCGGCAATCGAAAACGGGCAAGGAAAACCAACACAACGGAAAGGCCTCTCTTTACTCTGCCGCCGAGTCCTTCCTTGAGGCACGATCCATTGACTATGGGACCTGATTCCGAAGAAACCAATCCATAACGAGGAAAGGATCTTGATTCAATCTGTCCCGTTCGGACGGTCGTAAGCATTCTTGGCCGCGCTCCCCGAGCAGGGGGAACGGGATGAACGGGTCGTTACATCATAACCATCTAATAGGAAGTTTCGTCCCGAAACTTAAGAATAGAGTCTACCACTAAGGAGTAATGAGGGAAATTTTCCCCTCATATCAGATTCAAGTTCTCAGGTCGATTCCTCGACCAAGTGGTTTCGCCACAGTACGCGCACTAGCGAGACGTTTGGTTCCGCAACTGCTTCTTTTTACGATTTAAACTTTAGACAGGCTCCGCCGCGTACGACAAGTCCGCTTGCAGATTCAACTAACCCAAGTCGACTTCGCAACTAGCGAGTAAGGTTTCCATGTTCTATATGATAAAAAGGCGGGGTTATCCCCCTTTTTGCTACGTGCGTTCATCTCTTTTATTAGCATGCTAAGGTTATCGCCTGTAAACTAGCACGTAACGTTCATTTCCTTATTGTGCAGCTAAGAAGAGACAGGTTCACTGGGGTCTCTCACCTTAGCGATGTATCGCATCGGTCGAGCTAGACTCCGGACGCGCTTCTGATAGCCTAAGTCTGACTCCATTAAAGATCCCAGCGTGAAAGCCTTTGCATCGAACGAGCCATCTCGCTGAGCAAGGCGGTCGAATAGCTACACTTGTGCCGTTTGAATCGGCTCTCCGGGTTGAGCGGAGCGGGTTGTTACACCATGCACCACTCAAAGCAAGTTCCGTCCTCGAGACTTCCTGAGCGCAACTCGTGCTATCGCATAACTTCTAAACTACCCAATGCATCTAGTCTTATCCTTCAAGGACTGTCTCTATAATACAATCCTCTATTTTCTCACCATGCGTTACGCCAATGTTGGCCAATTCTCATCGAACGACTCTATCGTCCAATGCTATCGAGTTATACTCAACTCGATCGTTGCACTTTCGTCTCAAAATCTACTGCACCTAGCGCAGGGCTGTATTACCCAAGCACATGGTATTCTATAACTCAACGGGCACTTACGAGTCATAATTGGGTGGACTTGCCCAACTAGTTATGTTATCACCATAGGAACCCAACGCATTTGAGCCTATTACTCGACGTCGCCTATCGAAACCCGTCGTTACGCCTAACCCAAAAGCTCGAATCTCGACAGTCTTCCAATCTTGTTTTTGCATCAAATCCCTCTGAGTCACCGTCCAATCTCACTAAATAAATTCGCACCCAATCACCAACGTTTTCTGACTCAGTCTATATCGCGCCTTAGCGCAGAGCTAAATTGCCTACTTGGCGTAAGCTCAAGTCCTTCGCACCCTTGGCTCAATCGAACTTAACTTTCTATTCGTTTTTACTCGTTCCGTTCGCCCGAGTGCTTAATCATTTTATCCGAATGATCCATTCGTTCAATGCTATCGCATTTCCAAATTCAGCAAATAAATAACTAAATGATCAATGGGTAAATATGTAACCATCTAAGTGAAATGCAAGTGAGAGTAACACTAAAACTCAGGCTGAAGCCACTACAAGCTCTGTGTCGGGGAGCCGGTAGCGGTAATAAACACGTAATGTGCCTAGCTCTGCTACGAGAGTCTGAGGCCTCACAATAGTAGTAGATAGATATATGAAACAGCCTGTAGCATGTGTGACTCTCCCCACCCAATGTAACCATGCATATCATGACCATAACGTCTCATGCCCATGTCAAGCGCGATCATAGCTAATGCAACAAGTCATAAGTATCTAAGAGTATAATGTCCATGTCCTGTATCCTATACAGAATCACCACGAATATCTCGGGAAAATCCTGTCTCATGAATAGTGTCAAGTGTCCTGGGTCATATGGTACTTGATAAGACAAGTACGAGAATAAAGTGTCACGAATGTCCATCTCTAGATGACTGTACCCAACACTGCGTACAGTGTCGGCACCCGACTGATACTCGGACGCTAAGTACGTCACACGGTCCTAGGTTAAGCATGCACAGCATTATAATAAAGCAAGGGAAATATATAACAATACTGTAGAGTTTGGCAAGGTACACTTGCCTGATGTTTGAATATCAACTGTTGTCCTGGTATCGGTGGATCCGGTAGGGACTACTCCAAAAGCTGTAATATATATCACCAACAGTCTCAGAAGGTATCAAACCGCTAGGAACGCCTGTCCTTACGTCCAATTTGGACACAGGGGCAAAAAGGTCATTTCCGGGCCAAAGCGGGTTCCAAAGGTGGGCCCACTTTGCACCGAAAAGCGTGCCGAGGGTAACAGTCTCTAAATGGGACAAACTATGGGTTAAACAACTCTAAATGTCAATACGATCCCAACGGTATGTCCAAATTTGGATTCCGATGAGCCGAACCTAATTTGGTCCAAAAAGTCAACTGTGGGGCCCGCCAATTGGCGATCTGGTCAACCGTCTCAGAAATGCGTGAAAATTGGGTCACAGGACCAGCGTGTTACCACGAGTCCAGTGGCGCAAGTTTCGTCGCAATCTGACATGCGTGCACAAAATACTCGCGAGTTCCACAAAAGTGGCAACACGGAATTTGTTCGCGGATACGGCCTGATTCCGGCGCGCACAAGCGTCCAAATCAGTCCCCGCAAATTTTCACGTGTCCGCTTATGCTGTGTGCACCATTTGGTACACTTGGCACACGGCGGGACGGTCCCGTTTGGCGGGGCGCGCTCCGATCTCCCACTTTTAGAAAACCGGAAAAAGTGGGTGCGCGCAGTTTTGTGACGACTACAATTTGGTCCACAGCAACTAATAGCACAAAGTTATAATACAGAAATTAAACTAGGTCATGTAATCTACAGGTATCAAAAAGAATCGTCGAATTCGGATCTCTGTGGTGGGAGATACGAACTCGACAATATGGATGGTCATCGCAAGTTTCTGCGATTGCAGAATTCTGTCTGCTCGCGCTGACTTGGGCGCTGTTTTTCACCTATGGGCACACGTTTTCCGAGGTTGACTATAAAACAAATATTTTAGAGGGTTAAGGGAAGATCATACCTATGAAAACGGATCTGCGTTGGTCGAGCGAGTCAACGGGAAAACGCGCCGGAGCGAAGGTGCCTCGAGTGAGAAACTGCAGTCCGCGATGTCGGCGTCGACGGGATGGTTGGATGGCTTGGGGAGGCTTCTCTGGCTGCGGTGACGGCTCTAGATGGGAAGGAGAAGTCTGGAGTTTTAGGTTAGGGTTTTGGGGAGCTAATGATATATATATATATGTTATATATTAAGAGAGAGAGAGAGGGATCAAGGGGGTCCGCGGGTTGAAATATTGGGTCGCGGATTTGCTGAAAACAAAGTGGGCGCTGACTTAGGTTGCTTAGAATTGGTCTGCTTGGAGTACATGGGCGGGGACTAAGGCTGCATGTGAATGGAATTTCTTAAGAAGCTAATAGTATAATTCTATTAGTATTATATTATTATTATTATTATTTTTATTATATTCTAATAACTTATTTAATTCTTTCTCTTTCTTTCTTTCTTTAATTAAAATATATATACATATATATTTGTATATATATATATACATATATACTCATAAGAAAATTTATAGGATAGGGTATTGCACATCGTTAGGCTAGCAACTGCTCAAGGGGTCTCCTACATGGAATAAATTCCGAAAAATTCCTGATGGTCCCACAAGTCCTTTAAGTGCCCGAACACCTAACATAAAAATTAATAAAAATATATTTCTCCTATTTGGACCTAATTACTACAATTTAATTAATAATAAATAAATAAAGGGCTTATACGATTTTCTGGGAAGGGGTTTTATATTCTACCCAACTTATAAAAATTTTGTCCTCGAAATTAAAATTAAGCCACGATAGAATGCAAGGATGGTATAAGATATAAATTAACAATGTAAATTCATACCTTGGTCTGCGAATAGGTTCGGGAAACGCTTGCGCATGTCGTCCTCGCGTTCCCAAGTTGATTCTCCTAGCGCGCCATGCCTCCATGCTACGCGAACCAAGGGAATAGACTGGTTCCTCAATACCTTCTCTCGACGATCAAGGATTCCCACGGGTTGCTCTTGGTATGACAAGCTCGGCCCAATGGTGATCTCTGAATGGTCGAGGACATGACTGCTGTCTGCCACATATCGCCTGAGCTGCGACACATGGAATACGTCATGTACTCCCTCCAGTGAAGGTGGTAGCGCAAGTCGATATGCCACCTCTCCAACTCTCTCGAGTACGTCAAATGGTCCAATATACCTTGGACTCAACTTGCCGCGCCCTCCGAATCGGATGGTGCCTCTGGTCGGTGATATCCTCAAGAAGACATGATCGCCCTCTTTGAACTCCAAGGGTCGACGATGAAGGTCTGCCCACTGCTTCTGCCTATCTTGCGCTGCTCGCAAGTGTCCCTGAATCTTCTTGACTGTCTCTACGGTGTTGACCACCAACTCGGGTCCCAGAATCTGACGTTCTCCCACGTCACTCCAACACACAGGAGACCTACATTTTCTCCCATACAATGCTTCAAATGGAGCCATCTGAATACTCGCTTGATAGCTATTGTTGTAAGAAAACTCTACAAGATGTAGGTGGTCCTCCCATGATCCTCCAAAGTCTAACATGCAAGCCCTCAACATGTCCTCCAAGGTCTGAATAGTACGCTCCGACTGCCCATCTGTCTGCGGGTGGTAAGATGTACTGAACTTCAGACGAGTACCAAGACTCTCTTGCATGCTCCTCCAAAAGTGCGATGTGAAGCGCGAATCTTTGTCCGATACAATGCTGACTGGTATGCCGTGCAATCTCACGATCTGCCTCATATATAAATCCGCTAAAGCTTCTGTAGACTGACCCACTCTAAAAGGTATAAAATGGGCTGACTTGGTGAGTCGGTCCACTATTACCCACACTGCATCTCTCCCACTTGGACTCTTGGGAAAACCCGTGACGAAGTCCATAGTGATGTGCTCCCACTTCCACTCTGGAATCGGAAGTGGTTGCAATAATCCTGCTGTCCTCTGGTGCTCCGCCTTCACTTGTTGACATACTAAGTATTTGGCCACAAATCTCGCGATCTCTCTCTTCATTCCATGCCACCAGTAATACTGTCTCAAGTCTCGGTACATCTTGGTTCCTCCTGGGTGAACAGAGTACATAGAGCTATGTGCTTCCGTCATTAACTCCTGTCTTAATTCTCCATTTGGAACATACAAGCGGTTTCCAAACCTCAATGTCCCGTCTTCGTGGATGCGAAGTCCTGTCTGCATACCGGCTTCTGTCCTTTCTTTGAGTCTTCGGAATCTAGCATCGGTGGGCAATGCCTCCTTAATCTTTTCCACGAGTGTTGACTGAATCTCAAGGTTAGCCATCAAGCCATTCTGTCCCGGTAAGACGACCTCTATCTGTAGCTCCTGTAGATCTCTCAATAACTCGGGCTGCATCGTCAAGAAATAAGCCATAGGCTTCCTGCTGAGTGCGTCTGCAACAACATTTGCCTTTCCCGGATGATACTGCAGATCGATGTCAAAATCCACCATTAGTTCCAGCCAGCGTCTCTGTCTCATGTTAAGCTCCTTCTGAGTATACACATACTTCAGACTCTTGTGATCAGTAAAGATGTCTACCCTCTCTCCATAAAGATAGTGCCTCCATATCTTTAATGCAAATATAACTGCTGCTAGCTCCAGATCATGTGTTGGGTAGTTCTTCTCGTGGACCTTCAACTGTCTTGACGCGTAAGCAATGACTTTGCCATGTTGCATCAAAACACATCATAGTCCACTGCCTGATGCATCACTGTAAACAACAAAACCTCCTGACCCTGAAGGAAGAGTCAAGACAGGTGCTGTTGTTAATCTTCTCTTCAGTTCTTCAAAAGCCTTCTGGCAGTCTTCTGTCCAAACAAACTCCTGATCCTTTCGTGTCAGCTTCGTCATTGGTTCTGCAATCCTCGAGAAATTCTCTACAAACCTTCGGTAATATCCCGCAAGTCCGAGAAAACTTCTCACCTCTGCGACTGATGTGGGTGTAGGCCATGTCTCAATTGCTGCAACCTTCTCTGGATCCACTGAAAGTCCTTCTCCTGATATGATGTGTCCCAAGAAAGGCACTTTGTTCATACAGAACTCACACTTACTGAGTTTGGCATATAACTTCTCCTGCCTCAAGGTCTCTAACACGATTCTAAGATGCTCCTCGTGCTCTTCAGGGCTCTTGGAATATATGAGAATGTCATCAATGAACACCACTACGAATTTATCCAAGAACTGATGAAAGACCCTGTTCATTAAGCTCATAACACTGCTGGCGCGTTGGTTAAACCAAACGGCATCACCAAGAACTCGTAATGCCCATACTTCGTCCTGAAAGCTGTCTTCGGGATGTCTTCCTTCCTCACCTTGATCTGATGATAGCCGGATCTAAGGTCAATCTTCGAGAATACCCTTGCACCACTCAATTGATCGAATAGATCATCAATGCGTGGTAAGGGATACCTGTTCTTGATGGTGACAGCATTTAGTGCCCGGTAATCAATACACAACCGTACTGTTCCATCCTTCTTCGGCACAAATAAGATGGGTGCTCCCCAAGGTGAAACACTGGGCCGAATGAAACCCTTCTCCAAAAGATCATCAACCTGTTCCTTCAACTCCACTAACTCCTTAGGTGCTAGCCGATAAACTGATGAAGTGATTGGCTCTGCTCCTGGAGTTAGGTCTATTATGAATTCTATTTTCCGATCAGGCGGTAAACCTGGAAGATCATCAGGAAATACATCCACAAATTCTGATATGACTCTTGGGTAACCTGTCTCCCCTTCTACAGATAGTACCCTAAGAGTAGGCTGAACTCCTTGCTCTACTGCTCCTCGGAGAAACTCAAATTCTGGATGTCCAGGCGGTCTAAATATAACCCGCCCAAGTCGGCAATCAAGAGTCGCATGGTACTGACTTAACCAGTCCATACCAAGTACGACATCATAATCCGGCATGGAAAAGATTAGGAATTGGGCTCGCATTTCTCTTCCACAAACTACTACAGAACATGATCTACAGACATCACTAACCGGAATAATTCCACCTCCCGTAAGAATCCTCTTCATCTTCGGGAGGGGTGCGGTAGCTACTCTATGGGTGGCTACAAAGCTAGCTGCTATAAATGAATGCGATGCTCCAGAATCAAATAATGCTACTGCAGGTAATGAAGCTACTAAAATAGTACCTGCGATGACCTCGCCTGCTGTAGCCTCCTCCTCAACAGCTAAAGTGAATGCCTGTCCTCGCCCCTGTGCTTGGCCTCGCTGCTGCTGGGCCTGCTGAAATAAAGCTGCCTGTGGTGCCAGGGGTGGTCTCTGCTGATTCCCTCCTGGGGCTGGTGGCCTGACGCCTCCAACTCCTGCCTGCTGTGCTCCTACTGCTGGGTAAGCTGGTCGGGGTGCAGGCAAAGCTAATCTCGGTGCTTCTCCTCTATGGTGAGTGCAGTCTCTGGATAGGTGCTGGTTTGATCCGCAAAGCAGGCATAGTCCCAACTTCCGCCTGCACTCTCTCTCAATGTGTCCTACCTTGCCGCAGTGATGACAAGTAGGAAGGGATATGGCCCTGTGTGCTGCTCTATCTGGCGTACTCCTCTGGAATCGTTTTGCAGAATCTCCATGTGCTGCCTTGGTTGGTGCGGAGGTGTTTGGCCTCTTCAGATTCGATTCCCTTCTAGTGACGCGCTCCATGCGTCGTGCTGCTGCTAGAACATCAGTATAATTTGTAGGTGCCACTGAGCCAATCAATCTCTGAAGCTCGAACTTTAACCCGTCAAAGAACTTTTCCGCTTTCTCTTCCTCCGTCGAAATCAATGTTGGAGCGAAGCGACTCAGGCGAATAAATTCAGAATTATATTCTTCCACTGTCATGCTGCCCTGGATGAGGCGGTTGAACTTGTCCCTGAGCTCTGACCGTGCAACTGCCGGGATGTACATCTCTTGGAAGAGTCTGGAGAACTCTTCCCATGTGACTCTGTCCTGTCCAAGTCTCCTTTCCTCTGCTAGCCACCAGTGATGCGCATTATCAGTTAACTGCATTCTGACTGCAGTCATCCACTTCTCTCTTGGAAGTTCAGCGGCTTCCAGCTGATGCTGAATGTTTGTGAGACACTCATGAACTTCCGTTGGCCCTTCTTTACCAGAAAATGTGCGAGGCTTGAGATGACGGAAGTCGGTGATAGATCCCGTCGATGTTCGCCTCGCTGCTGGATTAGCCTGCTCCAATGCGGATACCAGGCTGGTCCTCAAATACTCGGCCTCCTGCCGATGGGCCTCTTGCTGAATCTGCTGCTGTGCTTGCATCATAGCATACATCATCTGGAACATTTGTTGCCCGTCCATGGCTTGTCCTGGCGGGAATACTGGCATCTGGGGAGTGAACTGTGGTGGTGGTGGAATGTCATCTCTCCGGAACCTTGGATTAGGCTGTCCGGTTTGATCACCCTGTGATGCTCGTCCACCATCCCCTGGTGTCACTTCATCTCCATAAGTAACCACAGCGTCGTGTGGTGTCTCCAAAGGAAAATCATCTCTGTTCCCGGAATCCATTGCTCTGCAATCAAAAGATAAACTATGAGAACGCTCAGAGGAATCAATACAGGATGCAGTTCAAGTAACAAATTTCGAGTTCGATATAGAGTTCAACAAATGGTTAAATAATGGATGAGATCCTATAGTTTATACTATCCTTAGGGCAGGCTGGTCCGGTCCCTAAGTTGAAACCGAACAATTTAGTCGTAGACCTGCATGGGCCACCACAAAAACCATGTCACGCCCCAGTCCCAAAATACCGAGGGACCGGACGCGTGTCAATGGCCAGCAGTACGCACCGATGGACCAACTCAATATAATAGATCCATCAGGGCATACTTAAGCTGTAAAACAAGTCTACGACAATCATGGCACAACTAGTCTCATCCACACAAGATATAAAATATGATCCACAGAATAAATAAATAAGGAATGTAAATCATCAGCAAGTCTCACAAAGTACTTCGAGAAACAACCTGATAAAAATCTAGTACAATGGTTCAACAGACCAGAAAGTAAGTGACTGAAATAAATGCTAAAAGCTGAGCATGAACATGGATGCTCAAGAGAAGTCTTCAGCTAAGACCTCGTCCTCAGATGGTGGTACAGCTCCTGGATCAGCTCCTGCTCTGGTCCCGTAAACCTCGGGATAAACCACATCTGCAAAATCTGGGGACAAAATCCGGATCCAGGTCCTCAGGGGACATAGCAAGGTACAAGAAAACTCATGCCAAATAAATACAGATAAGCAGTGCAGCAAATAAATAACTAAATGATCAATGGGTAAATATGTAACCATCTAAGTGAAATGCAAGTGAAAGTAACACTAAAACTCAGGCTGAAGCCACTACAAGCTCTGTGTCGGGGAGCCGGTAGCGGTAATAAACACGTAATGTGCCTAGCTCTGCTACGAGAGTCTGAAGCCTCACAATAGTAGTAGATAGATATATGAAACAGCCTGTAGCATGTGTGACTCTCCCCACCCAATGTAACCACGCATATCATGACCATAACGTCTCATGCCCATGTCAAGCGCGATCATAGCTAATGCAACAAGTCATAAGTATCTAAGAGTATAATGTCCATGTCCTGTATCCTATACAGAATCACCACGAATATCTTGGGAAAATCCTGTCTCATGAATAGTGTCAAGTGTCCTGGGTCATATGGTACTTGATAAGACAAGTACGAGAATAAAGTGTCACGAATGTCCATCTCTAGATGACTGTACCCAACACTGCGTACAGTGTCGGCACCCGACTGATACTCGGACGCTAAGTACGTCACACGGTCCTAGGTTAAGCATGCACAGCATTATAATAAAGCAAGGAAAATATATAACAATACTGTAGAGTTTGGCAAGGTACACTTGCCTGATGTTTGAATATCAACTGTTGTCCTGGTATCGGTGGATCCGGTAGGGACTACTCCAAAAGCTGTAATAAATATCACCAACAGTCTCAGAAGGTATCAAACCGCTAGGAACGCCTGTCCTTACGTCCAATTTGGACACAGGGACAAAAAGGTCATTTCCGGGCCAAAGCGGGTTCCAAAGGTGGGCCCACTTTGCACCGAAAAGCGTGCCGAGGGTAACAGTCTCTAAATGGGATAAACTATGGGTCAAACAACTCTAAATGTCAATACGATCCCAACGGTATGTCCAAATTTAGATTCTGATGAGCCGAACCTAGTTTGGTCCAAAAAGTCAACTGTGGGGCCCGCCAATTGGCGATCTGGTCAACCATCTCAGAAATGCGTGAAAATTGGGTCACAGGACCAGCGTGTTACCACGAGTCCAGTGGCGCAAGTTTCGTCGCAATCTGACATGCGTGCACAAAATACTCGTGAGTTTCACAAAAGTGGCGACACGGAATTTGTTCGCGGATACGGCCTGATTCCGGCGCGCACAAGCGTCCAAATCAGTCCCCACGAATTTTCACGTGTCCGCTTATGCTGTGTGCACCATTTGGTACACTTGGCACACGGCGGGACGGTCCCGTTTGGCGGGGCGCGCTCCGATCTCCCACTTTTAGAAAACCGGAAAAGTGGGTGCGCGCAGTTTTGTGACGACTACAATTTGGTCCACAGCAACTAATAGCACAAAGTTATAATACAGAAATTAAACTAGGTCATGTAATCTACAGGTATCAAAAAGAATCGTCGAATTCGGATCTCTGTGGTGGGAGATACGAACTCGACAATATGGATGGTCATCGCAAGTTTCTGCGATTGCAGAATTCTGTCTGCTCGCGCTGACTTGGGCGCTATTTTTCACCTAGGGGCACACGTTTTCTGAGGTTGACTATAAAACAAATATTTTAGAGGGTTAAGGGAAGATCATACCTATGAAAACGGATCTGCGTTTGGTCGAGCGAGTCAACGGGAAAATGCGCCGGAGCGAAGGTGCCTCGAGTGGGAAACTGCAGTCCGCGATGTCGGCGTCGACGGGATGGTTGGATGGCTTGGGGAGGCTTCTCTGGCTGCGGTGACGGCTCTAGATGGGAAGGAGAAGTCTAGAGTTTTAGGTTAGGGTTTTGGGGAGCTAATGATATATATATATATATGTTATATATTAAGAGAGAGAGAGAGAGGGATCAAGGGGGTCCGCGGGTTGAAATATTGGGTCGCGGATTTGCTGAAAACAAAGTGGGCGCTGACTTAGGTTGCTTAGAATTGGTCTGCTTGGAGTACATGGGCGGGGACTAAGGCTGCATGTGAATGGAATTTCTTAAGAAGCTAACAGTATAATTCTATTAGTATTATATTATTATTATTATTATTTTTATTATATTCTAATAACTTATTTAATTCTTTCTCTTTCTTTCTTTCTTTAATTAAAATATATATACATATATATTTGTATATATATATATACATATATACTCATAAGAAAATTTATAGGATAGGGTATTGCACATCGTTAGGCTAGCAACTGCTCAAGGGGTCTCCTACATGGAATAAATTCCGAAAAATTCCTGATGGTCCCACAAGTCCTTTAAGTGCCCGAACACCTAACATAAAAATTAATAAAAATCTATTTCTCCTATTTGGACCTAATTACTACAATTTAATTAATAATAAATAAATAAAGGGCTTATACGATTTTCTGGGAAGGGGTTTTACAGTTTCACAAATTTCTTAGAAAGTACGCCAAGATATGTTAAGTACTTTGGGCGTACTTCTCTACTCCTACATACATTTTGTACTAAGACAATTTCTTTAAAAGTATGTCAATCCCACTTGACATA
The DNA here is from genome assembly GCA_036927795.1 of Iris macrosiphon. NCBI lineage: Eukaryota > Viridiplantae > Streptophyta > Magnoliopsida > Asparagales > Iridaceae > Iris > Iris macrosiphon. The sequence continues at coordinate 163,696,619 of JAYESA010000014.1, forward strand.
CTTTTGAATGGGTCTGTAAGTCATCAAGAATGTACGCCACTGCTTAAAAAATCAAGTTGCCGCACTTTGCAGATATTGCAGAGTTGGCACACTTTGGTAGAATTTCCTTACTGGCGTACTTTGTCCCTTCTAGAGAATGGTACACTTTGCTATGTGGCGCACTATGTGGTATTCTCCAGAGACGGCACACTTTGTAGCCTTTCGTATTGACTAAGCAAAGACTTCTGACCATTCTCGAGAATTATGTTCTCGACTGCAGAGTCGTCTCGACTGTTGTGCCATGTCTTGGAACTTGTGTTTATCTTTTAGTAGACCTTTCTATACTTATTTGTGTGTCCAACCTCACTACTAGCATACTTGATGAAAGTGCGCCAAAGTCGTAGCTTGGGTACTTTCATTTGTGCGCCAATGATAGATTTATGCGGCAAGCTCCTGGCTCACACACTTCTATCATTGTGCGTCAAGATCCTAGGAGTGCGCTTTAGTATGATTGTGCGCCATCTTGATCGGAGCACTTTTGTATCAAAGTGCGCCAGAACTGCCTGAATTAGTGATTTGTGCGTCAATACCCGTTTTTGGTCATTTGTGCGTCAATACCCGTTTTGGCCATTTGTGCGCCATAGTGGTTTTTGATCCATTGTGCGCGGATGTTATTTCTTGATTTTCTGACACGATCTAGTAATTGTATATTATAAATGATAATCCTGATCACGTATTGTTACTCCTGATCCTGATAAATCGTGATAGTGGCTCGGCGTAGCGCACTCCTGACTTAAGAATTTCCTGTAACTGTCCTAATCAAGGCTATTAGTAGCACATGTATTGTATGACTTGTATCCTCGTGGTTGATTTTGATTATACTCGTCAAGTTACTGTCCTGTCTTGCATCATGTCTAAGGCAGATTCCTGAGCACCACGGTCGAGAATCCTTGGTAATTGTCTAGGATAATAACTAGAATAATAATCTAGAAAGCATCTAGAAAGATTTCCTGGTTACATGCAATCCTGGTATCCCAGCGACACCTGATGGATTTGGAGCTCTCCGTCTTGAGGGACACACTTCCAGTACACCGTCGAGTGTTGCACTACTAGAAATGATTATACCTGATAAATCTAAATTATGTACATGTTCGTCTGGATAACCCGGATAGTCTACAGGGCATGTGGCTGTAAGGAATCTCAAACTGCATGTGTTAGTAATTAGGACTGTGATAATCCTAATTAGCTAATTATAGCAAGCCGAAGGGCATGATTGGTCGTGATCGCTTGATTTCCAGTTTAGTCTAGTCCTGTCCTGACTTCATTAACAACTGATCCAAAAATGGTAACCAGAGTACTGATTCCAGATGCTCTTGTTTAATTACTCATTAACTGCTTAACTGTTATTTTACCCGTTGCACTTATTTAACTGTCCCTTACGTTATTTCTTACTGGTTGTTTGCATGCTGGTTTTAGTTCATAAGTTTGGCTCCCTTGTGGTACTTGTTATTTTGGGGTCTGACCCCACTGGTTTTATATGACCAGATTTTGGAGCAGGACCGCAGGATCTCTCGTACTTCCTGCCTTACGATGGTGAACACGAGGAGCACCCGAGGACATAAGTGGGTTTCTTCTTCCTTACCTACTTGATCTTGTACCTTACTCTTTTGAGGCGTATAGCCACCGAGCACGTGTTTATCTTGTATTTTAGAACTTGACATTCTAGCCTGCGGGCCTACATGTAAAGCATATCCTAGACTATAGCTAGAGCTGATCATGTAATATTGTACTCTTGCTAGTTCTTCATTTTTGGTATTAGCTTCATGATCATTTGGGTATGTATAGTTTGGGATGCCTTACTATTATATGTTGGTGATTCATACATCTTGTAAACTTGTTACTTGCTTGAGATTGAGACACCTAGGATTCTTGACCCAGGATTATCTGATAGGTTGTAGAGTAAAACCCTCACATGTCTAGACAGTCGTGACCGTATCTCGGGGTGTGGAGTACTCTGGTATAAGTAGCTGGCTTTGTCTGCCCCCGCTATCCCGTATTCTGATTCTGGCACGTGACATGGCTTAAGTGGTGGCCTATGCAGGTCTGAAAATTTAGAAGTGTGGTGGATTTACCAATGTATTTTAGATGTCTCAATCATGCTACTCCTTAATCTCCACCAATGTAAAATTTATATCCATAAAATCTTGATTCAGCATCTAACTTGATCCTCGATCAATCATGTTCGTCCTTTGATGATCCTTGTGTTCTTTATCTTTCAGGGATATTGTTTCTGGTCCTTCTGATCATCCGGCCCGAGTTCCTCCAGTAGTTGGATAATATTCTGATTTTTAGCAAACCCTTGAGGTTCAGCCTCAGCATTCCGGGGTTGGGTCCAGAATAGCGCAAGATGAGGTACCTCAGATCCAGCCAGTACCTCAAGTGTAACCAGTACCTGATGTAGGAGGGGACAACTGTGTGCTTATTGGTATCCTTCGAGAATTATTGGCATCTCAATGACGTCGAGATGACGTACTCATTTAGTCAGTACAAGGGAATTTAGAAAGAGGCGGACATCATGCCAACAACTCGGCAAGCAACTTCAAGCGCCTCCAACCCTCGTATTTTTATGGCACCGAGGATACGATTGCATCAGATGCTTGACTTCAGGACACTGAGACTATTTTAGATGCATCCGGAGTTTTGGCTAGAGAGAAAGTCTCGGTGGTTCGGTTACAGTTGTTAGATTTAGCCCGAGACTGGTGGGCAGCACAGATGGTTTCACTAACAGTGCATGTCACCTGGGCCGTATTCAGTGAAAGGTTTTAGGTCATATACTTTGACGCGGTATCGCGTTATGATCTGCAACAGAGATTTAATAACTTGACGCAAATGGGTATGCCTGTCGATGACTACGCGATATAATTCTGCAGACTTAGTCGGTTTGCTCCTACCTTGGTGATGACCGAATTAGACAGAGCAAGGAGGTTTCAGCAGGGACTTCACCTGAAGATTATATTGGCAGTGGAATAGCACGAGTTTCAGACTTTTGATGTTGTGTTAAGAGCAGCAAGGAGGTATAAGTATACCTTCCAGAGAATAGTGGATAGGACTAGAGGTCGTAAGAGGACCCATACTTTACTTGGTTCTTACACCTAGTCTTCAGCACCAGCCCAGGCAGTTAGGGCTTTAACCATCGGATCTCCGATGAGGCCATTTTCAACAGCCTCAGTTCAGCAAACTGTAATTCCCTGCTCCGCGAAAAGGCATTACGCTGGAATTATAGATGGATCAGACCGATGGATTATAAGTGGTACGGGAAATCGAGATGCTTTGTGTGATGATGTTGTATTACTTAACTTGGCCGGATGAGATATCTTATACGACATAGCTTGAATGTATGATTATGCCAAGTTAGAAGACTGTGCATCGTGTTGGATCATTCATATGGGATCGTGGCATGGAAATAATATTTATATAAGTGAGTGAATATATCCCTTCTCCTCTACTCCTTCATACCGTAATAAAATGAATGTTAGTGTTGCTTTGTTGTATGTCATAACTATATGCTGCTCTAGTCCACACAATGGTAATGATGCTTTATGTTCAATGCTTCTGAAAGTAATGAAACACATGAATAATGAGCTGCTAGTACTATTGATATAAGAATGCTATAAAGTAAGTCTGTCATGAAAAAGAAGTAATATTATGCAATTTATTTCACATGCTGGTAACACTGAGAATAGAACATTGAACATCGATACAGGTATAAGTGCATCAGCGTACAGTAACTATGAAGGAAACTCTTCATATACGAGTATAATTGTGGTTTGGTACCATCGGACCATGAGAAGGTCTGTAAGTTGGGACCTATGGGTCACTAACCGTTATGAGAATGAACCAAACGAGAAAGATCAATAATACGTGGCCTTACTTACATTTCTTTATCATGCAATTTATGCTTTAATTTTATTTGCATAGTCGTTGCATGGTTAGGGACAACTTGTGCACAAGGTTTGGTTAGTTTTCTCGAACGAGATGCACCGGGGCACCAGGATCGTTCGGCCTAGGAGAAAACATGGTGCTTTGGTAGCACTGGGTATAAACGAGATATACATTGGAAATTGTAACCTCATGAATGGCAATTCGTATGCCCTTCGAAGTTCTATATGGCATGTCCCTCGTGGTGCGAAAGAATATCACCAATGGCCCTCATGTAGTTAGGCAGCATACTAACGAGAATATTTATTCAGGCTTAACGTTATCTTAGTTAAGAATGATTCGTAGTAATTATGCTTTGGCTAATCCTTGTTTTGTAGGAATACGACGAGTAGACTGTTGATAAGAATCATCGTCAGGTGATATGTACATATTTCACATATATTCAATCTATCATACTATTTTCAAAGTATGTTTCATTATGCTGCTAAATACTCTGATCATTGAAATGAATCTAGTTCTTAATAGAAAGATCACTAAGTTAATATGCATGCTCTTTACATGAATACTTAGTATCAGTTTAGACGAGTGGGCTAGTTTTTTCTCACCAGTACGCGATATCTACTGACCCACGTTTGTGGGCATCCCCAGGTACTCAGCATTGGGGAAGTGGCTGGAATGGTTCTGATGCGTCGAAGCATTATTGGGGCGTGTAGAAGCTCTTATTCCATTAGAGGCGTCTTATGTTATAGAGGGCATAATGTATGGAACGGTGTAATTCAGTTGTATCAGTGAGAGTGTAAACCAAGACAAAAAATATCAATATAAGCCAAATTGGCCAAGTATCAGTTGTATTTGAGAGCTTTGTAAATCTTTTGTAAGCCATGTACTCAATTATCATATTCAATAAAGAGAAGCTTTTCATTATATTCATTGTGACTTCAATTTGTCTGCTTAATTTCACTGCGATATCGTTGTTTCTTAGATATACCATGACCTTGTCTATCTTTTTGTCTTGTACAAGTGCACTCTAGGCTTGTACGGCATCACGCTCGTGGCTACTTTCGGTTCTTCAGAATCGGGACTTGATAAATTGGTATCAGAGCACGATTTATGCTTCCTTGGACTCGACAAGTTCTAAATCAAAGTTGATTCCACGATTACTCAATGATGCCTCTGCGGATACTCAAAGTTGCGCTAGTGATTATTCAAAGTCTCTTCGACAATTAGTCACAGTCATCTCAGTGCGTATTCAAAGTTGCCATCTGCGAGTATTCAAAGTCGCTTCTGCGATTATCAAATTTGTATCTCTGATCGTTCTGTGTTGCTTCCGCTATTGTTTGAAAGTATTTTCCGCAATCAGGATATTTGGCCGTTTGGTTACACTCATTGAATGTTTCATACAATGAGCCTAAATATTATGATGTCATAGTTATTGTGATTCTTGAATTGTAAATGATACCAAGAATCCAACAATGTTCGAAGCCATAACTAACTAACTTGTGATTAATACTTTGTATGTGGAAATGAAAGAAATTAATATGTGTGATGTAATCAAGGAGAATTGTGCATGAGAAATTTTATTAGAGGAAATCAACAGTAAAGCTGAGTTGATTCATATGCGATGGCGGGATGATATTTTATATCTAAGTATGAGAATCATGTTATAGCACGTAATGCTACCATGTGAAGGTGGTGCAGGATGGATGTTGGATCAGTGTAAGAACGGTGTGATAGTCAAAAAATGGTTTCGTGCCTCTACCCTCTTAGTGATGCATGTGCAGTGACCCTTCCATAAGTGATAGTATTGAGCCTACTAGTGAGAATGGGGTAGTGCCGAGACTTAGTCGGGAATGATGCCTTATTATATGCGGTACGATTGTCCTTTGGGTATTCAGATTGGGTATCAACATCGGACCCTTGATAGTTGGATTTGAGTTGTCAACATTAGACCCTCGATAGCTTAATGTTACATAGGATAACAAGGAAGTGAAAATGTATGTGATAGATTCCTTAGCTGGGAACAACGAGTTGATTATATAGCTAGATGACGGCTTAAATAGGTTGGGTGAAAGTTTTAAATTTTAGCATCGATGATCGAATGTTAATATCGATAAACAATTTGGATCGTATATCTAGTAAGATTGGTTGGAACTGATTGGGAATCACAAGCAGGATATTATGTTGGTTACCTAAGTTTGGAAGTTCTTCAAAATCAATTAAAGATGGATCGAGTATGTAGAAAACTATTTTCTTTGACCTTAGTTGTGTAGAAATTACTACATGCCTAACTTGAAAAGGGTAGCAGCCGTGAAGTGGGATTACTTGAACCCAACTATTGGCAAATAATATTTAATCAGCATATGAACTTGTGGGATTGCAAGTAACTAATCGATGATCATTATTATCTAGAAATGTATGAAAGTTCGTCAAGAGGCTTCGATGGATGGAATACTAATAAAGCTTGAGTCTAGCACGTTAGGATAAATACTATCGACGAGAAGTTTTGTCGCATCAGTAACAGTTCGTTGGCAGAAACCTTAGTTGCTTGGGTAACAGTTGATTGGCGGATATAATTGATCAAATTATTAATATGGGGTGATCCCTAGCTTGGTTGGTTGACCAATATACTGAGTACGTGAATAATTATCGAAGGTGGTTAAGCGAGATAAAATTCTGTGAGACATTGATGAGGTGATGCAATTAAGTTGATGGTTAATGCGAATGAAAGTTGACCCTATCAAAATAAAGTTGGCAAAAGTATGTTCGACGGAAGGAATTGGAAGAAAGATATTTTTAATATATTGGTTGGGTGATATTATCGATTATAAATTATTTGGGTGATATTGTACACTCGAATACGTAATATGATTGGAGGGGAAGTAAGAGCAAGGATCAAGAATAATATACTAGTAAAGGTGATCGATCGAAATTTGAGTTTGGGTTAGTTGCCCCATCCCATAAATAAATCAATCGCTCGGGAATTCAAGAATGATATGTTGGTACAACTAGAGGATGACTATGAAGTCAGAAACGAAACAATATGAGATAGCAATTCATATTTTGAATATTGGTGATTTATGTGACGCCTCGATCTCCCGCAGGCTAATCGGTCGTCCCCGCTAGGCGAGAATCACCGCACCAGCGCTCCCGCGGGACGATCGCTTTGGCTCATCTGGACGTGATGCCGCACGAGCATGAGCCGCGCCCGTGCAAGGCCGTGGTTCGTTGGCTGGCGGTAAAAGATCTAAGCCACAGAGTCGCACAGATTATCCGAGTGTAGCGAAATTACAAACGCATAGGCGATTAGTAATAAGTTTACTGAGTCGTCAATAGCGAAAACAATGAATAACACAAGTTAAAGTAAAGCAAACCCATTATTGATATAAACAAGTGTTACAGGTGGCATATAGCCGAGATTACAAGTCGCTTAAGCCTCTCTCTCTGAAATAGTAAAAACGTGCCAAGTGGCTACATCTATGGAATGATGTACAGACGATGTTCCAATATTATGTCTTGTATATGTGCTTCAGTTCCGGATCGCAGCGCTCCAAGGCTCCAGAGTGAATTCCATGCCTTAGCACGCACGAAGGAGTCATCCGCACCGAACGAGGCTCTCCCATACCCTGCAAACAATATGGTGGATTATCAGTACATGAATGCACTGGTGGGGAGGCTACTCGCCCGCTCGACAATTCCAAACACGTAATATAGGTTCCGTGCACCAACTATTATGTTGTCTTTCTAGTTGCCTTAGGATCAGTTTTATGGCAAAGATTGAATAGCCTAACTCGTGTGGCAGTGTGCCGTGTGACATAAGAGGAAACACGGCGAGACTTACCAACTTACCATTTGTCCTTCCCTGTCCAAGGCAAACTAAGTTAAATCAAGCACGAGTATGTATAAACATTCAGGGGCATAGCATATGCAACATTGTATTGTGTACGAGACTACGATTCGGGTGCACGAGTTACAAGGATTTCTCAGATATGTTGCATAAGATATTCAAGTGCTCTTTTTGCACAAGTGTTGTTATACCATGATCGTTCAAGTGTATCAGATGTTCATGACTCAATGCAATGACTCGCACGCGGATTGCCGCTAAGCGAGGATGACTTATCTATATGAACATGGGGTCACCGACATAGCCATAAATGACCAGGCATTTGATAGTCGATTGCAAAATGGGACGTAACGCTTTGTACAAGACAAGCAATTCAGGGCAATCGGGCGACACATGAGGGCCGTTGCACGCCATCCCGCCAGAACATGCGACTATTTGGGTAGACGGAGAGTCCAAGGTAATATGCATTACCAAGGCCGAATACCGTGTATTGCCAACCCATAAGCCGGGATAGCATAATGGACCCTTCTTGGCGCTGGCAATACACACAAGCATTTCTTCTAGGCCGATACGATAGCGGTGCCCCGCTGATCGTCCGAGGAATAAGGTATCTCGTGCACGAGTTATCCGTGACCATGCAAGTCTTAGGTTAATCCAGATTTACGAGATACAGGAGATACACGATGTGGTTGAATCTTGATTCGTGTTCTGAACGGTATTGCTCAACGAGCTGTATTGCTTGCCTTAATTGACAGGATTCTCGTCTGGTGTGTAACTTGCCTTGATGCATGCCCCTGGTTCGGGGATTGCCTTGGTGACTTAACGGTCCCGGATACTTGCAGGTTCATATTACACAAAAGGACTATTCGATAGTCTTCTGGCTGACTCGATGCATGCACGATACGCGATTGTGTTGCTGATTGTGGCATAATCTCATGGTGGCAAGCATTGAGTCGAGGCAATATTACAAGTTAACATATAAGCATGCAAGCATTGCGTTCATAAGGAAACTTAAGCATTCACGTTGGCTCGGACCCGAAGGTAAGCCGAGGAGTAAAACCGTAAAGGGACTTACCGAGCGACATGATCTAAGGTCGTACAGTGTAAACATGTGAACAGTGCACTGCAGAGAGCATATATATATATATATATATATATATATATATATATATATATATATATATATATATATATATATATATATATATATATATCGTTCTACTCGAGGCAAAGCGGGGTCTAGTTGCACAAGGCAAAGGTAGCATGTAAGGGTCTGTATGTAAGCAATATTTTATTTCCATGTTCTAGCACAAGCAATACAAATTGGGATTACTTCCTTAGCTAGGTGCGTTGCATTTCTTATTAGCATGCAGGGGTTGATTCACCTAGCGACTAGCATGTATCGTTCCATATTTTAAGTGTGCTGGCTAAGCAAAGACAAGTTCACCGTAGCCACCCATCTTAGCGATGATTCGCCTCGGTTGAGCGATACTCTGAACGAGCCTCTGAAAGCCTAAGCCGAACTCCTGAAGGGACAAGTCTAGATATCCTTTGCCTCAAACGAGTATTCTCACCTGAGCAAAGCGGGTCGGGACATTGTACTTTTGTCGTTTGAATCGGCAATTTGCTTGAGCGGAACAGGGTATTACAAAATACCGGACCGGAGTCTCGCGAGGGAGCGAAGCGACCAAGCAAACGCAACTAAAAAAATATTTACTTGATGGTTATGAGATTTGAGCATGTAGTTCTAGATTGACCTTGTCGATGGGGGTAAGTCTAAAATGAACATTTAATTGAGGTAGACCCTTAAGAGATTGACCGTGGGTAGATCGATCGACCCCAAAATATTGGATGTCCCTTATTTGTGGGTAGGTCAATGGTAGTGCAATTGTGGTTCGAGTTGGTAATAAGATTGGGTAGAAGTCCCTTAGACTTGTCCGACTTTAGTTGGCCCTAAGAGTAGAGATTAGTATGGTCACTATCAGCTGCCTAGCATGAGATGAGTCGTCTACGAACAATAGGTTGAGCTGTCGTTATAACTAGCCTTAGAGACTTGACCGAAGAGTTATGTTGGCTATCGGAGATCCATAGGATGACCCTATTAATGTTGCATGGGTAAGGTAACATTATGTGAGACTTGAATAGTGTATATTATGAGTCAACTTATGTTCAGTCGGTTGGATTGTTTGTTGCAAGATTTGGGTATGAGTATTTCAGGATAACAGGTCGTGTCAGAATGGTTAAACTGTTGGATGGATAAGTTTGGGAATTGACGGTTGCTAGAGTTGAATTTGATTGCTTCGACTGGAGTGAAAATCAATAGTGGGTTTGGTTGGATGGATTATCTTGGAATGGTTTCTCTTGCAATCAAATTAGAATGTGAAATAAATCATAATAAAAATATAAAAATATCGCTTGAGAATTTTGGTAAAAATTTTATACGTTGGGAAGAAAAACTTGATATGTGATGTAGCTAATGCGACTATTGTACGGGACGGATTATGATCATTAAACTATAATAAAATTTTATAGCTTGGACAGCGACATGACTAAAGGAAACTCTGGATTCATGAGAATTTTGATGTTATTAATGTTGGAAAAAAGATTTGCTAACAGTTTGAATGAAAGAAATTACGATATTGAGGAAACAGTCTGAATGATTATAAATACACTGGGGTCATAATAAAGAGACGACGTGTGATATTCTTAATGTAATCAATCAAAGCTGGATGGAACAAAATAATGTGAAGACGGGTAAAACTATTCATAAGAGGTGGGAATGACAGAATTGACATCGAAAGAAGGAATATTGTAATTCAGAATTAATAAAAATTTTGTTATGGTCGGTTTGTTCAAAATGATTAAAGTATCATGCTTGGGTTAATGGCCTAACCTGGACAGTCCCTAAGGATTTTTATATTGGTAGAATTCGAAGATAGCGATTGTGACAAATGGTTATACGAAGGAACACTATGATCGAGATAAAAGAATTGTGCATATGATGGACCGAGAAGATGTTGGCAAATATTGAGAAGTACTTAGACCAAAATTTGATTACAATGTGTTGGAAAGATATTGACAAGATTGACCGAATAAGTATCGTAAGAAATTAGAGTTATGGAAAATCGATGTTAAAGAACATCTTGGCCGAAAGTATTAAATAATCAATAATGAAGAATGGAATTACCGCTGTAGCCATTTATTTTCTCTAACCATTAGCATTGATTGAGTACATTATAATTTGAGGATGCCTGAAATGTATGTACAATCCAGGCGAAGTGGTGATCGAAATTCAAATGGAGCTGTAAGAGAGTATTGATAAATGGAAGAATATGAACAAATTAATTGAGAAGAAAAGAGATGGTTGGAATGCATAAGTATACGAGATTCATGAATAAGCAATATTGATAAGAGATGGAAACGGGGTATTGAGCTATAGCTGGCATAAAACATTTTCGTGGGATGACTTAAGTGATATGGTGAATTGAGTTATTTCTTTAAGTTTCGAGGACGAAACTTCTTCTAAGTGGTATATTATGTAATGTCCTGCTCCGCGAAAAGGTATTACGCTAGAATTATAGATGGATCAGATCGATGGAATACAAGTGGTACAAAAAATTGAGATGCTTGGTGCGATGATGTTGTATTGCTTAACTTGGCCGGATGAGATCTTATACGACGTGGTTCGAATGTATAATTATGCCAAGTTAGAAGACTGTGCATCGTGTCGGATCATTCATGTGGGATCATGGCATGGAAATAATATTTAAATAAGTGAGTGGATATGTCCCTTTTCCTCTACTCCTTCATGCCCTAATAAAATAAATGTTAGTGTTGCTTTGTTGTATATCATAACTATATGCTGCTCTAGTCCACACAATGATAATGATGCTTTATGTTCAATGTTGCTGAAAGTAATAAAACACATGAATAATGAACTGCTAGTACTATTGATATAAGAATGCTATAAAGTAAGTCTGTTATTAGAAAGAAGTAATATTATGCAATTTACTTCACATGCTGGTAACACTAAGAATAGAACATTGAACATCGATACAGGTATAAATGTATCAGTGTACAGTAACTATGAAGAAAATGCTTCATATGCGAGTATAATTGTGGTTTGGTACCATCGGACCATGAGAAGGTCTGTAAGTTGGGACCTATGGGTCACCAACCGTTATGAGAATGAACCAAACGAGAAAGATCAATAATGTGAGGCTTTACTTATATTTCTTTACCATACAATTTATGCTTAGATTTTATTTGCATAGTCGTTGCATTGTCAGGGACAACTTGTGCACAAGGTTTGGTTAGTTTCCTCGAACGAGATGCACCGGGGCACCAAGATCGTTCGGCCTAGGAGAAAACATAGTGCTTTGGTAGCACAGGGTATAAACGAGACATTTATTGGGAATCGCAACCTCATAAATGGTGCTTCGTACACCCTTCGAAGTCCTATATGACATGTCCCTCGTGGTGCGAAAGTATATCACCAATGACCCTCATGTAGTTAGGCTGCATACTAACGAGAATATTTATGCAGGCTTAACGTTATCTCAGTTAAGAATGATTTGTATTAATTATGTTGTGGTTAATCCTTATTTTGTAGGGATACGATGAGTGGGATGTTGGTAAGAATCGTCGTCAGGCGATATGTACATATTTCACATATATTTAATCTATCCTACTGTTCCCAAACTATGTTTCATTATGCTGCTGAATATTCTGATCATTGAAATGAACCTAGTTCTTAATAGTAAGATCACTAAGTTAATATGCATGCTCTTCACATGAATACTTAGTGTCGGTTTAGATGAGTGGGCTAGTTTTTGCTCACCAGTAAGCGATATGTACTGACCCACGTTTGTGGGCATCCCCAGGTACTCAGCATTGGAAAAGTGGCTGAAACGGTTCTGAGACAGCGAAGCATTATTGGGGTGCGCATAAGCTCTTCTTTCATTAGAGGTGTCTTCTATTATAAATGACATAATGTATGGAACAGTGTAATTCAGTTGTATCAGTGAGAGTGTAAACCAAGACGACAAATATCAATGTAAGACAAATTGGCCAAATATCAGTTGTATTTGAGAGCTTTGTAAATCTTTTGTAAGCCATGTACTTAATTATCATATTCAATAAAGAGAAGCTTTTCATTATATTCATTGTGACTTCAATTTGTCTGCTTAATTTCGCTGCGATATCGTTGTTCCTGAGATATACCATGACTTTGTATCTTCTTGCCTTATACAAGTGCACTCTAGGCTTGTACGGTATCATGCCCGTGGCTACTTTCGGTTCTTCAGAATCGGGACGTGACACAAACAGCCCCAAATCGAACTCAACAGTAAAGGACATCTTCTTCAGTAGGGTATTCTCATTGTGGAAAGCCTGGGGACGTATTTTCTGAATGCCACAGAGCACAAGGGTTGTTCTTAGCTTGTGGAGTCCCAGGCCATTGAGTGGGATCTTTCCCACACAGAGCTAGTTCATCATCATCATCATCATCATCCCCAGCAGGACCACAGTATAGGACTCCAGTGCCGGTTCAGCAGAACCAGGGTTCAAGACCTTTGCCGACCCAATCTCAAGTATTCCAGCAGCAGAGGCCACAACAGTATGCGCAGGCCCAAGCTCAAGTACAAGCCAGGCAAGGAGGTCCGCAACAGCGAGGACCAGTACCGAGAGGACGAGGCCAAGCTATGGCACTCACCATGGAGGAGCAGCTAGCTTCAGGTGAGGTGGTGGCAGGTACCATTCTCGTCAACTCTCATTCAGTTTCAGTATTGTTTGATTCTGGTGTATCACATTCATTTATGTCTGCATGATTTGTGACACGAGTTGGATTAGAACCCGAATCATTATCAGTAAGACTCAATATACTTACTGGAAACGGTATCGTGAGAGTAGATAGAGTTTATACCTCATGTCGAGTCGTAGTGTACGGAAGAGATTTTCCCGCTAGACTGATAGAGTTTTCTATATGAGATTATGACGTCGTCCTAGGCATGGATTGGTTGAGTGCCCGATATACGATGATAGATTGCCATGCTGGCAAGGTTATCTATCGTATCCCCGGAGTGAAGGAATTCTCATTTTCTAGAGGAGAGATGGAATCTCCGTCAGCAATCATGAGAATGGCAGTAGCAGAAGGAGTAAAATTCCCAGAGTGGTTAATGAGTTTCCATATGTGTTCACAGAAGAGCTTCCAGGCATGCCACCAGAAAGAGAAATAGAGTTTACTGTTGATCTACTTCCAGGAACAGCAACAGTGCCAATGTCACACCCATTCCCAGATTTGGTCTTCTTGAAATTTGTGATATTTAAATATTTTCTTGTAGATGTATTCATGTTGCATTTTACATGTTAATTTCTGTTAATTTTGATATATTTTATTTAATTATATTTTTGCTTATTGTGGGAGACTACCCGAGACCAGTAGAAAATACCTTGGCAATTGCCATGGACCCGTGTTAGGACCCGTATATAGGATGGATACCAGACCCAATTCACTCTTGGAACCACTAAGCATATTTTGTATGGTTGAGAGTTGGTTGGAGAGTGGCATGACTTAATCTTAGGGCTAATCTCATTTCTCCACTTGATATATATATATATATATGTGTGTGTGTGTGTGTGTGTGTGTGTGTGTGTGTGTGTGTGTGTGTGTGTGGTTTTCTCTCTCCTCTCTCATTTTTTCTCATTTTCACTTCCCTTCTTCTTTCTTCTTCCTCTTTCCCTCAAGAGCTCCCCTTGACCGAAACCCTAAGCCATATCCCTAGACTTGGTTCTAGGAAGAGGTTTGTTAGTCCACCAAGGCAAGTACATCTTGCTCAAAGTGGTGAAGCCATTAATTTTTGGATTTTTATATATATGTTGTTTTAAAATATTTTTGATGAAAAATATTCTTCTTGATGTCCTCATTAATTTTAGTTCTTGGAGTTTTTGGTTTTGATTGATTTTGAGTAGAACTGAGTTTTAAGATTTGGAGTTTTTATGTGTTCTGTGAGGTTTTTTTTTTTTTTGATCTACTAAAACTTAGTATTTTCGAAAAGTAGTTGATCATTATGTTAGAGCATTTTATTTCGAGAATTTTGGCTTTTGTTTAACTAGATTTGGAGATAAAATAAAGTTTTTATGAAGAAACAAATTTTTTAGTTTTGTAGCTTTTTTTGTCATGGCTGAACTTGCTGTCAGGAGAAGACGGAGTTCGTATGCGTCCAGTGAGCATATGGCTGAGAGTGCCATGCGGTCCAATAGGATTATACGGACTGAACTCTTGTCGCATACTGGCAACATGCGTCCATCTTGTTGGACGCATGACTACTATTTACACAAGTGTCCTTGAACACCTTGTGCTTTCACTCACTGAACGAATAAAAATTTTGCTAAGTCCTAGAGACTCCATGCGGCATTGAATCCATGTGGCACCGCCACTCATGCGGCCTGGAGAGCATGCGGCCACTACTTTCCTTGGACGCATGACTCTGAACCGTTGGCACTTATTTCTTTGGTTTTATCTTTTCTCTCTGACACACTTTATTGCATTAGTCACTTTATGTCACATCACTGACACTTCAATTATTGTCCGTCACTCCAAACACTTGTCCCAAGGATTAGACCTTGACCCTGAGCATACGGCCAGCTTGCCCATGCGGCCAGTTGCTCATGCGCCTGATCAGTGCATGCGGTCTGACCCATGGCAAATATATGCGTGTACTTCTCATGCGCGTATGTGATCCTATGCGACCCTAGTAATCTATGTACACGTTCTACAATTTTTTTGGGTTTAATTGTTTTATTTTATTGTTTATTTGTTCTTTGTGGTCGGTCTTGACAATTTCTTGTGATGGATCCTAAGGAAGAGTGGACTTAGTAAACCAGACTTATGTACTAGAATTGGCTATGTGCATAACATAACATTATGTTGACCCCACTAGATGTGAGGGTCATACTGAATCAGTACCTACTAAGTGGACTCGGATCTATGGTTTATATCTTACTTTTTTCGTTGGATATAGTGAGGGGTGTAGTTCTACTCGGAAGATGGTCTGCGACCCCGGTCTTTATTTGGTTTAAGGGTCGTCGATCTACTTCATAGTGGTTCATATAATTCTATTTTCTCTCGTCTAGTGGCATTGCATAATTGTTAATTTGAGGATGATTAGTAGATTGGTTACCTTTGCCTTTGATCGTTGAATAGAGTGAGGGACGTAGTTCTGCTCGGGAGACGATCTGCAATCCCGGCCCTTGTTTGGTTTAAGGATTGTGGATCTGCTCCAGAGTAGTTTACACTTTTTTCTTACTCACATTCGGCGGCAAAATTATTAATTCGAGGAGTTCACATCATAAATTTAGGCTTCCTATTGATTGATAGCATGTGTACCTGATTTGAGGAGATTATATTTTGACCAAGTGTCCCAATGTGATAAGGCTCATACGACCAATTGTAAGTTCAGTGATTCGACCCAATTTCTTGTATTTGTGCCAATACAATTGCTACGTGCTACATGTACATGTATTATAATATGCACGGAGGTGCGACATAACTTGCTATGTGCTACGAGATTATATGTTTTGGTTTGTGCATCGAGAATGTCTCATATACTATGGGACATGTGATATTATTATATTATTTTCTAGCACGGGCATGGTATGTGGGTCAACAACCATAACGTGGTTAGGATGTTTGTTTGATTGATTTGTTGTATTACGTTTGGAGGAATCCAGATTTGACTTTTGAGCAACAATGTGGATTCGTACCTAGCGTACACGTATCACGCTGCGTCATCTAAGGAGGATAATCGTGTAACAATGACACGATATTCTAATAATTATAGGGCTAATTAAGAAACTGAACTTGTAGAGCATTGAGAGGGAATGGAATCTCGAGATCATGCATGGTAACTACCGTTAGGACATATGTCCTAGGGCATCATGTTGGTCCCCAACGGATACCGTATATCATCTACAGTAGTAGAGTGCGGTATCCGACTATATATATATATATATATATATATATATATATATATATATATATATATATATATATATATATATATATATATATTACATGATTACTTGTGCGGTGGACTTACAAGGGACCGGTGCTCACATACTATGTGCTACGCGTTTATTGACTCGGCCAGCCCGTCTAACCATCAGTATGATCTGAGGATTTTAACATTGTATTATTCTTCTGATATAACTCAGACTCAACATAACAAGTCATAGGATTGATTAGCCGATCTAAAAGAGTATGTACTGGTAGTCTAGGGACATGAACTATTGTGGGGCGACGGTTCAACCCTTGTCCTTGTTTGGTTGTAAGGTTGCGCCAATGTGTCACAATAGGCCATGGACCGAAGCTATATATTGTATCTTAGCTTACATTATGGCCTGTGTATTTTTGTTTCTGATTGTGATTTGTGCCATCTGTTAGTAGCCTGAGGACGTGGACTATCATGGTATAGTGGTTCAACCATTGTCCTTGTTTGGTTATGGGGTTGAACTATTGTGCTTCGATAGGCTATAGACCAAAGATACGATACATATATCTTTATCGTATTCATATTTGGTTAGTCGTACCCTGTCTCGGAGCAGTACGATACCCCTTGTCATTGTTTGGTTGTAGATGTATCATACTGCTTCGATGAAAGGTTATACTCATACAACTATGGCGTGAATCCTATTTTATGTACTTTATTGGTTTTTGCTTCATTCACGTGTGCTCATTGTGGTACTTGCTATCGAGGCCTGACCCCGCTAATTTTGTTTTGCCAGGTTTAGTAGCAGAGCCCGAGGATCATGTCATGTATCTGACCGATGGCGCACACCAGGAGGATGTCCGCTGAGAAACTTGTATGGGTTTCCTCTTCTCCACTATGAGTATTATTTTGTATTACCTTTTTGGCGTTTATCCGACAGCACTTGTTAGCCGATTTATCTGGATATTAGTTCATCTACATGATTGTATATTATTCAGACCGCGGCTGACTTACAGTCATGTACTCTTGACAATGTACTAGTGTACCATCCTGTATAACTAGTTTTATGATCATTCTGATAGAGTGTCAGGGATGTCTAACTGCTTTATCTTATATGATTCATTCTTATTGTTCTTGGTTGATAATTGAGACAGATGTTCTCGACCCTAGGTGACTTGATTGTAGTATGCACCCACTTGTCTCTAGACAACCTTAGCACATTGTGGCTTATTTCGGTATTCTGTAAGGTGTGGTTGGTTGAGTCACTCTCCCACTCTCCAGTATTCTGGTTCTAGGACGTGACAGTCAGAGAGAGTCTACAGGATGGCACCATCAGAGTTGGTGGTCTTGTACCGAATGATTGAAGAATTGAGAACCAAGGAATTCATTCGTGCTAGTGAATCGCCTTGGGGAGCCCCGATGCTACTTGTAAAGAAGAATGATGGAATATCACGATTATGTATTGATTATCGAACCCTCAACGCAGTAACCATCAAGAACAAGTATCCCTTACCAAGGATCGATGACTTGTTCGATCAGCTTAGTGGAGAAGCAGTATTTTCCAAGATTGATCTACGGTCGGGATATCATCAGATCTGAGTCAAAGAGCAAAATATACCCAAGATGACGCTCAGATCAAGATATGGACATTGGTAGTTTCTAGTGATGCCCTTTGGAGCAACCAAAATGTCAGCAGTATTTATGGATCTCATGAATCATATTTTCATGCCATACTTGGACAAGTTCGTGATTGTTTTCATTGATGATATATTTGTTTACAGTCGAAGTGGAGCAGAGCACGAGCAGCATCTTCGCGCAGTTCTTCAAATTCTTAGAGAACATAAGTTATATGCCGAGTACAACAAGTGCAAGTTCTGGCTTGATCGTATTTAATACTTGGGGTATATTATTGCAAAAGGTGGAGTAGAAGTAGATCTCCAAAAGATAGAAGCCATTGAGAGGTGTCCAGTACCTAGAACAGTTGCAGAAGTTCGTTGTTTCCTGGGACTAGCAGGATATTATCGAAGATTTATGTCAGACTTTGCTAGAATTTTTGTACCCTTGACACAATTGACTCATAAAGATGTGCGCTTTGATTGGACAGATGCATGTCAAACATCTTTTACGAAGCTCAAGCAGAAGTTGATTACGGCACCAATTTTGACGCTTCCAGATGGGATATGTGGTTTCACGGTATATTATGATGCGTCACAATTTGGGTAATAGTGGATAGAATCACAAAGTTTGCTCACTATCTTCCCTTCAGAGTGGGACAATCTACAGAGCAGTTGGCTCGGATGTACATAAATCAGATTGTCAGACTTTATGGAGTGCCGGTCAGCATCATATCAGATAGAGATTTCAGATTCACATCTCACTTTTGGCAGAGTCTACAACAGAGTCTGGGTACCCGTTTAAAATTCAGTACAGCTTATCATCCCCAGACATATGGTCACTCAGAATGTACGATCCAGACTCTAGAAGATATGCTTCGATCATGTACCCTTGAATTTGGTGGATCATGGGAGGTAAACTTGCACTTACTCGAATTCTCTTACAACAACAGTTTTCAGGCAAGTATCCAGATGTCACCCTTCGAGGCACTGTATAGCAGGAAGTGCAGATCTCCTGTAGCTTGGTATAATATTGGCGAGAGACAATTGCTTGGTCCTGAAATGATAGCTCAGACAGTTGAAGTAGTCAAGCAAGTCCGAAAGCATATCAAGGTAGCTCAAGATCGCCAGCGTCATTGGGCCGATTCGCATCGGCGACCTCTTGAGTTCTCTGTCGACGACCATATATTCCTTCGAATTTTGCCTACCCGATGAGTCATCAGATTTGGTGTACGGGGAAAGCTTAGTCCACGGTATATTCGTCCGTTCGATATCCTCGAATGAGTGGGAGATGTTTCTTAACATTTTTTATGTATCTCAGTTGCTTCGCGAGATACATAACATTTTTCATGTATCTCAGTTACGACGGTATATACCAGATTCAAGCAATGTCCTGGATCATTCGGAATTGGTCGTTGGTACCGACCTTTCGTATGAGGAGAGACATGTATCCATTTTGGACCAGAGGGAGAAGATTCTCAAGAACCGAACTATTCGGTAAGTCTAAGTTGCTTGGGTGCATCATTCACCGGGCGAATCAACTTGAGAGCGGGAGGATGATATACGTGCTCGATACCCATATTTGTTTGACTCGTGAGGTATACTTGTTCGTATATCTCGTACCATAATCTTGTCTTGTATTGTGCTTGATTCCTGTATGCCCTTGCTTAACTTGATTGCATGTCCCCAGAGTTTTTTGCTAGATCTCGTGCCTTATTGAAATTTCGAGGACAAAATTTTTTAAGGAGGAGAGAGTTATGAAACCCATCTCACCGTTCTAGTATACGTACCCGATATATGCATATTATACATGTATATCTTACTTATTGTTTAATTGCTTACATCTTTCTTTATGCCATTCATGCATTGTTTAGGTTATTTTTGTAAGTTTTTCTTAGTTGCATGCTTTGGACCGTTGGTCTCTTGGTTTTCTTTGTGGGTGGCTTTGATGAACCCGGGTGAGAGGCATGAATTATGATCCAATGGCCTACAATCAATCTCTTGGCTATATAAGCAATCTCATTCTCTTTCTTTTATTTTATTTTTTTTATTTCTCTTTCCTTCTTCATTTCTTTCCCAGCAAAGAGCAACAACCGAGCTTGGTCTTTGTCGTGGGTGACCTTGGTAGTGTTGGTATTAGACAAGAACTTGACCGTAGGTAAGTACATCTTGCCAACCGAAGGAACAACCTTGGATCTTGCTTTGATTCTTAGTATAGCTGGTTTTATCATTTAATCGATTTTACACTTAGAACTTGTCTCATTGATGATTTTTATTTTTCTTGGATTGGATTGCTCTTGGAACTCAAGAACAGCAATTCAGAGATACAAAGTTGGCTTGAGAATGTATACAAAAAGTACGCAGGGAACCCTTGTCGCCTAAGCGAAGTTTCAGTGAGCACACTTGTGTGTTTCACAAATTTCTTAGAAAGTGTGCCAAGATAAGTTAAGTACTCTGGGCGCACTTCTCTACTCCTACGTACGTTTTGTACTAAAATAATTCCTTCAAAAGTACGTAAATCTCATTTGGCGCACTTTTGAATGGGTCTGCAAGTCATCAAGAATGTACACAAATGCTTAAAAAGCCATGTTGGCGCACTTTGCAGATATTGCAGAGTTAGTGCACTTTGGTGAAATTTTTTTACCGGCGCACTTTGTCCCATCTGGAGAATGGCGCACTTTGCTATGTGGCACACTGTGTGGCATTCTCCAGAGACGACGCACTTTGTAGCCTTTCGTATTACTTAATGACTAAGCAAAGACTTCTAACCATTCTCGAGAATTGTGTTCTCGACTGCAGAGTCGTCTCGACTGTTGTGCCATATCTTGAAACTTGTATTTGTCTTTTAGTAGACCTCCATGCGCTTGTTTGTGCGCCCAATCTTACTACTGGCATACTTGATAAAAGTGTGCCAAAGTCGTAGCTTGGGTACTTTAATTTGTGCGCCAATAATAGATTTATGCGCCAAGCTCCTGGCTCGCGCACTTCTATCATTGTGCGCCAAGATCCTAGAAGTGTGCTTTAGTATGATTGTGCGTCATCTTGCTCGGAGCACTTTTGTATCAAAATGCTCCAGAACTGAATGAATTAGTGATTTGTGCGCCAATACCCATTTTTGGCCATTTGTGTGCCAATACTCGTTTTGGCCATTTGTGCGCCAATAGTGGTTTTTGACCCATTGTGCACGGATGTTATTTCTTGCCTGATTTTATGTGCTAACCCTTAATTGTTAATTTATGCACCTGTATGCTAGTATTCTCTTTAACATGCTTAACTCTTGATGATTCCCTGGTTCTCTTTTATCCCGTCATTTTAGTAAATCTTGTTTATTCCTGAGCATGACATTCTTGATATTGATCTTGTTTTTCTGACATGATCTAGTGATTGTACATTATAAATGATAATCCTGATAATCCTAATCATGTATTGTTACTCATGATCCTGATAAATCCTGATAGTGGCTCGGCGTAGCGCACTCCTGACTTGAGAATTTCATGTAACTGTCCTGATCAAGGCTATTAATAGCACATATATTGCATGACACGTATCCCCGTGGTTGATTTTGATTGTACTCGTCAAGTTATTGTCATGTCTTGCATCATGTCTAAGACAGATTATTGAGCACCACGGTCGAAAATCCTTGGTAATTATCCAGGCTAATAACTAGAATAATAATCTAGAAAGCATCTAGAGAGATTTTATGGCTACATGCAATTCCGGTATCCCAGCGACACCTGATGGATTTGGAGCTCTCTGTCGTGAGGGGCATACTTCCAACACACCGTCGAGTGTTATACTACCAGAAAAAATAAGAAATAATTATACCTGATAAATCTATACTATGTACATGTTCGTCTGGATAACTCGGATAGTCTGCAGGGCATGTGGCTATAAGGAATCTCAAACTGCATGTGTTAGTAATTAGGACTGTGATAACCATAGTTAGCTAATGATAGCAAGCCGTAGGGCATGATTGGTCGTGATCGCTTAATTTCCAGTCTAGTCCTGTCCTGACTTTATTAATAGCTGATCCGAAAATGGTAACCGGAGTACTAATTCCATATGCCCATGTTTAATTACTCCTGAACTGCTTAACTATTATTTTAACCATTACACTTATTTAACTGTCTCTTATGCTATTTCTTATTGATTGTTTGTATGCTTGTTTTAGTTCATAAGTTTGGCTCCCTTGTGGTACTTATTGTTTTGGGGTCTCACCCCACTGATTTTGTATGGCCAGATTTCGGAGCAGGACCGCAGACTCTCCCGTACTTCCTGCCTCAAGATGGTGAACACGAGGAGCACCCGAGGACATGAGTGGGTTTCTTCTTTCTCACCAACTTGATCTTGTATCTTTCTTTTGAGGCGTTTAGCCAACGAGCACGTGTTTAGCTCGTATTTTGGAACTTGACATTCTAGTCTGCAGGCCTACATGTAAAGCATATCCTAGACTATAGCTAGAGCTGATCATGTAATGTTGTACTCTTGCTAGTTATTCATTTTTTGTACTAGCTTCATGATCATCTGGGTATGTATAGTTTGGTACGCTTTACTATTATATGTTGATGATTCATACATCTTGTAAACTTTTTGCTTGCTTGAGATTGAGATACCTAGGATTCTTGACACAGGATTGCCTGATGGATTGTAGAGTAAAACCCACACATGTCTAGACAGTCGTGACCGTATCTTGGGGTGTGGAGTACTCTGGTATACGTAGATGGCTTTGTCTGCCCCCGCTATCTAGTATTCTGGTTCTGGGACGTGACAATATCCAACCCATATAACATATGATTGTTCCATAATATGAAACCACCCAAATAGTTCTAGAGTATATATATATATATATATATATATATATATATATATATATATAGAGAGAGAGAGAGAGAGAGAGAGTCATTGTATACTAGTACATTCCAATAGTTCGAAAGAAAAATACTTAACATTTTTTTTGAGATATCCGACGTAACGAACGGGACTTTGTGCACATTGTGTTCCATGTCATTTGGGCCCACTGCCTCCAATTTTCACACACGCACCTCCCCTGCGGTTCGATTCCGAGACCGTCTGTGTAGCTTCCTAAGGTTATATCTGTCCTGCTAACCACAAGAGCCAGCAGAATTCAGTACACACCAACATGTTAAGAGTTCATACTTCCATTCTAGTGTTGTCACGTATTATATTAATAGTCAAAATTAGTGTGGGTGTTCACAAAACCATTTCCAAAATAGTTTTAGGCTGAATGAAAATGACATTTGGCAACACTTAAGTAGTCCACCATAGTTTTGGTGGGTGAACAAAAATGGACTCAAAATTTTAAATCAAAACATATTCATTTTTAAATGTGTATTGAATTAGAGATCAAATTTTCAAGTTAACTTATTTTTAGGAAAATTTGAAGTAGGTATTAAAAGATAAAAGGAGTAAAGAGAGAGAGGAGAAGAAAATTATCTTGGGAAATCAAAAAAACAAAAAGGTTCGAAATTCAAAAAACTTGAAAAAAGGGAAAAAACGGAAAAAAAAACTGTAATTGAAAAACAGATAGAAAGAAAGGAATGGGAGAAATTTAAAATCGGAAACAAATAAGCAAAATCTCAGATAATATTAAGCAAATCCAAAACAATCTATAGATAAATCCTAAAAATGATAATCTAAATCATGTTGCTTTGCAGGCCAATGTACCACTTGAGTGTTGGGAACGCGGTGTGACCCTGAGCCGGAGCTGGCCCATGAGGTACGATATTGAATTGGGTCCATATGCCTTAAAAGAGAATTCTCATGTATGACCTGAACCAATCCAATTATCTCCACCTCATGATCCCACCTCCTACCCGATGTGGGACTAAATTATCAACTCCAATGTCATCATCCTTTGAGGACTCATCCGGAAACGAGATACAATCCAACAATCTCCACCTTAGTTCGTTTTCGCTAGCCGAACAACCTTAGCACACCCCAGCTACTTTTTGCTCGTTCCCGCTAGCCAAGCACCCAGGAGATCCCACATATTGTCGTCTTGTCTTGATCATGTTCGACCACAGAACCAAACCTGACACGTTCATCCACACCACCATTGTGTGCCAACCACAACGTCTTGCTCCACCTTGGGCCCTCCAGACCCACCTTTGAAGCCAATTCGTATAGTTGATGCTCCTACTCTACCTTGAGAAGCGTCCGTATAATTCATGAACGTTCAGCACAATCTGTCTCGAACCAATTAGAGCCGCCCAAATCAGCCCGTATCATTAGACTCGGATACCACTTGTTGGGAACGCGGTGTGACCCCGAGCCGGAGTTGGCCCATGAGGTGCGATATTGGATTGGGCCCATGTGCCTTAAAAGAGAATTCTCATGTAAGATCTGAACCAATCTCAATTATCTACAACTCATGATCCCACCTCCTACCCATTGTGAGACTAAATTACCAACTACAATGTCACCCACTTTGAGGGCTCATCCGGAAACGAGATACAATCCAGCATTAGGAACGATATCATAAATCAAGTTATTCTACATTTGCGACCTTATGTGGAATCAGAAATTAACATAATTGGTGGATGCTCATCAACCATAATTTTCGAAATCATTAATGACCAAATCAATTCGTATGTTTCCATGTGAAGAAGAAATTGTATATTCATTTGATTGGGTTGAGGATGATCCAAGGAATTTGTATCAACAAGAGTTTCTAAACCCAACATCACCAGAAAAAAGGGTGTTCCTATTATGCTGCTGAGAAATATTGACCAAAAAATGAGATTATGTAATGGCACAAGGTTACTATGTCGCGATTGTTATAATGAAATCTTATCGGGACAATTTGTTGGAACTAGAGTTTTTCTACCAAGATTTTCTTTAAAGACTGTTGAGAATTCTGGACTCCCATTTGAAATGACAATGAAACATTTTCTAGTTAAATTGAGTTTTGCACTTACAATAAACAAATCACAGTGTCAAACAATACCAAATGTAGGTATTTACCTTCCTGATCATGTTTTTGGGCATGGGCAATTGTATATCGCTTTATCTCGAGGTGTTTCAAAAATATCAACAAGAGTGTTAGTTAAAAAGGGTTCGGTTGACAACAAGAATGGGGTATTTACGAGAAATATTGTCTATCAAAAAGTTTTGCTTCCACAAAAACTAATCACATATGAGGTACTTGACTTATGTCTATTAATTAATAAAATTAAACATCTTATTAATTATTATCATTACCTTTGGTTCCATATAACCTTCTAAGCTTTTCTTCTTTTTTTTGCAGGACAATGCATGTGCCAATACTGGTAACTATCGGACCCTATATAGGTTGACAAGGATTACCAGTCAAGTTATATTGATGAAGATGCTACTTAAAGATGATGACAAATAATATTTCATCATTATAACTTTGTCTACTGGATATTTTTTTTTTGATATTTTTTATGTTTAATAAGATGATATTATATTTTTACATGAAATGATATCAATATTTATTAGAACACACAACGCACACATAAAAAATAGATTTTTCTTTTTCTTTTTAAGCATGTTAAAGTAACTAAAACAACTAAAATCTTTTAAAGGAGGTACGAAGCAAATTTGTTTTTCCTTATAAGAACACATGCCAAAAATCTTTTTAAGCATGTTAAGTAACTAATACAACTAAAATCTTTTGAAGGAGGTACGAAGCATATTTGTTTTTCCTTATAAGAACACATGCCAAAAATCAGGGTATTACATAACTCAAAGCAATTTTTTAAGAACGGAAACGTAAAAAACATACGGGTATTAATTTTGAAAGTTGATTTGTCCAAGTAAATACTGGAATCCCATCTAAACAGAAGAAATCTTAATATTATTTAAGACTGGCAACATAACCGTAATTATTAGAATTAATTGTTTTGCTCAGCTCAGCTAAGCTCCTATTTGTAGAGAGATTTCAAGAAGGGAGTCGGGAGGGGAAAATAAATCAGTGAAAGTTTGTCTAGTTACTGAAATATTAGCATATAAATATGACAAGGAGCCCAATATACATTCATAAGCAGCTTAATTTGGATCCATACAATAGAAACCATATACAAATGCGTACACTGCAAATTCACATCTGTAGTTCGGTACATAGCATTGCTCATTCGCAAATCTAGTTTTTACACATGATGTCTTCAATGAGGATATAAATTTATATAATTTGCTAAACTTATTCGTACCTATGTACGTGATGCAACAATACAATAGCACTGACCTTTGAAATAATACAGGACTGACCAATTTGAATGAGAAATAAGTTTGATCATATGGAAGACCTCTGAAGAAGAATCCAGTATATTATATTTACTTGTCTTCATCTATCCCAATTCTGAAAGGAGAAAACAGACAAGTACTGTCGGCCAGTCCTGCTGTGTCGGTGTCCAATGCTAACGAAAACTCAAGACGTCGTCATTGAGCTTTGCTTGTGGATCATCCGCATCATCCATCAAGTAGGGCACAATATGTTTTCGCATATCACTGTGAGATATCCCGAGATGCTTTCCTGGCACGCTAATAAACTTAACACGTCCAGCATCATCCAAAGTCTTCAAGCCTATCCAGTCCTCAGTGTACAGGGTTGTCTGCAGCAAGCGAGAAGGTTTAAGCGAGAAGAGTTAAATAAAAACTGAAACAGAAGTTTGAATAACCTTCACGGTACATATTGACATAGCATTGTGTGAAGAAATATGGTCATTCATTTATACATGCGATTCTTGCACTAGCAAACCATTTAGACTCCATTAGGTCATAATTTAAAGAAGATACAATTTAACCAAAAAATTGCATTCCAGGACTCTTAAAAACTAGAAAAGTCGAACATAATACTTAAATATCGGGTTAAGGTCCACATGGGTCAGATATGTAATTCATTTCTAGACGTCCTGAGAAAATTGGATGTATATGGCGATCATGTAGTATTCAGTGCCACATGCAAGTAGAGGTAGCTTTCAAACAAGCAAAGAAAGCACTTGTTCGTGTTACATCAGCAAGCATCAATATTTGTAATTAAGAAGGGAGCAAAAATTAAATTGGCATTGAAAGAAAGCACTTGCATCCTGGACAATACGAGATTGCGTCGAAGAACAAGCTCTCCATAAATCGGGGATAGGGTTGAGTACATCTTGGCCCTCTACAGACCCTGTATTAGTGGGAGCTTCTACAGTTTACTGATTCCAGTAAGTCAGCAAGTAACAATCTCAATATAGGTATTTCTGCACTGCAGAGGCAGTAAATTTACCATTTTCATTCAATATCTGATGCTTGTTGATTGAGAGAGGATTAGAATGCCCAAGAATAGAAGGAATTTATGTTGTCAATATTTCATCTGATAGACACGTATATAATTCGTTGGGATGTGTAATGTGTTGCACACACAAACGGGTCTTTGGTACGAGAGTGGGGAAGCCATCCAGAATATGTGCGAGGGGATTGGTCCTATTCTAGGACAACCTAATCTTTTTTTCTTATTGATTTGCTTCAAGTAATCGTTTTTACTAATTAATATATATAACTAAAGCTTCCTTTTACCACAGTGGTCAACCAAGTGGTTGAGACTTTGGCATAAGGTAAGGGAAAAGAGGCGAGGTCCCGTGATCGAATAGCGTGCTGGGAACAGTCAAAGACTGGCCTTATTCCTAAACAAAACCAACGTTTCTTTGTCAAATTCAGGTGCATGTTTTGGGGGCAAGAAAAGGTCAATTAGTTTCAAGTCAAATAAATTTCATGTTCAAGGACATGCCATTCTTTTGACAATCCCAGTGTAATCTATTGACTATTTCATTCTGCTTACTGAAAGCTAAATGGCTCCCTGATCTTTGAACCAGATAAAAACTTGAATATATGAGACATTAATCCAGATACAAAACCTTACTGGTCAGGAACAAATAGTTGGAGAGAGAGAAAAAAGGCTGTTGGACATACATCTTCAATAGAAAAAATTGATAATATTTATAAATTTAGGAAAGGAAAATTCTACAAGACTATAAGACCATGCTTATGGATCGGAGTGTTCGGTAATTAATAAACATGTCCAGAAAGTGAGTATAGCCAAAATGAGAATGCTAAGATGGATGAGAGACAATATATTAAAGGATAGGATAAGAAATAAGTGTATCCCTGGAAAGTTAGAGGTGATGTCAATTGAGGAAGATGAGACAAATCGTCTTAGGTGGATTGGACGTGTGAATCGCAGACCAATAGATGCTCCTGAGGAGCGATAATATAGTAGTTAATGGAGCCGCTAGGACTAGGTATAACTAGAAGGATGTGGCTTTGTTTCAAGTGCTAAAGAAGGCTATGGTTTTTGTTAGTGTTAGAGAGAACATGGCTCTCAGAGGGCATGACCCTTAACAAAGCCGAATGAAAGAAGAGGATTCAAGCCGCCGACCTAAAAACTGGGCTAAATGCTTTGTTGTTGTTGTTGTAGTATTTAAAAATTTGTGAAACAGTAACGATATGGTGAGAACTGAGAACAGAGAACTGAGATAAAATCTGTGTTATACAAATTTCCCATATCAGATGAGCTGGTACTAGTTAACCCACTTATTTAGAACAAACTTGGGAGCCAAGTAATCCTCTTAAGAGAGGATTGTATCACTTGGATTCTACCTCAATTGTCATATCATTACTGTTTCCGTAAAATACTAAATAATAGACAATGTTGTCCCTTATTCTGAAGTTGTTGTTGGGTTAGCAACCTTACAGCTATAAGCTAACTACTGCATCCCTTCGCCTCAAGCATTAAGTATTTTTAGTTGAGCTAATACCATGAAATATCTTGCCATCAAGAAATTAAGAAGTCAGGACAATGAAAGTACAAGGAAACTTGAGCTACTGTTGCCTGCTTAATTTATGTAAACTCAAACATAACACTGTACTAATTTATTTCTAACACACGATACAAATACAAGGTTTGCCTTTAGTTCCATTTGTTCAAACTATAGGATGTGCTAATAAGTGGAAGAATTTGCTCAAAATCATCAAGGAATAATAATTATGCAGTCACATTTAATGTACTGTCCTATTAGGACGCCCAACTCTTCAGCTTCCATGTATGGATCTTTATTTAGAGTACCATGGACAAACTTATACAATATAACTATCACCTTTAATGCATAAATGTTCCATATCTCGATAAGAAATTCCATTCATCTAACAAGTCATATATGAAGTACTAGTTCACGGAAGATTCCTGAAAAGAGGAGGGAGTGGACGAAAGGCATCATATCTAACTAGTCACATATAGACAAAATGCAAGCTTACCTGTTGTGGAGGAAGAATGGGACTAAAGGCACCATCAGGATAATATCCAAACCATGACGTTTCCCGCGGAATCAAGACATTGTCTTGCTCAGACTAATGCACAATGCAACATATTAGTGACTGAAAGGGCACACAGAAACTCATTTTAAGAAGGCAAAATTGACATTTAGTCATAATATCCAGCCTGTGCAGACTCTTACTGAATTGAAACAAGTATTAGAGTTTTTTCCTGAACTAACCATGATAAGGACTAATGTCTTCAAGCTACTAAACCTTTCCTTGTAAGTAGAGTTTTTTTCATCAGGATACTCATTGTTTAGTTTGGGTAGGAACTTGCATCCTTCCATATAGGAAGGGATATCCTGGAGAAAAAGAACTTATTCTGCTCAACAAGAAGAATCAAGTAACTTTATATCAAAAGAATTTATGAATTTTTAAATATTGCTAACATGGAAGCTATTTGCTAACACAATTAGACGAGAAGCATTTTTCGGAAACCACCTAAAAACTAAAAAGATAGGTGCAAAGGTGGACTAAGTATTGTGAAAATAAACTTGTGACCCATGCTATGCAACTCTGGTAGAGAGTAATAAAGAAAATACTAGGAAAAGAATAATTGTACCTAGGAGTACAGCTGGCTTTACAATAGACATCTGTATGAAAGCGTTACCTAGACAATTAATAAAAATATATGAAACAGAAACAAGAGACTTTATGTTAACTTGTTAAAGGGCTGGCTTTTGGAAAGAGACAAATCTCCACTACTTATTTTGGAGGCACTAAGGATATGCGTGATTAAGTTATGAGTCTTATGAATAGCTACACAGTTGGAGATATTTATCCATTTCCCACAACTGTAAGCCTACATCAAGGCTAGACATAGCTCTTTGCCTATTTGCATTAGTTATGATAGATAGTGCTTCTATGCAGTCTCCTTAGTCCCAAATCTAATAATGTACTACGACCACCACTCTTCATCCTATATGTATGTACCCAAACTCAAAATATTTCAGTTAATTAAGTCTATATATTAACAAAGTTATGGGTAACTTTCTACAGAGCATTTTAGGATAAGGTTCTACAGTATATATTGTCTGCAATGATGCTGACTTACTAGTTGATGAGACCAGAGGGGTTAAGTCCAAAAATAGAACGTTGAAAAAGAGTTATAGAATCTATAAGATTTGAGTATTAATAGGAGGAAACAGAGTATGTATTATCTAACTTAAGCTAAATAGGAGTGTTCCATATTGATGGCAAAGGGCTGCCTTCTTTTTTTTTACTTCTACTTGGGATCAATCATTCATCATGATGGAGAGATTGGTGAGAATTTTATTCGTAGTACTAACTAATTCATGGTGATTGAAGGGAGTATTTGTGACCCTGGACAATGAAGAGAACTTTTATAAGAGACTCTGAACCTTCACAGAAAATAATAAAAGCATCATTGAAAGAATTTTCTGTAAACGCGAGTTCATAATAAGAATAAGATTACAACAAAATGGATTTGGATAATCAAATTTGGTGATCCGTATGCCTACCATAAAGATAGAGAATCACAAATGTACGTGAACTAGAACGCTCGTAAGGGAACTTAGTTGATGGGGGTTAGGAATTTCCGGAAAACTATGGACCCAATATTTCTCACAGCCTTTAGTGAATCGGTTTTAGCAGAAGATTTAAATACAATAAAACATAGAGGAAATTAAAAAATCTCCTCATGTTCCAAGAGGAACTACTAGCAAATGTAAGAAGTTAGACCAGCAAATTTAGATTTACTTGTGGATTATCCATTTCCGAAGGACAGCTTTGGCCTTCATGCAGAGTGCCTGACTACTAATTTAGTGCATTTATTCAAGGCGCACACTTCTGTAAATCAGCCTAGAGAATTAAAGCTCATAGTTTTGAACAGTTATTAAGGCTCAGCACATGAGTTCCTTCCACCAATCCTCAGTTAATCTACAGAGACCAGACAGTTACAAGACTCATTATTGAAATTACTCCCTAACATTGACCAGTAAGTATTAAACAAATTAGTGACTATGACGGAAGAAAGGAATAAACCATCTGTAAGGTCATGTCAAATTAGACAATCTAACATCCATCCACTTGCAGAAAAGAGAGAATAATATTGGTGCATACATATAATGGTTTAGATATAACACAGAACACTCACAGTTGGGATCTTCATATAACCGCTTGGAGCGAGACGAGCCTGCAATTAATAATTTTAAAGTCATATTTAGTAAATAAAACTCATTGTTTTAAGACATACAGGAAGATAATCAACCCAGAGGGAGGTTGCCATAAGATCTTAATTAACATTCAATCAACCTGCACATAGTCGGAATAGACCTCCAATTTAATAAGAGCATCTGCTATTATACAAAATATTCCTGTCTGCAGCAGGACAACATAGCAAGAATAATGTTAGCCACAATATTATGGTGGAAAGAATAGATCTTCAAAATTGGAAGAAGAAAAATCCCCTCAAAGTCGTATGAAAGAAATAAAATCAAGTATCATATCAAAAAAATTATTATTTTATAGCAACTATGAAGAAGCCACAACACCATATATATATATATATATATATATATATATATATATATATATATATATATATATATTACACAAACCATCCCTATTTTGAAACTAATTACACGGACCACCCCTATGTTTTATATTTCCTATAAAGAGTTATAACACTAACTACCCTTATTTCAAAAATAAAACATAAAGCAGAGGAGTAGTCCGTGTAATTACTTTCAAAATAGGGTTGGGCCATGTAATACCCATAAAACATGGAAGGGTTATATATATATATATATATATATATATATATATATTGTCAACAAATCAAAGCCTCCTACTTGTAGTGGGCAGCAGATGGAGACATAACGCATCATGTTTGAGTGGATTTGATCCCACGAGAAAGCTGATTATTCCTTCCAATTATTGTGGGAGCATCCTGGCTGGAAGGGTTCGATCACACGGGAAAGCTAATTATTCCTTCCAATTATGGTGAAAGTTTATATATATATATATATATATATATATATATATATATATATATATATATATACAGTAAACAAGCATTGGTTCAAGTGGTCCAAGTCTTGGAAACAGAGATATAAGAATCCATGAAACCAGATCGAAGATTCAAATCCCTATGGACGTGATATGAGCTTAAATATAAGAGTTGGATATGGAGGAGCGGGCTGCCCAATTAGAGGATCGTGGTGCCAAAACAGTAAGTCAGAACGGAGCATGCGATCAAGAACGACCAAAGCCACGGATCGAGAAAGGATGCATCTGACGCAAAAAACGAGGATCGACCTGCAGAGATTCAGATTCAGCTAAGCCGGAGAGAGGATAAAGTAATAAGCTTTGGGCCTACCTCTTCCGTAATAAGTTGACCAACCTTCCTGGCCGCAGTATTCCACTGGTGATTCCGGATGATGCAGCTCACGCTTTCAGTACTACCCATCATCTCGATGATAGGTCATCCCAATCTCTCGACCAAACTGCGATGGTCAAGCCATGGATCAAACCACAAGCTAGTGGTAGTCCCATAGCCAAAAGCCCTATTTATTCTAGAATTGAGCATGTATCTCTGACTCGAGATTGTTTTAAACATCACTAAGAAATTTATTATCAATCTGATGGCCCCAGAAGTTTCCAGGAAAAAGATATAATGATATATGCTCCTCGACCTTGCCCACCAGAAATCACCAAGCAAGTTTGAGCAATACCACCTCCCGGAGGGAGTGAAGAAATCGAAGGTCCACACCTCACCTTTTTTTGACTATACAAACTTCCTCCTAGCTGATGGCATGCATCCCACCCCTCTAGACGAAGTCAGCACACTTATTCTCGATCTTGACGATGATATTGGAAGGGATCATAATCGCTTGCAGCCAATACATCGAAACAACCGCAATCACCGCCCTCACCAGTTCCATCCGCCCCCAAATGATAGTTTCAGAGCATGCCAGCCCTCCAACCGATTTTGAACAAATTAAATAATATCCTGACAGTCCGAGGCATTCACGTAATTGAAAGAGAGAGGGAGCCCAAGATACCGAATTGGAAGCTGACCACGCGCGATATTGAAGAGGACCTGCCAATCCTCTCGCCTCTGACAGGTAGCGTTAAAATACACAGTGCTCTTGTCATGGTTTGGCAAACTCGTCTAGGATTGTCTTTAAACCCCGAAGGCTACGTCCCTAGGTTCAATGAAGGCCAGCAAGTCATCTGCGTAGATCCAATGTGACACAACCAGGAAAGTATACTCGAATAGAGGAACGATAGCATCCTAGTTAACCACCTGGTCCATAAGGCAAGAGGTATTTTATAAAAATGGTGAAAAAATACGGTGAGAGAGGGTTACCTTGCATGAGGCCCCTCTTGCTACCAAAAAAAATATGGAGAGCCATCGATGAGAACCGAGAACGATGGAGAGGAAATACACTCAAACACCCTACCCAGTCACCAGTGAGAGAACCCTATGCTTCTCATAATATGGCAGACAAAATACATGTTCACGGAGTCGTAGGATTTTCGAAGATTGAGCTTGATGCACGTTTTGCTACCTCCCTTCTTGTTAAAATCGCCGACAAGCTCATGCGCAAAGAGGCAGTTCTCGGCAATTAACCTCCCTTAATGAAGGCAGTCTGATTCTTCAGATACGAGGCTCTGCATAATGTCTTGTATCATATTGCACATCAGATGATCTTGTACAGGTAGTTGCAGCACAAAATTGGCCGGAAGTCACCGAGAGATTAGCCCCCTCCTCCTTCAGGATCAAGACTATGAACGTGGTCGAGTTCCTTAAGAAGAGACCCATACTTGAAGAATTCATGGACATCGTCAAAGAACGTGGGGTCCACCTTCTTGATGATTCCTTCAATCTCCTCCAAGGTGATAGGAAGCTGGAGTAACCTATTACCTTCATCAGTAACCATCCCTTGTACAGACCATATCGGGGAAGGTGATGGCGTAGCCAAGGATGTAAACGGCAGTAGGCAGCTGTGCGGCGGAAAGAGTCCGCCTACCGCCTAGACGGTTGATACATTTTGGATATTTTTTATTATTCTACCACAATTTTAATATACATATTTTAAGGATGTTTCATGCATAACTATATTGTAGAACAAAGATTTATTAAGTTTATTCTTGTAAAAGTGAATCATAGTCCCATAATGCTTGCAAAACCGTTTGGCCAAAAGATCTTGTTAGGTATTGCTCCGCCTAGGCGTCCACCTATACCGCCTACACCGCCAAGACTCCGTTGGCCGCCTACTCCACCGCCTACCAAAAAGCGGTGCGGAGAGAGACCGCCTACCGTTTAGGCGGTGGAGGCGGCTGCCATTTAGAACTCTGGGCGTAGCCCTCTTCGTTGTACATGTTCTTATAGAATTCCACTGAGGCCGACTGGATGCCAGCTTCCCCTCTCAACACCGTCCCTTCACTGTCAATCAATTTACTAACGTGGTTCCTTATCTGCTGCGCCCGGATCGTAGCATAGAAGAATTTCGAACATGTATTCGTCTTTAACCGTCTTTAAGTCAGCTGCATTTGGCCCTCTGGAGCAGTTGGACCTATTCCTGAAATTTCAGAATACACACCTTACTAATCAGGTCCAGCTTCTGGATAGCAAGGTCGCCATCATCCGGGCCTGCTGCAGACACGACTAGATCCTGCACAGCTCCTCTTCCATAGCCACCAGGCCAGTCTTAGGATGGTTGTGATTCCAGGCCTTAAACTCTTTCTTGATCGCCTTTAATCTGTAGGCACACCTGAA
Source organism: Iris macrosiphon (assembly GCA_036927795.1). NCBI lineage: Eukaryota > Viridiplantae > Streptophyta > Magnoliopsida > Asparagales > Iridaceae > Iris > Iris macrosiphon. The sequence continues at coordinate 163,732,058 of JAYESA010000014.1, forward strand.
TTGCAAGCTACCACTAACAGATGCCTGGAGCCCCGCCGCGACTGCATCCAAGTAACCATCCAAGCCGGGCAAAGCATTATATATATATATATATATATATATATACGGGCTGGCTGGCGGACCACTTATCCTACTTTTCAACGGCTTTTTTCCATTCCGGCAGACGACGATTTTGTATTCCTTTTTCTCTAATGTCCGTTAATCCCTTCCCTTTCTTTCCATTCCAGTAGTCTTATGTTGTCTGGTCTGTCCATTAGTTCTTCTATATGTATATGGCTTCTTTGACATGGTTCTCTCGACGCGCCCTAGTATACTCTACTTGTTCACCTGTGTCGGTTTGGGGTACGGTCAGTTCACCAGGAGGATCGTCCTCCCAATTCGAAGTTTTTTCCTGGAAGTTTCAACCGTCGTTGACTATGACAACAGTCGCAACCGACTATAAAGATCCTCGCGACTATGGCAGGGGACTGGACCTCTAGAGGTAGCACTGGATGTCAGAAAAAACTCGACTGCCAAAGCAACACTTAGCACTCCAACTAATGGCCCATGAACTCCTGTGGCGGATCTGCCATGTCGAACTCTTCCTCCCCATCCTCCACACTCAAATACCTGGAAAAGGGTATCCTTAGGAAAGACCCTTCCACCCCTCTCCCGCGTTATATATATATATATATATATATATATATATATATATATATATATTGTGTGTAGGGTGAAAATTAACAGGAATGTCCAAACAAGTAACTAATTACACCAAATCATCGATCACATCAAGCATCAGTAAACTAATAAGAAAGCAAATGGATTGGGTTGCTGCTGCATTTCAAGAAGCAGCAACAGAAACAGATTTTAAGAGCAGTTTCAAAGAAGCCTCCCACTTGCTTTAAATCTACCCCAAAAAATGAACTAGCTTAACAAATTATTTATGATAAGCTACTTTTACCAAAACAGCCTTTCAGAAGGAAAAAAAAACAGCCTAATGTGAAACACTGCCATTTACATAAAAATCATAGATGTAGCTCATGTACTTGATATGAACACATTTCCACAGTTCTCGTCAGTCTACCATCAGTTCGGAAATACATGTTCATGATCTCCTAAGAAATCAGATATTTTAAGGCATTTTCAGAGAAAGATATTTATTAGTGTATAATCCAATAAAAACCCACAAAAAATAGTTTACAGAGTACTGATAGTCCATGAAAGTGATCTGGGCAGATTGCTTACCCCGCAAAGTGGCACAGAAGCAGTTCCAGCATGAGGGCCTCCCAGTGAGATGAAATTATTGACCTGTTGGTTATTTGTTGTTGGTTATTTGTTGTTAGAATGTCATGAAGTGTGAAACAGACTCGGTAGTGCAAGATGAATCTAATATTTGTTGAAGAGTCAGAGAGGTTAAGTTGAATACATCAAACAAATGAGCACATCGAAACTTAGAATTAAGGTCCATAGTGCAGAACACGAAAACTGGTACATATTAACAAGGCAGGTTCATTACCAACATTCCTGAAAAACTGGTTCATAGACACAGTGATCACAATCTAAAAAAAATACGAACATTAGTATTCTTAAAGTCACTTGAATTGAGCAACAAGAAATGTAGCCACTTCAAATACAGATCATTAAGCTAGCATCTTACATGACACACATGCATTGGTATTATGTTTTGGCATGGAGTTCAAGAAGCATCATTCATTTAGGACACATCTGTGCCAGATAAGTGCAGGTGTGCTTGTTTAGCTAAAGGAATGTTCTTCAAAATACAAGACCCTTCCCCAACAGGTAATTTGGGCAGTGCTAAGATAATCTCTCGAGTTCAAAAGCTGTACACAGTACACCACCCATAACTTCAGTTATGGACAAGCAAGTAATTTTGGAGGGACAACTTATTGTGATTGGTCAAGGTTATTATCCCCTTGCTCAAGGTGGCATAAGTCGCAGAGTGAGAGTATGACAGCATTGATGCCATTGACATCAAGGTGCATTAAAGGCTAAAGCTCTCAGAACTAGACCAATTGATATGATAGATACCAGTTGGGTGCATGTCTACACACAGGAGAGTTGGTTTATCAGTAAGGTTTCTTCTGATTAAGATTGTTCATGGTGTTGAGTGTGATACTAGTGAAATCAACCTTTTGCATTGAAAACAAACTCAACAGGAAAGGTGCAGATTAATTTGGAGCTGTGAAATGACAGTTACATTATAAATTACAAGCAAATAAACTAAAATCGACATGTAATATTCATGGGAAACAAGAAATATTATTTTTAGAATGAGAATTTATATTTTTTAGGCTAATGATAATATAGTTAGTAATTAGCCTAAGCCCAATAACTTAAAACTCCCTAACTAAATTCTTCCTAAGCCCAAGTCCATTTATTTTTTCCCTTAACTTAATTCAGCCCACACTCCCATTAATAAAATTTCCCTTTATTTTTATATAAACCGGCCCACTGTTTATTTCCATTCCCTTACTTTTCAGCCCACTGCACATTTCCATTTCAGTTATTTATTCTCAATCCCATTCTCTAATCCTCCCGGCCCACCCACTTATTCCCACAGCATATATTCTAGCCGGCCCATCAGTGAGCCCGCTCTCCTCTCAACTCGTTCAGCGAGTTGGGCAGGTTCTTTTCCATGCGCCCGACCCGAACTCCACAACCCGCATATTTAAATTTTAGATGGACAGTGCCTTCTTCCTCACCAGTTCCTCAGTCTGCAAAAGAACCTTGTCGACTGCAGCCGCAGGCACGCCTGTACATCGACGACCCACCCCTCTCCAACTGCCTACGACTCTCTCTCACCCTTCTCTATGTATATAACCTCCTATCCTCTCTCTTCGTTTCGCAAACCCTAGCTGCCGCCATAGCTAGAGCCTCCACCGAGAACCCACACTCCGATGTCGAGGCTCCAGTGCATGCCATGCCCCAACCTCTAGGAGCGTCTTTGCGCTACCCAGTGTCCAGTTGGTTGTGCCGGTGACTCTTCGAGACGCTCGACGCCCTCGCCAACACCAGAATCCATCTCCGACGTGCTGTGAACCGAGCTCCGTCGAGAATGAGCGAACCCATTCCTTCCTGTTCGTGCAGAACAGAGGCTCTATCTCTCTCAGTATGGAACTCTCCTTTCTATCATTCAAGTGTATACCTGCGTTTGCATAAACACCTGCTCCTCTCTCTGTTCTCCTTTGCTGTGTGCTTAAACACCTAGAAAGTATGCGTGTACTGAACCAGTGTGTTGTGTGTGTGTATTAGATGATCAAGAGCTCTATGGCTTTTTGGTTTATTTGGAAGCAAAGAGATGGCATATGTACACATTTGGGTGGTGATTAAAAGCACTGGCATGTGTGTTCTTCAGGTGAGGAATGGAGAACAGGGGTTCAGTATGCATGGGTGTGATTGGGAATTAGATTTATGTGTGTGTGGTTCTCTTATGTAGGATGGGAATAATGGATTAATTTTATTAAGAAGAGAGGGGAGTACATTATACATGAGAGGCTAACCCCTCTCACTATTAGTCTACCCAATGTGGGACTAATCTAAACTTAACACATAACTCAACACCCTCCCTCAAGCTGGAGCATAGATGTCAATCATGCCCAGATTGTTACAAAAAAATTGAACCCGAGGATCTATAAGAGACTTTGTAAATATATCAGCTATCTGATCGCCGGTCCTCACATGGTGAAACCAAGGTTCAAAGTATCGGTATCGGAATCGGTGAAATAGTAGTCATCCTTGTCGATTGTTTATATGCGATAGATAAATTTTCCTCTTTTATATGTTTTTACAACCTTACTATGCTTTTACATCATTTCTAATTGGTCTTTTTAATTCAATTTTTTTTGCCGAATTGACTGGAAAAGAGACCTCTAATGTCGGTATCGGTCAGTATCGGGTATCGGTCGGTATCGGATCGGGACATGCCAAACTGTATCGGCATCGGCCGTATCAGATCGGTATCAGCCGATACTTTAAACTATGGGTGAAACTTTATCATACCTTTCTGATACTCATCACGGACAAAGTGAATGTCGATTTCAATGTGCTTTGTCCTTTCATGAAATATAGGATTAGTAGCAATATGAATAGAATACTTGTTATCACACAACATATCTGCTGCTTTATATCTTGCTTCTTCTCCAAGTTCATGTAGAAGATGCTGCAGATATAGCACTTCTGTTGTGCCATGAGCAATGGTCCGATATTTCGCTTCCGAGCTTGATCGTGCGATCACATTCTGCTTCTTGCTCTTCCACGATACCAAATTATCGCCAATGAAGACCGAGTAACCAGATGTAGACCGTCTATCCGTAAGACTGGCACCCCAGCCAGCATCAGTAAAACACTCAACATAAGTATGCCCCTTATTCTCCATCCGAATTCCTTTTTTCGAATTCTAAACAAGATAGCGCAGAATTCTGAGAACTGCCTCCAATGTATAACTCATGAAAAAGACATGAATCTACTTGCGACACTGACAGCAAAAAAAAATGTCCGGACGAGTCATAACGGCTAAGTAGTTGAGTTTCCCAACTACTCGACGATTTTGATCCGGATTGGTCAGCAGTGTCCCCTCGTCGGGAAGTAACTTTATCCCTGGGTCCATGGGCGAGGTAGCTCCCTTACCTTGCATCATTTCTGCATCATTTATGATGTCTAGCACATACTTTCTCTGAGACATTACAATGTCCCGCTTACCCCGTGTGACTTCTACGCCCAAAAAGTAGCTCAATGATCCCAAATCCTTGGTTTGAAACTGTTCTCCTAGAAACTTCTTTAGTCCTGCAATGTCCTGATTGTCGTCTCTTGTGATCACAATATCGTCCACATAGACACCAAGTAGTATCCTTCTAGCTGATGTCTGACGATAGAATACTGAATGATCCTTCTTCGATTGGCACATGCCAAACTGAGTAACCACATTTATGAAACGACCAAACCATGCACGAAGGGATTGTTTGAGACCATAAAGGACCTTCCGCAGATAATACTTTACCCTGCCTTGCAACAAACCCGGGAGGTTGCACCATATACACTTCTTCGTCAAGATCTCCATGAAAAAATGCATTCTTTATATCCAGCTGTACCAACGGTTAGTCATAGCGAACAACTAAGGCCAAGAGTACGCGCACAGAGGCCATCCGAACTGAAAAAAATGTCTCAAAATAATCTTCACCATAGGTCTCAGAATATCATTTTGCCACCGGACGAGCCTTCAGGCGATCAAGAATGCCATCCGGTTCTATCTTAATATTGAACACCCATTTGCAACATACAGCCTTCTTACCATGAGGTAAATCAACCAAGTTCCATGTATAGTTTTTTCGAAGTGCTTTCATCTCCTCTTCCATAGCAGCACGCCAGCCGGGATGTTTAAGACCCTCCTCTGCAGTATTGAAAATATGAATCCCATCAATAGTAGCCACCAATAATTGTGTGTGGCTCGCAATCCTTTTTAATTGTCAACATACAAGGGATGATCACGACATCTACGACAAGGTCGAGCTGGCAGATTAGAGGGAAGCAAATCATTGAAGCTAGAGGAGGATGAAGGCAATGTGTCCGCGGACACTATCAGCAAAACTCGTTCCGGCGATGTTGGTATTGACGGAACCGGTGTTTGCGGACCGTCGAACCGGAAGATTAGCTCGGTAGGGAAGGGCACCCTTACAGGGGTTGTGTTTGAACAGAAAACAACAAGAAATTCTCTTCTGGATAAACTTGCGGAACCGGATCAGTAGTTTGTGGAAGTGAAAAAAATTCTGTTTCAACAAAGGTAACATCTTGAAAGAAAAAATACCTCTTCAAGACTGGAAAAAATACCGATACCCTTTCTGATCCTTAGAATACCCAAGAAAAATACATTTGATAGCCTTTGGATCTAATTTAGAAAAAGTTGGTCGGGTATCCCTAACATAACACAAGGGACCAAAGATTCGGAGAGATAGAGGAAACGGCTCTCGTTTGGGATATAACCGAGAGAAGGGAGTATCGACATTGAGAACGGACGACGGCATACGATTAATTAGATAACAAGCCGTAAGAACGACATTCGACCAAAAAAATTTTGGAGTACGTGTTTGGAACATAAGAGCACGTGTTGTTTCTAAGAGATGACGATTCTTGCGTTCAGCCACACCATTCTGTTGTGATGTATAAGGACATGAAGTTTGGTGGATGATATCATTCCGAGACAGATGTGAAACAAACTAACGAGATATATACTCACGACCATTCTGCGAACGCATTTAATCGGAACAGCAAATTGTTTGATTTCCGTATAAAATTGCACCAAATATTAAATAATTCGAAGTAATTTTTCATTAGATAAACAAAAGTGACGTGAGTAGTCATCAACAAAGGTAACAAAGTACTTGAATCCCATCATAGATTCAACCGGACAAGGTCCCCATATATCGAAATGGACCAACTCGAAGGAAGCGGAAGCAATTTTATTCTGACTGACCGGATAGAAAATTCGGTAATGCTTAGCCAAACTACATGACTCACAATGAAAAAAATATGAAACATCTAAAGATGGATACATTTTCTGGAGTGCTTAGACAGATGGATGTCCTAACCGGCAATGTAACTCAAAAGGATCAAGTTTCACACCAACACAGGCAACAAAGAAAGTTTCGTCAAACAAGTACGAGCCTCCAGCCACATGCCCCCTATCGATAGTCTTTCTAGACTTTAATCCTGAAAAACACAACCATCAGGAAAGAATGTTACCGAACAATGCATATCGCGAGTAATCCGACATTGAGTAAGCTGAATGGGTTTCTAGGTGTATGTAATACAGAATAGAGTGACAGTCCCGAAGAAAGACGGGACTATCCTTTTCCACAGACTGTCAGCGAACCACCATTGGCACATATAATATTAGCCATACGACCAACCGATACATAATTTCATAGCATACCTGTCGCCTGTCAAGTGAGCAGACGCACCAGAATCAAGGACCCACTGCTTCAACTGTATCACACATGCCGCTGAGTACCCTGCGGTGGACCCAGAAGTAGAGGCTTCACCTCGACGTTGAGCTTGAAACTCAACAAAGTCTGCATATGCTTCATCAGTCATTTGTACGGACTGGCCGCCAAAATCAGGAGTATCTGAGGTAGGAAACGGAACCTATCCAGGTAGCGAGGAATGACTAAAGTAGAGACAATGGCCCCCAGAAAGACGAGGAGGCAGAAGCTTTAGTACATTGTCACTGGAAATGGACCTGTAGACCACAGTTGAAGCAGGTGCGCGGTCGACCTCCATCACGACCGCCAATGCCTCGTCCACCATTACGGCCAACATTTCGGCCACCACGTCGTCCACCACGACCACTACGAATTCCAGTACGAGCGGTACCAAAAGCAGATCGATCAGCACAAGCATCACTTGGAGATGTCTCGACGATCTTTGCTGCCCATAGGACAAAAAAATGAACTTCCATTAAAGATGGAACATCGACTACAGCAATGATCTGAGAGCGAGTTGAGTCTGCATCAGGACGGAGAGGCAAGATATGTCATGACATGAAGTTGCTCACGTTGAGCCCTCGCTTCATTGATATCCGTCGTCAGAGTTAATACACGGTCAATTTCATCGACCATAGCCTTAAAGGCCCGAAAGTGGTCCTTATAAGACTTGTCGCCCTGTTCTGTCCAGTAGATGCCGACGACCGAGTCTTAGATACGAGACAAGTCGCGTTTTCCATCAAACGTCATCGTTGGGACCTCCCGTAACTCCTTTACCATATCCATATTCTGAACCATGTCCTTCACCGATAGTTCCATTGAGTTCATCAACTGTGTAAACAGTCGACTATCATCCGTCTCCCACTGCTCAAATGTGGGATCAGTCGTCTCTGGAGGGTTGTCAATCAGATGCTTGGACAATCGCATTTTCCGAAGTGTTTTCTCAACCTTCTTCTGCCATGTTGAGTAACCATCTGGTCCGTCCAACCGTCGATGAATCGAAAAAATCGCCCGACAATGCGTTTCCGACATCGGTAGTAGTAGCAATGCTAGTCGCCTCAGTGCTTGTCATCCTGCAATGCACTTGATTCGACAGTCGCTAGATCTTCCCAACCCCAATAATCACATCAACTTTACCAATGCGCTATCAACGTGGCCAGAGCCAACACGCGCATGAAAATGAGAGATCGTATGGGGATCACACAAGCCAGGACAGAGAAACAACCCAGGTTACTCTCTGTGTAGATCCTAATGTGGATATCGGGATAGGAAGAAAACAAAGATCCACGTAAACAAGCAACGTGTCTACTCTTTGTTAACTCATGAAGTCGTAATCTAGAACAGAGGTTCAGCAAACAAATCATTGTCTACCATCTGACCACCGATATAAGACTTTTTTTTTATTTTTTATTTAGGGTTAGGGTTTAGACAGAAAGGAGGGACGGCGGCTGCATGTTAGGATTAGGGTTTTGGGCTGGAGGCTGCGGGGGGGAGGAGGCAGAGACGGGGTGGGGCTAGGATTTGAGAGAGAAGTGGGAGGGGAAAGAGAGTCAGGATTTTGGCTCTAATACCATGTAGGATGGGAATAATGGATTAATTTTATTAAGAAGAATGAGTATATTATATAGGAGAGACTAACTCCTCTCACTATTAGTCTACCCGATGTGGGACTAAACTTAACACACAACATCTTATGACTGCATGGGTTTGAAAGGAGCAGCAAAGGCAAATAACTTATAGGGGTGTACATGAAAAATGTGGTTGAGCATAGATGATAGCTAGGGAAGCATTAATTGGGATTCCTTAATGGTTTTGTCTCTGTAGGCAGAGAATGGGGATAAACGAATGGATGTTTGGGAGAGCAGTGGTGATTGTATAAACAATGTGAGCTAGTGTGTGTTGATGGCAAGGGAAATGCTAAAGTGTATATGTGAAGGAAAAACCAAAGCCTAGCTAAATGAAACTTGTGTGTGCATTCAAAGGAAGGGTGTAGGAAGAGAAATGGAAGAACTACGAGCATAAAACTGTGTATGCAGGAATGTGTTTTGTGTGTGATTATTTTGAGAGGAAAGCCAATGTGAGTGCCTGTGTGTGATCCCTGTTTAGAAAGGAAACTTTCCTAGCAGAAGATATATAGTGAATATTATTGTGTGTCGCTATGTGTGAGTCTAATCAAGAGGATTGGAGATATGAAGCAAAACATAGAAGATGGATGCTTGGGGTTCTGTAGAGGCTGATTTGGGAAGAAAAGAGGCGGCATATATATATAGTGTGTGGGGAATAGAAGAACTGTGGATATGTGGGCTTTTGAACAGATGCTGCTTGGGTGTTGAATCAAGAATGGAGATCGTGTGGAGCTAGCAGTGAAGAGTTACATATAGGTAGTTCAGAACAGAAAGATGAGGGGTATATGTGTGTGAGTTCCCAGATGAACAATGAGGAATAGGTATAGATGCATATGGTTAAGTGATGAAACATGGGACATATGACTCTTATGTGGACAGTTGAGGTTAGCAATGGTGAATGAAACCCAGAAAATCAAGAACTATCGTGGTATATGATTATATTGTGAGTAGAGGGCAGTGGGATCCTAGTAGTGTTTACACTATTGGGATTGATGAGTAGGTAGACATTGGTAGTTTTATGGCCATCAATGCTCATAAAAAGCCAATAATTAATCTTGAATATTATGCACTTTGAGCATGAATAATTTTATAAGTAATTGATAACCAAATTAATTAATAATTCTTAAATTGCCTACTATTTAGGTTCCTTGGGCTCTTTGGACTTGGATTCGGGACCAGACTCTCACTCTCAACTCATGAATCCAGGCAAAAAAATGAGCTTCCATTAGAGATGGACAACGTATATGTATTCGAGTTGGGTTGGAATCTGTTTGGTTACATTGCTGGCCATTGCCGCGTGGCCTGGTTCCGCGTATTTTGGGACTTGAGCGTGACCGTATAGTAAGTGGTTTCAGCAAAAAAAAAAAATGTAACATGATTCCGAGAATCTAGGAGTTAAATGAGGGAATGTTACTATGAGCATAAATTTCATGATAAATTTCAATCATGATCTAGCTTTGGATCAACAATATTATTTCTTCTTTGAGATTCACAGAGGTTGCAATCAACAGCCTAACAAAAGACTTTGAAGTTGAACATTGATGTTTCCTTACTTGAAATCAAGAGACAAGAAATTTGTCACATTCGGTTCCAGATTTGGTATTTCTTGAATTTCTAGAATTTAATTTTTTCTGATAATGTATTCCTGCTATATTTTCTCGTGATTAGTCCATGTCATTTTATTTATTGATCATGTTGTTGAGAGAGACTACCCGAGACCAGTAGAATACCCATTGGCATTGCCATAGACCCGATTTAGGACCCGCATATAGAATTGACACTTGGTTCGGTTCATTTGACTGAACCCATGACAAAACCATTTACCTCTCCTCTTAGTATATATATGAGCTTTTATCTCTCTCCTCTCTTTCTTCTTCATTTTCATTCTCCTTCTTCCTTGCTCCCTTCTCCCCCCCCCCCCCCCCCCCCCTTCCTAGCCGAACCCTAGCACTGGACCCAGCTAGGAAGAGGTCGTTGGACTCTTAGGCAAGTACATCTTGCTCAATGGTGAAGCCTTGAATTATATATATATATATATATATATATATATATATATATATATATATGGAAAAAAAAGATGAGTCATAGGCTCATATTCCTACATGAGCCAATGCACATGTGGACCAATAGAAATGAAGTGTACTAGTGCACATGGGATGTAGGAATCAATTCATATTGGTCCACATGTGCATGGCTCATATAGGAATATGAGTCTATGGCTCATATCTCGTTTACCCATATATATATATATATATATATATATATATATATATATATATATATATATTATTTTAAACATATATTTTATGGAAAATGTTCTGATTGAGTTGCTGATCATATTTAGTTCTTGGAGTTTTGAATTTTGAAGAGTACATTTGAGCATATCTGAATTTGAAGTTTAGAATTTTATGGATTCCATGTATTTTTCATGGTTTTGATCCACTAAAACATGGTATTTTGGAAAAAAACAGTTTTTGTGGTTGATGGAGCACTTCATTTCGAGCATTTTGGCTTTTGGTCCACTTAATCCGGAGTTAAAATGAAATGTTTATGAAGAAAACAAATTTTTAATTTTTTGAGCTTTTTTGCCATGGCTAAACTTGTTGTCTGGAGAAGACGAAGTTCTTATGCGACCTGCACCTTATGCGGCAGAGACATCCATGCGGCATAATCCTTGTGCGGCTTGGACTCTTTGCAGCATAACCAACCAGCATGCGTCCATCTTGTTGGATGCATGACTGACCATTACACAAAGTGTTCTGCAGATAAGTGACGGAACTCCTTGTGTTTTGTTCGCTGGACGGATGAGAAATTCGTTAATTCCAATGAGCAATATGCGGCAAGTGGAGTATACAGCCACCTTCCCTTGGACGTATGACTATGAAACATTGGCACATCTTTCTATGGTTTTGACTTTTCTTCCTGACACACTTTATGGCATGTCACATTAATCATCTTTATGTTACTTCACTGACACTTCATTTATGACCAATCACTCAGCACGGTGCATGCGGCCAGGAATCCTTGTGCACATTTTGTGTTCCTTTTAATAATGTCCATTTAAAAACTCCTTTTAGTGATTATTGATGTTTGTTTTCTTATGACGATACAAGTTTACGTTACCAGACAAGTTTTGCATGAAGTACACGAGACAAGTTTATGTACGAGTTCACAATCTTCGCGATACTGTAAAAATATTTGTGTATGAAAATCCATTGCAATTGGCATCGAACAATCGAGTGTGAGTATTGCTCAATGTATCTCGTGTTGCGAATACGATAACTCGTGAAAAGCTCGTACTCGTGACTCGTCATTCCAGGGAGTTCTCAAGTGTCCACAACTCGAGAACTTGAAATAATTTAGTAATGATTAAACAAGATAAGATTTACCTAGATCATTGGAAGGGAAGAATATTGCACTACCGGCTACCCCAATCTCTAAGGGCCCCATGCAGCATGAAACAATCCTGGCAGGCAAGGACTCCATGACTGACCAAGTTTACGCGTGCTGCGGCACTTACAAGACAAGTTTATATACAAGTTTATGTTTATAAAGCAAGTTTATGATCACAAGTTTAAGTTTATGCTTACAAGTTCAATTCATGTTTATGATAAAGTAACAAGTTATGTTGTAGTGATGTTGAATGTGCAATTAAGTTACCCGACAAGTGTACCCTTGTTCATCCGGGTTGACTGCAGTGCCGGTGGTAGAAATATTCTTAAAATATGCATTTATTAATTAAGGCATATGACAACCCTAGCTAGTTAATCGTTGCAAGCCGTAGAGCTGTTTGGCCGTGCAATGAATGTTGTTACTTTCATTATAGCTCGCTCTTCTTGTTTCTTTTCTTTCGACGCATGGTTAGGGTGCTAAGTTCTGCTCGAGTGAAGGTCTGCAACTCCGGTCCTTATTTGGTTTAAGGGTTGTGGTCCCGATCCAAAGTAGTTCCTATATCCTCTTGCCGCTCGTCGCCTTACTTTCCTTTATAGCACTTGTTATCAGTTCTTCCAGTATATTTTTGAGACAAGTACATTGGTACCGTACAAGTCTCGATCTGCATTATTTTGTCTCTTTTCTGCTGTATGTTGTGATGTGTTTGGTCTATCACCTTGATCTCCTTTGTGGTACTTGTTGCTTGGGATTCTGACCACACTGGTTTTGTATGGCCAGATTATCCCGAGGAGAACCAGGATCCACCGTACTTCCAGCAATATGGCTCGCACTCGTAGGACTGCGGCCGAATCTCGCAAGTGAGTTTCCTTCCTCTACCCCTCATAGTGTTATTTCTTTTTGTGGTATTTTAGCAAGAGGCAATATTAGCCCCTTATTTTAAGATCACTTCTCTGACTTCGGTCAACATGATGTATATATTAGGCCATGGCTGGTATATTTGATCATGTATAATTACGCTCTGCTAGTGCAGCATTTTGTATTCACTAGCTTCATGATCATATGTGGTATGTAATTTGGGACGTGTTTTACTTTCATATATGATATACTCTTGTACTTGTGTTGATGGATTGAGACACTAGAATTTGTTGACCTTAGGACTGACGTCGTAGCATGCTAGAGTTCACCAATTTATCTTCTAGACAACCTTAACACATTGCGGCTTACTAAGGTATTCTGCAAGATGTGGTTGACCATGTCAATCCTCGTATTTATCCAGTATTCTGGGAGCAGGGCGTGACAAAATTAATCTCCAAAACAAAACACCAAAAGCAGATTTAACTTGTAAAATATAATTTATTTCACCATTAAGTATCATAAAAAATTCATATATAGCGATGCATCCAAAAGCACCCTAACTTATGAATTTAGACAATCATGTGATTAATACAAGGAAAAAATTATCGTAAGGTTCGCAATATCATGTATCGGATCCTTTCCTATGAGTATTGTGGATCATGACAAACATCAAAAGATGAAGCATCAATCTTGATACTTTTAGGTATCGTTTATTGGATCAAAATTATTTTCTCGATAATTCGACCGACGATTTGGAGATCGTGAATCGTCACGGTTCGTATAATTATGGTTACCATTATGAGGGTTACGAAAATCATTACGATGATCACGGGAATCATTACGAAACGAGAAAAACTTTGCCCCCGAGGACGAGGACTTTGTCTCCGAGGAGGACTTCGCATATCGTCTTTCTACCCAATGAAGTATTTCTCGGGTCTCTGTTTGGAAGTCTTGGGTTCCTTTTTGAAGCTAGAGAGGGTATTGTTTAAAATAGCAAGTTAGTCAATTACCTTCAGTAAATTGGGATCCATGTTGTCACCCATGTTCTCGCTTGAGTTGTCTAACGAATAAGAGAGACTGATACAGGTGGACATGCACTAGATGATCCTAGTCTATATAAAATTGAGAAAGAAATCATCATAATGCAATCAACGGTTGTTATCTTGAGTTTGTTAAGAATGATTTATTTTAATAACCAAGTTGATTAGACAAACTAGACCAACTTTTAAACTTTTTCGGATTAAGTGAATAGACCTCTCCAGTGACACAAGACTCATTGATATCAGATCGCACCACAATCGCTTCCTTCAAAATCCTAATGTGCTCAGTCTTGTCGGCAATCTCGAGGTACGTACACTAGAAATCCTTAAGAGCCAATGTCCAAGTAAATTTTAAATCTATGTCAATGTGATTTTTGGGCTACAGATACGTGATGAAATCCCAACCATATCTTGTAGGGGTTTTGTCCTTAAAATAATGAGAAATTTTGAGTTGTTCCCCTACTTGTTTTACCATAATTCAATTTGCATCTCCACTGAATTATCATAATACATGAAACCTCCCACTTTTAACCGAAACCGTGAATGACTAACAATCAATTTCTTTGACCCCCATTTATGACCAAAATACCCTTAAATAAGTGGGGTGCACCTTGAATTATGACCAAAATATCCATAAATAAGTAGGGTGCACCTTGAATTATGTTAAAATAAGTGGGGTGCAACTCAAAATTTCTCTTTTTATTTATGTAGGTCAAAGAAGTTGATTGTTAGTTATTGACGGTTTCCGTTAAAAGTGAAGAATTTCATACAATATGGTAATTCAGTGGAGTGCACCTTGAATTATGGTAAAACAAGTGAAGGGCAACTCAAAATTTCTCTAAAATAATTTATGCTGAATAACCTACTAACTAAATGCACAAACCATGCTCTCGTACCAAAAATGATGTGATACGTGTTTAGTACATGTACAGGTCCAGCATTCAAATTGTACAAAATACGTTCACCAAAAAGCATAATTAATTTCAGAATTTAATTTTATGGAAGATGATGTAGAAAATTATTGATGAATAGCATACATGTAATTAATTCAACGTCAAATAATCTTTCGAAAAATTATTGTAATCCAAATATTCTATTTTTAGCAATCCTAAGATTATTATAGAGATGGTTGTGTCATTTCAAGCAGAATTACTCTTCTCTTAATATTTGCAGACAGCAAAAATTAATAGTATATTAGAGATTTTTTTTTTAGAGATTGATGGTTCCTAACAATATTTAATAAATTGAAAAGATAAAAGTATCTAACACCTGGTATAAACTCGATCGTTGGTTGATGTTTGTGACGAAGGAGATGGTCGACATCAACGATGGTGAGCGACGGTTAGGGTTCCGATGAAGGTGAGTGTAGCGAGGTCGACAACGACTTCGGACAAATGACGGTAGTTGGATCTTTTTTTGGAAGAGGAAATAAAATTATTGAACTAGGGCAGGGTTCACCCTCCGCACCTACGTTGGATTGGGCTTCACACCTCAATCACAACAAACGCACCAATAATTGCTAAAGCAAAAAAACGTGCATTTATTATTTTATAAGTTGTCATTTCTATGATAGATTTGCCCTCTTTATATAGGAGCAACTGAAAAGGAAACTACAATTTCTGATGTGGACTAAAAAAGAGTAAAATTTAACTAAAGGATAGCTACTAACAAGCCTAGAGCTTATCCAAATAAAATAAAATAAAATAAAATCCTAATATCAAAGCCAAATCTTCTTAGTGACGGGGTTCACTATAGCACGTTTTATGTATCTCGTGTACACATGCCAAGTGTGGCGGATGCATGTCTCGATATCCTCATCAAAGAGACCCCAAACATCGGTAGCGGTCATCTATAGCGATCGAAATCGGAACATCCCAAACCATATCAGTATCGGATGTATCGTATCGGTATTGGCCGATAATACAAAACATGATATACATAAGGCTAGTTTAGAACTTAAAATCCAAAAGTGACCAGGACATCTAAGTTACAAGTTTGACATTATTTGTATCCCTACAAAAGTAATGCCTACATGTAGGCTTGACCTATCAGACCAAACAGCTTATTTATGCAAACTGAAAATGATAGGCCCTGATTCCAGGTTTGTCTCAGGTGGCTAGGACGGGTTTCTGGCCAATTTCCAATCCTGGAATTATGTTCGTGCCTTGTTATTAAAAATAATTGGAACAACAATTCATACTGTGTTAAATGGGTTAGTCATGAGATAACAGAAGTGAACATTATGGTATGTTTCCTTTCAGATGATGTTTCAATAGGGTGTCTAAGTTATCACTTCTTTCAAATATTGATTTTACAAGCATACATGGCATATGCTCAGCTAATTCAATGTCCTCATTTTCAGATATTCAATTTTAGTGAGAGAATGGTGTCTCTACTCTCTTGTAGCTAACACATAGCAAGGCTATATATCTGGACATGCGAGTAGTTCTTGATTATTGGATAGAAATTATGAGCAGTAAGTGAGAAACTAACATTTCTACCAAAAAAACATATATCAAAGAGGAACAATGATAACAAAGTGTATTCATAAAATACAAACATATATAATGTGAGAGGAAGGCTAGAAATACTTACAGGAGGTCCCCCATCACAGAATTCAATTATTCCGCGAGCTATTAGGTTTCCCTGAACATGACAAATACAAGAAATCCTCTAAACTTCAAAGTAATAGGTTATAGGTTTAACAATTAAGCAATGTTGTTATTTATGGTACGAAGCTCTGAAACCATGTTGTTTTATATTTTGTGTTAGGCATAGGAGATGGAGGAGAAGACTGAAGAATACATGATGGCTACCCTAATTTAGTGTAGAGAAATAATTGACTTAAAATGGAGAACTCAACACACTTCCATCGGGAGTCCCTTATTTATAATAATTCTAAGTACAAAGGTAGACTCAGTCATAATAAACTTAACACTCACCTAGCAACCAGAAAAAAAGTTTTTTAGATGGTCGTAATTATGTGGAATCAAATTGTATTTTAGATTAATCTAGCGTAACTAGCAACCAGAAAATTATCTGTTTCTATTAATTTTGTAGCAGTTGTATTGTTTTTATATGAATTTATGAATCTCTATTCATTAATCCATGCTTTTACTTGATTCTATCTATGTCCAAAACAATTGTGATTTAACTTCTCAAAAGTAGGCTAGAGTATATAAAAAAGCTTTAGCAAGAAAAGACGGGAGCACTCATAAAGTAAATTTGCTGATAGAATCAAATCCAGCATTATATATACCTGAGAAAGTCCAACTATATTGTAACCTGCAGTTAGTTCTTTCATTTCCTTAACCTATCAATTCAGTAAAGACATTGAAAAGTGAAGTCATAAGAGACGAGACAAAAGAAGTAAGAAAGAAGCGATTCGAACAATTTACCACCTTTGCACATGCAATATCAGTCTGTAACACACAAAGAAAAAGGATTTAAGTCATAATGCGTCCATAAAATACTATTGTTTAGATTAAATACCTTTTCAAAGAAAAGTCACCTGTTCCTGCATGGTATTAAACCAAGAGTCCATAGCACCATCGCCAATTTCTCTGTAAGAAAAATTCCAAGTAAACCATTTTTAGTATACAAATGACCTACCAAGAAAGCAAGCCACATTATAGATTGACGGAATGAAGTAATTGTCGCTAGGTTTGCTAGGTACTACATCGCTCATACTTTGCAACGAAACCAAAAATGTCTCCAAAAACAATATTTGTGAACAACAACAACAAAACCTTCATACCAAATATTTGGCGATGGCTTCATTGACAAGCCTTTACAGGAAAAAAAAAAAAAGGAGACCTTCAGTGATGATGACTCCAAAAGCAGCGAAGCCAAGCCATCAAATCAAAAGGCGAGCAAACCACTCCGGTAACCGCGGTCGCATATTCGTGTGACTCTAAACCCTCCGAGTCTGGCAACACTACATTCTCGGTAGACCACCATGATGACGCATCGATGCCTCATCAAAGACATGCGGCGAGACGTATGCTTTCTTGGTGGTGGGATTAATACATCTCCATCCTTTCTTCATATCATCGTACTCAATACACCGCTCTACGCACCTTCTTTTCAAACTTTCCTCAACTAGTGTAACGACCCGCTCCGCTTAACCCGGAGAGCCGATTCAAACGGCACGAGCGACGACCCGACCCGCCTTGCTCGGCGAGATGACTCGCTTTATGCAAAGGCATTTAGACTTGGCCCTTCAAGAGTTCAGACTTAGACTTTTCAAATGCGCGCTCGGAGTCTCGCTCGGCCAAGGCGAATTATCGCAAAGGTAGGTGGCTTCGATGAAGTCGTCTTTGCTTAGACTGCAGATCTAAAATATGGACTATACATGCTAGATCGCTAGGCGATAACCCTTGCATGCTAATAAAAGAAGAACTCAACGCACCTAGCTAAGAGAATAATCTCATCTTGTACTACTTGCATATAAAACTTGGAAATGAACTTGAAAACAAAGTTAAACTCTCGCACTGCACATCCACGCTCATACTAGTCGTACTGCTTATGTTTCATACCGTTTTAATGCTTGCCTGCCTCACATGCTAATTATTACTCGCTCGTTTCGTTTCAATGCTTGTCATGAAATTTCATGCCATGGTCAGATAACATGATTTATGTCTTGCATCACCTAGTTTCACCGGAAGACTATCAAATAGTCGTTCCGTGCAAGTCTGAACCTGAAAGTATTCGGGACTGTTAGGTCGCCAAGGCAGTTCCCGAACAACGGGACTGCAGCATGACAAGTCAAGCAAGATATGATCATGACAGTTCTGGAAGTAACTCGTTTTGTACTAAATCTGACGGCTCGGGGAGTCGATAAGTTTGTGAACGAGATCCTGACTTGAACATGTACCTGACAAGATCCTGACTTGAATCTGTACCCAGGGGTGAGCATCGGTTCGGTTCAAAACCGAACCGAATAAGAAAAATCAAATTCAACCGAAAACCGAATAAACAAAACCGAAATCGAACCGAATTAGACCATAACCGAACGAAACCAAACCGAATTAAATCGGTTCGGTTTCGGTTTATTCGATTTTTTTATTTTTGGTTTATTTGCGATTTTTTTGTTAATATATATAGTAAATAAATATTTCTAGATATATTTAGTATATACCTATAGTATACCTATATATATATATATATATATATATATATATATATAAACTATATTTTCTTATTCAGTTTTGGACCGAAACCCAAAATCGAATAAGAAAATTTAGTATTTTTGAAACCGAACCGAATTTTTTTAAACCGAACTGAATCTCTTATTCGGTTCGGTTCGATTTTCGATCCAAAACTGAATAATGCTCACCCCTACCTGTATCGGACTAGATATCTGGAAGACTAGAGACTCGCATGGTCACAGACAGCTTGTGCACAAGGTTTCTAAATCTAGTTCCTGCGGACGGTTGCCGGGGCACCAGGGCCATCTGATCCGGACGGAACATCCTGATAGTCGCCTGAATCGGACGGAATGCTGTGCAATGGCTCCCCGATACCTAGCGTTGCACCCCATCCCGTCAGAGACTATAATCTCGTGTCATTTATGGCCTTTTCAGTGACCTCATGTTCATATAGATTAAGTTTGGCTCGATTGCGGCAATCCAGATGCGAGTCATTGCATCGAGACTAGTTATATGAAACACCTGAACAATCTGAGTATAGAACATCTGAGTAACCTATTCAGAAACACGCTCGTAACACTTATTTTTGCTTATGCGATCCTATGATTTCATTTTATATATAAATATATCGTGCTTGGTTAACTTGGTTGTATTTTTGGACAGGGAAGGATGAATGGTAAGTTGGTAAGTTTTGCCATGTTACTCTTATATCGCACGGTGCACTGCAACACAAGTTAGGCTTTGCATCATATGCCATGAAACTGATCTTAAGACAAAACTAGAAAGACAACATAATTAATGGTGCACGTGACTAATTCAACGTTTTTGGTAATGTTGAACGGGCAAGAAGCCTCCCCACCAATGCATTCATGTACTGATAACCCTAACCCACCAGATTGCTTGCAGGGTGCGAGAGTACCTCGTTCGATGCGGAGTTTTTTTCCGTACGCGCTACGGCGTGGAGCTAACTCTGGAGCCTTGGAGCATTGCGGCAGGAACTAAAGCACATATACATGACGTAATGTATTGGAACATCGCCTATGTATCATCCCCAAAGAATGTAAGCCGCTTGGCACATTTTATAGTTTTGAGAGAGAGCTTGAGCGACTTGTAATCTCGGCCTAGCGCCGCTTGTAATATTTCTTCATCATCAATAAAGAGCTTCTTTTACAATCATACTTGTGTTATGTCTTATTCCGCTGCTTCGGGACAATTTGCGCGACTCTGCGGCTTAGTCTTAATCGGCCGCTTCAGGTGCTTGCCTTGCGCGGACGCAACTTAGGCTCGCATGACATCACGCCCATAGCGAGGACGTTCGGTCCTGCGGGACCGGGACGTCGGGACGTGACAACTAGTCTGGCACAAAGACGTAGCCTCCGCATCCAAATCAATATTTGTGTATTATAATTACATGGCATACGCCTGTTGTGAAGTATTATAAAACCTACTATACCTAGCAAATACACTTAAAATACTAATTCCTTAGTTGCCTAAAAGAATATAAAGAACTCCTAACACCTAAAAAATCTTGTTTCTTCCTGACATTAAGATGCGTCTGGATTATAATAGATCAGCCTTGGCACGGAGAGTTTCTTGAATACTGACTTGTAGTTTCATACGAAAAAATCAGAAAAGAGCAAGGATGTTTTCATTAGCTGGTCATAATGATGAAATGCCAATTTAATACTTTATATTATATTAGATCCTTACCAGCATATTAGAAAGCAGGAACATTATTGTACATATATTTTTTAAAGGCATGATAACGTGTACTAGGCACGGATTACATAGGGGCCAAAGTGGCATGTCAAGCAACTCTTTAGTCCTACACCATTCTTAGATTAGTGATGTTTTAACCCCAACCCCACAAAAAAAAGGTCGTACTTGTTCATTCTAATCTAAAAGAGAAAAGAAAGAAAAAGTGAAAAACTCATTTCATAAGATAATTTGGCTTCAAAGTATAAAGGCTTCACGTTTTTGGGTGCGGGATTACAATATAACAGGGGTACTATATATAAATGTCGATTTGTTTCAATCATAAAAGATTTAAAAGTAATATTTATTAAGTCTGTGCATATTATCAAACTAAAGTTTTCTAACTCAATATTAACTAAAATTTGTTCCGATACGATACTGATCCACTTAATATTAACTAAAACTTTCTAACTTCCAATTTTGATATTTAACATATAATTTAAAATTTGATAATTGCAATTTCCCTAATCTAGCATTTTGTGGAGTGTGCATCAGATGTGTCTGTTTGCTATATAACTCAAAAACATTGGTTTTCCGTTTTTTTTTCCTTGTAATTGTAATGTTGCTTATATTCTCCACATGTATGATTATATATTTATAATAGGAAAAAAAAAGTGATCAACTTCAAATCAAACAGTTGTAAGTTATTAGCTGTCTTATGTCAGACAAGGTTGTAGCATAGATTGTTTTAACACATTATCCAATTGAGAAGAGAAGCATGCTCCCATTCTTTAAGTACAACAAAAAACCACAAGGATATTGTGTATTATTGTGGACTTTACAGTTTCTATAGTTAAAATTATGATTATGATTATGATTATAAGTTAACGGTAAATTGTACTAAATTGGATATTCTTCATTTTTCTTAAGACTTAGGTGCACCCACAAATAAAACTTCATCATCCGTCTGTGAGGTGTACAAAGAAACCATATTAAACCTTGTTGAATATATCTAGAGACTGGTTCTCCAGAAAGTCTCGGCATTAGGACTTAGAAAAGTCAGAATGGTATTATTAATTTTACACTTCTCAATTAAAGTAAAAGGTAAATAATCATATTGTCGACTATACCAGTCACAGCTGTGAGCTTATAGTGATTGGATTTGGACTATGACAATTTCATATAAGAATGTAGGGCCTGTTTGGATGACTACAAAGCTTTATTAATTGAGGTAGGTAAGGTAGTTAGTACAGCATTTTCTATAATACTTTCATGAAGGGTAATTGCAAGATCAGTTTTGAAATATTACTTCAGAATGTTGAAGTAAAAGACAAAAAATCAAGTAAGTTATATTAGGTAGACGTAAAGGGCATCTCAGTGCTACGAGGCTCCCATTAATTGCATGGCCTTGGGAGGGTCAAGGTGTCCACGGCCTTACCCCAATACATGAGAGGTTGTTCCATGACTCAAACCCTCACCTCCAAGATGCAAGCACCAAGCCTCTACCATCACACAAGTGACGCCTTCATCATTCCACTAGTGGGACTACGTCTCCAATTCTTTCACAAGGGAAAGCTTATCTTCCTTCTACAACATCTGTCCTCCCAAAATGGCAAGGTTTGTTGTATCTGTTTCAGCAATTACAGGAGGGTTTGCCGATGGTTTTGAATCGACCAGTTTCGACAGTTTCAGTATTAGTCAATACTGCAAACCTTGCACCAAGAGCCAGAAAAGAATTTGGAAGCTTGGCCCCATCCTCCGTGGTCTCGATGCCAGCCACATACTTGACACCATTAAAATAGATGGCAACCTTATCACTTTCACCCCAACATGGTCTCAATCCCTACAACATCTTCAGCAACAACAACTGAGAAACACCTATGGCAACTCTCATATTTTGTAAACAAACCTCAATAACGTCTTCTAAAATTGGTTTCCATATTAGAAACTTTTAGAAGTTCAGAAATAGATCTATATGTAGAATCAAACTAGATCTATGTGATTGAGATGTTTAAATTCCTTGAATCAATTTACCATATGACCTTTTGATGAAATTCCGTAATCATTACTCATTTGTGATTAAATCATCAATTCAGGGAAGCACTGCAAATATGTTGGGAGATTTGTCAAAATGCATGGAATACAGATAACAATAACATAGTATTTCGCTGGCTATCCAAACACTGGGAAAAAAAAAGGATTTTCAAAGTATTCAAGATATACACCATCCCAAGAAGGAAACAAGAAGCAGCAACAGAAGGAATACAAAGAAGCACTGGAAGAAACATAGGAGGAAGAAGAAAAAAAGAAGAAACAAAAAAATGCATAAGCGGTAGAACCAAAAGGAGAGGACAAAAAGAAGGCAAAGAAGAATACATGGATCAGATGATAGACTCCCTCAAGATGTGGTTGCTTTAGGGTTAGGAAAACAAGAATAAATGTTTAGAATTAACTAAAATAAACACAATTTTGAAATTTTGTAGATTTCAACCAAAAGCAAAGAGAAATGAGGGGGGAGTACATATAGATAATAGATACCTAGGAGTGATAGTTTTTGGTATTTAAAATCAATCATTCATCGTGACAAAGAGATTAAGAAAGATGTTGTCAGGCATAGAATTAAAACATGTTGGTTGAAATAGAGGAGTGCTTATGGAGTAATTTGTAATCGTAAGATATCTTTAAAGTTGAAACGAAATTTCAATAAAACATTTATAAGGCCAACCATGTTTTATAGATCACAGTGTTGGGCGTTAAGAAACATGTCCAAAATATTAGTGTAGCAGAAATAAGAATTCTAAGATGGATGAGTGCCAAGACAATGAAAGATAGGATAAGAAATAAGCATATTCAATGGAAAGAGGTTGCGCAAAATTGAGGACAAGGTGAGATATTAATCTTAGACAGATTTGGACGTGCAGCGTATACCAATAGATGCACAGTAAGGAGTGATAAGACAATTGTTAAAGGAGCTCCTAAGACTAGGGTTAGCCCTGAAAGAACATGAATTGAGATTTTAAAGAATGATATGATTTTTTTATTATTGTTATAGAGGGCATGATCATTAATAGAGTTGAATGTTGAACAGAGAATGGGTTCAAACAGTCTATCCCAAAAGTTTGGATACACGCTTTGTTGTTGTTGTTGTTGTTGTTGTTGTTGTTGTAGAAATATACTAGAATAGAAACAACACCTAGGCTCATCTCACGCTTTACAAGAGGTGCATGCCTAGGTGCACCTATGCTACTCGGTGAAGGCTTGCGCCTTGCTTGGGTTTACGACTTGGTCAGTGCGTCGCCTTAAACCTAGATGTCCATCAGGCACACTATCAATAAGAATGGACTTTAAACTTGACTAAGATAGATATATAGAGTTCATGAAGACAACAACATCACAAATTGCGCATCCTAGGTCTAGGCAGGTGAAGACCTGAGAGAAATTGACCTCCGTTGTTGTGAGGCCCCAGGGCAATGTGATTTAGTACCCTTGAGAAGTTTGAGAAAATGATTGCTTATATTTAGGGGACCTATGGAAGGAAAATAACACTTCCTTGCACCTTTTATCCTTTGTCATTTTAGAATATAGCGGCCGAAATATCGGGATGCTGCATCAAATATACATCTAATATAGGAAAATATAGCAGTTCTTTTTACAGAAGTCAGCTTAATGGTCAACATGGCTAACCCGTTAGAAAATCCCTGAATCTCATGAATCAGAAGCCCTAGTCTCGATTTTTCCTTTCTTCTCTCTATTGTCTTCTCCAGAAAGCGGCCCCAGTACTGCAATGGCAACTGACATCTCCGGCGGCCACTAAGGACACCATAATCTATCATATCTCTAAATTTGGAATTTGGGAGTCACCCAAATTATTCCAAAAACACCTAAATTTTAGCACACCTCTCACTTCCATCAATAATTTAAAAACGAAAGAGAACAAAAAAAACCCTAAATTAAGCAAAATAAAAAGACTCGGCCTGACCGAAACAAATACCAAGTCTTTACAACTTAAAGGAAACAAGAAAACTCACAGGCAGTATCCATCGGAACCAGAGTAGTTGCTCAGGAGCTGAGTGAAGTGATCCATCCCCCGATTCTTGCACTGATCGCCGATTCCTACAAAGAACATCCAATATCTCACCAAAAACCGCCAAAAAAGGAATTATAAAAAAATGGAGAGAGAAGCGAAGGAATCGAACCATGCAACACTATGAAGGGGATGGAAGAAGAAACCGAAGCGGAGATCAAGAAGACGATCGCGATGACGACTATTTTTCCCGCCAACGCTACCATTGCTCCCTTCCTCTCTTTTCTTCTCGATTTCTCCGGAGAACTCTATTCGGAAGGAACCGCTGATAGGAGGAGAGGACGAAATTTGCACGGATGGAAGTTTCGAGTGTTTAAAAGATGGGGATACCGCCACCTACTACTTACCGGACCGATCCGACCAGGATTTCACCTGGGCCTGAAGGACCCGACTAGAGATGTAAGTGAGCGGTAAGTTCACCTTGGAAGTGACTGGTGTGGATAACTAATTAACTTTATGGATTGGTGGGTTCTACACTTCTGGTCTTTTTGGAAACTTCGAAAACAAATTCTGCATCCACTACATAAATTATTTAGCACAGTTCGAATTTTTTTTTTAGTTTATACGAAAAATTTCAGTGAGAGCATAAAAGTTTAATATATTTATAAAAAAAGCATAAAAGTTTCTAAATTTACATCAAAAACATTAAAATGCCCTTCCGAATGACGTTTTACGCTTTTCCGTTAGCTTCCGTTAACGGTTGTAATTAGACATTAAAAAAAAAAAAAAAAAAACATTTTATATTTTTTTTTAATATTTTCTCCCCTCTCTCCCCTCTCTCCTCTCTCTTCTCTCTTCTCTCCTCTCTCTCATCTCTCCTCTCTCTTCTCTCCTGTCCGCCCGCTCCCCTCTCTCTCCTCCTCTCTCTCCTCTCCTCTCTCCTACTCAAAGTAATATTTATTTATTTATTTATTTATTTATTTATTTATTTATTTATTTATTTTCTCTTTCTCAGCAAAGTAAAATATATATTTATATATATATATATATATATTCTGATTTTTTCCTTAAAGCAGGTATTGCAGCAATCTGTACCCGAAGGAGGAGCACTACCGGGTGTGCAACTGGTGCTTAAGAGAGGAAGGGGGCAGATCCTCGGCTCGTGAATCCGCCACCGGCAACAACAACATCTCCTCGACATCCGGTGGTGCTAACCGAGACGGCCTGGGAGGAGTCATGTTGCACCGGGGTTCCTTCTCGACGTCGGACATGAACAAGCCCATCAAGAAGCAAGCGGTGCCCAAGAGGTCGGCGTCGGACGTGACCAACGAGATGAGATCGACGGCGCTCTCTCCGGGGAGGAAAAGGCAGGCCTTCAGAGGAAAGGCTAGGAGGATATGAGACCGGAGAGGGAGAGGGGAGCGGAGAGAGAAGAGCGGTAGGGGAGGGGAGCGGAGAGGGAGAGGGAGAGAGGAGAGAGGAGAGAGGAGAGGGAGAGGGAGAGAGGAGAGAGGAGAGCCGAGCGGGAGTCTGAGAAGAGGGGGGAGAGAGAGAGAGAGCAGTCTGAGGAGGAGAGGAGAGAGAACTGCCTCGGAAAAAAAATATATATATTATTAAAAGGAAAAATTTTTTATTTTTTTCGGGAAAATTTTTTTTTTAAAATGTACACTTTTTTTAATTTTTTAATTTTTTTATTAAATTTTTAATTTTTTTTGCGGAAAAAAAATATAAAAAAATGTAAAACGCCCTTCACAAGGGCGTTTTACATTTTTTTTAATTTTTTTTAATTTCTTTATTAATTTTTTATTAAATTTTTAATTTTTCATTATTTTTGTATTAATTTTCAATTTTTTTTTCCTGAAAAAAATATTAAAAAAATATAAAACGCCCTTCACAAGGACGTTTTACAATTTTTTTTATTTTTTTATTTTTTTAAAATTTTTTTAAATTTTTTATTAATTTTTTCCAGGAAAAAAATATTAAAAAAATGTGAAACGCCCTTCACAAGGGCGTTTTATATTTTTTTATATTTTTTTAAAAAAAATTTAGTTTTTTTTTTCGGGAAAAAAATTATTAAAATATTAATTTTTTTCTCCGCCGGTTAGCGGAGGAGAGAAGAGAGAGGAGAGAGAGGAGAGAAGAGAGAGGAGAGAGGAGAGAGAGGAAAAAAAATTAATAAAAAATATAAAACGCCCTTTTGAAGGACGTTTTTTATTATTTTATTTATAAAAAAGTTTCTTTTTCTCCTCCGTTAACGGAATAAAAATTCATCGACGGAAAAGCGTAAAACGCCCTTCGGAAGGGCGTTTTAATGCTTTTGATGTAAATTTAAAAACTTTTATACTTTTTTTATAAATATATTAAATTTTTATGCTCTCACTGAAATTTTTCGTAGTTTATATTACAAATTTGTTATTTGATTTTTATTTGAGGGCAGTTCAAATTCTCATATAAAAGTCAATGACTTTTAATTTCCAGCAAAAAAAAAATTCAGAGCTATCACAATGTTGACAATCATTTCAATTAAAATAACCTAAATAATTATAACTGTAAACAAAATTGACAGTCATTCCTAAAAGAAGAAGAAGAAGAAGAAGAAGAAGAATAAGTAGTAGCAGCAGTAGCAGGGGCGGGGTGCGGACGGCAGCGCGAGACTACGGCGGGTGGGGGGCGGCACGGGACGGACACGCGCGGAGTGCGGGGTGCAAGGGCTGCGCGGAACGGACGCGTGCGGGGGGCTGCGTGCAGGGGCGGGCCGACGACTTCGGCGGCAGTAGTAGCAACAGCCCCACGTGCGTCTCCGCTTCCGCCTCCTCCCTCGTCTCCCGCCGCCGCCGTCTCCTCCTTTGGCGGTTGGAATTAATGTTAGGGTTAGAGTTAGGGTTTGGGAGTTTGAAAATTTGATAAAAGAGAGTAGAAATTTAGAATTAAGGATTTTGGAAATGTATGGAGTGGTTTGACTGTCCTGAGTAATTTGTTTGATGTCCTAAGTAAAAGTTACAAAAAATTGGACTGTCCGAAGTAATGGACTGTCCTAAGTAACTATTTGAATGTCTTTAGAATTTGCCAACTTAAAAGCATGAGAACATTTTTATTTATTCTTTCGCTCTCTCAAACATAATATCCTTTTTCGATTATAGATTTCGGTCAATTTTTACTAAACGTTGCCCCACAGAGGAGCTAGACATTTGAAGACATGTATACTATTTCGAAAAGGAAAAAACTTTGAAAAAAAATGGAGGAAAAACAATTAAAAATGATACTATTTGAAAAAGAAAGAAAAAAAAAATAGGAAGAGTAATTTGAGAGAAAATATATATATGAGTTACACTAAAAAAATTCTTCAAAAAATAGAAGAAAATGGACATAGATTTTGAAAAAAATTACCCAACAACGGTAAAATATGGTAAATATAAATTATGATTTTAGAAATCAATTATTAAATAGTAATTATATTTTTTATTCCACAAGCAAATAATTTTTTTTTTACTTTTTCTTTCTACTCCTACTTTTTGGTCATCCCAAAAAGAAAAAGAAAATTTTCTTTTGTCTTCGTTTTACTCTCCTTCGTCTTTCTTTCCTTCCTATTTTTCTTTTCCTTCCTTAAAAAATATATATATATATATATATAAAACACATCCAAAATGTCTATAACATAAACTTTGACTTAAATCTTGGGTTTGCTCTTTTCTTTGGCTTTTGATAAGGGCACTACAAACTTTACTAAGGGCTAGCCCAGGATTGGGACTAGCCCATTAATGAACAAAGTTTACTCATAGTAGCCCAATAGTTTACTCATACTAGCCCAAACTTTAAACCCTCCTCCCAAACCCTCCAAACCCCACCGGAGCCCTCCCACCCCCCCCCCCCCCCCCCCCGCCGGAGCCGTTCTCCTCCACTTCGTCCTCCTCCTCCTTGTCAATGGCTCCCAAAGTCTCGAAAGAATCAAGTTACAATTCTTCCTTCTCCTTGTTCTATTGCATTTACAAAAAAAATCAAAAATTTTAAAAAATTCTATTGCATTTAGAAAATTTTGAGTGATTTTCTTTTCATTCTTCAAATGAGGGCATACAAGTCCTGAATGTAGTTTAGGATATAGTTTAGACGTTTATCTGGATGCTCGTACCCGATTTTAGGGCATACAATGTCGACAATCGTCGAAAGTATCGAACAGTATCGAGCGGGACTGTAGAATTTTCTACAGTCCCATATAGATTTAGGACTTTAGAAAATTCTACAGTCTTATATATATTAAGGACTGTAAATATTTATACAGTCCTAAGTCTATAAAGGACTGTAGAAATTTCAACAGTCCTAAAAAAATTAGAACTGTGAAATTTTTTACAGTCCTGTATACGTATAGGACTGTAGACATTTCTACAGTCCTGAATGTTAAATTAATTTAGGATGTTAAATTAAATTTTTTTTGTCTTATAGTCATGACCCTCGGAAGGGCACTGTGGATGAAGATATCATCAGAAGACGCCCTACTGCGTCGATACGTAAGGAACGCAATGTTCCGTGTACTATTGAACCAGGTGCCACTATCCGCAACCCCGAGGCACGCCATGAAGTTAGGAAACGTCGATTGACGAAGAAGACTGTCACTCGTTCGAAGAGACGTGCTCCTCCTAGTTCTTCTGGTTCTTCTTCCTCCTCCGATGAGGACATGCCAAATGTCCCAAATCGGCCAACTGATAGTTCGGGACCTTCTCAGCATGCAGATAGTCCTGTCGAGAGTCTCCCACAAACCCTCGAAAACCGGGCTACTGATGGTTCAGGACCTTCTGAGCAGCCAGATAGTCCAGTCGAGACTCGTCCAAACGGTTGCTCTATGTTACCGTCGATCGAGAACCATATTGCATACTAAATATGGAACAATCCGGTAAGTATATTACGTTATGATAATTTTATATATAGTTGTAAGTTCATCCAATTATTTATAGATAAGTATATTTTATATAGAGGTATAACTTCATCCAATTGTTTACTTTTCAGGATAGTTCTCGTATGTTAACGGTGATAAACCACGAAAAAAATACAATACATGGAGGTTTGAATTATTGAGAGACGATGTGAAGGCAAAAATTATTCCCACCGGTTTACAGTATTTGGGTAACTACTCATATACGACGGTGGATAATGCACTGAGATCAGCATTTGTAGAACGATGGCATCCAGAAACCAACACTTTCTATCTACCAAATGGGGAGTTGACGATTACCCTTGATGACGTCCATCATATATTGGGACTTAGGGTTGATGGTCGAGTTATGATGAATCAAACTTTTGATGAGTTGAGCATCAACTTTTACGACCATATCGTGGATTATGTATCATGGTGTCTAGGAGTTGATGCCACTAGTTTTACCACTCTTCGAGAATTCAAGAAGTCCTACGGACTTCCTTTAAAATATTTGGAGGAGATATTCGCTGATCCGGACCCCGAAATGGATAATAGCGATAATGTGGCCCGTGGATATATGCAGTTCATCTTAGGGGCTGTCGGCATTACGGATAAGTCTGGAACGTCCATACATGTCAAATATCTCCTGAATTTGGACAACATTGACACGGTAGAAGAAATATCTTGGGGAAGCGGTATACTAGCATACCTTTATCGCGAGCTTGGTGCGGCATCCCGCGTGGGTTCGAAGACAATATCCGGATGCCAGACTCTACTCCATGTAAAGATATATCTTTGTCAACTTGTATACATAATTAGAAATTTTGTTATTAATTTTTGGACTAATATTTTTTTAACTTGGTTACGTGAAGGCATGGATATACGAGCACTTTCCAACCCTGCAACGGGCTAAACTGAACCGAGGGTATGACGAGCACCTTTCTAGAATGTGCCGATGGAAGCCAACTAACGAAGATGCAAAACGTCCACACACATTGACCGCCCTACAGAATGCCCTCGAAGATATAACGACAGAAGAGGTAAATTGAGACCTAATTTTTTAATGTTTGGTAATAATTGACTAAATTGCGTTATGCTAAATGACGTTATGCTAAATTTTATGCGTTGCAGATTATTTGGGATCCATATCGTGATTTGCGACAGACTAGTCCTCCATTGCAACCAGTCGCTTTATATCACGGTCTTATAAGTTGTCATGAAATCGATGAGGCTTATATGCCGGATAGAGTGCTCCGTCAGTTTGGCTACGTACAAACTGTCCCAAAGCGCACTTTGAAAATGATAACACCTCCACGAGGTACAAAACCGCTAAACTATATTCCTGCGGCATTCAACCGGGTCTCGGACTTCTTCACCGAGTGGCAACATCACGTTATTAGAGAAACCGAATGGCAAGCAGCAGTAAATATGACGGAATATAGCGACGACTATCTCGCCTACTACGCCGGTGTCGGACTACCTACCTTGTTCCAACGCGGAGATGATATTGTGCGTGTACCTTCAGATCTTTCTGCCAAATCGGTCTTGTATACTGCATTGGTCAAGATGGTGAGCCAACTTCTTCACTTTCAGTTTGATATATGTAAATGTATATAACATAACAAAAATTTTAAATTCTCATGAATAGGCTAGGAAAGTGAAGAAGTTGGGAAGAAGCCTCGTAAGTTGCTAGGGTACGAATTATATGACAATCAATGACGAGCTCCAACAAATCGACAACGCTGAAAATTTCCCTTTCTTGGAAAATAGAGAGCAACGTACAAAGAGGCGGCACGAAGTTTACGCCCCATTTTAAGACTTGTAAAACTTTCAATGAAATTGTGTTTTAAGACATGTAAAAGTTTTAAGTTTGAATTTGACTTGTAAAACTTTGAATGAATTTGCTACAATTGGTTATTTTAAAAGTTTGCTACATACAGTTGCTACATACAGTTTGGTAGAATCTGCTACAATTTGCTACAATCTACATACAGAAATTGACAGTCCTAGTTTTACATAAAACTGTGCAGAGACAGTGGGTAAAGTTTAGGACTGTCAAAATTGTGACAGTCATAGTTTTACATAAAACTGTGCAGAGACAGTGGGTAAAGTTTAGGGCTGTCAAAATTTTGGCAGTCCTAGTTTCTTGTAGGACTGTCAAAATTTTGATAGTCCTAGTTTCTTGTAGGACTGTCAAAATTGTGACAGTCCTAGTTTTACATAAAACTGTGCAGAGACAGTGGGTAAAGTTTAGGACTGTCAAAATTTTGGCAGTCCTAGTTTCTTGTAGGACTGTCAAAATTTTGACAGTCCTACTTTTACATAAAACTGTGCAGAGACAGTGGGTAAAGTTTAGGACTGTCAAAATTTTGACAGTCCTAGTATCTTGTAGGACTGTAAAAATTTTGACAGTCCTAGTTTTACATAAAACTGTGCAAAGACAGTGGGTAAAGTTTAGGACTGTCAAAATTTTGACAGTCCTAGTTTCTTGTAGGACTGTCAAAATTTTGACAGTCCTTTTATCTTGTGCAGAGACAGTTTAACATATAATTTCCACAACTTTTACAGTTCAATATTTATACAGTATCACAACATACAGTCAAAATCGATTAGTATCAATGCACAACATACAGTCCTAGGGTTTACATAACTTCTTTCATTGCACAACATACAATTCAATATACAGTTAAACATACATGGCTCATTGCACAACATACAATTCAATATATAGTATCAATCGATTAGAATATCAAAGTAGTCTTCCGACATGATTTTTGGATCCTCCATCTTCATTATCTTCTTATAGGCAGCCATTGCATCCGTGTAGTGTGTCGTCCATGCGATCGTTTCCTCTGGTGCGTGTTTATACCAAAGCGTAGAATGTGGCAGAATAGGAGAATGACCGATCAACCTTGGGATGACGAAGTATTGTCCGACAAGCCCTATCGAACATAGATTGGATACTCCGTGTTCGGCCGGGGGGGGGCACACATTGGAAAGAACGTATTGTTAATGCCTTGTGAGATAATTACAATAGGTATCTTATACCTATTAGAGAATACGTAAGCAGCTGGCGGAACATCCATGTAATGGTCTGGTCCAGTAACTGTTTTTGTACAAGGTATGCTTGCCAACAAATCTCCAACAATTTCTTCGCCGAGTATCTGCCTATAGAAGGGTAGTCGAGACTCCAACTCCTCGTACAGCTCTTCCCTAACCTGTCTCCATCCTGCTTCAACTGAATAGCGTAGTTGTCTTGCTAATGCATGATATCCACAATGGGCATCCTTAGGAACATCAATAATAGACCAAATAAAATCTCGTATCTCAGGTAATTTTTTTTTGAATGTATAGACTATATGAATCAGAGAAGTTATCTAAATCCTTCGTCGTGACTGCATCGTTCATTTTCTGTTTCTTCCCCCTTCGAATAGTAAGCTTACTATTTTTCTGCGGATATACCACACTTTCGATTGCGGACTTTGCCTCCAAATTGCGTTCAATATGTTCAAACAAGGATGGATCTCTTTTAGTAGACTCCTCCTTCTTTTTTGCTCTACTCTTTCTTGAGTGTGGTCTTCCCTTAGGAGTTCGAATAACAGATGGCTCTTGCAATCGAGTTATTGCCGGGAGTGCAATTTCTTGAATTTTAACCTAAATGGATCTTCTCTCCGGTTCCGATGCGACGCACCACCTTGCGTGCAGGAGTTTCACTTATGGCAAAGAAAATAAATTATCTTGAACTTCCACCGTCGGCATTATCGACAGCTGTCTCCAACGTTGATCAACAACATCTATTGAAATAGGTATAGATTCACGACGATATTCGTTAATCTCATGTGCACAAGAAAGTCTGAGTGAATATCGATATGAACAACCGCAAACCTCGGGATCATAACCAACCAACTTTGACCTACCAATCTCCTCAAACAATAAGCCCAAGGCCTTGTGAGATACTACATGGATTAAACCATCCAAGAGGTGTTCATGCTTGTATTCATGCTTTACAATATTGAGGCTCATCTAAAATGATGCTACAATCTCGTTCACCGTGGAAATAATCATCAAATAAATCGATTGCCAAACAGAGACAAAATTATCGACCGATGACCGTAGATATCTTTTTAAACTTGAGTGTGATCCTTCGACCCGGTTCGTAGTGATTGTACCATAATGCTTTACCATGTTCGTTCATGCTAAGACGAATTGGTCTTTATGTGGTTATAGCCAAGCATCTTTGATATAAGATATGCATGTTGGGTTACTCGTCTCCCACTTTTGTTGGAACATGTACCATGTTGTGTCGTAGTTGTCTGTAGTACTTGCTCGCCATACAAGACTCCAATCACTATATAATTCTTCGAAGCGAAGCATGTCGATTTTACCGTCCATATTTTCAAATTTTCTTTTGCATTGAGCTTGGATATTTCGATTTATATGCCAGGTGCATAGTAGTCTATGCACACGAGGAAATACAATATCTATAGCATTTATCAGCGCATATTCTCTGTCGGTAACAAAAACAGAGGACTTTTTGTATCCTGTGTAAAGGGATTGTAGTTTTCTCAATGCCCATGTGTAATCCTCTACTGTCTCACTCTTCATAAAACAAAAAAGCGACTGAAAATATTTTTCCCGTAGACGTAAACTCAACAACGTGAAAAAGAGGCATCTTGAACTTGTTGGTCTTATATGTACAATCAAGGACCAACACGTCTGCGAAGGACCGAGCCAAGTGTGTGTAATCAGGATGAGCCCAAAACAACGAAAGGAGTTCATCAGTTTGTGGATGTCTTCTATGGTACTCCACGTAGTGATGCTCCCCAAGCAACTTCAATACTTGTTGCATCGCCATTCTTCCTTTCATACTATTACATTTCGCTTTGGCCAAACTATTATAGATCGTCCTCATGGTAGACTTGTTCCCATCTTCTTTTTGTCGCACGGAAGAATAAATTTGTTTCGGTGCAACTCCGGAAAGGAACAATTCTTCAACCAACTTTCTCTCCTCCTCCTTCAACCGTGCCACGTAGGCATGACCCGTAAGTGTCCCTGGAATAGGATGATTGTGTCTTCCATTCTTAACTTCGATTATCCACTTCACATCTTCTACTTTTACAATCAACACCTTAAATTGACAACCATATTTTCTCGTCCCAACGTTTTTCTTAGGAATTTTTTTTCAACAACGTCCTTTTTTTATTATGCTCCCTGAACACACCTCCTCTTTCGCAGTCCAGCTCTACATATTTTCGGCCCGGCCGAGATCTGATGGATCTTGCAATGACAATTACTATGTTATGTCGTCTTCAAACTTCTCTGCACCAATCTATTGCTTCTTCCTGGGTTGCAAATTGAATATCCGTTGAGAATATATCATCTACATCAACCCCAATAGCAGGATGTACCACAACATCTGTACAAGGTTGGTCCTATAACCAATATAAAATA
The DNA here is from genome assembly GCA_036927795.1 of Iris macrosiphon. Taxonomy (NCBI): domain Eukaryota; kingdom Viridiplantae; phylum Streptophyta; class Magnoliopsida; order Asparagales; family Iridaceae; genus Iris; species Iris macrosiphon. Next base: position 163,767,174 of record JAYESA010000014.1, read on the forward strand.
ATATAAAATTAATAACTTCATATAATTGGCAGTTCAAATAATTTAGTCTTTAAGATTCAGAACTGTCACTATTTTGACAGTTCTCTTAGTATATAGGACTGTCGAAATTATGACAGTCCTACTTTTATATAGGACTATCGAAATTCTGACAGTCCTGTATTTATATAGGATTGTCGAATTATTGACAGTCCTATATTTATATAGGACTGTCTAATTTTATACAGTCCTTACACGATGACTGTCGAAATAGGGTTGTCGTTTTACGTACCGTACGTGCTTCGGAACAACCGACATGTTATTCGGAACGTCCGGAATGCATATTTAATGGATTGCATGATCCCACTTCGTCATCGAAGATATTTTCATGCATTGTTCCTACAATAGTCAAATAAAACTATTTTTTTTGTGACAATCGCAAAACTTATTCATCGTATGTTGTCGAAGATATACCGGAAGAATATTCGTTGGACAATCACAAAAGCAAAATTCTCTTCCTCTTGGGACCACAACTATCAATTTCTAAATTTAGGTTTAGATTTGGAGAATGAGAGTTTCTTCAAGTGAAGGTGAAAAGCCTAAAATGGAATTTTTTTTCACTTATATAGCTTGGTGTGGGCTAGTCCTAAGTAACTTTTAAGAGTGACAAACTTGTAATTTTGGGTAAAATTACAATAGACTAATCCCAAGTAAAATGTGTAGTGCCCTTATCAAAAACCTTTTCTTTTCCTTGGAATGTGCCTTAAGAATAATTAAAAAATATTATATTAATAATTAAAAAAAATTGTGGAGACAGTGGGCCACAAATGCTACATGTAGCTCCACCCTTGCTACCATGTAACTCTGCCCTCGCCACAGACCCTAGGGGTTGGTTTCGGTGTCGGGTGGACTCGGACGTCGCGCCAATGGTTGTTGTGATGGCTAAGCCATAGAATGCCGAGAGGAAGGAGATGGGATGTTGCAACTAATCCATGTTGTTGGCAACCATCAAAATTTGAAATTAGAAGGTAAAATACGAAATGGGCAGCGGCCATGTGCATGTAGAAACAAAATAAAACATAGAACATAACGAGAAGACATTGCCGGTTGGCACAAAATGATTGAATTACAAATATAGTAGTTATACAATTACAATCTACCCAATTCACGCCTTGACATTGAGCATAAAAGTTCCAAATAATAAGGGAGGTCCAGGTCAATAACTAAAGTTATGTTCATGATACAAACAACTGGGCCCGAAAGCAACATTAGTGTGAAGGACTAATACAGATATACACTTGAGTGACGAATAGGATGATTAAGAAACACAATTAACAAAGGGTTAGCTAGAAAAGTGGGCATCTCTGGCAAGCTTCAATATTTGTCTCTTGAATGGGCTGGGTTGCTGTCAGGAGCTGAGGTTAGCAGATGATGATCCAACTCCTCATCGTCAGTCTCCTCGATTGATGAGGCAAGTGACCCCGAGCCATCTGATAAATTCATGTTTCACAAAAGAAAACTCGAGGTAAGCACCATGTATTCTCAGGAAAAAAAAACTTCAAGCAATTCTGATGTTCCACATTCTCGACTTTTAGCAAAGTTTTATGAATTATGACTGAAACAACCAAAGTTTGTTTCAATCATTCAAATTTTGGAGATGCATCATGCATGGGTGCTGCATGAACTTTTGCTCCAGCTTGAGGATACTGAAAAGGGGAAAGGTACAGTTTGCAAGCATTACAAGACCAAATGTTTTTGCATATTTACATCAAACACTTGATTAAAGAATAAATAAACCATGAACCAACCAGTGTTGCAGACTCAGTAGCAAACTTACCGGAGTATGCCGGATTATCCGGTAAATGCCTGACTGTCGCTACCTGTATACTTTCTGGTAGCAAACAGTTGCAGAAAGAACCTGAAACTTCCAAACGTATACACAATATCAGTGTAATCACTAAACTTAGAAGAAACATATCTAGAAGAGATACCTACCTAATTTGGCAAGCCGATTCACCCATCCTGGAATAGGCTTTCCAGTCAAGCGCGTACAGACATCATCAGTAAAATGATTGCAGTTCTTGGAAATCAAATGGCAGGTGTTGTCGTGATATTTTCCAGAAAGGTGTTCAAGGAACAAACGAAAATCAGAGCGTGACATGTCAGTTGTGCCAAGCCATATAGATCGCCTGTAGATGAAACCAGGGCAACTTTTTGGTTCCACTTCAAACACTCCACTTGATGAGTACTCATGCGCTCCATAGCCATATTCCATTCCATGAACTGCAAAGTGAGGAAGATTTTTAGTAACTTACAAGGATAGGTGGATAGCTGTCCCCCCACTTCTCTCTCACTTTCTTAGACTAGCCACAACATATCCATTATTAATGTGCTATTTTCTATAAAAGAATTCTCTTGCTCTCCTTAAAATCAACACAACCTAATAGCCCCTGGGCATCGTGTTAATTAGAATTTTCATTTGCATATTGGGACATCGTCCTGCATTAATGATGCATAATAATATTAGGTGAATTAAGACAGAGAAAGAGAGTAGGGTAAAACAAAGCATCAAACTGAATCACATATTCAAAAAGGGAGAATAAATGGGTTGTTGGGAACCTTCCTGGGGGAAGGAAAGTCCCCAACTCGAACATGTGCATGTGTGTGTGAATAGGTAGGAAGGTGGGGAAACAGCTTTGGGGACTATCCTTATTTATATCCAAAAACATTAAAAAAAATTACAATAAAACAATAAGAAAAAGGGGGGATCACATATCGGGCGTCTGAAAATATTATCAGATTTCAGCAATAAGGCTGGTTACTCGGATGATAGTAATAACCCTGATATCCACTGTAAATATATACATTCAGATATCCTAGAGAAGTGCTATGACTAATTACTAATATATCTTTGAAGATTTAATTATTCAGTTCAATTTGCCAGGAGTCCTATAAAGCCACGCTAGTCTACTATAGATCAACTACTATAAACACCAAAACTAATCTCTGACTCAACATGCCTACTTATGGAGCTCTCAATTTAACAATTGTATCCCAGCTATCAGCGTAAAGTATATCAACTCAAATGGCATAGCCGACTAGGTCAGATTGGAGTAGTTTTCAGGAGCACTTCGGTGGCACCTAAACCATATTAACACCTTGAGTATATTTTGACAAAGCCTACCATCTTCATGGACTACTATCTCATAACCGTAGTTGCTTGTACAATATAAGCATTTAAATCACCACCTTCCCCCACCCCAACACAACACAAGTAATTATAATTTTCATTCCACATGATACTCCTTCTTGAAGTAAGACAAAGATGTTCCATAAATTCCCTCAAAACGTTCCATTTTTATCTTACTTATGGTGAATAAGAAATGATGACAATAATCACCTCTTCTCCATGCAGACATACTTCAAAGGATAAAAGGGATGCGTCAAACACAATCTCTGATGCTTCCACAGATGCATAGCAGAGACATCTCCTTACATATCCTATAATTTTAAATACAAATTAGTGTGCCAGAGACATTGGAAGAGTATCTAAGGACTTGCAGTCTAGGTTGCACACGTACTCTTTTAAAAGGACTGCATCTGATCTAGAGGATAATTTACGAGTGTGACACCTCCAAAAACTATACTACCTTGCACTCATGTCGAATATGGTACATCCATGCCAAGATTCCAAAGGGACAAGCTTGCAATATTCTATCTCGTGTTCTTATATTAACAATGCCTTATTTCTATATTTCATGTATAAGTACCGGTTTTTATGTTTTGCTTGTTTTGCTTGTTTTGCATAACTAAATTTCAGTTTCATTTCATGATTCCCTCAGTTACTTGCCTATCAATCTCATCTCTTCTCAAAGATTTATATCTTTCTAACAATTGTGTCCATCAACTGTGTACCTCTTCCCTAGAGGTTCCTAGATCCAAAGTAATCAATAGTCTCAAGATTCACAACCAGACACGATATCCACTTTCTCCATACACCGCAGCCCAAGCACCTCTTCTAGGGAAGAGCTATGTTGCACGGACACCGATACGACACGACACAACATGACAACACAGACACGTCACCCATTTTGGTGTGTCCTAGTGTATTTTAGAGGGTTTGTGGTGTGTCTGACATGACACAACCCAGATCTTCGGAGTGCCCGTGCTTCCTAGGGAAGAGGCATTCAAATTTGTTAGGCCAACCCTCAGTATGCATAGAAAAGATCATACAGCTAAAGCCACCCATCCCTGGAGGCAACACAGAAATTGTGACGGAGGCGGCATCAAGCACTCAACAGCGACACTTTCTCGACTCAACTTCTATAACATTGTCTAATCAGCTCTCAAAGACTAGCTCCTTTCTTGAAGTTGTATATCCTAGAAACCTCGACAATTTTTTACATTAAATCAAGGCATGTCCGACACACTCTGGGAGAAACCCTAGCCACCATGGCTTAGTTGTCATTGCAATGAAGTGTACGATATAATGCATGTATAAATGTGTATAAATACTATTTAAATATATTTATATGCCTTTATGCGTGTACCTTAATGCCATAATTCACGCTTGCAGCCAAGTCCACGTGGCCATCTAAACACATGACTAACCACATGACACGATGTCTGGCACGACTGTTACATAACCGGCAGGCAAGCTGCTTACCGAATGTCATGTGATTTGCTGGAAAAAGTCCCACACGCCACGCAGCCCGCTGACAAGTGGAACCCAAGATGTCACATGGAAAATCGAGCAAGCCCGATGCGCCACGTGGCAAAGCAAGAAAAACCCAGCACGCCACATGGTCACATGACCCACTTGCTGAGAGACGGGCCCTACAAGTCACTTGGAGTCCTATATAGAGTAGATTTTTTTTCCCAAGAAAGTTTGCTTTTAAGGAGATTTGAACCTAGAATCTCCTAGGAAACAGATACAACTTAACCAAGGTGATCTTAACAAACTTGCCATTGTAAATTTTGTGTCATATCCTTATCCAATATTCTATTTAAACATGGAAGAACATGTTTACTAATATCCTATTTTCCTTTTAAATATGTTATTATTTAAGTCTAAAGTTAATTATCTTTTTTTTAATATTTCATCCTTTTTTAGTATTCTTTTCAATAACAAGCAAAACTACATAATATGTTTATATTTTTCTTTCAATGCAAAAAAGTTGAAATAGGATTTGCTAAATGTGGAAAGTTCGCAAAAATACGTATTTTTTGCATATTTTGGGTAATCAATATGAGACAAACAAAAAGTACAAGACGATTAAAAAAGTATTAGACAAATTAAATTTAGATAAAGTATTTAAATATGAATTTATATTTAAAAGAAATTTTAAAGAAAAAAAAGTCAGATCTAATGAATATTTTATTTGTGCTCAAATAAAATACTAGATAAGGATATGACGAAGACTACTCCATATAGGACTCGAAGTAATGTGTAGGGCCGTATCTCAGCAAGCCACATGACAACATAACATCTACTTGTCATATGACATGCGATGGACCGGTTGGCAGCATGCTACATGGCGTTCGGTGACCAGCTTAGCAACGAGTATGTAACAAGGGCCCACGTGACATTCGGGTTGGCAATGTGGCATGATTGGCTACAAGGGAGACACAAGCGTTCATGTACATATATAAATATATTTAAATAGTGTTTCCACGTGTTTATATACACTGTATGGAGCTGTGGGAAAAAAAAAAAAGATATGTGGACTTTCACAAGGGTTGAAAGGTCATAGGAAGTTGCACCATATATTGGACGGCTACAAGGAGCCTTACAAAAAAAGTTCCCATGATTCGATACCTTGTTCCTGTAGCTAATTAACTTGAGTAATTTTATAAGTCCAAATATAAATCTTATATAAATAAGGTAGAAATGTAAATTTTCAATAGACAAGTCAACTTCCTGAAAAGTACAAAGTGAAGTACGCAGCAAGTGTTAATGTAATTAAATTCACAAAACCCCAACACTGTTTAGAAGGAAAGTTCAAAGGTTCTGCTCATACATACTAGGTTATATAGCTTACAGAGGTTAGGCTCCGAAGAATTTATACGTAACAAGAAAGAATACTCACAAATATAGGTACTTAATGTAAGTTTGTAAACAACCAAGACAATAGAGCTTGGTAAGTAGGACATATTGATTAATGCATATCCCTTTACCACCATGCTAAGTGCTTACTGTCTTTAGACTACCACCTATGGTTCCCTTCCTGCACCCAAACCTTGCTCTTACTCGTCGTACTAGTGCACTAATATAGGTACTTAATGTAAATCAATCTAGTAGACCGTTGGAGCTAGTAGTAAACGTGGTCATTGCAAGAGATAACTGGCAAACATGACAACGAGGATCTTTCTTTCCCAAATGTGTTTCCCAATGCAGCCTTACAAGTTTGGCTAATCACCCTTGCTAGGCTAACAAACATTTATAGCCTTTATTATGCATTTATTTGGGTCAGAGTTCCGATCTCTTTATGGAAATTAGATATTTCCATGGCGTATCTAATGTTAGTGTCATCAATACACCTGTATATGCAAGATATGGGCCCTACTAAAAGCTGGTGTCATTGATGATTCAACATAGAAGCATTTCCACCTGAATTAATCCGGCTTTGGTCACTTACAGGAAATTTCATGTTAATTAACAAGAAATTGTGATACCAACTTGTCTTCCTCCGTATTTTATTCTTCAATGCTCCAGGGGCCCTGGTGCACGGCTGGCTGGATGACGGTCCAGGACCCAAAGACTAAAACGGTACCAACATGGACGTATCTAAAATAGAACTACCATGAGCCACCCTTAACACAAAAGGATTGTGGTGTGGTGATTATCACGTTAGATGTGCACACTAGAGGTCCTTAGTTCAATTCTGGATGGCAACAATTTTTTTGTTATATTTACTTTTATTTTAGTTTCTTGAATTTTTTTTTCCACATTATGTATGGGGGCCCCATTTAGAAACTTCGCATCGGACCCCCATGAGCTCAGGGCCGGCCTTGCAATTAGGGGTGAGCAATTCTCGGTTATTAAACGAAAATTGAACCGGACCGAAATTGAAATTCGGTTTGGTTTTTAATCAACCGGTTCGGATTTCGGTTTTATCATTTGATTAATTTCGGTTATCGGGTCGGATTTCGGTTTTGGATTCCGAAACCCGAATCGAACCGAAAATCGAATCAGTCAGTCAGGTGCAATTACTATTTTACCCTTCAGTCTATATTAAAAAAACCCGAAAAAACCGAATCAGTCAGTCAGGTGCAATTACTGTTTGTACAATGAATGTAATTATAATACATACATATACATGTGGCAGTGTTTGTACAATGATGGGTTTCTTTTGGTCTGATCCAGAAATCAATTGGCGATCAATTGTAATTTATTTGTACAATGTATGTATGAATGTAATCTGAGCAACATACATGCGGCAATTTTTGTAAATTTTTTGTATAATACAATAGTTGGGATAAGCTGCAGTTTGTTTTTAATTTTTTTATTTTTTGTATAAAATTAGTTTATTGTTATTTTGGTACAAAATTTTGGTTTTTTCCAGTTAGGTTTGGTTTTTTTTTCGGTTTTTATGAATTTGGTATACACTCACCACTTGGACCTAAAAAATTGAACCGACCGGAAACCGAACCGTTTTAATTCGGTTCAATTTTTTTGCGGTCTTTACAAATTCGATTCGGTTTTTGGTTTTGCAAAAACCGATTTTCGGTTCAGTCGATTTTTGAATATTCGGTTCAATTTGAACCGAACCGTTGCTCACACCTACTTGCAATGCTCCGCTAAACAGAAATCAGTAAATAACAAACATACATAGAAGCGAAAAGTTATGTCAAGAGTTCGCACAACTGCAATTTGTAAATCCACGTAAATACACAAATGAGTTAGTCTAATGATGTGATTAATGTGAAATGTCGACCTAGTTGACCACTTAAACAAACACTATAGAACATTTTCTAGAATGCACTTGTGCAAACACCAGAAAGGAGCGTGATCCAAGAAATTTGGTATTTTCTCCACGAAAGCAATAATAAATTCTTGCCAAAATAGTTTATATTTCCATATAGTGTAATGAACTGACTTTAGGGGATGGTTGGTTTGCCTGTGACTAGTGCCGCTACAACATTTTTGCAGCAATTACAGCAAAATGTTGAAGCTTCTGTTACCATTATCAACATTAACTAAACCATTTCCTCCCCTTCCTCTTCATTTGATGTAACAAAGTTCCGACCAAACAACAACTGCCTCTTTAGCAACAACAAAGTTGCAACCAAACGTCCTAAATCTTAATTGAATCATTCCAAACACTGAATTTATAAATCCCGCAAAATCATCTCCAATCAACCGAACGCTATATTTGCAACACAATCTCTATATTTGCAACACAATTAGATTAACTGGAAAAAAAAATCAAGATCTAAACCAATCCCACTTAATATTCTTCGGAATAGAATCAATTTCATCTCTAAATATCAATAATTACTAAATATGCTACTTCAATAAATCAATAACACGAATTATACAGAAAATTCGACGATTTCACCTTCGATTCCGGAGTGGAAGACGCCGAAACCGAACCAGTAGAGGTAGTTGTTGACGGGGGTGAGGTCGTAGACGTTCAGGAATACATGGGTCGTGGCGCTCCCGCCATTGCTCCTCCGCTCCCTCGTCGAAGAGGACCGCGCCAGAAACGACGGCATGGCCGCTCCTCCTACTCCTCCCTCCGAGAATTAGGATTAGGGTTTTTCCGAGATTCAAAGCGAATGAGACATTCCGAATCGAGAAGAGGGGGGAAGAGCGGAAACGCTAGATTCGACAAGATTTACGATGACGGAAAGGGAGAGAAGTGAAAAAGGTGTCGCCTTTTTTTTCCTCTTCTTCTTTTTTCGCGTAGAGGAGAAAGGAGCGAGTGTTCGGAACGTCGACTACTTGATGGCGTCTCACTGTCAACATGTACGTGGCAAAGTTTTCTGGTGGCGTGTGGTCTCTGATGTTAAACCTTGCACACTGGATCCGAAAAGTTTTCAAATACACAAAAAAAAAAAAAAAAAATAGAGATTTTATACAAATTTTAAAAGTAGTTTCCTTCTCCAGTCAACTATGGTAGCTCTATAAATATTTAAATTGTTTTTTTGGGAAAACCAACTCTCCGTCTTCATCTCCATCTCCATCTCCATCTTCAATCTTATAATGCTACTTATAACTGATTCAAAATTGAGCCTTCCGAGCCGTAAGTAAATAATCAATCAATTTAATTTTTCTTAAACTTACATAAATAAAAAGTTAAAGCAACTTCCTCTTATCCGTCAAAGTCGTAATTAAATACTAAACCAATTTAATTTAAAAAAAAAAATTCTTACGGAACATTAAAAAATCTAAAACCGTAAGTATATACTCAACCAATTTATTTATTTTTTAAAAAACTTACTGAAGATTTAAAAACCTAAAACTGTAAGTAAATACTCAACCAATTTAATTTTAAAAAAATATATAGGAGATAAATAAAAACTTAAACCAACTTCCCTCTTATTCGTCCAAGCCGTACGTAAATACTCAACCAATTTTATTTTATTTTTTTAATTACGAAAAAAAACTTAAGATAAATTATTCTTCACAAACAATACTTACCATTAAATATACGTGCAACGCATGTGCACGTAAATAGTTAGTATATATGTGCATACGTTGGACATGTTTGAATAAACGTAGAAGAAGGAAGAAGAAAATATGAGAGAAAATCTCTTATTGATGTAATCACATAGTGGGAGGCAAATGCCTTATTTATACAACCCAATGAAGTTGTAATACTAATCTCTAACCAATGTGGGACTAAAATACAAAGTGGGAATCCAACCCTTTAGTAGCCCACGTTATAACACTCCCCCTTTGGATGACCACCATATATAAGCCTATTGCCTCGTTAAAACTTTGCCAGGAAAATCCATTAGGACAAAACATGTGCGAAAGAAAAGTATACAATCTTTAGGATGACTTAGATAGGTGTTGGACGTGCTTAATGTTACCTCATTAAAACATTGTCAAGAAAAACCCCATGGGAAAAAAAATCAATGACTAAGAAAAAAGAGTACAACGCGTTATAGTCCATACAAAATGTATCTCCTCCTGAAAACAATAACTCCCCCTGATGATGTTGATCATGAACAGTCAACTGATGAAGACGTCGCATTCCAATTCCATGAACTAGTTTCTGAAAAGTTGACTTTGGCAACGATTTGGTGAACAAGTCTGCAAGATTATCACTTGAGCGAACTTGTTGGACGTTAATATCAAAGTTCTTCTGAATTAAGCTCATGAGTGTAGAAAAACTTCGGTGAGATGTGCTTGGTCCTGTCTCCTTTAATGAATCCACCTTGAATTTGTGCAATACATGCTGCATTATCCTCATGAATAATAGTTAGAGTATCTGTGGTAGGAGAAATGTGGCAGGAGCTACGAATGTGTTGAATCAATGATCTCAGCCAAATACATTCTCTACTTGCTTCATGGAGGCCAATACTTCTTAGTGATTTGAGGAGGTAGTAACCATTGTCTGTTTTATTGAACGCCAAGAATAACTGCATTGCTATTAAGAAACACACATCCAGTTTGTGAACGACCTTTATGGGGATCAGATAAATAACATGAATCTGCAAAGCCAACTATATTCGCGATGTCAGATAAACCATAAGTATAAAATGATCACATATCGGTAGTTCCATGAAGATATCTCATCACATGTTTAATGTCATTCCAATGTCTACGAGTTGGCGCCGAGCTATATCTGTAACACCCCGCTCCGCGCCGGCGTTATGTATCAAGGTGAGTGGGCAGAACTTCGTTCTCTGATTCTTGCACGCCTTAATAATAACCTGAGTTTTTGCTTGCAATATTTTCTTAAGAGAATGATAGAACCTGCCTTGCATGTTAATGAACGAACTCACCTAGCTTGTCTTTGAAACAATGCCTACTTAACGAAAATCCTGAATCGCCTGCTTAGAGTGCATGAATATGTTCACTATCGTCTATGCTTCGAGAGAACCATACTGTGCCTGAACGTGTTCAAGTGATAAGTCGGATTGCCCCGCAACAATGAGTGTATTCTGATGGTTCGTCTCGTCTGCATACTAGAGTTTATTTGATAGTGTTCCATGCATTCGCACGCGGTCGGACAATGGCTATTGGTGGAGAGCTGAACTGCATATGTCCCGGCTGCTACCATGATAGTGCAAAGCAACCATGAGTCACAGCTGCCTCTAGCATCAGATAAAGAGTCATTGGTATGCTGTTCCACCAGCTGCCGATCCTGAGATACTCGGGGACCGCCCTGCATATAGCTAAGTCATTGTGTTGGCTTGGATAGTGACTGCCCCTAAGAATGTGCATTGTGTGTCTAGCTTTGCATCAGACCCTCGAGTCGCACGAGACACGCTGCGCACACCCTGAAACATGAACGGATTGCTTGCTTGCTTATTTGCATATGAACTCTGTTTCCAAATATGTTTCCAAAAGCAATGTAATATGACTCTGCTAGAACTGCATGAAACGAACCTAGGTAAAACTAGAAAGATCACTAGTAATGTAATATTTTATAACATGATTACTTAGTGCTTGTTTGAGTGAATGCTTGTTTCTGTTCAGTTGTTTTATCTCACCAGTACTTTTATAAAGTGCTGACCCACCAACAGTTTACTTGTTCGCAGGTACTGGATCGTCCGAGGGAGCGATAGGCGTGCCACAGTCCCGAAGACCCGGAATCCTGGTTTCGATTGTTGCCCCGAGAATGCTATCGTATAAGGGGGCATAATGTATGGAACGAACGTGTGCCTTTGCTAAAGGAAACCCAAGTTGTCTCGATTGTCCCGAACACTCAGTTGGCTAATGCATTGCATTGCAACAAGTCCCTTTCCGCTGCTTACTCGATTGATGCGATGATAGCCAACTATCAACTTAAACGATTGGCCTTGCACGGGCGCAACCCCAGGCCCGTGCGGCATCACGTCCCCCGAAAGCTCGACTCGGGCCATTCGATTAGCTCCCCTTCCTCCCTCGCGCCCGCGAGACGGGCGCGGTCATACGCGTTCGGCGCGCCGAGGCACGGTGATTCGTGCCCGGTTCGTTAAATCCCGGCCGTACGGGGCGGGACAGGGCGGAGCGGCGGCCCGGGCGGGACCGGGGCGTGACAGAATGGTATCAGAGCGGAATCGATTCTCTGGCCCAAACCGTTGCTATGACTCTGAGATATTATCGATATGGTTTTGCAAAGAGCGTTCCATACAATAAGTCCATAGATATTCTCAAAGTGCAAAATATTTCCTGAACTTGAATTGCTTGATTGTTTCGATTGAGTACGGCGAGGGACGGCACTATCGCTACTCGGGATATCGAGAAGTTTATCCTTGAAGTTTCGAGGACAAAACTTTTTGTTGGTTGGTAAGTATGTAACGTCCCGCTCCGCGCCGGCGTTATGTATCAAGGTGAGTGGGCAGAACTTCGTTCTCTGATTCTTGCACGCCTTAATAATAACCTGAGTTTTTGCTTGCAATGTTTTCTTAAGAGAATGATAGAACCTGCCTTGCATGTTAATGAACGAACTCACCTAGCTTGTCTTTGAAACAATGTCTGCTTAACGAAAATCCTGAATCGCCTGCTTAGAGTGCATGAATATATTCACTATCGTCTATGCTTCGAGAGAACCATACTGTGCCTGAACGTGTTCAAGTGATAAGTCGGATTGCCCTGCAACAATGAGTGTATTCTGATGGTTCGTCTCGTCTGCATACTAGAGTTTATTTGATAGTGTTCCATGCATTCGCACGCGGTCGAACAATGGCTATTAGTGGAGAGCTGAACTGCATGTGTCCCGGCTGCTACCATGATAGTGCAAAGCAACCATGAGTCACAGCTGCCTCTAGCATCAAATAAAGAGTCATTGGTATGCTTTTCCACCAGCTGCCGATCCTGAGATACTCGGGGACCGCCCTGCATATAGCTAAGTCATTGTGTTGGCTTGGATAGTGACTGCCCCTAAGAATGTGCATTGTGTGTCTAGCTTTGCATCAGACCCTCGAGTCGCACGAGACACGCTGTGCACACCCTGAAACATGAACGGATTGCTTGCTTGCTTATTTGCATATGAACTTTGTTTCCAAACATGTTTCCAAAAGCAATGTAATATGACTCTGCTAGAACTGCATGAAACGAACCTAGGTAAAACTAGAAAGATCACTAGTAATGTAATATTTTATAACATGATTACTTAGTGCTTGTTTGAGTGAATGCTTGTTTCTGTTCAGTTGTTTTATCTCACCAGTACTTTTATAAAGTGCTGACCCACCAACAGTTTACTTGTTCGCAGGTACTGGATCGTCCGAGGGAGCGATAGGCGTGCCACAGTCCCGAAGACCCGGAATCCTGGTTTCGATTGTTGCCCCGAGAATGCTATCGTATAAGGGGGCATAATGTATGGAACGAACGTGTGCCTTTGCTAAAGGAAACCCAAGTTGCCTCGATTGTCCCGAACACTCAGTTGGCTAATGCATTGCATTGCAACAAGTCCCTTTCCGCTGCTTACTCGATTGATGCGATGATAGCCAACTATCAACTTAAACGATTGGCCTTGCACGGGCGCAACCCCAGGCCAGTGCGGCATCACGTCCCCCGAAAGCTCGACTCGGGCCATTCGATTAGCTCCCCTTCCTCCCTCGCGCCCGCGGGACGGGCGCGGTCATACGCGTTCGGCGCGCCGAGGCACGGTGATTCGTGCCCGGTTCGTTAAATCCCGGCCGTACGGGGCGGGGCAGGGCGGAGCGGCGGCCCGGGCTGGACCGGGGCGTGACAATATCTAGCCAACAGATTGACAGAGAATGATATGTCTGGCCTTGTACATTATGATAGATACATTAGTGCCCCAATGGTTGTAATGACTCATTCCGTTCAAGCGGATAGCCGATTCAAACGGCGCAAGTGCAACGACTCGACCCGCTTTGCTCAGCGAGAAGACCTGCTTGAAGCAAATGATTTCAGACTTGGCCCTTCAGGAGTTCAGACTTAGAGCTTCAAAGGCTCGCTCGGAATATCGCTTGACCGAGGTAAATCATCGCTAATATGGGTGGCTGCGATGAACATGTATTTGCTTAGCCTGTACACTTAAAAATATGGACGATACATGCTAGTCGCTAGGCGATAACCCCTTGCATGCTAATAAAGAATACAACGCACCTAGCTAAGAAAATAATCCCATCTTGTATTGCTTATGTTAGAACATAGAAATAAAACTTGGCTTATAACATGGACCCTCGCATGCTACCTTAGCTTCGTGCAAGTAGACTCCGCTATGCCTCGAGTAGATTATTATATACTTTTCATAGTGCACTGGTTCACTTGTTTACACCGCCTGCCTTATGGATTATGTCGTTCGATATGCCCCTATACGATTCCACTCCTCGCAATACCCCTTAGACCCGTGCTAGCGAAATAACTTATGTTTACAAGTATTGCTATGTTGCATGTTTACCTTAAAGTTATATTCATATTGTTTCAATACTTAGCTGCTTTACTTATTCGCTATGCTCGTCCCGTAGATTCATCCCGCGATCCTGTAACACTATTCGTATCGTGCATACATCTAGTTAGCCAGAAGACTATCAATTAGTCTTTCTGTGCAATATGAACCTGCAAGTATTCGAGACCGTTAGGTCACCAAGGCATTTTTTGAATTTAAGGGATTGCATCATGTCAAGAAGCAAGAATCATAGCTCGTGTAGCAATACTCGTGCATACCAAGAATCAAGAATAAACATGTTGTATTATGAATTCCGTGAATCTGAGACCCAAGACTTGTATGTCATGGACAACTTGTTGAACAATGAAGATTTTTGAATCTTGTTCCACGGACGGTCTCCGGGACACCAGGCCGATCCGATCCGGATAGAACTCGTGCAGTCTTAATCATGTACGAGTAGAATGGCGTGTGCACCTCATGTTGAGCCATTCTCGCTCTAAGACTGATAGTCTCGTGTGCTGGACGAGATGCCTTGTAGCCCACTGTGTACTTTCGTTGCATATCATCCTCGTCAATGACTATAACTCATTCTTTATGGCTATGCCAGCGACTCATATTCATATAGATAAGTCATCCTCGCCTAGCGCCAATCCGCGTGCGAGTCATTGCAACGCATCGAGTAATTTGGAACACCTGAACGGATATGAGTATTAGACATATGTGCACACTTGTACATAATTGAACACTTGAACATCTTCTGCAACACACTTGAGTATTTGTGTAACTCGTGCACCTGAATCAAAACCTTGCTCATGACACTCGTGTTTGCTTATACAATTTCTCTTAGATTTTATTATATATATTCGTGCTTGGTTTAACTTGGTTACCTTGGACAGGGAAGGACGAATGGTAAGTTGGTAAGTCTCGCCGTGTTACTCTTATATCACACGGCGTACTGTCACACGAGTTAGGCTCTACATTATTCCATAAAACTGATCCTAAGGCAAGACTAGAAATACAACTTAATATATGGTGTAGGAACCTATATAACGTGTTCGGATTTATCGAGCAGGCGAGAAGCCTCTCCACCAGTGCATTCATGTACTGATAACCCACCAAATTGCTTGCAGGGTACGGAAGAACCTCGTTCGGTGCGAAAATCCCTTCATGCGAGCTAAGGCGTGGAGTTTCCTCTGGAGCCTTGGAGCGTCACGTTCGGAGCTGAAGCACATATACAAGACGTAATATTGGAACATCGCCTATGTATCATTCCACAAATGTAGCCATTTAGCACAATTTTATTGTTTCGAGAGAGAGGGCTTAAGTGACTTGTAATCTCGGCCACTTGTAACCTACCGGTCTGTCGTCTTTTGGTTTCTTACAAACACCCACTTGTAACCTACCGGTCTGGCATCTTTTGGTGTTTGTACTATAGGTCCGAACACTCCACGTTTATTAATGGAATACAATTCTGCTTGAATAGCATCCTTCTATTTTGGCAAATCTTTTCTTTGTCGACATTCATCGATGCTACGTGGTTCAGTGTCATCAATGCCCTTAGATATTTCAGTAGCTACTGAGAATGAGAATATCTCATATATTGTTATATCTTTGTGTCACGCCCCAGTCCCAAAATGACGAGGGACTGAGCACGTGAGCAATGGCCAGCAGCACGCACCGATGGACAACCCAATTTAATGGATCCATCAGGGCATGCTTAAGCTGTAGTCTAACAGTAAGATGTTACAAGTCTCAGGTATTTCTAATCTCATCCACAGAATAAACACAGATTAATGCCAGAAATATTGCAATGGAAATAAATACGCAATATTAAATAAGTGTCTCGGGAAACAAATCCGAGAATTATTCTGTTACATTTTAAGAAAAAGACAGGAAATAAAATACTGAAATGGAAATACTGTGAATATGAAGCCGGTGCTCAGGAGAAGTCCTCTGCAACTATCTCGTCCTCGGTTCCGGGTTCTGCTCCAAGGAGTGCTCCTGTACCGTACACCTCGGGGTAGTTCTCTGCGGCTACACCTGGGGACATAGTCCATTCCAGGTCCTCAGGGGACATAACAAGGTACATAAAATACAAGCCAAAACATATGCAGTGCAACAATAAAATAAACAGCAGGGTAAATATGTAAACCAGCTAGTGATATGCAAGTGAGAGTTTTAGTCATACTCAGGCTGACTACTACAGGATCAGTGTCGAAGAAACCATAGCAGTATTTTCTCGAGGAGCCAGTAAGGAACCAAAGCTCTGTATCAGAGTCTAAGGCACCGCCAGATATAAGTATTTATATTATATTATATTCAGCCTTGATATGACAATACTTTTCCCACCCCATGTAATCTCACGTCACAGTTCCAGAATGTCACAGATACAAGTCACGCAAGATTGAACTAATGCAATGAGTCAGGTTAAAATCTAAGTACGTAAACTGTAATGACATAAAAATGTAACCTATACGGGATCATCAGGTATATCTCAGGCAATTCCGTCACATGAAGAGTGTCAGGTGTCCTGGGTTAAGCAGTTAAACATGTTGCATAAGAATCTACCAGAAATCAAGTAAAATACTATAACCAGGATTATCTGAGAATTGGCAAGCTTTACTTGTCCACTGATGTATAAACAAGTCCAGAAAATAACTAGCAAGCTGCAGGGTTTGCCAAGGTACACTTGCCTGTGGTTCCGGCTCTGATTGCGGCTCTGACTTCGGTTGGATTTGCAGGCGGTACTCCGGTTGCTGAAACAAACATCACCATCAGATCCAAAAAATATCAATCAGCTAGAAACGCCTGTCCTTGGGTCCGATTTGGAGACAAGGACAAAAACGACAGTTTCGGCCAAAACGGGGTCCACCGGTGGGCCCGCTTTATACCGAAAAACGCATCAGGGTCAACTGTCTCCAAATTCACCAAACTCAGTGTCAACAGGTCAGAAACGCTGATACGAACCCAACGGAACTTTCAGAATTGAATTCCGATGAGCCGATCACAAAATCGCCCGTCGAGGGGGGCCTGTGGGGCCCACGACACGCAATTTCGTCAACGTTCTCAGAATCGAACCAAACTTGACCCACAGGACCAGCGTATTGCTACGAGTCCGATGGCGCAAGTTTCGTCTCGATCCGACGAGTGTACACAAAGTTAGGGTAAATTACAGAAAAGGCGGATACGGGGTGATGTCCGCGGATACGCGTTGATTTCGGTGTGTACGCACACCCGAATCAGCTTTTGCAAAATCCCACACGTCCGTATCGACGAGGCGCACGTATCTGTGAAGACCGAGCGCGATCAAGTCGTCCCGTTTGGCGGGGCGTACTCAGTTCCGGGGTGAAACAGGGTCTGGTTTTTCCTGTTTTTGGATCGCGGTGTGCGATCACCACAGGACGCGATGCCCCGAACAGTTTATCCGGACACCGAGAGGGTCATACAGGCTTCGCAACGCAATTTGCAGAATCAAAAACGGAGCTACGAGCAAAAAGTTACACGCACCTGAAGGGGACCCGAAAACAGGGTCGAATCGTGTCCGACACGTGTCCGACTCGTGTCGGACACAGGGATCCGAATTAGGGTTAGGGTTTGGGTTTGGCTCGGGATCCGGCGAGGGGCGGCGCTGGGCGGCCGGGCTGCGACGGAGGGGGCCGGGGCTCTGCGGCGAGGCGGCGCGGCGCTCGAGCGGCGGCGGCGGCGGGCGGCGTCGACGGCGGCTCGTGCTGCTGCTGCTGGTGCTGCTCGCCGGGGAAGGAGGAGGAGGGGCGGCGTCCGGTGGCTCGGGGACGGTGCTGCGGGGGAGGAAACGGCGGCGGCGAGTGGTGGCTATGGCGGAGGGGCGCGGCGGAGGAGGGGGTAGCTGACGGTGGGGCTCGACGAGAGGGGGGGTTTTTATAGGGGTGGCCGGAGCTGTCGTGGCCGAGACGGGCGGGGAGAGGGGTGGTGGACGTGGGGGTGAGGGCCGGCCGGAGCGGACGGAGGGCGCGGCGGAGGCGGCGCGCGACGCGGGGCGGCTGGCCGGGTCGTGCAGCGTGGGGGGGGGGGGAGACGGGTTGGACGGGTCGGGCGGCTGCGGGCAGACCCGACCGACCCGGTGGGGAGCGGCTGGGTTTGGGTTCGGGCTGGGCCCGGTGGGCCGGGCCCAGTGGGCTGGGGTATTGGGTTGGGCCGGCCTGTTAGGGTTAAAAATAAAATAATAATAATATTAAAACCAGTAATTATTTAATAATTAAATAATTAATTAAATAATTAAATTTAGGTGCTTTAAAAATAGATCCGGGGCTCGATAAATTCCAGAAAAATTGTCCTAAGTCCAGTTTTTTATTTTACATCCAAAAATATTATTTTCATAATATTTTAATATCATTTATATCAATTAAAAATCATTGAATAATTAAAACCCTATTTTTAAGTTACGAAAAAATCCCAGAAAATTCCAGAAAATTGTGAAAAATTCAGTTTTTAAAATTTTAAAAAATCAGGGGGTTTACACTTTGCGATCACATACCTCTCTTGTATATGTATTAAACATAGAGATTTATTTGCTTTCAGTTACCTGAGCCTCCTCTTGGGCTTGTATCTTTTCTAAGACAATAACATCTTCTGGGTTTTCAGAGAGTATAGAGCTATCATTCATAACCTCTTCTTGAGCGTTATGTGTAACCTTCTTAAGGGCGTTACTTGGACATTTTCTCTTTCTAGGGACTAAGTGTAGTACCCCGCTCCGCGTAGGCACTATGTATAAGTGATATCGCTTTGCTTGCTCGAGCGAAAGTCTTCTCGGAGAGTTCTTGTTCGAACCCCAAGACGATTGATCTAGGTGAGTGGGCAGAACTGCATTCTCTGATTTTTGCACGCCTTAATATTAAATCTAAGTTTTGAATGCTTGTTCTAAGAAGATTGTTTCACAAAAAGAATGATAGAACCTGACTCTGCTTGCTTAATAAGTGAACTCGTATAGCTTGTCATTGAAACGAACCTGCTTGCTTAACTAGAGAATTTATATGCTTGTCTGAAAAGAGATAGAACCTTGCCATGCTAAGTCAAGAAGTATAAGAAATGTTGCATGCTTAGTTTTACTGACACAGCTATCGAAAGAACCCTTGCCATGCTAAAAAGATAAGTAAAAAAATTGCTTCAACAAGTCCCTTTGTTATATGCTAAGAAAGAGATAGAAATTGCATGCTAGTTGCTATGAAATTGTTATCGTGCTTGCTATTATATGTTTCGCTTGCCTGTTTTGCTATATCGAACTGCTACAATTCTTTGATTCGTATAAGAAGAGACTAATAGTGCGCCATGATGTTCCGGTCCTACGGAATCTAGGGGGGTGTGCTATTAGATATGTGAAAAGATGTGTTTTGCTTGAAAGAATGAAAGAGAAGGGTCTAGTAGTCTGCCATGATGTTCCGGTCCTACGGGATCTAGGGGTGTGTGGCTATTAGATTGTAAATGTGATTGTTCATGTTTGGTGCATCCTAATAGTTTTAGTTGATAGAATATTGCTTGTCATGCATTGGTCTCGGTCAACTTGTGCACAAGAAAATAGTCTCTCGAATGATTCCTAGGGCACTGGAAATCGGTCGGTTCCGGAGAAGATTGTTAGAGCACCCCGATGTTCCGGTCCTATGGGATCTAGGGGGTGTTGTTTGTCCATCAATGGGGGTAACTCATGGGCCATCATATAGTTAGAGCACATGCTAGGCTAGCCTTCTTGCATACCTAATTGTTTGATGCAGAGACAGACAGGAAAAGAGAATCATATGTTTATATATGCAAATGTTGCTAACTTGTATGTCTGCTGCAGGGATAACCGATCGACAAGGGATAAGAAACATAAAAAGTTTATATATAGCCTGCTTGTTCATGAACATGGGCATCTTAGAGTTTATCTTATAGTGTTTCATACATTTGCATCGATCGGACAATGGCTATTAGTGAAGAGCTAAACCTTGGTCACAGCTGCTAATAGTATCAGATAAAAGAGTAATTAGTTAGCTGGTTTGCCGCTACTGATCCCGAGTTTCTCGGGGACCAAAATTATATAACTCTTCTTGTTTGCTTGATAGAATGATAGTCCACTTGATGCACTTGTTTTGATTTGAGATGAACAGTCCACTAGAGATAACCTTTGTTCCTAAGAGTTAGAATATGGTGCACGATACATGTTGTGCACTGCACGATAGAACATTGTCCCGATTTTATGCTTATTATTGAATATGCAAAATGTTTCAAAGCTATGTTTTTGAAAAGATATAAACTGACTAAAATCCTGAGCTGCATGAAATGAACATAGGTAAAAGTAGCAAGATCACTAGTAATGTAGTATTTTGCCACATGCTTACTTAGTGTGGGTTTCAGGGGATGTTGCTTCTGTTCGTTAATTTTATACTCACCAGTACTTTCTCCAAAGTGCTGACCCACCAACAGTTTGCTTGTTCTCAGGTGCTGGATCGTCCGAGAAAGCGATAGCCGTGACTCATCCCAAGAACCGAAAATCTGGAGTCGATGCCTTGAGCCGTATCAAGATTGCTTTGAGTTGCTTCTGTATAGAGGGACATAATGTATGGAACGGTGTCATTGTAATCGAGAGAAAGAGAGAGCTTGAGCAAACTGTAACCTCAGCCAAGCGCCGCTTGTAACACTTTTGAATATCAATAAAGAGCTTATTTTTATATGCCATTGTGTTCTTTAATTTTCAGCAATACATGTGCCGCTGCTCCTGTCCTGAATAGCTTACTTGCCCTTGTTCAAAGCTTTGGCCTTGTGCAAGCGCACTTTAGGCTTGCACGACATCAAGCCCGTGCGAGGACGATCGGTTTTGTAGGGACCAAGCGAGGACGATAGGCCCCTGCGGGATCGGGGCGTGACACTAAGTCCTTTGAACCTATAGGTCTACAATGCTTCTGCCATGCATTAGATTCATTAGCCACTCTGATATTTTTCTCTACGGGGATATCAATTCGAGCTGGCACATTTGCAGCGGGCACATGTGATTTAATCACTTTAGCTGCATCAATAAATGCATATGGCATTTGATTTGCAATCTCCTGTAGATGCAATATCCTTCGTACCACAGTTTTACATTGATTAGTACGAGGATCTAGATGAGACAGTGGGATTATCCTACGATAATTTATGCCGTTTATTTATAGCGAATGGTTCTGTAAGAACATTCTTTTCTTTCTTATCTCCCCCTAATGGCGGAAATTTAGTCTCATCAAAGTGGCAGTCTGCGAATCTAGCAGTAAAAATGTCACCAGTTAAAGGTTCCAAATATCTAATGATTGAGGGAGAATCAAAACCAATATAAATTTCTAAACGGCGCTGAGGTCCCATTTTAGAGCGTTGATGAGGGAGATATGAACATAAACAATACAACCAAATTTACACAAATAAGAGATGTTAGGTTGATGGCATGTCACAAGTTGTGATGGTAAAAATTCATGATATGCAGTTGGCCTAACAATGATCAATTTAGTAACATATAATATGGCATGTCCCTAAGCTGAAACGGTTAAGTTTGATTACATGAGTAAAGGCCTTGCTATGTGCTGAAAACGCTTAATCAAGGACTCTGCTAAACCATTTTGGGTATGAACATGAGGGAAAAATGTTCAACTTCTATTCCTACGGAAGCACACTAATCATCAAAAGTACGAAAAGTGCACTCAGCTGCATTATCAAGTCGAATCGTTCTAACATGTTGGTAAAAAAAATGAGTCTTAAGCTTAATCAACTGAGAAAGTAGCTTGGAGAAGGCAAAATTTCTAGATGAGAGAGTAAGGAAATATTTGACCATCGACTATAAGCATCTATTAGAACCATAAAATACCTAAAAGATCCGGTAGCAGGATCAATTGGTCCGCAAATATCACCTTGTATTCTCTGAAGAAATTGTGGTGATTCATAAGCTATTTTGAGAAAAGGTCTTGTAATGAGTTTACCCTGTGAAAAAGTTACACACAAATGTTCAGTAGGAAAAGAAAGACTTTGGTATGATAAATTATGCCCATTGGTATTGTTGATGACATTTCTCAACATAGTCGATCCTGGATGACCCAATTTGTCATGCCAAATGATTAGATTCCTTGGATCATTTAGCCTTTTGCTAGTGATGGGGTGAGATTCTACTACCTTCAAAATAGTTTGATATAGCCCCGAGAAGATTAACTTGCACTTTTCTATTGTGAGCTTATTGCTTCCAACATTATAGGTGATACAAAGATATTCTTTGCTATCATCGTTTATGGTTTCAACATGAAATCCGTTCATTCGAATATCTCTAAAGCTTAGTAGATTTCTATTAGATCTACTAAAGAATAATGTATTTCGAATGACTAAGTGTGTTCCATTTGGCAACACAATATTGGTCTTACCATAACCTTCTATAATCTGCACAGGTCCAGCAATGGTGGTCACCTTGCTAGTGTTTGAGGCATATGTTGTGAAAACTTTCTAGTTTTCAATATAGTGTGAGTTATTGCACTATCTATCAAGCATATGCCATCATCATTGTCCATACCTTTCAAAAGCCAAAATTAATAATATATTAATATGCTACTAAATGGTTAAGCTTGGCATATTGTCAATTATTACAACTTGATCTAAATCTAAATGAAACTGCTTCAAAGAAAGTAAACTACCTAGACTATTGATCATATAATGATCAATTTATTCAAAGTGGAAAGTAAATAAACTTAGATAAGCATACAATAACTATTCATTGACTTCGCCTATCATGGCGTTGAACTGGTCATCCAAAATTGCGTTTCCATCCTTATCTTGGAAGAAATTATTAAAATCCATGTGTGTTTTACCCTCCATGAGATTAGTCTCCACACCCTTTGAGGCTTTATAATCGTCCACTTTTTTTTGTGAGGTGCGACAGTTTCGCATCCAATGACCAGCTCTTCCACAATGTTTGCAAATATCAGTTGGAGCAGCTGGATTGGGAATTTGGACATTGTTTCTTCGAGGATTAAATCCCTTATTTTTGAATTGTGTATTGTTCCTTGGATCTGGATTATAGCCATTTCGTTGGCTTCCACGTCGTCCATGCCCTCTACCTCTGTGATTTCCTCGACCCCTAGTATTGGTCACATTTTTTCGAGCACTAGTCGCATTCACTTCAGCTGGAACCGATGCAGACCCAGTTGGTCTACTAGTGTGGTTTTTGATTAATAACTCATTGTTTTTCTCGGCCACGAGTAAGACAACAATGAGTTCGGAATACTTCTTAAAATTTCTCTCTATATACGTCTGTTGTAGGGTCATATTAGTCGCATGAAATGTGGTGAATATTTTCTATAGCATGGAATGCTCTGTCACTTCTTCACCACATAACTTCAATTGTGAAGTAATCCTGAACATAGCTGAATTATAGGCTGCAACTGTCTTATAATATTGGAAACATAGATTGAGATATTCATGTAGTGTACTTGGTAGTATGACCATTTTCTGGTGATCATATCTCTTAGCTAGAGAATTCCATAGCTCCAAGGGGTCCTTGACTGTTAAGTACTCAGCCTTGAGATCATCATGAATATGATATCTTAGGAAAATTAAAGCCTTCGCTTTATCTTGTGCAAATTTTGGCTTATCAACCATAATTGCGTCACCTAAGCTTTTGGCTTGAAGGTGCAATTCAGCATCCAATCTCCAATTGAGAAAGTTCTGGCCTTCTAAGTTTAGAGGCTTGAAATCATGCTTTGTGAGGCTCGACATATTGCTTTATAAGATCAATAATAACAAGTTAACATAAGAACTCGGTAAATCACCAAACAATTCATGTTCATGATGTATGCTTCAAACAATGATGTTTCAGACGTCTATTTATACCAAACAAATCTTATTCATGGTATGCTTCGAACAATGATGTTCCAGAAGTCGTAGGTAAATATCAAACACTAGATGTTCATGGTATATTTTGAACAATGATTATGTTCAAGAAGCCTTTCAAAAATACCACATATGGTATGCTTCGAACAATGATGTTCCAGAAGTCTTATATATATAGACTAAACAATTCATGTTCATGCTCATCAGATCTCTGATGATTTTGATCTGAATGTATTAACATATATAAAAGAATGAAAGAAATAAAGAATAACTTCAGAGTTCTCTCCGAGAGATCTATATGTGATTAACATCGGAGTGCTATCATAGTTAACTAAAAGAAGTGAGATGAATGGATACAAATTTTTCTTTTTGCCCTAGCGGTATGCCAAGAGATGTATAAACATCAACATCAGGTTGCGTCTAGGGTATGCATATGCAGAAAAAATAAACACAAATAACCATACATATTACCGAAGTGGAGAATCCGCAAATGGCGGCTTCACTGAGATGCTCTCGCTTATTTCCTCCCGTTAGAGCTTCGTGATGATAACGTGTTTGAATAAACATAGAAGAAGGAAGAAGAAAATATAAGAGAAGATCTCTTATTGGTGTAATCACATACTGGCAGGCAAATGCCTTATTTATACAACCCAATGAAGTTGTAATATTAATCTCTAACCAATGTGGGATTAAAATACAAAGTGAAAATCCAACATTTTAGTAACCCACGTTATAACATGACATATTTTATACACTATTATTAGAAAGACTAAAAATTAACTATTGTACTTATTATATTTTTTTATAAAACTACTTAGAAAGACTAGATTGTCCCTTAACTATTGTAAATTTACTATTATGTTATATATGCAAATTATTTTATACATGTATGCAAGACTATTTAGGAAAATCAAATGACAACTCATGTAATTATATTAGTTGTCCCTATTAACTTTAATGAACAATTTTAACTAAACATATATAAGAGTATATTTAGAAAGAAATTTTTTCCGGTGAATATAAGATTTTCTCATTATATAGTAGTGTAGATTATACAGTAGTATAAAATATTGTTAAATGTTACTTTATTTTAGACTTAATTATCTTATAATTTGATTTTAAAATTACTTATCATTTATATTATTTAATGGTAATTTTCATTATATATAGTCATTTGATATTTTTTTCTTTTTCAATCGTGATTTTTTTCTTTTTTATATTTTAACATATATATATATATATATATATATATATATATATATATATATATATATATATATATATATATATTCTTTTTTATTCCTGAAAAATTATATTTTCACGTTTAGTGAACATATAAATATTTACGAGGAAAAAAAAATGATAAAAATGAAAAGGATGAAAAATGAATAATGAAAAAGAAAAAAAAACCAAAAAAATCTAAAAAATGAAACATGTTAAAAGAACGAAAAAAGAAAGAAAAATAAAAAGACTAAAAAAGAACAATTTTTTTTTTACCCTGGCAAAAAATTTCTACATCATTCCCATGTTTTGTGGACAAATCATTTACGGTATTCGCAATTCCAAAAAATATATTTTTATAATCTAAAACAAGCATGGAAATAGATTTTCTACCCTATTGCGTAGCAAAAGCTCCCTACAGACGTATGACTTGCCCTGGATGATGATTATCCTTTTTGTTAGTGCAGTTTCTACTTTTGAAATATTATGTCATTTGAATTGCAGTAGAATATACTCGTTTCGAGCATTACAAATGACTCATTTATTGATTCAAATTCTTCATTTCAGATGTGTAGCTCTTACGATTGGATATAGAACAGAACTGTTATCTTCTTCTTCTTCTTCTTCTTCTTCTTCTTCTTTTTTTAACTTCAAGGCCTTTCTATTTACTAGTAAATGCATGTGCGTTGCACGTTATTTTTTTCCTAATATTATTGAAAAATAGTTTAAATATTTGTAAATTAAGATTTGTTATACATATGTTTATTAAAAAATTAGATATAAAAAATGTTGATATTATTGAAAAATTAAATAAAAACTTAAATTATAATAAAATAGTTTAAATGCAATTTGAATATATTATACCCATTGATTGTTTATGCAACCCATTGAACTATCGAGGGATTGCTGACCAAAACTAAAATATGATAGAAGTTTTATTTTAAGCTATCTGCAGATATTGACACTTATATATATATATATATATATATATATATATATATATATATATATATATATACCCATTGATTGTTTATGCAACCCATTGAACTATCGAGGGATTGCTGACCAAAACTGAAATCTGATAGAAGTTTTATTTTAAGCTATCTGCAGATATTGACACTTTGTAGACAGGAGAATAATCTCCCAACTTGCACAAATGACACGTTTGGTTTGCGGAATCTGAATAATGAAAAAAAAAAGTCATTCTTTTTCTATGTTGAGATGCCA
Organism: Iris macrosiphon; assembly: GCA_036927795.1. Lineage (NCBI taxonomy): Eukaryota > Viridiplantae > Streptophyta > Magnoliopsida > Asparagales > Iridaceae > Iris > Iris macrosiphon. The sequence goes on from JAYESA010000014.1 coordinate 163,793,963, forward strand.
AAGGAGGAAAGCACCAAAGGAAAATGTTTCCCAAAAAAAATAAATAAATAGAAAAATGGTTTCCTTCCGCCCACTCTAATGATTCATTTTTTCACCCCAAGAATTCACTTTCTTTCCGTGGTCTTTCCAAACATTAAAAAAAATGTTATAATTTTCTAAAAAAAAGAAAATATCAAAGATTTTTTTTTTCTTCTTTCCTTTTCTTTCCGCCAACCAGACAAGAAGAAAGACTACCATCATGACCACAAATTACACAACTCAGTTACCAAAAATCAGTGAACTGCATCCAAGTATACAAATATAAATACATGATCATATTTAGACCATTCGTCCATCACTGGAGATCTTCAACAGTAGATTTCATGGTTGCTGGAGTTGTTAGCTTCAAGACCATCATAGAAAGCTTAAACAGCATAGACATCCATTTTACTCCACAAAACTTGGCAGCAAGGAAGCATAACAAGCCATTCTGTCACTATTTTGGTTCTGAACTATGTTGAAACGAGCACAATAAGGACACGCGACACATATTTGGCATGTCCTTGTGGATTTTAGAATGCCTGTGTCATGTCCGATACGAGTTTCCCTGCTTCTGACCTATTTGAGTGCATATTGGAAGAACAAAAGTTACAAAACTGATTGAGCTACAAGTGCCAATACTTCTAATCGCTACTCTAAATTCTCACTTCCATCATTTCCAAAATCCCCCTCTCTTTCCCCCTTCATGTTCAACTGCAAATCTCCAAGAAGGTTGTACATAGTCTCCCATTGAGGATGTACTCTATCCCCAGAAACAAACTGCCAAGCCCTTGTCCCAACCTGGATCACACTGCACCCAGCTTCTTTCTTTCCCCCCAATTTCCTTATAACCTCCTTTGTCATCTCCACATCTGCCCACCTCTTCTCCTCGGCATACAAATTCCTCATGATCACATAGTTCCTCACGTTACCGGGTTCGGTTCTCTCTGCGACGCTAATCAGCCTCTCAGCCCTGGCAACATCCCTATAGCACGCCGAGGCAAACAACAGGGAGCTCAAGATTATGCCGTTCGGACCGCACGGCATTCTCTCGATAAGCCTCTCGGCTTCGTCCAAACGACCCGCCCGTCCTAAGAGGTCCACCATGCATCCGTAGTGATCAACTCTTCGACCGATCCCTAACGCATCCATCGCCAGGAACCACTTCCTCCCTTCCTCCACGAGACCCCCGTGGCTACAAGCCGATAACACTCCGAGCATAGTGACCTCATTCGGGCAGGCCCTGCTCCTCCTCATCTCGAAGAACACATCCAGCGCCTCCTTCGACCGTCCGTTGACAGCAAGTCCGTTGATCATCGAATTCCAAGAGGCCGTCTCCTTCTCCGGAATCGACTCGAATACTCGTCTGGCTTCTTGGATGTCGCCGCATTTGAAGTACATGTCCACCAGCGCGGTGGAAACGTTTGTGCAGCGGTCGAGCCCCTTCGACCGAGCGTACAGGTGAATCCATCGCCCGAGATCGATCACACCAATCGATGCAATGGCAGGTATTACGCTAACAACGGTCACCTCGTCCGGCTCGAACGGGCAAGAACCAGACTGGAGCTTGCGGAACAACTCCAGCGCTTGACCCGGCAAATCATTCTTACAGTACCCGCCGATCATGACGTTCCAAGAGAAGTTGTTCCTCTCAGGCATTCTATCGAATAAAACCCTCGCAGTCCCCATATCCCCAACCTTGGCGTACCCCGACATCAAACTAGTCCAAGTCACCACATTCCTATCCCTCTCCCGCATAACATCAAACAGCTCCCTAGCAGAACCCATATCCCCAAACTTGACGAAAGCGTCGATCATCGCATTGTAAGCCGCCGGGTCCTTCTCGGGCATGGCCTGAAAGAGCCTCACAGCCGATCCCAAATCCCCGGCCTTGACGTACCCGTCAACCATTGCGGTCCAAGAAACTACATTCCTCTCGGGCATTCTGTCGAACACTTTCCTCGCGGAGACGACGTCGCCGAGCTTCGCGTACATGTTGACCAGCCCGTTGGCGCTGAACGGGTTCCGAGAGAAACCCATCTTGACGACGTGGGCGTGGAGCTGGACCCCTTGTTTGTTGTCTCCGGTGGCGGCGGATGATTTGAGGAGGATGGGGAATGTGTGGGCGTTGGGCGAGAAGGGTTCCGTGTCGCTACGGAGCTGCCGGTAGAGGGAGATTGATTCGTGGAGCAAGCGGCGGCGGGAGAGGGAGCGGAGCATGGAGTTGCAGAGGAAGGGGTCGTGGGAGGTGCGTAGAGCGAAGAGGCGGCGGGAGTAGCGGAGGTCGGGGGAGGAGGAGAGGAGGAGGGTGAGGAGGTGGAGGTTGGGGAAGAGGAGGTGGCGGCGGAGGAGGAAGGCGTGGATTTGGAGGAGGGAGGAATGGCGCGGCGGCGACGGGGGTCGGGAGAGGAAGGAGAAGCAGAACCTCTCTTCTTCGGACCAGAGTCGGTTTGGAGACGCCATGGGGATGATCAGTGGGAAGTAGGACTAGAGAAAGCTTCTTCTTTTGCTCACTTCTTCTTCTTCTTCTTCTTCTTCTTCATGATGGGGAGAGTACTGGAAGAGCAGTTTGGTTGGAGAATAAGCCCGGGAAATTTTCAGCTACTTATATTTGGGAAGGTAGGGTAGTTGGCGAACTAAGGAAATGAATACAAGACCGTCTGTGGACGAAAAACCTACTTGTCGGCATCTGTGGCGATAGATGAAACGAACGAGAATTCACACGATTGTCTGAAAAATAAAAATATAATGACTGACACATTTCGAATCCGGTAGATGAAGAAAAAAAAGTACTATTTGATTTTACTCCCAATTAGATTATGAATATTGATATTACTCCATATTAGATTAAAAGTTGAGAATACCTCTTGAAAGTGTCGTTAAAAATTCATTAACGATACTTTTAACAATTTAATGACACTTTCAAGAGGATATTTTTAATTTTTAATCTAACATGAGGTAATGTCAATATACATAATCTAATAGGAATAAAATCAAATAGACCAAAAACAACCACCACCACCACCAAGGAAATGAATTCTCTACTCTACTTTGTGATCATAAAATATTTCAAAATAATTTGAGAAGTTAATTTTTTTAAAAATAAGATTGCTATAAAATCAATCACTTGTTGAAACAAGTAAGAAACAATATAACTAGAAAATTAGTGTAATTGAACAAAGATGATAAGACGGAACACCAAATGATAGGATAATAAATTAGTATATCAAGTTAGAAATGACATCAATTGAATACAAGATAAAAAAAAAATGACTTGTCTTAACTAGGAGAGATGAATATATAAGTAAATAAAATTGTTGGAATAAAAGGTAGGTTTAGGCGAACATAAAGTTAAACGTTTACAAAATAATAGCCTTGCGATCAAAAAAGTCTATTAATCTAATGAATATTAAATAATCAATAAAAAATAAAAAATAATTTAATAATTTATTTGATTAATTAATATCTTATTAATTTATTAAGGTAGATTTTCTTAAATATTGTACATTGTATTTCGTTTCTCATTTCTATGTATTTATTTAACCAATAAAAATTCATAAATACGTAGGTTTTTTGCAAAAAAAAAAAAAAGGATTGTATATTGTTCAATGTAGTACGTTATTTCATTTTATGAACATTTCAGCGAACAAAAACTTTACATATTTCTAGTTTTATTAACTAACAATTATATGTACTAGTAAATTCACGTGCGTTGCACGTAAAATAAAATTTTTCTTCTGATATTAATATAAAATAGATTAAATATTTAAATATATTTAAATTATGATTTATTATATATATTTTATATTTTAACTAAATTTTGTTATATATTTGATTATAATTATTTATGTGTATATTTTTACTTTTCATAGAAAGACTTTAAAATGGTTTGCTACGTAATATTATCTAATTATAAAAAAATATCTCTTTTAACTCATGTGGTTAAGGTGTGAGGTATTCTCCCTGGTTGGCTAAGTTTGAATTCTTGTAGTGATATTTATAATAAATTAAAAAAAATTCATTAACTTTTCTACGTAATATTAATTTTTTTTAAATAATTAATTGATGATATACATACGGCTTAGACGGCTAACTTTTGAGTCGTTTTGAAGTCTTGTTATATTATAGAAGATTTATTTAACCAAGTAATTCAATAAATTTTTTTTTCAAAAATAGATTATATATTTTTCAATGTAAGCAAAAAAGTTCATTTATCGTAATGGAATTAATGCTGAGAACCTCTTGAAATCCTTGGAAAAATGACAACTTCATAGATGTTGACTGGTCAACATATACTTGAGAGAGAGTCTTGGAAAATGATTAAGATGCTGAGGTTGAAGATGATAGTTCTACTATGAAGCCTCTTTACAAAAGGAAGTTCTCAAATGGGTGATGACATTGAATAATATTTTGTTGCAGTACGAGAAAATCATACAAAACTTCTTACCATGTTAAGAAAAATTAGAGATAAAATCCTAACATGACATCAATTTTAAAAAGAAACAAACAATGATTGAGTTATATTTTAGAAAAGCCCCATAGTCGAATCATACACATTATGCAAATCATTAAATGTTAATATATATATATATATATATATATATATATATATATATATATATATATATATATATATATATTACGTGGGCCTATCTAATTTTTTTAAAATATATTACTTTATAAATTTAGGAAATTATTAATTTTGCACACTATCCTCAAGTTGGAACTGGTTAAAATATTATTTAACCGAGATTATTAATTTATCATGTATTAAAGTATCAAGATTTGAAGTATTAAAGAATAATATAAATCTTGTTAGTATTATCAAGCAGATGATTATTAACAGAGTCGAATGGAAAAAAGAGGATTCGTAATGTGGATTCCAAAAATTTGAAATAAAGACATAGTCTCCTAAAAGTTATTTTAATTAAAATAACTTACCAAAATCTCTTTGAAAAACTTGTTCCAACTTTGGAACACAGCTATTCGAAGGCAGGTTGGCAGATTGTTAAAAAAAAAAATTTAACGGCTGCTACTGCAATCCTAAACCAGGCCTTAGGCCTTAAGAGTAGCATAATTGTATAGAAGCTCTTTTACATTCAAGTATTGGAAATTGGAATGGGTTGTTTCGGCAATTTCGGAAGTTTACTAATTTCTTTGATGTAGCATTTCAATTACCAATCCAAAGTCTGGATTGAAAAATTGTAAGACTTCAATACGAGCTTCTAATCTTTACCACGTATTCAAAATATCCACGCCTAAAGCTTTTAACGTGAAGAAATATACAACTTCATTACTACTTCGGCTTCGATCTTCGAGATCCAATCTCCTCCATCACAACTGACACCAACAAATATACCAGAATCCTGTTTCTAACATGAGCTTACACAAGCTTTTGCTCTCTGATACCTCTAGCAAGATTTATCTATATTAATCAATTATCATTCATAAACTTCGATGAGAAAAGAACAAAGGGAGAGTTCACCAGACATCACTATAACACATATCTTGTTTTTTGATGGTGAAATAAAGAATAATCAAGAGTTGACTCATCTATACTTGGTCAATGAGAGTATGTCGAAGGCACATCAGCTCTTGCTTATGCCTCGCAGTTCGATCAAAAAGAACAAAAAATACTGATACCAATTGTAGCAGTTAAGCGCGAAGAAGGAATATAGGTGATTGACAAATAATAGTGACGCTTGAGGAGGTTTAAGGCTTTGTTGTGCGCCTCTCAGACTGTGTAATGTGGATTAATTCCCTCCACGTCCAGGCCCTTCAATCTGGCAGATTGTTCCACCCGTCCTTTCAGCGTGTGGAGCTCCCTGAGCCTGCAACATTTCATAGCTGAATCAGAAGAGTAAAAGGAATTTGCATACCAGCTCAACTGATAATATTAAATGTAACATTGACATGTAAATATAATGAAATATTTGAAAACATTTCATAAATTGTTTTGTTTTTCCAACTTATAGGTTTCCTTAGAGGGAGGGTGGTACTCATTAGTTTGGTAAACAAGCGGCATATGCGTAGATAATCTCTATGACTAACCTTGCAATCTCTGCACGCCTTCTAGCCTCTTCTGCCATCTGATTAAGGTTGCCTAAAGTGACCTTACTATCAAACGTTGGATTTGTAGACTGCAGGCCATGCAGTGTCCGCTGTTGATGGGCCCATGCAGCTTCACGAGATTCTCGACCAAAATCCTTTTTCCTTGTGAAAGCCATCTGAGAAATCAAAAGCCATAGTAACAGGAATAATAATGAGAAAACTTGTAATACTGTTGTGGAATATAAGGCATGGAATGACTACTGACTACAAACTTCTGTGAAGAATCTGAAGATACTACTGACATAAGCAAATAGATTGGAAGTTTACACACCTTGTTATCCAGAACAAGATTCCAGGCTCTCCCACTAAGAGCATACCGCACAATCATTTTTAAAGGATCAAGCAGCATATAAATGACAATGTTGTACACCCAGATAACTGCAGTCCATTCCCAACCTATACCTTTTATTCCAGCAAAGTCCCAGTTTGCAGAGGCAGCCAAGACACTCGCAATCTGTTGAAACGAACAATAGGAGAATATAGACAGATAATATATCAATTTCTTGGAAATTCAAATTCAAAATCAAAAGAATATTAATTAGAATAAAATGGTCACAACTGTATTTCATATCTATAAAAGTTTATACGAACGGTGTGCATGAATTTCAGGTCTTAAGGTCGAGGATGACATACAGAGTAGAATGATTGACATGGTGGATATTAAAAAAAAATCAATGAAATATTTAGATATAAAACGATTGGGACCATTTATGTAGTTACAAGATTAGCTATCTGAAGGTCGAGGATGACATACAGAGTAGAAAACTTTTGAGGAAAGAGATTGACATGGTGGATATTAAAAAAAATCAATGGAATATTTAGATATAAAACGATTGGGAATAAAGACAACCTTTTTGAAGTTAATTGCATCATGAAAATGACTGAATGGAACACTACGAGATGAAAGGTAATGTAGAGGGGAGAAAGATTAAAAATCTACAAATTATGTTGATTTGTTCTCGACATCTAATGTTTATTCACTCTACTCTACTTTGTTGTGTGTCCTCGTGCCTTGATCTCCTCCTTGGCTTCGAACTGCTGAAACCAATGTCGCTCCGTGAAGCTTTGGAAAACCACATGTCGCCAAAATGGATCCGTGGAACAACCCCCACCTAGAGACCGACCAGCTGTCATGGGACCGACAGACTGATCCTCAATCTTTGGCTCATCATCATTCGTTACTTTGTCTCGATGAACCGAATCCTCCGTAATACTCAAAGTATCTCGAAGACCCTCCTCAGCAAGTTCCCGACGATCCACCTCCTGTCGAACATCCCTTGAACCTCTATCTGATGTCTGTGGCCTGCCTATACAACTCAGCATCTTGAGCCTGTACATGCCACAACATAAATCTCCTCGAGTCAGCTATTGGGAACCCTTCGTAAGCGCTCTCTCCAGGGTCGTATGTCGACCTTAGCTATTGCCTACTATGTCATACTACTACTGCTCCTGCTGCTCATTCTTGGGACGTGTTGACTGTTGCTGGTAACTGTTAGTCTACTGCTGATGTTATCTACGATGTTGTTTAGCTCATCTAGTTTTCCTTTTAACGAATTGTATTACTTTCTTCTATAATCTTGTGCTAGTATGACAGGCCCATGTTCTACTCTTGCTAAATTGGGAGATGGTTTTCCATTCTGTTGTGTGATGGAAATAGCGTGACTTCTTTCTTTGTCTTGTTCCTATTTGAATGAAATGGGCTCGGCATCATGAGCTTGAGACCTCCCCCATCTCAAGCACTTGTAATTGTTGGGTGCACTCTTCAGGAAAGTTTTAAGGGGGGAGTAGGCATTTCCATAGCCAGTTACTATTAGGAGATCTACATAATGATATAAGGCTGACAATGAAATGGTTTGAAGAAGTAATTAAACGCTTTGTAACTACAGCCTCTGTGCAGGCAATCTGACAGAATAATTATGGGATACATTTGCTCATTATCCCTTCCAACATTTGTTAATGAATCTTGACGTGTTTCAATTTTCAAATAGTTAAAGTGTGTTTTCAAATTTAGGGGAACTTACCAGTTGAGCGATGAGAAATGCAGCAAGAAGAAGAAGACCCGGTCTTTCCATGAAAGAAAAACCTCTGGAGCGAGTCACAAAGATTAAAGCCTGACTGATGGTGCTCACTTGAAGGTATACAGCAGAAGCCAACTTTTCTCTGTTATTAAAAGTTGCATTTTTATCTGATGGATCTACCATATGTTGATTGAAAGTCTTGAGTTTAAAAACAGACTGCAAGAAAGTAAAATATATCAATTATGATGGATGAAGATGCCTGAGGGAGAGGAAAGATGCATGAATATGACACTCAGTTGACAGATTATATGATATTTTAAACGAAAGCTTATCTGATAAGTTGACTGTATATGTCAAAAGCCTCACCTTTGAAGCATGCTGCAAAGAAATTGGAAAGTAAAAGAATGAGTTAGTCAAGGTGGATATATACATGGGGAAAAGTGCACATTAGACTTCGAAATAATCCTAATCTCAAAATAGAATTAGAAATAATTCATGTACAGTGTGATGCCTTTTAAGATGATGATCTTAGAGCTACTCAAAACATAACAAACAAGGACAACTGATGAAATATGTTGGACGCAAAGCTATTGGTACTATTATTCATCTCAAAATATGTTGGGCGCAAAGCTATTGGTAAAGAATGACTAGACATGTCCAGTGCAATAAAAGGTGCTCCTACCAAATAAATGCCACAATTTACGGCCATCACCAGTGTAATACGAGCATCAAAGCATAGCACCACAAAAATATTTTCTTACAGTATCATGCACCTATTATCATCCCAGGGCATAACAATGCACATGCCAGTGACACGCTTGAGTTCCAGGATCCATGATCTGTATGCTTCTAAATTACCATGATGTTTAGCAATTGTGTATGAACATAAATATTAAATCGTAGCCAGCAACGTAACACCAGTTGTTCCATAATATCACTTTAGGTTAGATATGATACATTGGTGAATGCAACAAGAATCATAAATTCTAGTTACCACAAAGAATTCAGTCTCATAAACCGCATAGAAGAATAAAACTGTGGTAAGCCCCAAGTAAGCACCAATGACTGTGCCTGTTGCAAAAATTTCGGACAGTTTCCAACTATCGGGAAGTGGAGATGGCTTAACCCTGTCTTTGGAGATGGTCATGATGGTACCTAGAAAGCAACGAAAAGAGTAAAGCAAAACAGCAGTGGTGTGTGAGCAGGAGATTCAGTTCTAAATCAAGTCCAAAGTCTAACCATCATTAAGAATGGCAATCACAAGAACCATAAATGGAGGAAAATCGAACTTCCATACGACATTCAGCAACATAAATCCAAGCTGTTAAGAGAAAACCAATATGTTAGAAAGATATGCTCGAGTAATATAGTTTAGCACATTCATTTACTATAATTACAGAAATCAAGATCGAGATCTGGATCTCATCGATTTGATGAGATGACAGCAGCAGCAGCAGCAGCAGCAACAACAACAACAACAAAGCCTCTATACCAAACTTTTGGGATGAGTTGTTTGAATCCTCTTCTTCTACTCGGCTATGTTAAGGACCATGTCCTATGTAACGCTTACAAAAATCATATCCTTCTTTAAAACTTTGAACCATGTTTGCGTAAGCCTACCTATAGTCCTAGAGGCTCCATTAACTACTTCAGCATCATTCCTTATGAGAGCATTTATTGGTATGCATTGCACATCCAACCACCTAAGACAATTTTCTCTCATCTTGTTCTCAAAAGACGCTACCTCTAACTTCCTACTGATACACTATTTTCTTAGCTTTAATGTATTGCCGCAAATCCATCTTAGCATGGGAACTTATGAAGATTGTTTTTTAATTGCCCAACAGACTTTGATCCATAAAGCATGGATGGTCTAATAACAGTCTTGACGATCCAAAATTAAGGCCGAGTCTTATCCCTACCATAAATGATCGAGTTCAACTATCCTGTAAGTATTTTCTGAAGGTTGATTCTGGTCAATTCCACTTTGGTTAACTTTACTTTACATAAACTTAGGGAAAATATAAACAGAGACATGAACTATGGATTTAACTCTCTTTTTTACTAACTTGCACCCAATAGTCTTTCATTCTCTCCTGAAAATCCATTTCTTTATTAACATTATGACCAGACAGCCAACTTGGGATTGTCTTTCCTTCACTATTTGGCATAATGAGTCATCGATATGAATGCAATTTCCTATAGCAAATTGTATCATCTTACTTTTAATCTAGACTCTTTATAGTCTAGGAAAACTTGGAGGGTGTACATTGGATAGGAATTTAGCACCAACATAGAGAATTGAAGTCATGTCAGAACTCGGTAATAAAACAGTCAAATCTTGCATGGATCTTTCTTATGCTCTATAGCCGATCCTATTCTGATGGGAGAAGGCTTGGATGATGATGATGATGACCACACAATAGACTCCACCCTACCTAATCATGTCATGCGAGATATACACTTTACTTTATGTAAGAGTTTTTGGAGCAAAATTTTTGAAAATCAAACACTAGCATCAGAGTCAACAATGTCCGCGACAACAAACAAAGCCTTCATCCCAAATATAGAGAGTCATCTAATCCATTCTGCTTTATAAAGAGCCAGCTCCTACTAACATTACTGGATGCCATATCCTTTTCAGACCCTCAACCCAAGCTGGTTTATGCTTACCATAAATTATAGCAGCTCTGTTACCTAAGAGTATTAGGATCAAGCTTTTCAAAATCATGTGCACTAAATAACACCCCATACATCAGCTGTTTCTGTTCCTACGCACCCTTCCAATCTCAACTACCAGAACATATTCCATCAGCCCTAAATCTATTCAGTGAAAGAATTGCATGTGACTATCATCATATCAGCAATAACACGGTCATCATTTTGGAGGCTTGAGACTTGGATCCCTAATGATGTGATATCCCTATGTCACAAAGATGTAACCGAGACAGCAACACCACAGATTGCAGATCAAACTGCAGCAAGTATCTTCATGATCCCTATATCACCCTGATAAACCGATGAACTCCACTTGTGCATAATAATCACATTTGCCTACATAGTTCCAACTGCCATCATCTACTGTTCAGATACACATGACATAACCAGCATTACAAACAATTAGGATATTAAAGAGGCTAGAAAAATATACTAATTAGAACTGTACAAATTTGGATATCACAGTTTGCAGCTTACCACAATACGTATAGTTATGGCAACAGCATATATCTGCAAGCAATAAACAATGAAGGGCATCGATCAGTACAGAATAATTACAATCAAGGACCATGCTTGTTATACATTAAGTTTAATTAAAAGGTAATTGCAGTTTGGATAAAGTAACACTGATAAATACATAATGTTCCGTTAAGACGATCATGGTATTGTCAAATTTTATGGATTTCGATTTCCCACCGGAATTCTACAGCACGACATGTTTAACAGGAAATAACTCTACACGTAGAAGAACTTTTTATAGAAAGAAACCAATATTGTCTCTTATATTTGTTGCTTGGTTAAATATCATTCTGTTTGTAGAAGCAAGGAGGGAGGCCTTGGAAGTTGGAATTACTAATTTGAGGCAACCCAATCATGCCCTCTTGGGGAAATGGAGTGAAAAATGGTTACAAGTTGCGATGAACCATGAGCTAAACAGTTTAAAGCAAAGTATTATTGTAACAAGCATTTTTAGATTTATCAAACTCATTCTCTTCTTAGTCTTCTTTTCTTTTGGAAGGGTGTTCTCAAAGGTGCTGATAAATTTAAGGAGGGAATCATTGTCAAGTGTTGCAATGGCTCTACTATCATATTTTTTAAAGATAAATGGTTGGATAATGATTCTTTTCAACATTTTTTCCCAATTTTTCTAGCTTACTACAAATCAAAATGTCTTAGTTGCTGACCAGGATTTTTGACAGTTTCATTCATGGCATTGAAATATTATACTTTTATCTCTATCCTTACTTCCTTTACTCCTTTTATGGGGATACTAGGAAATGACTTTGAACCTCTATTGTGAGCTACAATGTTAAATTTATGTACTCTTATTTCAATTTGATTGGTATTACTTGGAATTATGCTAATGTCATATGGAAGGCCCCTCCTCTTTCTCTTAAAAATCAAATTCTAAGGCGGCTTGTTTCAAAAGGAAGAATTCTAACACTTACCCGCTTGCAAAGAACAGGTGTTCTCATATGCAATCTTTTACATTCTTTGTGCGGCTGATAAGGAAAGTTGTATCATATATTCTCTGTCTGTCCAATTGCCACATCACTTTGCGGATAAATCATGTGCCGCTTACATTTCTCCCAATTTCCTAGATTATGGAAGACGGTTGGGGTTCTTGGAGGAATATTTTTATTCAGAAGAATCACAGAGATCTGTGGGATTGTGCACTTGTGGTCCTGTTGTGGTGCATTTGGGATGAGAGAAACCAAAGAACATTCAAAGATACTTCTTTGAAGGAGAATGATCTTGGAATAAAGTTGTTTCTTCATCACGAGGGACAAATAAATGATTCTTGGGAGTTGGGATTGTCTTGTGATGATTTTGATGGTACAACATCTTAATATCAGCTATAGACCCCATGATTACTCGGGTGTGTTCCTTCCAATGAAGGCATCGATCCGTAGTTCAGTACAAAATAATTATAAGCTCCGATACCATGTAAGAATCATGGAATCAATGATCCTAGTAGGCTCTAGGAAGTACAAACGGATAGGGATGTCATCCTAATCGATGTGGTACTATAAAGATATATAGTAGTCTCTAACAATAACATCCACAAGTGAAGGGACCGCAAGTGAAGGGATTAGTGTCACTGTCATCCCTGAGATGCACGATGTGGGATTACAAAGAATCATGGGTTATTCAGAGAATGGCTGCTAGATCTTGATCCACATTGAATGTCAGGTCCAAATCCTAGACAATTGCAAAACAGGTCTAGGAGCAGCTAAGCCCACTCTGGCTGGTCACGAGCCTAAATGTCCTAGTATGTTCATCCGAAAAGGAAAACAAAGACATCGTAAGGCAGGCATCCATAAAATGACACTAATCACATCAAAAACAATAAAACAATAGTACTATTACTAATATAACTGGAATAACAATACCGTGTAGTTTTTCATTCTTTGGAAAATTGCACGGCTTGTTAAAACAGCACTAATAATCACACTCAATCCAGGCTCTGTAAGAACTATGTCAGATGCACTTCTAGCAGCATCAGTCGCATCATCCACTGCAATTCCAATGTCTGCCTTCTTTAGTGCAGGAGCATCATTCACTCCATCTCCAGTCATCCCACAGATGTGTTTTCTTGCTTGAAGTCTCCTCACAATTTCATATTTGTGCTCTGCAAATAGTAGATGGTGAGATACAACATAGAGATAGTATAGAAAGATGTGAAAATCGTAACAACATTTACCTGGAAAAACCCCAGCAAAACCATCTGCTTTCTCGATAAGCTCATCAACTGGTAGAACTGCAATGTCTGAATCCTTGCTATCACCCAACAAGGATGACGATGGGTACATGTTTGTACCCATTCCCAGCCTTCGACCAGTTTCCTTTGCTATTGCCAGTTGATCCCCTGAAATTATCCAGTTAAAGGAAATTGAACAGCCAGTAAATAGTCTGTGAATTTGAAGATAATAATTTCAGAGGGGAAAAGGGAAATAGTTAAGAAAGGGACGTAATTTTGTATTCACCTCTACCATCATATACATGCAAATGAAGAAGTTGCCAGTGTGTGGGCTGTCATATCTGTGTGTTTGTGTGTGTGAGTGACGGAGAGAGCAAAACCTGTTATCATCTTCACGCTCACTCCAAGGTCCAAAGCTCTTCGAATTGTTTCAGCACTATCATGTCGAGGAGGGTCAAATAGAGGGAGAAGACCTACAAATTCCCATGGTCCACCAGGACTATCTTTAGTGCCAGCAGGCACTTCCTGCATAAAAAAAAAGTCCTATGAAATATGGCACATATACAGGAGGAAAGAAAATAATCTAATTGTTGGATGCATACTAAGAAATTAAAATGGGGACAACAGAAGATCAATGACCTGATACGCAACAGCAAGGGAGCGAAGCCCGCGGTCTGCAAACTTGTCAATTATTCCATGCACTTTGTGCTCAATATCTGACTTGCTCCGTGCTAGATCGAGAATCTGAAAGAAATCTGAAAGCTTAGCAGCACTCATGTAAATAAACTTGCAGAGTTGTGCTCTATCTTCCATATAATTGTTTCTCAGTGACCCTTGATTTACAATTAATAGCTGCAGAGCAAATAAGCTTGACTTGAATCATGGAGTGACTATCTTTAAGTGATGCTAGAACATGGGTTTTCCATGTAAAAAAATCATGCCAAGTATGGATCGGAGCATTAGTCGAGTTCGTTGGAACTTGTGGAACTTCATTCACTTTGGTAGTCTGTATTTTTATGGTTTTCTGTATTTTACTTTATTTTCTGCATAGCACTGGTTGTAGACTCCTATGCTTACCGTAGTTTTCCTCCTAGAGAACTTGCACTAATTTATTTTATGACTGCTTGGTAGTATCATCTTGTGGGACACTTGCTTTGTTAAAACCCTCTTTAATGAAATGTGGGGAAAACTGATCTCCCACCGTTTTCTCACAAAAAAAAAAAATTGATGGGCTTCCATTGGAAGGATAGTCATAGAAGCACTCATCTGTGTGTGTGCATGTCTATGCATCCCAACCTGCATATGCACGTGGTTGTGTGTATTTGTACGGGTATTATCCAATGTGCATGCGAGAAATGTGTGTTTTACCTGTTCTGGTGCGCCTTTGCTCACCCTATGCATTTTACCATCAGCATCTAAGTATGTAAGAGCTGTTCTCTTGTCAGTAGGGTTGAATGGAAGAAAGTGGACCTCGCGTATACCAGCACGTGCCTTCAGCAAGTTGAAGAAATGAAAAACATTTAGAAACAAATCCACAAAATAATTAGGAAAATAGATTATTGTCTATAGATAGGTGTTGTAGTAATTGGACTCAATTTGTAACCCGTCACCGAATTCCTCTACGATTTTTCATTTGCAAGAAGGTAAAAATTGGGAATTTCTGTACAAGCCCATAAAGCTCCCAAGTGTTTTACCTCTTTCGGGTCTGGTAACATAGCAACAATTGCACCATCAATAGCATCCTGGTTCTCCAGCCTTGAAGCCCTTGCAGCCATCAAAACAACTAAATCCTTGTCAACCCCTTTGGCAAAAATCTGCAATGACATTGACGACTCGCAATCAACCCAGTAAATATAGTTATATTTAGAAACATGTTCTATAATATCTAATGTCATCCAAGCACAAAATTTTATGTGTTGTAGCATGAGACAGGCAGATCATTTAGCTTAATTGAGAAATCAAATAATTGTTTACACCTCCAAAACTTAACAGCTGACCAGTATATCTTATAGAGGAAAATATGTATATATTCATATGATGATGATGTTAGCGTTCATGCTAGAACCATACATAGTTGTATAGATGGTAAAATGTGTACCTCAATCAAATTCTTGTCTACAGTGAGCTTGTTCAGGGTTAAAGTTCCTGTTTTATCACTACAGAGAACATCCATCCCAGCCATTTCTTCAATAGCAGTCATCCTTTTTGTTATGGCTCCCTACACAGGCAGCAACCAAATCGTAAGTTTTGTTGCACATAGTGGTCTAGAATGAGGAGTCAGGCGTAAGCAACCGCAATACTTAAACAATCAGATATCTGAAATTCAGTGGCTAAAAAACCTGCTGCGACAAGCGATGTGATCCAATGGCCATTGTCACAGAAAGGACAGTTGGCATTGCAATTGGGATACCACCAATGAGTAGCACAAGCAGATTATCTATAACAACGCGGTACTCCGATCCATGAACACTACACAATATGATAACATCAATTGCCATTCCAAAAGCAATGGAGCAGATACAAAAATTCCCTATTGCAGTCAGAACCTGAAAAGCATCAAATTAGACAAGATTTGTTAGTTCTATGTGTCACCAACAGCACCATGGAAGAACTGTAAAGACTGGAGAGCTTACTTTTCTGTCATATTTTCACAGTCATGACCAACTATCAATGTTATACGGACCATTCTAGGTACTTAAAATACTGACCTTCTGAAAATGGCCAATATGTGTAGTTGAGTCTACAAGATGAGCTGCCTTTCCAAAGAACGTGTGAACTCCTGTGGCAATGACAACTGCCTCAATTTCACCTTGCTTGCATGTTGAGCCAGAGTAAACTCCATCACCAGGGTTCTTTGTCACAGGTAGTGATTCTCCCGTCAGTGCAGCCTGGAAAGCCAGATTTGCATGTTCAGTCTCAAGCATACAGTCATAACTTGGTAAAAAGAAGTATAAGAAAATCTAGAGAATGTCATGTCTCATACTAAACAATTCAAGAATATAATACCAGATAGTTTGAAAACTAGAAACTCAAAAGACATGAGTACTGAATGAAGTTTGTTCAGTTAAGGAGTTATACTTTTGTGGAGGAAGGAGATGAAAAGATTGTACATACATCTCTCCGTCATAATTAACCAAGCCAAGCATATGTGTATGTATACATGTGCGTTCATGTGCATGTGTATATTTGGCGTGAGTGTCATTCTGCCTGAATGACCAATGGTCTAGAACGGGAGAAGTCATCCACCTGAAAGTTTAAATAATGGGTTTCTACGGTATACAAAAGCCAAGAAGATCTTCAGATGTCCCCTTAAGTATCTCTCATTAAAATCAACATGATCAGTTCCATGTTACCAAGTTGCTAAAACTGATATATTGTATGGATGAAATTGTTGTCATATATACAAAATATTCAGCATCAACATAAGTTGAAGAATCGAATTCAATAGTAATTTGCCATCTTGGTTTATATACTTCGAAAAATTGTTCAGAGAAACAATGCCCTTGAAAACTAAATATGGTATAGGAAACATTATAGGCTAACTATTAATATAGAACATAGTGTATGCAAAATATGAGTATGCAAAATATAGTGTTATCTCAGTTATATATGTGTTGGAAAAATTATACAGAACCAGAGAGTACCAGTATTTTAGATTTAATAATAAGAAAGTTTATAGTTAACGATATGTTTGTTATTTAATGTAATAATGGTAAGATTACTATTTCAGAATCTAGATAAGATTTGACATAACAGATCATAAGCCAAAAAAAATGATAAGAAACTAATAAAGTATAACCTAATTGTGCGAATTTAGTGGACAGAAAAAGATATAGTTAGGCATGTAATGGGCCAATCTTTTATGCTCTAGGAGGATAATATCAGAAACTATAGTGTACAGGCTCAAAAAATACCTGTGCCAACCTTCTTATTGATAATTAGCTAATGCCAAGCTAAACCTATGAGATGTAGTGGCACAAGGATGCCATCATGCCAAGTGGTTTGAAGGAACATCTTCAGGGAACCTACTCATATTCGACACAATTGTTGGCACATGTTGGTCGGTTGGACAGTCGAAATTGGCTCATGTCTAGGTTCAAAATGTTCCAAAACAGGGCCACACACATGCACATGCCAATTCTCCTACTTGTGTGTGTGTGTATTTACTATTTTGCATGTGTCCGAGATAGTAAATAGGAGGAATCCTCACTAGCTTATTCTATATTATCCGCATAAGCTTTTGTTACCCCCACCTCCACCCACCCACCCCTACACACACACACACACACACCCGAATGGCATTTGTTGCAGAGAGCTGAAAATCTGAGAACACAATCTTCTATGAATGCTTCAGGGCAATTATGGCTGGAAGGAGGGACTATGGAGAAACAAAGAAAAAGTTGGTCCGTTTCGTTTGATCCCATTCTGCATAACTTCTATCAAGGTTTGCATGCTTGGTGTATGCTGGCTACTTCCTGTCCTTTTCTCATGACTTCAATCCAGCTTCAAATGCCCCTCTGATTAACTACTGTCATGTTTGGTTTTGTTGTAGCTAAGGAATAATCTGCCATTCAAAGAAGCCAATAAATGTGGCTCCTCCTAACGCCATAAGCTAAAAGATGATAAGATTGAAATGATGTGGGATAGAAAGTTTATTCTCAATTTTGAGTCTTCCTTGTACTTCTTTTCATACTTCCCGCCCTTTTATGAAGTTACGAAATCTTTATGGTAAAGTTTGAGGGAATAACAACTTCTATGATCATGTTTGTCCTTATCACATCTTCATGATAAAATTTAAAAAAAACGTTCTATGAACACTTCCATCCTCCAAATCTGCATGAACTGATGATAAGCTTTAAAGAAAATATTATTTCTATTAGTACGTCCATGATGGGATTATCATTCCTTTCCACTTTTCGGCTTAATGTTTCATAGGGACAAATGCAATACCCTACATCAAAGTTTATCATCTTATCTTTGTCTAAACTCTAGACTCTTTTATAGTCTAGCGGAACTTGGGTCTACACACACACACACACACACACACACACGTAATCATCTCATGGTAAAAAAAGATATAATATACTGCCCCAAATTATATTTTTATACTTTTCATAATTCTATAGCTGTTAAAGAAATGAATTTAAGTGGTTAAAATTTTCAACTAGTTTTATTTTATAAAATATTTTCAGTAAAAAGAGTCAAACGTTTAGAAGTGCTTTACATCATATATGTTTACCAAATGCCTAAAATTTGCAGAAGTCCATTTTATGAAAGCAGTTTTCTATATGCAAGAGCAATGACAAAGACACCCTACAATTATATTATTACATTTATTATTGGGGCTTCTACCGAACACCACAGTTACACATCATGACAATGTTAGAATAATATAAATATATAACCCTCAACCCTCACTAACAATCCATAATTTTGGTGCAATGGTAGGGAGTCTAACATGGTATCAGAGCAACTCGGGTCTGAATCTCCTCTAGCCCACATTTTCACAGATTCTTATAAAAAATGAAACTGATGTGTGAATCCAGCTCTCTGTCCAAGAATGGGCCTTCGACCTGTGGGGTGTGTTATAGCAATATAAATATATAACCTCAGCCCGATGACACTATTAAGTTTTGCTGCATTGGTAGGGACTTTAACAGACATGAACATTGTAACTGACACTCTAGTTATCTTTGTCAATGATGCAACACCATAAGGTTGCAACTCAAATTCAACACTAATTCTATGAAATTATTGATAAATGACAAAAAAAGGTGATTTTACCTGATCAATTTTCAAAGCATCTCCTTCAAGTAGACGGGCATCAGCAGGAATAATATCGCCAAGTTTAATGCTGATTATGTCACCTGGAACCAGAACAGCTGCATCCTCCTCACTCCATTTTCCATTGCGGAGAACCTAATGAAAATTAAATACACATGAACACACCAATGAAGCTACAACCTTTAAGAGAGACAATCAAAGTGATCCAACTTCAATGAATACGAGCAGCAGAAAGAAAAAGACCTTGGCCTTAGGCGCCAACCGAGCCATAAGAGCAGCTGCTGCATTGCCAGCATTATTTTCCTCTACAAAGCTAATGGTAGAGTTGATGATGAGTAACGTCACAATGCCGATGAAGTCCTGCCAATCCATTTCCTTCTTCTGCAAGATATTGATGTAACAGCATAAAGCAACAACAGATTGTCAGCATTACCAGTGAAATCACCAAAAAGACGACGCTTTTTTTGTTAAGTACAACTGAAGGGGCCAAAAAATATTAAACAATAGCTTAGGTCTTTGTCCCTGTTTTTCCCTAAGTAGAATAACGGTGATGATACATCTAATAAGAATAGTAGCAAATAATATTAATAATGAACAAATACTATATGATTAAATATGATCATTGGCTTCAAAAAATTATTTTTTAATATATTAACAGTTGTATTTGCAATCTAATATTTTTTTCCAAATTAATTTTAGTACTAGATAATAATTTATGTTATAAATGTATACACTAATACCAAGGATGGTGCTCCTAGGTTGCATAAGCATAAACCATTCACCTACCAACTAACAGGCCCCTCTCTTATGGCAAGGCCCTCTCTTGCTCAGACCTAACTTGGCAAGGAATTG
The DNA here is from genome assembly GCA_036927795.1 of Iris macrosiphon. Taxonomy (NCBI): domain Eukaryota; kingdom Viridiplantae; phylum Streptophyta; class Magnoliopsida; order Asparagales; family Iridaceae; genus Iris; species Iris macrosiphon. The sequence continues at coordinate 163,814,165 of JAYESA010000014.1, forward strand.
GGCAGCAAGATAGAGGGTTGCCCCCCATTTGACATGCTTTGCATCAGAGTTCTGACAGTATAATATTTGGAAGTTAAGGTTCACAGGTAAGAGGGAGTCACATGCGCGGTGGTAAGGCTTGCTGCTTGCATTCTGGAGGATGCAGGCTCGAGTCACAGAATAGCCTTTCCATATGCATGGGGTAAGGCCGTGTATATATTGACCCTCCCAAGACCTTGCATAAACAGGAGCCTCGTGGCACAAGAACGTCCTTTTAAGGTTTCACAATTAGAATTCCAAATAAGACTATTATCCTTTGTTCTAATGTCTTCTCTTGTATTATGTGTTCAATAAAATCTACAGCTATCCCTAGCCAGATATTTAAATTTCTTGTATTATGTGTTCAATAAAATCTACAGCTATCCGTAGCCAGATATTTAAATTTCTGCACATAGAGTTTAAGGATCCAGATTCCATCTAAAAACCTTTAGGACAAGCAAACCGGTATGCGTTTTCTAGCTCCACTATTAGTCCGGTCAATGGTAACCGATAACCTGTTTATTACCAAAAAGTCGGCTTCGGATATAGGATTTAAAATCCGAAAGGCTTTTGGATCGGATTCGGGTACAACATACAAAACCTGAAAATAAATCGGGTCGTTTCGTGTTTAATAAATATATAAAATTTACACTTGTATGTTAACAGAAGTTGGGCTGTGGCCTGTTAGTAAAGTTTTGTTGTGGTGGTCTGAGAGGTAAGGGATCGAATCCCTCAATCTGCATAGGTTTCTTGTTGGCTTTTTATATATCAATTCAATTCTAACCGGATTCGTTGAAAACCTGAACCCAAATGTAATTTAGGTCGGGTTTCGGGTACAGATTTCAAACCTGAATGACTTTCAGCTCAGGTTCAGGTCATCGGATCAGGTTCAGATTTCAGAGTCCAACCGAACCCAACCCGTTGACAGCAGTATCCACTATGACAGTTGATAAGTCATCAGGTTTTAAGAAATGTGACTTTTATTGGTATGTCTATAACAAGGTGAATAGAAGAGTGTCAACCTCAGAATCTGCATGGGAGCAGACAACTTCTTCAAACTCCAATTGCTGAAAAATTCTTCAATTTACAAGCAATGCAGGGATTTGGTTGGTTAGAACAAGTGATAGGATACAGGGCTAGGCTACACAAAAGCGGAGAAGAAAGTCTGCATGAAGGAAGAATATGTATCACTGGCATTTATCAAGTTACGACTGTCAATAGTGGCTACCTTTGGACAGATATATTAATAGCCTCTGTAAAGTAACGCAAAATAATCTTAACATATTTTTCTTTGCGCAAAAAAGGTATGCAAAATAAAAGAATGTGCAAAAACCTTGAAATACATGAAAAGAGTAAAAAGATAGGAACTCGACTCGTACTTCAAATGTCAGGAACTACTGGTAAAACCTAAAAGTAACGAAATGCCACCCTACTTTTGCAAGTTCACACATATTTTACTATCCTTCACAATTATGAGGACGTATGGATTGGAATTCTTTCTTGATCTATAGATTATTTACCTTTCCTCTTATATCACGACCTCCGTGTGCAAGAGCGATGGCCATGATAGCTGCAGCTTCCATGACCCAAGATAGTGGATTCCACATAAATCCCAAAAATTTCAAGAGTTTACTTTCCTGTACGAGGAAAAGATGTGAAATCAAGAAAATGTAGTGCAAAATATCAGATAAGTAAATGGTGAGATATATGTAATATGGCTAGTTCTTGATAAGCAACCAGACCTTCTTTTCTTCAAGCTTGTTGAAACCAAACACCCCCAAACGCTCTTGAACTTCATTGGTGTCTAAACCTTTCCGATTGCATTTAAGGCTCTCAAAAACTTCCTCAAGGGGGACATTTTCCTGCAAGAGTTTTTATTTCTCAAGCTAGTAACTCACACGTCACGGAAAACATCACAAGGAAGATAGGTGGCTATTGCTTGTGGAACTTCTAGCATGAAAAAAGTCAAAAACATCACCCCCCAGCCCCTAAAAAAGTAAAAAGTAATGAACATGCTGCAAGCAAGTTTAAATGGAACCTGAGATCAAAACAACACCAAATTCACTATTGTATAAAGTTTTGAGGGGAAACTGCTGGCCATACGAGAATTGGGAGTGACATTGTCAGCTAAAAAGATAGGTAGGCAAACACCAGAGAGATTGCTTACAAAACAGTGGTAGCAAGCCATTAGAAAGTATTGAGCTTAGCAGCAATACTGTTACGGGTCGGTTCGGGCGAACCTATACCCGTTACTCACATGGACCAGCCAAAGGGAAAGACACACAAGACCCGGCTAGGGTTGCCTATACCTAGCCGGCGGCATTACTTGACAATATTATTAGTAATATTAGCAATAATTAGTTTCCTTTCAAGGAAGATATTATTAACAATATTGCTAATAATGTCTTTTCTTGAAAGAAAATATATTACTTGGCAATATTATTAGTAATATTATTAGCAATAATTAGTTTCCTTTCAAGGAATATATTATTAGCAATATTGCTAATAATATCTTTTCTTTCAAGGAAAAAAATTACTAGTATATTATTAGCAATAATTAGTATGATTTAGTTTCATTTCCAACAAATTATGGTTAGCAATTGTAGCTATCCTCTATCTATATATAGAGGTGGAAATTTTTTTGAGAAGATTATCAAAGAAAAGTTTAATAAAAAACATAGGCAGTACTTCTCCCGATCTGAGAAGCGTCCGCGCCTGCGACAAGGCGCAACACCAAGGCGGCCGGTCACAAGACCAGACGGCTTCTTCATCGTCTTCGTCTCATCGCCTAGTTATGCGTGCCTTCGCTATGCAAGAAGAAGCGAGTAACAAGTTGGTATCAGAGCAGTTCGATCCTCCCGACCTCATGGCGCCTACACCACCATCGAACGACGAACGCCTCCTTCGACTCGAGGCCACCGTCGACGGCATCCGCAAGCATCTCGACGCCCAGACCGAGAGTACCGCTGCGACCCACACCTCCATCGCCGACCTGGCCGCAAAAATCAACACGTTGCTCGCGAACTTGACAACCACCACAACCGGCCGCGGCACCTCACCCCCTCGCAGTACCATCCCCCCTGCAGGGCCCACACGGCGGCGGCAATCCACAGAGGGGACACCCGCACGCCGACGACAGGCCCCCTCGCGGGCCTGACAGCCCCCGGCGGGTCCTCCCCCGCTTCGACAGACCCCCCCAGGTCCTCCCTCCACCCCACCACGACCCCCCCTACGAGGAGGAGTTCATTACGGCGAACCCCTGCACGGGGCTCCTTACCGCAACGACTACTACCGCGACCCACCTCGCCACGACCCCCCTCACGGCGACTACCGCGACCCCTTCCACGACAACGACAGATACCGCCGTCCGCCCGACCCTCGCCACTTCTACGAGGGGGCCGAACGTCGTGGAGGCCGAGGTGACGTCAGCGAGGAACGCTGGCTACCACGCTTTTCACGTCTCGACTTGCAACCTTACGACGACACGGGCGATCCTTTACTTTGGGTGCGTCATTGCGAGCGGTTCTGCGAACTCCACCGCATTCCAGAGGAGGAGCGAGTCCAGATGGTGGGACTCAAACTTGAAGGCGAGGCTCAGTCTTGGCTCGACGGGTGGCAACGACGGGTATGCTGGATCGACTGGGGGCACTTCTATGAAGAGCTTCTCATCCGATTCAGCATTCCCACACATCGCGGGGCGTTGGGGGATCTCATATCCCTCAAGCAGACGGGCACGGTCGCGAACTTCAACCGAGAATTTCAATCCCTGCTTTCTCGAGTTTCGCGCCTGTCCAGCGACGAGGAGATCGACATCTCCATCTTCGGCTTGACGACAACCATGGGCCAGGATGTGCACCGTGACCGGCAATTGACCCTCACACAGGCCATGCGGTGCGCGCGCGAGGCGGAGCATAGGTGGACGGACGGTGACACCACAGCCGTTTCCGGAAGCCTCAATCGCGGTGGGTGATTCCCGTCCGCGCGCTACGCAGCACCCCAGCAGAGACCGGCCATCCCGGACCCCTCTTTCAGCAAACCGGCCTCTGGCGGCGGGTCCCACGCTCCAGGGCTCTCCTCGACAAGACCGGCCGGCACCTCAGGGATGGCCGTCAGGCCACTTCTGCTGGCTCGTCGGCGCCCAGATCTGTTCCCCGTCGACTCAACGTAGCCGAGATCAGTGTAGTCAAAGGCGCGCCTAAGGCGTGTCTTGCTCCTAGACGCAGGGGCAGCGCCTTAGGGCACTCCATGCGGGGCACAGTTCTTAAGGCGCACCTAAGGCGCGCCTAGGTGCGCCTTTTCCGAGCGCCTTGGAATAGCTAAGGCACGCCTAGGCGCGCCTTGAAAATCTTGTGAAAAAAGTAACATGTTTAGACTGTTTTTTTAACTGTTGTACTATTTTTAGACTGTTTTTTGAACTGATGTACTTTTTTTTACTGTTTTCTCTCTCACTCACTCACTCAATTCAAAGTGATTGCAACCTAGACATGGGAGAATTTGAATCACACATGTTTATCAATATATAAATCCGATGTATGTATGTATATATATATATATGTATATATATATATATATATATATATATATATATATATATATATAATTTTTGCGCCTCGCGTCGCTCGGGCGCGCGCCTTGAGTGCGCCTTGCGCCTCAGGCGATTTGGACCCTTTGCGCCTCGAGTGCACCTTGCGCCTTTGACTACCTTGGCTGAGATGGCCGAGTGCAAAACAAAGGACCTCTGCTTCAACTGCGACGAGATCTATTCCTCCGGACACCGCTTTAAGTACCTCTTTTATCTAGAGGTACCGGAAGACGAAGAGGCCGATTTCTTAGGGGAAGAGTTCGACGAGGACGGCCGACCATCAATCTCCCCCTTAGCCATCCATGGCCATAAAGGGAGGACAATGCAGCTTCTCATTCAGATCCACGGGGTGCTATTTCTTTGCTTAGTTGATTCGGGGAGCACTTACAACTTTGTTAGTTGCTATGCTGCGCAACGACTCGGCTTGCGCACGACACCAGGAGCAGCAAGAACGGTCCGGGTTGCAAACGGAAAGAAGCTGCCTTGTTTCGGGGAGCTCGGCATATTAACCTTTACAGTGGTGGATCATACCTTCGCAGCATACTTCATGGTCATCCCTCTCGATCGTTTTGACGTCGTTTTAGGCGTCGAATGGCTCAAAACACTGGGCGAGATCGGGTGGGACTTCCGGCACCCCACCATGCGCTTCACCTTCCAAGACCGCGACATCCTGCTCTCGGGCCTCTCCCGTCACGATGATCAGCCCCTCACGGTCGCGGCCATCCATGCCAGCAACTAACCACCTCTCCAGATCCCCATCTACAACTTCGCCTTCATCTTCGAGCTGCCCTCCACACTACCGCCTCATCGTTCCTGTGATTACCGCATCTGCCTCAGGGAAGGCACTGGGCCGGTCGTGGTTCGGCCATACCGTTACCGGTTCCGCCAGAAAGACGATATAGAGAGGCAATGCGACAAGATGCTAGTGCAGGGTCTCATTCGCGCCAGCCGATCACCCTTCTCCTCCCCTGTGTTGCTCGTCAAGAAGGCCGACGGCACTTGGCGCTTCTGCGTGGACTACCGCCAACTCAATGATAAGACTGTCAAAGACAAGTTCCCAATCCCAGTGGCGGAGGAGTTATTCGATGAGCTCCATGGCGCAGCTTTCTTCTCCAAGCTTGACCTCCGCTCGGGCTACCATCAGGTTCGAATGGCGGACGAGAACATCGACAAGACAGCCTTCTGCACGCACCACGGGCACTTCGAGTTCCTCGTAATGCCGTTTGGCCTCACCAACGCCCTTTCGACCTTCCAGGCCCTAATGAACGAGGTATTCCAACATTTTCTACGGAAGTTTGTAATTGTTTTCTTCGACGATATTCTTGTGTACAGCCCCTCCACGGAAGAGCACCTTCGCCACACCAAGACAGTGTTTGAGACACTACACCACCACCAGTTGCACCTGAAGATGACTAAGTGTACCTTCGCAGAGCGGCAGGTGTCCTACTTGGGACACATCATTTCTAGTAGCGGGGTGGCGGCTGACCCGACCAAACTGGCCGACGTGGCCGAATGGTCGCGTCCGACCAGCGTGCGGGCTCTTCGGGGCTTTCTCGGCCTCGTCGGCTACTATCGACGATTAATCAGGGGCTACGCCGAGATAACGGCACTACTCAGCGACATGTTCAAGTGGAACGCCTTCATTTGGACGGACCTCGCCGACACCGCCTTCAACAACCTCAAATCCGCCCTCACGTCGTCCCCCTTCTTGCGTCTTTCCGACTTCTCCACCGACTTCGTCATCGAGTGCGACGCATCGGGACAGGGCATCGGCGCAGTCTTACATCAGGAGGGCCATCCAGTAGCATTTTTTAGTCGAAAGCTTGCAGCACATCATGCCAAGTTGGCAGCTTACGAGAGGGAGCTCATCGGCCTCTCCAAGGCCATCCGACATTGGCGTCCGTACTTATGGGACAGGGAATTCTGCGTCCGCACAGATAATTACAGTCTCAAGTTCATGCTCGAGCAGACTCTCGTCACACCCTCGCAGCAACATTGGTTGAGTAAACTCATGGGCTTCTCGTTTCACGTGGAGCACAAGCCATGCAAACTCAACCAAGCGACCGACGCACTCTCCCGCATTGACACCGATATTCCCGAATGTGCCGCACTTTCCCGGCTGGTGCTCGCACTTGAGCGGGAGTGTCATGTATCCTTGCTGAAGCCATTCCGTGGTCCACCACCGACGGTAGTACCAGCCTTACCAGTCGACCTCACACCAAGCGAACACCCGGTCCCGGCGGAGATACTTGATACTCGGATGGTTGCTGACACACGCGAGTACTTGGTTCGCTGTGTAACGCCCCGCTCCGCGCCGGCGTTATATATCAAGGTGAGTGGGCAGAACTTCATTCTCTGATTCTTGCACGCCTTAATAATAACCTGAGTTTTTGCTTGCAATATTTTCTTAAGAGAATGATAGAACCTGCCTTGCATGTTAATGAACGAACTCACCTAGCTTGTCTTTGAATCAATGTCTGCTTAACGAGAATCCTGAAACGCTTGCCTAGAGTGCATGAACATGTTCACTATCGTCTATGCTTCGAGAGAACCATACTGTGCCTAAACGTGTTCAAGTGATAAGTCGGATTGCCCCGCAACAACGAGTGTATTAAGATGGTTCGTCTCGTCTGCATACTAGAGTTTATTTGATAGTGTTCCATGCATTCGCACGCGGTCGGACAATGGCTTTTGGTGGAGAGCTGAACTGCATGCGTCATCCACCATGGGTCACAGCTGCCATTAGCATCAGAGAAATGAGTCATTGGTATGCTGTTCCACCAGCTGCTGATCCTGAGATACTCGGGGACCGCCCTGCATATAGCTAAGTCATTGTGTTGGCTTGGATAGTGACTGCCCCTAAGATTGTGCATCGTGTGTCTAGCTTTGCATCAGACCCTCGAGTCCCACGAGACACGCTGCGCACACCCTGAAACATGAACGATTGCTTGCTTGCATATTCAATATGAAACTCTGTTTCCAAACATGTTTCCAAACAAGTAAATCGACTCTGCTAGAACTGCATGAAACGAACCTAGGTAAAACTAGAAAGATCACTAGTAATGTAATGTTTTATAACATGATTACTTAGTGCATGTTTGAGTGAATGCATGTTTCTGTTCAGTTGATTTATCTCACCAGTACTTGTATAAAGTGCTGACCCACCAACAGTTTACTTGCTTGCAGGTACTGGATCGTCCGAGGGAGCGATAGGCGTGCCACTGTCCCCAAGACCCGGAATCCTGGTTTCGATTGTTGCCCCGATAATGCTATCGTATAAGAGGGCATAATGTATGGAACGAACGTGTGCCTTTGCTAACGGAAACCCAAGTTGCCTCGATTGTCCCGAACACTCAGTTGGCTAATGCATTGCATTGCAACAAGTCCATTTCCGCTGCTTACTCGATTGATGCGATGATAGCCAACTATCAACTTAAACGATTGGCCTTGCACGGGCGCAACCCCAGGCCCGTGCGGCATCACGTCCCCCGAAAGCTCGAACGGGCCATTCGCTTAGCTCCCTTCCTCCCTCGCACCCGCGGGACGGGCGCGGTGATTCGCGTCCGGCGCGCCGAGGCACGGTGATATGTGTCCGGTTCGTTTAATCCCGGCCGTACGGGGCGGGGCAGGGCGGAGCGGCGGCCCGGGCGGGTCCGGGGCGTGACACGCTGGACGATAGAAACCGCTGACGATGCTACATGGGTCCAACACGACACCCTCGAGCGCCTTCATCCCGACTTCCAGCGCGAGGACGCGCTGGGTTTGAAGGGAGGGAGTATTGTTACGGGTCGGTTCGGACGAACCTATACCTGTTACTAATATGGACCGGCCAAAGGGAAAGACACACAAGACCCGGCTAGGGTTGCCTATACCTAGCCAGCGGCATTACTTGGCAATATTATTAGTAATATTAGCATTAGTTAGTTTCCTTTCAAGGATGATATTATTAGCAATATTGCTAATAATGTCTTTCCTTCAAAAAAAAGATATTACTTGGCAATATTATTAGTAATATTATTAGCAATAATTAGTTTCCTTTCAAGGAAGATATTATTAGCAATATTGCTAATAATATCTTTTCTTTCAAGGAAAAAAATTACTAGTAATATTATTAGCAATAATTAGTATGATTTAGTTTTCTTTCCAACAAATTATGGTTAGCAATTGTAGCTATCCTCTATCTATATATAGAGGTGGAAATTTTCTTGAGAAGATTATCAAAGAAAAGTTTAATAAAAATATGGGCGGTACTTCTTCAGATCTGAGAAGCGCCCGCGCCTGCGACAAGGCGCAACACCAAGGCCGGCCGGTCACAAGACCAAACGGCTTCTTCATCGTTTTCGTCCCATCGCCCAGTTACGCGTGCCTTCGCTAAGCAAAAAGAAGCGCGTAACAATGACCCTTACAACCACTTTGGAAAAGCCAATACTTAAATATTGAACACATATAGTAAATATGAAGTTTTTATCCTGAAGATTCAAATATCAAATTCATTAACCTCTACAATAAAAAAAGATGAATAGTATTAGTAATAAATGTGATATAACCTTGAATTATCTACAGTACAAGAATACAACTCAACATACCAGATCAACAGCTTCTCTATTAACTTCTTCGAGTGCAAATGATTTGTCATTGTCATCCATAGTGGCTCTCCTATACCTTCAGCACACCAAACCGTATAATATTTTCTGCAAGCAAAAATAACTTACGTGCATAATCGTGATTTCACCAGAATTTCTTATCAAATCAAAACAATGTTTCTACTGGTTAATACCAAGTCAAACAATTCATGAGCAATAACTTTAGAAATTAGAGGTTGAAAGCTTGATTCAGCCATGACTTTTTTTAGACAAACAGTTGCGGAAGTTCCCTTGTGTTCAATTAATGATGATTAACGAAACAAAGACGGCGGAAGTTCCCTTGTGTTCAATTAATGATGATTAACGAAACAAAGACGGAAGTACACAAGGATAACTACTGAAAAACAAAAGAGATATTCCACAAAATACAACTCTAAAACTTGTCTGCTAATCGAAGCTTTCTGCAGCTAGATGTTGTATATGGCTCGTGTTCAACTACCGAGTGCTAGGGGGGCGTCCGATGATCGAAGAAACTCAAGAGGAGTTGAAGCAGCAATACGGGGTGAAACGGGGCTCAAAAGAGCTAAAGAGTATCAGGGTGGCATACCAGTAAAGTGCCTCCAGCAAGTTTAAGGCACAATTCTGTGCTCAGTAAGCATAGCGGCAGTATTACAACCGGCATATCTTTGGTATGCCGTTGGCTCAGGTTCATGCTGAAAATGGGAATGGTTCATATTTGAGGAGCTAGCTTCGACGGTCCATATTGCTCCTAACTTTGGAAAGGTTGGGGATCCTATTTAAGGGTCTCTTTGAACCCTACGGCTGGTTGGCTTGAAAACTAAGGTGTTATTTAAGAGTTCTTGAAGGTGTGATTTAAGAGTTCTTGAACAAAAAGAGGGGATTTTCATAGGGTTTTCTAAGGAGTAAGGAGGTCGTCAAGGGAATCTAGATGGAGATCTGCTAAGGAAAGCTCGTTGGAGATCTCCTAAGGAGAGGGTTTCACATTATGGTTTGTGTGTGTAATCCTTCTAAGGTCTTCTCTCTTGTTAGTTCAACAAAGTTACTCCCCTTGTCCTGTGGTGTACGTTGAGCATGACCGAACCACGTTAAATATTGCATGTTCACGTGTTTATTCTAGTTGCTATTGTTTGGATTATTGTACCTTGTTATTCTCGTCATAGTAAGGTTATCTGTGCGTGAGATTCTGCGTGTTGCACAACAGGTAGAATCCATCGTTCATTTAAATTCTTTTGGATCATTTTTGCTCATGTCTCCACTTCGATCTCATATTGTATCATGTCACATAAACGCAAGCAATTCTTTAAATACCTAGGTCAACATATAATGGGACTACCAATTTTATCTAACCTCTTAAATCCATATCCAGTGTCCACTAAAGCATCTCTTCTAGATTGGCTTCAAATGATCATTCAGTACGATACAAATTAACTAGTATACACGTTATATATGCTTTAGATACTAATCAAGAAAAAATGCTCAAAAGTGTATTAAGCTCAGCTTGATTATCACAATATTTAAACTTGGCAGACATACAAAGTAGACAAGTAGAGCCATTCAATAATGCAATGTTGAAAAACACTTGAAATGACACTTCTAAGAATAGTCTCGACTGTAAACATATGAATCCGAACAACAATACTAGACCACCCTATGAGCATAAATAGGTCACTTTGAAGACAAATAATGCAAGGGTGCATTTGTGAGTTTCCAGATTTAACTCATGTCTCGTGAATTCAAGAAAAAGTGTTTTTACTCTCCTTCAATACAGAAACCAAATATAAATAAAGTATAATATAATATGCAAAATTAAATTTTAAAAAGAACAAACTTTTGTTTGCACTCAGAAACGGTTGCTTTAACTGTTTGAATGCACAAATTTTAATGTTTAGTTCAACTAATAAACTAAGTAAGCATAACTTCAGTCCAATATCAAAACTTTGGATCGAATTTAATAAGCAGTAATACCTCCAAGATCAAGAACAAAAACTTAGATGCAAATTTTTCCATGCTAAGTAATAGGTTCTTAAATCAACTATTTGATGGGCACAAATCTTCAGATTAGTTCAATCAATAAACTAAAACTCGCCTAATTCTCTACCAAAGAATAACAGTTAGCTTTTCTAACCTAATTTGAAGCATAAATTCAGTCCAATTTCAGATATTTGGAACAACTCAAGAAAATCCTATATGTAAATTAGAAAAAACAACAACTTTTTGATTCATTCAGAAACAAATATATGGATTAACAATTTGATGAGTACAAACTTTCAGAGTCAGTTCAATTCTCTATAAAGAACACCATTTAAAGCATAAACTCAGTCCATTTTCAAAAATTTGGATCAAATTAAATAAGAAAGCAGTAATATCTCCAAGATCACGAACAAAAACCCTAGATGAAATTTTTCCACGCTTTAAGTAACAAGTTTTTCGCAATTAACTATTTGATTGGCATAACTCTTCAGATTTAGATCAAGCAATAAACTAAAACAGACCTGATTCTCTACCAAATAACACCAGTTAGCTTTTCTAACCTAATTTAAACCGTAGATTGTCCAATTTCAAAAGTTTGGATCAATTGAAGAAAACCCTAGATGCAAACTCTTTTTGGTGCATTCAGTAACAATTTGTTGATTAACCATTTGTTACGAGCAAATTTTCAGATTCAGTTCAATCCTCTATCATAGATAACCATTTAAAGCATAATTCAGTCTAATTTCAAAAACTTTAGATTAAATTCAAGAAGAAAGCAGTAATACCTCCAAAATCAAGAACAAAAACCCTAGATGCAAAATTTTCCGTGCTTTAGGTAACAGGTTGTTCAATCAACTGTTTCATGTGCACAAATCTTCAGACTAAACTAAAACACACCTTACCAAAAACGCTTTTCTAACCTAGCTTAAAGCATAAACTCAGTCCAATTTCAAAACTTTGTATCAATTAAAGAAAACCCTGATGGCCGATTTTAAAAAAAAATCAAAGTTTTTCCTGCATTCAGTAACAATTTGTCGATTAAATGTTTGATAAGTAAAAAAATTTCTGATTCACTTCAATGCTCTATCAAAGAAAAACATTTAAAGCATAAACTCAATCCACTCTCAGTGGTTCAAATTCAACAATAAAGCAGTAAGACCTCCAAGTTACAAGAACAATCCACCCCAGATGCAAACTTTCTCCACGCTTTTAGGTAACACTTTGAGTTAAATATTTGATAGGCAAAAATTTCTGATTTAGTTCAATCGATAAACTAAGCCCTACCTTATTCTCTACCAAAGAATACCAGTTAGCTTCTCTAACCTGATTTAAAGCATAAACTCAGTCCAATATCAAAACTTCCGATCGATCCAATAAACCCTACATGCAATTTTTTGATGCGTTCAGTAACAAATGTTCAGATCCAGTTAGTGAATATTCATTTCTAACCTAATTTAGAGCATAAATTGGTACCAATTCCAGAACTTCGGATCAAAAATCAATAAGAAAGCAGTAATACCTCCAAGGATCGAGAACAAGAAACCCTAATTTTCACGCGCAGCCGAGAGGGCCGGAGAAATCGAAGCTGGAGAACTCGAATTCCTAAATCGGAAGGAGCAAGGAAGGATGGGGATAATATATATATAAATCGGGAAGGGTTTCGATGCGGATCGGTGCCGGCGGACAACAGGAAGGGGTGGAACGGAAGGAGCGGTTTATCAACGGACATTGGCGGTTTGCTACCAGTAGCCATTGAAATCTTCAAACTCCTCCGTTTGCCGCCAAGAGGACAAATGGGGTTGACGCGGGGGCGTTGGATAATATGCGCTCTTGTTGAGAGAGATTTACAAGACAAATTTTTAGTTTTGTTTACTTCAATTTTTTTTTACAGAAGAATTTATATTTTATAGACCTACGACGACTTTAGTTGTCTTTCCCTCCCATTTGAGTTCTCCCATAGAAAAATAAATTTTAATCGGAAAATTTTAGAGAATCTCCAACCCTTTTACTCCAAAATTTATTTTTAAGAATGTCAACCTTTTTTTTTTACAGTTCTACCAATATATTTGACTGTTAAAAAAAAATTGACAGTCAAAAAAAATATATATGTTGTTATCTTTTTAATGTCAAAAAAATTAGCAGTCGTTCCAATAGGTAGAACTGTTAAAATTTTCAACAATATGTCTATTTTATGACTGTCAAATTTTGACATTCCTCACCCCAAATATGTCAGAATCACCTACCCTCGACCCCTCGCTAGAGCCCGTCCTCTATCGCTTCAGCTCCTGCTACCCAGTCTCCGACGAGGAGCAGTAGCGGAGGCGGCGAGCAGTAGCGACAGAACCCACTGTCCGAGTCGGCTCGGTCGGGGTTCCCGTAGTCCGATCCGAGGCACACCCTGAGTGCGTCCAGGTGGCCGTTTGCAGCAGCGTAGTTGACCAAAGTGCGGCCACACGATTCGGCCGACTCGGCACAGGCCGACGAGACAAGGATGGATCTTTTGGAAGTCAACTAGGGAGACGGTAGAGCGGCCGTCGGAACCGTGGGAGGTGGTCGAGGTTAGCGAGGGCGGGTGAGGGTGCCGGAGTGGCCGAGTTGTCGAGGACCAGAATGATGACGACGGCGCGGTCGGAGTCGCAGGTGATGGGGATTGGGGAGTGAGGAGGTGTGTGGGCAGCCCATAGTAAAAATTTGTCTGTCATGAGTAAAAGTTGCTTTAGACTGGACTAGCACAAATAATTGGATTGTCCTGAGTAAGTTTTGATGTGCCTTTAAAATTAACTAATTTTATTTAAAAAAATTGTGGCAGAAGTTATAGAAGACATTGTAAAGTTGATTGTCTAGTTCTAGACAAGCACATGACAATATCTTCACATCAACGTCATCAATTATCAATATAAAAAATATTTTTAATAAAAGAAGAAGATGATAATTGTCTTGGAAGTTAAAAAAAATATCTCAATACATTTGCATTAGATCAAACTTTTCTATTTTATTGTGCTTTATAAATATAATCTTGCCATATAGAAAAAATATTATTTTGTACCTCATGTCACATCCCACATAGGAATCACAAGACATTACAAAACAATATGGTTGGAGATACTTTTATAACGCTCCTACAAGTCTTCAAACTATTCAAAAATGTAATACGGTTTACGTTAATGGCAAATAAGTTATTTTATTCTTCTTATTTTTTGTAGTTACGCCTAAATCCTCACATTTTCTTATGTCACGAACTCTATCTGCCTACATATCTTTCGTCCAGCATTCGTCATGGACTTTTGTTGGTAATGTAGTTCACGAAACGTTACACAACGAACGTGATCGAGGATCCGCTGCAATACCATGTCATTAAAATTACTTCGATAATAAATAAAAATATCTTTTCTGAAATTTAAAATCTGATATAATAGTATTTTCTTAACATATCTTGAAAATCAATTCCAATATGAATCCCTAAATCATATGGAATTGTTGTTTGGTTGTATCTGGCATGTTGTTGAGTGACCGCTCGAGATTATTGTACTTGATAAGTTCTATAGAGAATCTAGTTCAAAGTTAGATAAAAAAAATGGAAGGATAAAATACAAATATAATCATACACTTAATATAAGTTACCTCATTTCTCATGGATCAATCCTAGCTTCGGTCTCATTTCATTTCCAGTAATTGTTTTATCAAATTCCAACTACTCCTTAAGAATAGTCTCACAAAATTCTCTCATTCTCGTCCATAATAGTCTTAACAGAAAATTTACTATACCGATAATAAATTTATATTAATTAAATATAACGAAAGAAGTTTTGAAAATTTTAAAATTCTGATACATATCGCCAACTGGTTGGCAAAAATTCGATTTTGGCGGGAATAGACAGATTTTTGCCAACTGAATTGGCAAAAATATGGCCTCACGGTTCGGGTGTTGGTGGGTTGGTTTAATATGTTGGTAGTTGGTTTAAATATGTAGGTGGTTGGTTTTAAATGTTGGTAGTTGGTTTAATAGTAGGTGGGTGTTGGTATGTATTATAAGGAGAGGAAGGGAGGAAGCAACATTACAGGAAGTGAAGAAGAAGCAGAGAAGAAGAATAAGCAGAGAAGAGAAGAGAAGAGAAGAGAAGAGGAGGAGGAGGAGGAGGAAGTAAGCGGAGAAGAGAATAGAAGAGAAGAGAAGAGAAGAAAAGAAAAGAAAAGGATAACATGTTTGTAACATTTTTAATTATAATTATGTAATTGTAGTTACTATTTTAACTATTATAATTGTAATATTCGTGATTGTAGCCATGCTAACACTAGATATTTTATTACATATTTTAACACTAAGTATTAAATATTGCAGATGGGTACCCAAAACGATTGACGTATTCCAGGAGGGTCTACCACAAATACGATTATCCAACTACGTGAGTCGCACATTTCTAGTCTAGTATTTTCTGGACAGGTATATTAAAATTGAATTATTTTAGTAAATATAATTTATATTTTTTTTACATGTCTAATAATAACATCGTTTATATATATCACATATAGCAATACGATTATCCTGATACGTTTTGAGCACGATAGCATGTCGAATGGCGTTATAAAGACGACGTTGGGTACTGGATATTGACTGAAGAACAACATGATATGATGAACGTATTTTGTTTTGATCATATTGATCAAATACATTTTCTATGTCACGATCGAGACTTGATCTTCAGTTTAGTTGAGCGGTGGTGGCCCGGAAGAAATACCTTTCAGTTACCGTTCGGAGAAATGACCATTTTGCTAGTAGATGTTGCAAATATCTTAGGATTACCTATTACGGGTGAACCTATAATATTTGAAATGATGAATCATTTTGCGCCAAAACTGTGATTATGAAGTATTTAGGCGTGGAGCCGCCTACCATATATGGTAAAAGTTTCGTGACGCTTTCGTGGCTCCGCCACAACTTTATGCACCTAGATCGTATTGGTGAGGAAGAAATCTTAGTGGATGCGGAACGAGTAAGTATAACATTTAATGTTATTATTTATGTAATAAATATTTTTATTTAGTTTAACTGATATACTTTTTTTATTATATGTTCAGGTTACTGCTTGCACCAGGGCCTACTTACTAGGTCTAATCACCAAAATTTTATTTTCAAACTCCGAATTTAGGGCAAATTTATGTTTTTTACCTTTTCTGGAAAATCTGACAGAACCTACCCGTCATGCATGGAGAGCTTCTGTGTTGGCATATCTGTACAACTCGATGTCAAAATTTATGCATTTTACTTCAGTGGATAAAAGACAAAAAAAATTGAATGGATGTATGACATTATTACAGGTATAAAATTTTCATATAATTTTATTTACTAAAGAAATATGTACACTTACATGATATATTTTTTCTAGGTTTGGTCCTACGAGCATTTCAGTATCGGTAGGCCAGTCTCCCGTATTGATACCGAAGATGGTGTCCTCCCATCAGCTTTACGCTGGATGACGACTGCAGCTGATCCAACTCGATGTGCTCACAAGGATATCGCAGTATATTGGGGCCAATTCGATTCACTAAGGTTTAACGAGGTAAAATTTTTATAGTGTCTTATATATCTTTTTGTATTTCATACAGTCAATATATTTATTATCTTACAATTTTGTTGACATAAAATAGGTAAATTTTTTATCGTATCGGCTTGGGCAGAATCCTCTTGAGTTACAAACAACGGCCTTTGGATTGAGTCTACATAGATTTTTTATAATATTCCACGATAATATCATGTATCATCCAGCTGATCGTGTTATGCGATAGTTCTAGATGATACAACACAATCCTGATGAGCCAGCATGTTTCAATCGTAGTAAAGGTAATGCAACTACCAGAGCACGCAGATTGATTCCTGGATGGAATTCTAGATTTGAGACACATCAGGTGGGACATTTGTCTCAAATGATGTCCTCTATTGATGATGATATGTTATTCCAAAAGTTTAACAAAATTTACTGCAAAAATTATAAGAAATCATATGGTCATAATTTGTAATGGTGCAGCCTACGGTGATGATGCATATAGATCTTGGTGGGGAGCTCCTCTTATCAGCAACAGAGCCTACCAATTCCAAGAGTTTCGATTCCAACATCGAGCCATAGATGATTATAGTCTCCGTGGCTATTATGATTATGTAGAAGGGATGGTACGTTATTTTTATATGAAAATGTCTATCTCCGTAGTACTTATTTATGTCCTCTATTGAATTCTATTTAATATTTGAGCTTCTAAATTTAAATACCACATATCAAAATTATCCAGTCGGTGACCCGTTGTGCACAGCGGTTGGCAAATTTTTGGCTGCTATTCAACGAGGATCGACTCCTCCGAACCCTCCCTTACTTATTCCAGGAGATTATCCTCAGGGTCTTGTTGCACAACGACAAGCACGCCCCCCTAGGAAGTATACCTCAGTTTGGTATCAGGATGATAGTCTGCCACTGCAAGATGACGATGTCCCTCAGTGGACTGGTGAGTCCACTTCTCATGCGACGGTTGGTGCGGGTACTACTCAGTGGGATGGTGCGGGCACTTCTCAGTGGGCTGGTGCGGGCACTTCTCATTGGCCTGACTGGGGCACTTCTCAGGCGACGGCCGGTGCGAGCACTACTCAGTGAGATGGTGTGGGCACTTCTCAGTGGGCTGGTGCGGACACTTCTCATTGGCCTGAGTGGGACACTTCTCAGGCGACGGCCGGTGCGGGCACTACTAAGTGGGCCCCCGAGGGAGATCCTCAGTGGGATAGCCTATTCGCTCCCGGAGTTACCAGCTATACGCATATCTTGACAACTCCATCAGCACCGATGCCATCTTAAGTGGAGGACAGTCAAGGAGGTGGTGATGATGCGGCCCTGGAGAATACACGAGAAAAGAGGGACCGACTCAATCTAAGGGAGATTGATTCTGAACTATCGGGAATTAACCAAGCGAGGTCGATAAAATTGTTATATCAGTACGAACTTTATTTGAATGTAACTTTCTTCTATTTCAATAAAATTACACATTGTTCTCATAAAATGAAACTATTTAAAAATCTACGACAATGCCTTTATTCTCTTGGTTGGTTTGTACATCTCCTTCTATTGTGTCCTAAACCATTGCAGTTACTACATCGAAGATCTCTTGAAACTTGCATATACATAGATATTTTGGCATCGTACATCTGGTACTCCAATGTGTCCTCTAACCAATGTATTTTGGAGGTTGTAGGGGACTGGAATTGGCTCCAGGTGCAGCTCATATACGTTTATTAATGCATGCTTAGAGAAAATACCTGGATAAAAACTCTCGATGCTAATATTTTTAGACTTACACGCATAACATGCATGTATACATGGAAGCAAAGTATGATACCACTTTAAACATGAACAAGATTTTTCATCTAAGTCTACAACATATGTTTTATTTGTTTTACAATCTAATATTTCAAACAAATATCTAACTATATTCAACATTTGCAGCCAGTATTTTTCTTTTATGATAAGAGTCATAGTTTGTAACATCTTAGGACAATAATCAGTTTGAAGATTTTCAGCTTTTTGCCTGTTCTTGTCCTGAAGTGTTATAATTTTGGCTCGAATTCCATCAAGTAGTGTCGTTATTGGTTTATGACATAAATTTTTTACCCAGTTATTGAAGCATTCAGCAAGATTCGACGTGTGAATATCTAATCTGGGACAAGGAGAATACGATGTTATCCAATGTGAAAAATATGAGTTTCATCATTTACTCCAACGAGCCAGTTGTAAACATCTATGTTTTCAGCTTTTATTTTTTCTAAACAATAGTTCGCATCTGTTTCATTATAACATCTAGCAAGATAGTCTAAACTATGTTGAAAATGTAAAATTCTGAAGAGTTTTTTCAAATTTTGTTTAAAATATTGAATACAAAAAAATGAGGCAATTCTGGAAAGATATCATGCATAGCCCTTATCAATCCTTTTTGTTTATCTGATATAAAAGAAATTGTATTTCATGCATCAAATTTTTTTTAAAACATGTTCTCAAACCGTTTTAAAACCAAGTCCAAGAATAAGTATTTTCACTCTCAGCAACAACATAAGCAATTGGATATAATTGATAATTTGGATCATGAGCACAAGCAATAAATAAAATACCTTGATATCTAGAAGAAAGAAAAGTAGCATCAGTACTAATCACAGGTAAGCATCCCCTTAAAAATCCATCAATGCATGCCTTAAAACAAATAAAAATTCTTTTAAATCTATTGTCTTCTATAGTTTGTATAAAATATTGGTTACCTGGATTTGTCTCAATAATTCTAAAACCATACTCTTCAAGACTACTATATGCATCAATATAACTATCATTTATTTCGGATAGAGCAAGTTCCCTAGCTTTCCAAGCTTTATAATATTTAATATATATTCCGTGTTCTCTAAATATATCATTTACAACATGCGATGGACTATACGACTGATTACCTTGAATTCTATCAATAATTTTATTTTTAACCCATACAGTAGTAGCTATCCTCAGACGAATCTTCCCCAATGGTTTGATCTTCCTGGCATTAAAGCCCACGATTGTAGTGGTGGTGTACGCCAGTTCGCTTGTAGGGATTCTCAACGGTCTTAACAGACTGTGAGGGATAATGCTGATCGACGATCCCGGATCTATGTGAATCCGGGCTACCTCCATGGAGCCAACATATTCGGTGTAATAAAGAGGCTTGTCATGCTTGTTATGTTTCAACAACATGTCCTCTTGAGTGAAAGTGATATTAGGGACCACTTCCATCACACAATGGCATTGAGGGCATGCTACAGGCTCTTTATCAGGGGACTTGAGCTGAGTCAAGCATACATCCGCCTGCATTAACGCTTCACTCAAGGCTTGATGAGTGTCTTTAGATAGCCTTAGGAGCTCAAAAATAGACAATCTGGCTGGTGTATTAGCCAACTGGGCCAAGATGTCGAAGTTATATGGTTTTTCTAAACCTTTGTTTTGAATATTCTTCAAAGGTTTATCAAAATGCACTTATTTTTGCTTGCCCCTTGTCCGCCGAAGTTGGTCTAGAAGGACCTGCCTCTGGTATGACAGGTTCGGGCTCTGGAAGTTTGGCAGCTGAAGTATTTGTCGTTGCATCTTCCTGATTTTCTCCATAGTCCTTGAGGTAGGCTTTCCCTGAACGGGTCCCGGTAGCCAAAGCCTCTTCTTCTGATATCGGGGATATTGCAACCATATGGCATGGTTTGCATCTTGAGTTCTTTTTAGACTTAGCTTTAGCATCTTGAGTCTTTTCCTCAATTTCTGACACCAGATCTGGATGAACCCACATAATCTCACCACGCTTTCTAGTTAGGGGTACCAGGTCATGATTTTGACCCCTGGTCGGCGGGAGGTTAACAATGTTCATCATCGCCCTTGGAATAGGTACTACACCATCTGGGACTTCTTGAGGGGGCAGATTGCCAAACTGGAGAGAGATCATGTTGGCGGTGACCGTCTTCTCGCTATTACGCAGAGTGATGGCCTTGGCGTCGATCAGCTCCTGGATTTTCCTTTTTAGTACATAACACGCCTTTGTAGGGTGATGTATGTACCTGTGGAAAATGCAGTACTTAGGGTTATTGGTACTGCCGACTTCATTAGGCCACTTTACCTCGGGGAGGGTTAGCTTTTCGCTTTTGACTAGACAATCAAATATGCTCGGAATATCGTCGTCGTCAAAAGAATACTCTTCTTTAGGCCTGGAAGTCCCAGGATTTGTCTGCGTAGTCACCGGAGTGTGTTGCCTAGATGTATTGATTGCCAAAGCTTCCTTCCCTTTGGAACTACGAGCATGATCATTATTGGAAGATGATCGCTTCCCTCTATCAGAGGTAGAGATCATGATTCCATTGTCACGCACCTTCCGACTGTTATCTTCAGCGGCTACCACTAAGATGATAAATGAGGGCCAATCATGGAACTAATATGGTCCCGTGAACACCGAGATCAGTGGGAGAAGGTTCTTCCTGCAAATGTCCACTAAGGCAAAATTCGAAACTCCGGGAGGCATCTGCAAAGTAGCCTGACGAAAACGTTCGATGAAAGTACGAACGCTCTCCTTCTCCTTCTGCTTTACTTCGATAAGTGATGACATAGACATGTCCATTCCTCCTTCGTAGAATTGAGCAAAGAACAGAGTCTTGAAATCTTCAAAGGAAGTAATGCAGTTGTCCGCAAGACTACGGTACCACTGATAGGCCACTCCAGACAGACAACCTTTAAACACTCGAGTGAGAAGGGCGTCATTCCCTTGCAACAACACCGTCATCTTGCTAAAATAGTTCATGTACTGGCTCGGTGACGTCTTTCTCTCAAACAAAACCATAGCATGTGGTTTGTATTTAGGTGGGAAAGGGATCTCGTCCCAGATAGCTGGGTATGGCTGGTTGATTCCCAATTTCTTGAACTAATCCTTATGCTTTAAGGCATCAAATTGGGCTTTCAATTACCGCACTGCCTGCATCGGTTCTTCAGCTGGTAAAGGGACCGCAGAGTGGTGAGAGATCGGTTGTATTGTAACTCCAATAGGAGGTAATACATTCTCCGAGTTAAGAAGTTGAGGAGCCGTTGACTCTTGATTTAGAACGGGCTCCTGGTTTGCGTTGGATGGTGGTAGGTCCACCCCCACACGTATTTGAGTCAGAGGAACCGATGTTTGAGCTATTGTAGCTGCATGTTGAGTCACATCATCTGACACATACTCTCCATCATGGAATGCATCTCTTTAAGTGGTGCTTCCAATACAGCGATACGTTGGTCAGTACTTCCTGATGGGGAAGCCTCTTCGTGTTCATCTCCAATGGCATAGACTCCCATTTCTCTGGATGCTATTGAAGGGTTAGTATAGATATCTGTAGAGATTGAGTCTATACTTTCAGCATCCGATTCAGGAAACTGGCGACCCCAGTGTCAGAATCAGAAGAATATGAAGCCGGTTGTCGTGACCTCGAATGGGTATTTCGAAACACACCAGCTTCAATATTCTCAAGGAGTCTGTTGAATCTCCTTTGGCTTGGAGTTCTAGAGGGATGATGTCTTGAATTTGACCTTCCTCTAGGGATGTGTGAAGCCATGTTCACTGATGCGAATGTCGACTCTTCTTCCTGTAAAGACAAAGAGTAGTTCAACCGGTCAAAAACTGACCGTTTTGCCTTAGAACAACAGTAGTTAACTATAACTTTATGACTACTACAATAATGCTCCCCAGGGGGTGTAATAGACATGTTAGAAGATCCCCTGTCTTTACGCTTATGGATCAAGAAATCACGCAAATCAGGGGGATTAACAGAAGAAGAAGAAGAAGAAGAAGGCTTATTCTGCCTTTTTACATCAGTAGGAGAGCGGATATTGGGAACCATGACCCTCTCTCTGTCATAAGTATACAGCAGTTCGCCCATGTGAGTGGCATATGATCCATAATCCGTCTGGGGAGTATATTTCCCCATGAAGCAGGTCTTCTTTACGCGGATGGACTTATTCTGGCGTAATCTGGAGCTTTGTACAGATTTGTGTAAAACAGGAGTCCGCGTAATCTTCTCTTCTTGGTGGCGTACAACTCTGGAGGTCGGGAGATTTGCCACGCGCTTTCCCTTGATGTTATCCAAGGGTCCCTCGGATACATTTCTACGCGCAAGGCGCGTTTGAATTTTCTGTGCGGGTACTGAGGCCTTGTCAGAAATTTTGTCTACCACGTCACAGACGGGAGACAAAGTTTTACGAGCGGGGCACGTTTTAAATTTCTGAATTGGCGTTGAGGCCTTATCAGAAATTCTGTCTGCCACGTCACAGACGGGAGACGACATTTTATGCGCGGGGCGCATTGTAGACTTCTGGATTGGCACTAGGACATTGCCAGAAGCTTTGTCTGCCATGTCACAGATGGGAGATGATATTTTACGCGCGGGGCGCGTTGTAGACTTCTGGATTGGCACTAGGGCATTGCCAGAAGCTTTGTCTGCCATGTCACAGACGGGAGACGAATTTTTATGCATAAAGCATAAAGGTCGCGATGTCACAACCTTGTTGATCGAAGAGAGAGAATCTACATGAATGGTAGAGGATGTCCGGGGCATCCATACTTTACGCAACTTTCTGTTGTTTTGGATAGAGAGGGAATGAGAGCTACCCCCTGCTCGAAGCATGTCTTCGTAAGCCGATTGGTCGAATTGGACGACCAGAGTCTTCTTCGTTGATCCTACGGATACAGCATCGTGTTGAGCAATGGTTTTCTCGTCAGATGAGAAAGTATTCCCCAGCAGAGTCGCCATCTTGTGTTTGATAATAAACGAAAGAAATTGAAACTAGGTTTATACGAAACCCTTTCTTTGTTTACAAACAAGAAAAAGAAGTACAATTAATCCTATACGAGGATGTTAAGTACAAAAATTTGATTCTGGAGAAATATTGCTATAGGAGTCTGATCTGCGGTCGATCACTTTGTCCCTTGGACCACACGATGACGAAGAAGTGTTGTAGAAGACGAAAAAGAAGCTTCAAAGATTGCAGGAGGGATTGAACTCTCGTTGCCAAAGCTCTCTATATGTGCTCTCTTGACCTTGACCTCTGTATTTGACCCTTGCTTTTTTTCCCGACCTTGGACCTCAATGGCCGGAGGTTTCTTTTTATAGAATTTGGTCACAGTCGGTGTAGAAACCGAACAACGGAGAGAGCTGCACCTTTTACGTGGCGGTTATAATAACTGCTACCCACGTATGAATGATCTCCTGAATTGGCGTGTAACGCGTGTCCCATTATGAGGTAATGTGTATAATCGCTCATCGAAGATCACGACATGCAAGCCACATAGATAACTGTCCCTTGCGTAGAGATGGTGGGCATAAAAGCCAAATAACTGTCTCGTTGGCGTAAAAGCCAAATAGCTGTTCTGATGGCGTAAAAGCCAAGTAGGTATAGAAGTCAAATAGTTATCAAGTTGGCGTAGAAGCCAAATAGATGTCATGTTGGCGTAGAAGCCAAGTAGCTGTCATGTTGGCGTAGAAGCCAAATAGCTCTCTTGTTGGCGAAGAAGCCAAATAGCTGTCATGTTGGCGTAGAAGCCAAATTCTGCGTAAAGCTTGATGCTGCATGGATAGGTAACCAGCGTAAAGATAGCCAGTTATTCTTCCTTGACTGAGGTCTTGAGCATATTCTGGGCCAGATAGCCTTATCACGCACCTTTGCAAATATAGCCTGAGTTGGCGTATTTCGAGGAGATAGCATACGGCGTACTCCTATAGTTGAAAATAGCCAGGTTGGCGTATTTCGAGAAGATAGCATATGACGTACTCCTATAGCTGAAAATAGCCAGGTCGGCGTAATGTGCAGGGATGATGATGTGAGCGTATTAGCCCTAATTATAGCTCTTTCAGTCATTAAAAGTAGAACCAAATCTCGTGCATTAAATGCAGAGATCTGCCCCCATCTTGCGCATTAACTGCAGAGACGTGCCTCGAGTTCTGTACGAAGAACAGCTTTTGACGTGGCGGTTGGTTTCGTCTCATCCTGAGCGTAAAGCTCATCTCTGCCTGTGTAGAATAGGCAGTGTATTCCTTGAATGCGTAAACGACATCTTGTATCAAGGGTTATGTCACTAGACGACAGTCTGGGGCTCTGTGCAGAATCATCATAACAGCCATCCTTTTGATAGTCGTGCAATACTCTTTGTCAGGAGTCAGGTTCACTGCTTCGACTGGCAGGTTCATTCGAGGAATACGAAGAGTTTCTCGTACAACTTCCCGCTGCATTAAAAGCAGACAGGTTTTACGCCGAAGTGGCGATGTAGAAACCTTTTTACGCCGAAGCAGTCTGGAAGTACTGCTTTACGCGGGTTATTCTGGAGCTATGTTTTACGCCGAATAGCGTTGAAGCTCTGTTGTACGCCAATGGCTCTGAAGTCATGTTTTACGCCACCCAGTGCTGGAGCTCTGTTTTACGCGGGCTTCCTGCATGTTGAGAGTTTTACGCATATGATTTCCCAGCGTATTTTTTATGCTTCTACAAGTACCATGTTGTGCGTACCGAAGGGAGCATTGCGCGATGAGATTATGCAGGAGGCGCATCATTCCCAATACTCTATGCATCCAGGTGCCAACAAGATGTATAGAGACATGAGGGAGCATGTATGGTGGCATGGCATGAAGCGAGAGGTAGCTAGCTTCGTATCCAGATGCTTAGTTTGCCAGCAGGTCAAGACGGAGAGACAGAGACCAGGAGGATTGCTTCAGCCTTTGCCCATTCTGGAGTGGAAATTGGAGCATGTTACTATGAATTTTGTATCGGGGCTTCCGCGTTCTCTAGGAGGCAAGGATGCGATTTGGGTCATCGTGGACAAGTTGACCAAATCAGCCCACTTTCTGCCATTTAAAGTGGGTACATCTACGGAGAGACTTGCGGAGATGTATGTGCGCCAGATTGTCAAATTGCACAGTGTTCCAGTGAGCATTGTCTCAGATCGGGATAGCCGCTTCACGTCCCATTTTTGGAGGAGTTTGCAGGCTAGCTTGGGCACTCAGCTCAAGTTCAGTACCGCCTATCATCCTCAGACGGACAGACAGTCGGAGAGGACTATTTAGACTCTCGAGGACATGTTATGTCACGCCCCAATCTCCCGCAAGCCCGATAGTCCCTGCTGAACGTGAATCACCACATTTCAGCTCTCCCGCAGGACTATCGTTCTCATCGGAACGTGATGCCGTGCAAGCCTAAGATGCGCTTGCACAAGGCCAAAGCTTTGAACAAGGGCAAGTAAGCTATTCAATGCTGAAGCAGCGGCACATAACATTGCAGAAAAGTGAAGAACACAATGGCACATGAAAAATAAGCTCTTTTATTGATAATCGAAAATGTTATAAGCGGTGCATGGCCGAGGTTACAGATCGCTCAAGCACTCTTCTCTCGATTACAATAACACCGTTCCATACATTATGTCCCTCTATACAAAAGCAACTCTAAATAGGCACAACTCGATGCGGCTCCAGGCATCGACTCCAGATTTCCGGCTCCTTGGGATGAGGTACGGCTATCGCTTCCTCGGACGAACGAGCACCTGAGAACAAGCAAACTGTTGGTGGGTCAGCACTTTATGCAAGTACTGGTGAGATAAAACAACTGAACAGAAGCTACACCCCCTGAAATCCACACTAAGTAAACATGTGGCAAAATATTGCATTACTAGTGATCTTGCTACTTTTACCTAAGTTTATTTCATGCAGTTCAGAACTATTAGTCAGATTACATCTTTTTGAAAACATAACTTTAAAACAGTTTTGCATAATCAAACTTATAAGCATACGAATTGGGACAGTGCTCTATCGTGTAGTGCGCAGCATATATTGTGCAACACAAAACTAACTCTTGGGGCAAAGCTTATCTAGCAGACTGAACATATCGAATCGAGGCAAACATATCATGTATTCATTAGCACATAAGCAGACACATCTATATGATTTTGGTCCCCGAGAAACTCAGGATTGGCAGCGGTAATCCAGCTATCCAATGACTCACATTCTGATTCTATTAGCAGCTGTGACCGAGGTTCAGCTCTGCACTAATAGTCATTGTCTGACCGATGCAATGCATAAAGAGCTAACATATAATCTCTATGATGCAGACAAAATGAACGAGCAGACTTAAGCATAAACTTATATTTCTTACCCCATAGCCGAACGGTTATCCCTGCAGCAGACACACAAGTTAGCCACCTTTGCATATTCATAACTTATGTATCAAAACACTTGGTGTCACAAATGATAGGTATGCAAGAAGGTAAACCTAGCATGCGCCCTATCTATATGACGGTCCATGGGTCGCCCCATGATTAGCAGCAGTTGCCCAAGGTTCAGCTCTTCACTAGCACGCGCGGGTGTCGACAGCTGTGACTCAAGGTTCAGCTCTTCACCAACACACCCGAGTGCAAGCAGCTGTGACATCATGGGTTCTGCACAACACTAATAGACATATCGCCCCACTAGACCCCCTTACGAGCCGTATACCTCAGGGCGATCCAAAAATCTCTTCCGGACCGAGCGGTTCCCAGTGCCCCAGGAACCGTTCGAGAGACAAGACCTTGTGCACAAGTTGTCCGAGACCAATGCAATGACATAAACACATAGTGCAAGCAAAACAATGATCAAGCAAAATATATGCAGTCTTAGCGAAACGCATCTTATCGAAACGAAGCACATCTTATCGAAACGAAGCACATCTTATCACATTACTAATAGCACACCCCACTAGACCCTTGCGAGCCGTATCCTCAGGGCGTACTATTAGTCACAGCACTCACACATTTTCACTTAGCAGATCGATATAGCAGACAGACAAACGAAACATATAAAGGCAAGCACGATTGATTCATATCTTAGTATGCAAAAACTATCTCATTCTTAGCATATTCAAATGGACATATTCGAATTATTCATTTACTTATCTTTCTTAACATAGCAAAAGGTCGTTCAATGGCTGTGTCGGTGTTTCTAAGCATGTAATATTTCTTATTCTCTTTAGCATAGCAATGATTCTATCTTATTCTGACAAGTATTCATATTCTCTTAGTTAGGCAGCAGATTCGTTTCGATGACAAGCTATGTGAGTTCTCTTATTAGCATACTGAGTCGGTTCTATCATTCTCTTACGAAAACATTCTTCTTAAGCAAACAAGCATTCAAAAACTCAGATTCATTATTAAGTCGTGCAAGAATCAGAGAATGCAGTTCTGCCCACTCACATTGATTAATCGGTCAGGAACTCTCCGAGAAGACTTCCGTTCGAGCAAGCAAGGCGATCCCACTTGTACATAGTGCCTACGCGGAGCGGGGCACTACATACTTACCCACCAACAAAGAGTTTCGTCCTCGAAACTCAAGGAGAAACTCATACGAAAACATAGAGCAGCGATAGTCCTCATCCCTCACCTTCCTTAATCAAAACACAGCAAATCCAGAAATCACATATCATATCTCAACAATGAAAACAAATCCAGAAAACTTTTGTGCGCATATTTGAGAATATCTATGGACTTATTGTATGGAACGTTCATTGCAGCACAACACAACTCAGAGTCGGAGGCAACGGAATAGGCAAAGAATCGAGTCGCTCTGATACCATTATGTCACGCCCCAGTCTTCCGCAAGCCCGATAGTCCCTGCTGAACGTGAATCACCATATTTCAGCTCTCCCGCAGGACTATCGTTCTCATCGGAACGTAATGCCGTGCAAGCCTAAGATGCGCTTGCACAAGGCCAAAGCTTTGAACAAGGACAAGTA
Organism: Iris macrosiphon; assembly: GCA_036927795.1. Lineage (NCBI taxonomy): Eukaryota > Viridiplantae > Streptophyta > Magnoliopsida > Asparagales > Iridaceae > Iris > Iris macrosiphon. The sequence goes on from JAYESA010000014.1 coordinate 163,842,640, forward strand.
AGCTATTCAATGCTGAAGCAGCGGCACATAACATTGCAGAAAAGTGAAGAACACAATGGCACATGAAAAATAAGCTCTTTTATTGATAATCAAAAATGTTATAAGCGGCGCATGGCCGAGGTTACAGATCGCTCAAGCACTCTTCTTTCGATTACAATAACACCGTTCCATACATTATGTCCCTCTATACAAAAGCAACTCTAAATAGGCACAACTCGATGCGGCTCCAGGCATCGACTCCAGATTTTCGGCTCCTTGGGATGAGGTACGGCTATCGCTTCCTCGGACGAACGAGCACCTGAGAACAAGCAAACTGTTGGTGGGTCAGCACTTTATGCAAGTACTGGTGAGATAAAACAACTGAACAGAAGCTACACCCCCTAAAACCCATACTAAGTAATCATGTGGCAAATCATTGCATTACTAGTGATCTTGCTACTTTTACCTAAGTTCATTTCATACAGTTCAGAACTATTAGTCAGATTACATCTTTTTGAAAATATAACTTTAAAACAGTTTTGCATAATCAAACTTATAAGCATACGAATTGGGACAGTGCTCTATCGTGCAGTGCGCAGCATATATTGTGCAACACAAAACTAACTCTTGGGGCAAAGCTTATCTAGCAGACTGAACATATCGAATCGAGGCAAACATATCATGTATTCATTAGCACATAAGCAGACACATCTATATGATTTTGGTCCCCGAGAAACCAGGATTGGCAGCGGTAATCCAGCTATCCAATGACTCACATTCTGATTCTATTAGCAGCTATGACCGAGGTTCAGCTCTGCACTAATAGTCATTATCTGACCGATGCAATGCATGAAGAGCTAACATATAATCTCTATGATGCAGACAAAATGAACGAGCAGACTTAAGCATAAACTTATATTTCTTATCCCATAGCCGAACGGTTATCCCTGCAGCAGACACACAAGTTAGCCACCTTTGCATATTCATAACTTATGTATCAAAATACTTGGTGTCACAAATGATAGGTATGCAAGAAGGTAAACCTAGCATGCGCCCTATCTATATGACGGTCCATGGGTCGCCCCATGATTAGCAGCAGTTGCCCAAGGTTCAGCTCTTCACTAGCACGCGCGGGTGTCGGCAGCTGTGACTCAAGGTTCAGCTCTTCACCAACACACCCGAGTGCAAGCAGCTGTGACATCATGGGTTCTGCACAACACTAATAGACATATCGCCCCACTAGACCCCCTTACGAGCCGTATACCTCAGGGCGATCCAAAAATCTCTTCCGGACCGAGCGGTTCCCAGTGCCCCAGGAACCGTTCGAGAGACAAGACCTTGTGCACAAGTTGTCCGAGACCAATGCAATGACATAAACACATAGTGCAAGCAAAACAATGATCAAGCAAAACATATGCAGTCTTAGCGAAACACATCTTATCGAAACGAAGCACATCTTATCGAAACGAAGCACATCTTATCACATTACTAATAGCACACCCCACTAGACCCTTGCGAGCCGTATCCTCAGGGCGTACTATTAGTCACAGCACTCACACATTTTCACTTAGCAGATCGATATAGCAGACAGACAAACAAAATATATAAAGGCAAGCACGATTGATTCATATCTTAGTATGCAAAAACTATCTCATTCTTAGCATATTCAAAGGGACATATTCGAATTATTCATTTACTTATCTTTCTTGGACATATTCGAATTATTCATTTACTTATCTTTCTTAACATAGCAAAAGGTCGTTCAATGGCTGTGTCGGTGTTTCTAAGCATGCAATATTTCTTATTCTCTTTAGCATAGCAATGGTTCTATCTTATTCTGACAAGTATTCATATTCTCTTAGTTAGGCAGCAGATTCGTTTCGATGATAAGCTATGTGAGTTCTCTTATTAGCATACTGAGTCGGTTCTATCATTCTTTTACGAAAACATTCTTCTTAAGCAAACAAGCATTCAAAAACTCAGATTCATTATTAAGTCGTGTAAGAATCAGAGAATGCAGTTCTGCCCACTCACATTGATTAATCGGTCAGGAACTCTCCGAGAAGACTTTCGTTCGAGCAAGCAAGGCGATCCCACTTGTACATAGTGCCTACGCGGAGCGGGGCACTATATGTTATGCACCTGTGTTTTGGATCTTGGAGGTTCTTGGGAGGATCACCTTTATTTGGTAGAGTTTTCATACAACAACAGCTACCAAGCCAGCATTGAGATGTCACCATTCGAGGCATTGTATGGACGGAGGTGCCGTACTCCGTTGTCCTGGGATGATGTTGGTGATAGGACTTTATTGGGACCAGATATGGTAGTGGATGCAGCAGAGAAGGTGAAGCTTATCAGGGACAGACTTCGAGTGGCGCAGGACAGGCAACGACATTGGGGCAATAGCCACAGGAGACCTCTGGAGTTTTAGGTATAACTTTAGTTTTGTCTTGTTTATGTTTGATTGTTGCTTGTTAGAGTGCTAAGTTTGTGTTTCGTGCTAGGTTGGCGGTCTGATTTTCTTGAGGATTTCTCCGACACGTGGCACGATTCGTTTCGGTGGAGGCGGCAAGCTTAGTCCGTGATTCATCGATCCTTTCAGCATTCTTGAGAGGGTCGGTGCAGTCGCTTACAGACTAGACTTACCACCTACATTGGAAAGAGTGCACAACGTGTTTCATGTGTCACAGTTGAGACGGTACGTGGCATATCTCAGTCATGTGTTAGATCATTCGGAGATAGAGGTGGGCCCTACTCTCAGCTATCCAGAGCAGCCAGTGGAGATTCTGGATCGGAGAGAGAATGTGCCGAGGAACCAGACGATTCCTTTGGTGCGCGTCGCGTGGAGGCATCACTCGCCAGGAGAGAGTACCTGGGAGCAAGAGGCCGAGATGCGCGAGCGATATCCGTATCTGTTCGAGACGTGAGGTATAATTCTTTCTTGCATTATATTATTTGTTTTTGGTAGATAGTTTCTTCCTTAATTTTTGAGGACAAAATTTTTTTAAGGTGGGTAGGTTTGTCACCCTCACATTTCCACCCAATGGTAGTTGGTAATTATCATGGGTATTAATTATTTTAGGATTAATTATTATATTAATAACTAATGCATGGCATGATTTATTTATTTATTGTATTAATAATTATTACTAGTGTAGATTTATTTGGACTTGTGTAGTGGACCTAACCATTTAATTAGAGAACATGAACAAACTTTTGGACTAGTCTAAGTTGAGCCCATAAATTAGGCCCATGGATTAAGAAACATGATTAATTAGTGAAACCTTTAGACTAGAACCTTTCCTCCCTAATTATTTCTTTATGAGAGGCCCCAAGGGGTATTTGTGACTTTGTATATTGCTTGGGGAGGGGTTTATGACCAGCCATTATTGGGAGGAGAGAGAGAGCTCTCATTTTATTTCTTCCCCAAATTTCTAGATCTACATTTCTCCCTTCCATTTTTCCTCTATTCCCTCATCATTTCTCCACCAAATCTTTACCAAACTCATTCTAAATTCATCATTGAAGCCTTTACATCAAGGATCTATAAGCAAGGAGCAAGAAGCAAGGAGGAGGAGGCCAAGATCTACAAGGAGAGGAGCTACTTGTTATTTGGAACCTTTTTATTAGGAATCCATCTCCCAATAGGTACAAATCAGTTTTTTTTTCTTCTAATAGACTATAGATCTGAGATTTTAGCATGAGAAACTACCCCACATGCATAGACTACCCATAGGATTTAATTTGGGGTCATTTGGAGACCTACGGTGGAAGTTATGACCAAATCGGTACCAATTTTGGAAGAATTTCGAGATTGGCACATGTAGTGCTTGTCAATGGATCTAATAGATCTATTTAACCCTTGATTATTTGTTTGTAGCTTATGTCGTATCCATAATTGGATACGTGTGGGCCGTATCTCGTCGATTTGACGAAACGGTTGATTTTGGGGGTTTTCCTCCGACACGGGGCCATGTGCATATCACATGGTGACATGGACACGTAGACACTCTAATTTCTATATATATTATTCATAAATTAGATATTGGACTTGTATGTGTCCTTCGGGGTACGTTTGGTTGTGAGTTGGGGGCCGTATCCAAGCGTATCATAGAAAAGTGTGATACGGGTGCGATGCGCTCCATATGTTTGTGTTTTGGCTTATTGTCCTATATATGCATATGTATTTATTTAGGTAGATACTATCTATGGGTTATATAGAGTGTATAATAGGATAATTGAATTTATGTAGTAGTGTGGGTCTATATGTATTTAGATATTGGTATATGGATATATGCATGTGTTAGTTTATATCTATATACGTACTTACTTATATGTATGTATATATTGTGTTTGATTATATGTTTGAATATATAAGTGTGCTTGTGTTGTATATCTATACGTATTTATATGTTGTGTATAAGTATATATATGTATGAGTGTGTGCTTAGAGTATGGATGTGTGAAGTGAGAGGGCTCGATACAGGACCATCTGGCACTGTGTACAAGTGAGAACCAGTGACTACAGCACCGTGAGAACCAGTGAGGGAATAACTAGAGAGAACCAGTGACTGAAGACAGCAAACTGCAGTGAAGATAGCAGCCACAACAAACTGCTTCACTGCGAATGAAGACTGAATTGGTACTGCAGCAAAGTATCTGCACACTGCAACTAGGTGCAGTGCACTTAAATCAGTAGGAACCACAACTGCAGCAGTTCCTGGAGCAGAAGAATACCTGAAGACTTACCTTCACTGTACAGATACCTGGACTGAACTGCACATGGATGAAGACTCACTGAAGATGAACTGCACCTGTCACCTGAAGACAAACTAAACCTGAAGATGAAGACCCAACTGAACAGCACCTGTACTGAAGGACTAAGGATGAAGATTACCTACGTGAAAACTGAACAACTATCTGGACTGAACTGCACATGGACTAGAGACTCACTGAAGATGAAGACTCACTGTACAGATTACCTGAAGACTTACCAACCGAACGACACCTGTACTGAAGGACTGAAGGACTGAAGATGAAGATTACCTGGACTGAATTGCACATGGACTGGAGACTCACTGAAGATGAAGACTCACTGTACAGATTTACCTGAAGACAGATACACCAGTATCAGTGACTGATACGGGCCACTGTGCAGTGGCACACACCCGAGAACTCGACACAGGAACATAGAACAAGGCATGGACTGAGTTCTCCACATAGAGCAGCTGCTGCAGATTATGTAGAGCATGGAGCAGCTACTGCAAAATTCGTTGAGAACAGAGCAGTTGTTGGGAGATTCCTCATTGTGCAGTCTTCACTGCACAGTGACTATGCAGGAGCTTACTGTGTAGTTCCACTGCAAGTTCAGTTTGTTGTACAGTTCAATTTTGGTTCAGTTAGTACAGTAGCTTTCAGTTAGACTTTGAGGTTTTGGCTTGGGTTGGTGGTTATAGAGTTAGATGGTTATCAAGGTAGGTATTAGAGTAGTTAGTAGTTAAGTATAGTGTGGTATTATGGTTTAGAATTTGATACTTATATAACTAGTACTAGAAATTATATGCATAATTGTATCAGTTGATATTATTAGTAGTTAGATATTATAGCGTTAGTTTAGATAATTAGTATTAGATGGGTTATATATATATATGTATACTTGTATTGGTTGATTGGTAGCAGTTAACTATATATGTATACTATATTATAATGGTATTATTAATACATTAGGGTATGTTAGTAGTTAGTGGTGAGTTATATTATATGTACTAGTTATATGTATTAGTCGGGTTGCCTTGGGATACCAAGGTATAGATTGATACCCAAGGTTTTGAGATTGGATATCGGGTTAGATGTGATACACATTGGTGCAAGGCCAAGGTATCATAATTAATTAGTTTTAAGATATTATTATTATTGTGACATATATATATATATAAACTATTTTCATATTAGAAAACCTGCGTATCTTAGGATACGGCTTCTTGATTGCACTGTGGTGTGTTAGCTTAGCTAGCTTAGCATAGTTTAATAGTATATCGACTTAGTGACTTAGCATTAGACTCTTGCAACCTAGAATGTATTGGTTTGACTTAGAAATGGCGTATCGACCTATAATTTCATCAACTTCATTTATTTTTCATCATTGAACCTTGTATTGATGCAACATATCATATATAGGTTGTGAGACACCAGCTTGGGCATCGAGAGACACACTTTGCTCAGGACTTCAGGCGAGTACATTTTTCTGTTTGTTTTCAATTCATAATATTGTATATATGCATGTTCTAGATTAGTATACATTGATTCCCGACACAGTGATTTCACGGACTGGTGCTATATGGATCCCGTCGGGAGGTGTTATCCCCTACCGTGTGCAACGGGTACCTAATAACATGTATTTCATCGTGTGCATCGAGTATTGACTTTCATATGCTTCTTGTGCATCCACTATTTCGTGTGCTAGTGTGACTATTATGATCATGTACGTAACGTGTCGTGATTGGATCCATGAGTATTGGTTGGGGAGGGGGAGTAGGAGTTGGTTATGTGATCAAAGCCCTCTTAATCTCATGTGCATGTCGATTATACACCTCACGTATAATGGAGTTACCTTTATACCTCATGTGCAACCTAAGCCGATCACATAACGAACTCGCACTCTAAAATATATAGTTAGTATTTCTTGTTCTCTAGTTGCAGTTATTCTTGTATTTACTTCCAACTTTATTGTGCCTATTACCTGTTCACTTGTATTGTATATTCTTTCTTCTTGTGCATCTTGTATCATTTTTCTATTGCTTGTTATATATGCTCGATTATGTTATTGGAACTGCTTTCAGAGGTATGTACTTTGCTCCAATCCTGACTGGATATATTTTTCCAGATGATTGGTTAGAGGAGTTGTGTCCCACACATTACGGACCTCATGAGGGTGAGACTTTAGAGGACACTCTCCTAGAGCCAGAGGACATAGTACCAGTGACCGAGGAGGTCTAGTTTTGTTTATTTTTTGTATTAGACTATTGTATTTGAGGGGATTCACAGATGTACTATTATTTCATATTGTGGATTGTATCTTTCTTCCCTTTGATATTTCCATTCGTGCATTATTTCCTCCTTAGTTTGTTTTGTAATTGATATATTTGTGAGATACCATATTGCTCCTCCGATTGGGGTAGAGATGATTGACAAGTACCATATTATATTGTTAAGATGTTAGATAGTTAGAAATAACCCAGACAGCGATCTACCGCCGATTCTGCGGCGTAGGCTGGGCGTAACCACGTACTCGTGCCCGAATATCAGAGTGCGGGTCGTGACAGCTATGAACTATTTGTCCTATAAAGTCAAGCTCAGCTCGTATACTTCACAACTTATCCTAAACGAGGAGCAACAAGGTCGGACTGGTGGACATCATACAAGATGAAAGCTAGAAATATCTTTTGTCACGCCCTAGTCACAAAATACCAAGGGACTAGCCACTTGGCAATGGCCAGCATCACAACTCCAATGGGCAAACCCAATTTAATGGACCTGTTAGAGTGCACTTAAGCTATAATAAATATAAATGCAGTCTACACCATCTATCACAGAATAATTCTAATCTCATCCATAAAAAGAAACATAACTAAATATGATAGACTAATCAAGATAATAGATAAAGAAAATAGTCCATCATTAAGTCAACATATGTAGTATCTCGGGGAACAACCCGATAAAATAAGAAAAGAGAATAAGTCAATACATAAGTCCATGAGTCAAGATATGAAATAACTGTAAGCATAAATAACTGAGTATGTAACATAATACTCAAAAGAAATCCTCTGGCACAACCTCGTCTTCTGGTGCCAGTACTGCTCCAGCGTCAGCTCCTGACCCGTATATCTTGGGGTATTTCTCCTCTGTTATACTTGGGGACATAATCCGGATCCAGGTCCTCAGAGGACATAGCAAGGTACAAGAAATAACTCAAGCGAAATAAAATACAGTACATAAAAATAGATCCTCGGGGCAAGCTATGTAGCCAGCTAAGTGAAATACAAATGAGAGCGTAACTAGTACTCAAGCTGAGACTACTACAAGCTCTGTGTCGGGGAGCACGTAGCAGCAAGAATATCACGTAATGGGCCAAGCTCTGGAATAGAGACTAAAGTACCTCAATAATAAAGTATATATATATGTAATTAGCCTGTATCCTGTGTATCTCTCCCTACCCAATGTAATCACACATTTCATGTCTATGACATCTCATGTCCATAATACGCAAGATCATGACCTCTAGCTAGTACAGCGAGTCATAATAATATCTATGTATATGCAAGTCTCATATCGTGAATTCTGTAAGCCTATACAGAATCACCATAAATAACTCAGAAAAGATTCTGTCACATGAATAGTGTCAAGTGTCCTATGATATGACGTACTTTGTAAATCAAGCACATAAAAATATATAGGATCGTGGTATCAACTCTCTAAGTGACGTTACACGACTCCGCGTACGACGTCGACACCCGAATCTTGTTCGGACGTTAAGCAAAGTCTCACGATCCTAGGTTAAACAGGTACAACACAGAAGTATATAGAAAGAATACAAGAAAATAATGTCACATGATCTACTGCAAGTTGGCAAGGTACACTTGCCTGTGTTCTGAGCTCCGTCAGTTGCTCCGATATAAGTGGAATCTCCAGGTACGTCTTCGGATGCTGAAACAAACATCACCATCGCTCTAAGAATACATAAAATAGCTAGGATTGACTACCTATAAGTCCAATTTGGACACATGGGCAGAATTAACAGTTTCAGGTTAAAGCGGGGTCCACATGTGGCCCACTTCGTACTGAAAATGTGCCAGAGACAAAGTTCTCCAAATTTGTCAAACTTAGTGTCTACAAGTCCAGAACAATAATACGAACCCAACGGAATGTCCAAAACTGGATTCCTATGAGCCTGTCACGAAATCGCCCGTCATGTGGAACCGTGGGGCCCACAAAACGGTGTTTCGTCAACATTCTCAGAATCGAGCCAAACTTGGGTCACAGGACCAACGTAACGCTGCGAATCCGATGACACAAGTTTCGTTACGAAATGACAGACACACACAAAATTATGATGAGTGTCAAAATATGCCGATACGGGATTTTTCGACGGATACTCGTTGATTTCAGTGTGCACGCACATCCAAATCAACTTTTGCAAAATCTCACACGTCCGTATTGACGATACGCGCCTTTCGGTGTAATTTACACACGACGAAGTTGCCTCGTTTAGCGGAACGTACCCTATTTTGGGGAAATTTGGGTTTAGAAAACCAAGTTTTTAACGAAATTCAACAGCAAATAAATTACAGCATACAATAAATTAAAATAAACTAATTAAAGTAATTAAATCTTGATTATATTGTCTAAATTACTGTTTAAGTATAATTTAAAAATATTAACTAGGTTGGAAGAAAATCAGCCATGAACATGGGTGATTGAAATAGTTTTTGGACTACAAACTGGGTCATTTTTTTCCTGTTTTGCGTCACAAATTACGATCGACACAGGACACGATACACCAAACTAATTATACAGGGTTCAAGGGGGGTCATGTGATCTTCGTATAGGATTCAACGAGTCAATATTTAGTTAACTGTACATGGAGATACAGGGGCTAGAAGTAGTGTACCTCGCTGTGCTGTTTGCTCAGGATTCTGGCAGGCTATGTGGCGGCGACTGTCCAGCGGTCGTCGGCGGCCGGGGATGTCACGCCCCAATCCCAAAAATCGCGGGACCGGACGCGTGGCAATGGCCAGCAGTACGCACCGATGGACAACCCAATTTAATGGATCCATCAGGGCATACTTAAGCTGTAATATAACAATAAGCAGGTCCAATATAAATAGTCACAGTCTATACTAATCTCATCCACAACAGATAATCACAGATCAAATGCCAGAATAATGTAAATAAATAAACTGACAAATCACAATAAAAAGTGTCTCGGAGAACAATCCGAGAACATGCCTGATACATCAAATGAAATAGACTGGAAAGAGAATAACTAGAAACAGAAATAAAAGAATATCTCACGCCAATACTCAGGAGAAGTCCTCGGGTATGAACTCGTCCTCAGATGTCGGTACAGCTCCTGTATCTGCTCCTGTTCCTGCTTCTGCTCCTGATAATGCTCCTGTACTGTGTAACTCTAGGGGGACCTCCTCTGCTAGTCCTGGGGACAAAGTCCGGATCCAGGTCCTCAGGGGACAGCAAGGTACAGAAAATACAAGCCAAAATAAATGCAGTGCAGCAAAAATACAATAAATAGGGTAAGCTATATAACCATCTATGTGAAAATGCAAGTGAGAGCATCACTAGTCTCAGGCTGAAGCCACTACAAGCTCTGTGTCTGGGAGCCGGTAGCGGTAATAAACACGTAATGTGCCTAGCTCTACGACGAGAGTCTGAGGCCTCACAATAGTAGTAGATAGATATACGAAACAGCCTGTAGCCTGTGTGTCTCTCCCCACCCCATGTAATCACACGTCTCATGTCCACGATGCACCATGTCCATGTCACGCACAATCATCTCTTAATGCAACAAGTCATCTAATATCTAAGAATACGATGTCCATGTCCTGTATCCTATACAGAATCACCACGAATATCTCGGGAAGATCCTGTCTCATGAGTAGTGTCAAGTGTCCTGGGTCAAGGTGTACTTGGTAAGACAAGTACGAGAGTATATAGTGTCACGAATGTCCATCTCTAGGTGACCGTACCCAACACCGCGTACGGTGTCGGCACCCGAATGATAATCGGACGCTAAGTACGTCACACGGTCCTAGGTTAAGCATGCACAGCAATATAATGAAGCAAGAAAAATATGTAACAATACTGCAAAGTTTGGCAAGGTACACTTGCCTGGGGTCCTGGCTCCACTGTAGCTCTGGTCTCAGTGTGATCTGCAGGTACTACTCCGGTTGCTGAAATAAACATCACCATTAGATTCAGAAAATATCAAATAGCTAAAAACGCCTGTCCTTGAGTCCAATTTGGACACAAGGGCAAAAATGACATTTTTGGGCCAAAGCGGGGTCCACATGTGGGCCACTTTGCACCGAAAAGCGTGTCAGGGTCAAAGGTCTCCAAATTCCGCAAACTCAGTGTCTACAAGTCAGGAACGATAATACGAACCCAACGGAACTTCCAGAATTGGATTCCGATGAGCCGATCACAAAATCGCCCGTCAAGTGGAGCCTGTGGGGCCCACGACACGCGATTTCGTCAACGTTCTCAGAATCGAACCAAACTTGACCCACAGGACCAGCGTATTGCTACGAGTCCGATGGTGCAAGTTTCGTCTCGATCCGACGTGTGTACACAAAGTTACAGCATGTTCCAGAAAGGACGGATACGGGGTGTCGTCGGCGGATACGCGTTGATTCCGGGGTGCACGCACCTCCGAATCGACTTCTGCGAAATCCCACACGACCGTATCATCGTCGCGCACAGTTCGGTAAGGACCGCGCGCGACCAAGTCGTCCCGTTTGGCGGGGCGCACTCAGTTCCGGGGTGAAACAGGGCGTTGTTTTTTCCTGTTTTGGATCGCGGGGTGCGATCACCACAGGACGCGATGCACCGAGCGAGTTGCACGGGCACCGAGAGGGTCATACAGTCTACGCAACGCAACTGACGGAAACGAAATCGAAATCACGAGGAGAGAGGAAACGTTACCTGAACAGGGCTCCGTGAAGTCCGATTTCCCGTGTCCGAGACGTGTCCGAGTCGTCTTCTTCGACACGAGCTGTGTCCTCCTAGGGCATCTACTAGCTGGATGTTGCCGGAGTCGGCTTGAGCACGGTGGAGGCGAGTAGCTCAGGGAGGTTCAGGGCGGTGACGTGCTGGTGATCGAGGAAGGGAGGCTGAGGGGAGGCGATCGTCGAGGGGTCGTCGGCTAGGGTTCAGACGAGGGCAGCGTGGCCGATGGGGAGAGGGAAGGTGTCAGCGGAGGGGACGGAGGGCTTAGGGTCGACGGCGGGGCTGTGGATCGGAGGTGGTGACGTGGGTCGGTGAGGGAGGCTGCCGTGGGGGAGGTCGACGGCCAAGTGGAGATGGAGGAGTCGACGGTTGGTCGTCGGCTGCTCGATGCGGGGCGTCCTGAGGGGAGGGGCGGGAGTTAGGTGGAGCAGTCGGGTCTAGGGCTGGGTCGGCTCTGCTCGCGGAGAAGATAGGCGGAGAGGAGATCCGGGAAGGAGGAAGAGGGAGAGGGGCTCGGGTGCGGGCTGAGCGGCCGGAGGGAGAGGGAGACGAGGGTGGCGGGTCGTCCTAGGGTTCAGGCTGCTGCGGGGGTGTCTGGGTGGAGGAGAGAGCGCTCGAGCGGCGGCGACGTGGCCGGGCGACGCCGGAAAGGGGTCGACAGAGGGTTAGGGTTAGGGATTTGGTAATTAGGTCATTAGGGATTTGGGAAATTGGGAATTTGGGAATTTGGGAATTTGTTTTCTTCTTCTTTTCTTTTGTGGAGAAAACCTAGGGAAACCTGTATTTATACATGCAGAAATAGGGTTTGACCTAGGATTCGGGCTGGGCCAACGCTCCTCGGGCTTGGCTTCGGCTCTCATGGGGATGTCGGGCTTTGGCACGGATTTAATTCGGTTTAAAATCTACATGGGTCTTCAGGGCTTTAAACGGGTTTCCGGAGTCCAATAAATTCACCAAAAATTACCCTATGTCCGGTTTTCCATTTTACACCATAAAATATTATTTCCATAACATTTTAATATGAATCAACCGCAATTAAAAATCATTAAATTACCAACGCCTAGGGTTTCAATTCCCAAAAATTTTAGATAAATTGGGAAAAATCCGAAGTTCAAATTCTGAAAATCAGGGGGCTTACAATCTACCCAACTTATAAAAATTTCGTCCTCGAAATTAAAAATATGGTAGGGTCTCTCTATCAAATCTCGCTTGGGTACAGTCTAAAGGATTCCTCTAGTGAACATTACGGTCTCTACCCAACTTAGATTTTACCCATCTCTCACCTAAGGCTATACATCTAATAAAGCTATGCCCCAACTTATTTAATCATGTTATTGAATCCTCAAGTCTTTAACACCAAACATATCACCTATGATATTCCCTTAATCATATATAAAAGGGTCATCAATGATGTGACCGGCCTGTGGGGTATATCTAGTACTGTCTATATATCCAACCTATACCAAGCACGAGGTTTCGTCTTTCCGAAATATGGGAAGACGGAGATCAATAGTAAAGAGTTCAAGGGTGAGGTAATAGAATAGATGTATCAGGATCAAGACGTTTAATGAAGTCCAATGGGAATTGTCAAGTTGTTGTGGATTGAAATCCTATTCCGGTAATCCTTTGTTCGCATGCTCGTATTAGTACAGTCATGTAACTGATACGATATGCTCAGACATATCTAGAGGGCAAGTATACTAGTCAACTATATATCTCAATCCATGTAAAGTAGTCATGCGAAGAGCGAACCAAATTGTACTAAGGTTGATCAGACCGTAATACACTGATTCTGAATAGACAACTGTATTAGTGTACGCGTCCAATAATACAGATGTCATGATCAAGCTCGATAAAAGGATAAGCTTGCAAAACTAGGCTATATTAGCGATATAAGTCAAGGTAGTACACAATTATAAGTACGCTAGATGATGATGAAAGGAGGTACAACTTAATTCAAGTTCTCAAAACAACACAAATAAGCCCAATCACAAAAGACTCTATAATCTCTATTGTTATCAATTATAAGCAAGTTCAAAATTACATATGTTAAGTCTGAGGCCACGAACCAATAGGCACGAGATAAACAAATCTAGAAACAGAAAACTACGAAAAATTACGCGCATTAGCTACTCCATGAATCTGCGCGTCTTCCAAAGTCATCGCTGGAGCTTGTTCACGTCCTTGCAGTTGATTCCTCTGCTGCTGTTGAGCCTGCTGGAAGAGTGTTGCTTGTGGTGCCAAGGGTGGCCTCGGCTGATTCCCTCCTGGGGCTGGTGGTCTGATTCCTTCAATTCTCGTTTGCGGTGCTTCCAACGCTGGAGAGGCTGGCCTTGGTGCTGGTAACGCTTGTTGGTTATTCATTGGTGCTCTGTCTCGACGTTCGGGGCATTCCTTCTTTAAATGCTGACTGGATCCGCAAGCTAAGCATAATTTCCTTTTTCGTCTGCACTCGTCCTCTATATGGCCTCGCCTGTGACAATATGGACAGACAGGTATTGCCGGTGGAGATGCTTCTGGTGGCTGGTGCATGTGAGGTCCCTTTGCAACTTCTTCCTGTGGTGCTCCGGCTGGTGCTGATATGGATGGTTGATGAATCATCAATGCTTTCCCTCGATGCTGAGAACAGTCCTTAGCTAAGTGTTGGTTGGACGCGCATATCAAGCATAATCCTAACTTGCGTCTGTATTCTCTTTCAGTATGGCCTATCTTGCGGCAATGTTGACAAGTAGGAAGGAATGAGGCTCTTGGTGCTGCCCTTGGTGGTGGATTCATCTGTAGTCGCTTTGCGACTCTTTCTTGTTGTGCTTGGTCTGGTGCTGAGGCATACGGCCGCTTCTGGCCGGACTCTATCCTTGTGTCGCGCTCCATGGGTCTTGCTGTAGTAAGAACATCCTCGTCTAAGGTAGTTGTAGCGGGGCTGATTAACTTCCGTAACTCTGAGCTGAATCTGTCGATGAACTTCTCCACTTGGATTTGCTGAGCTTCTTCCTGAACCTTCTGATGGGCTTGCATCATCGCGTAGAACATGCGAAACATCTGTTGTTCGTCCATAGCCTGCCCTTGTGGAATGGTAGGCATCGGTGGAGCCAACTGCGTCGATGGTGGAACGTCATCTTCGTTGGTTACCACAGCATCTTGTGGTGATCTTATAAGAGTCTCATTGTTTGATCGTGAATCCATAACTCTGTAACCAAAATAAACAATAAGAGGCGCACAGAAATCAAGGCAGGATGCGAGTCAAGAATTTAAATTCGAATCTGATATAGATAGCAAGAACGTTTCAAGCAAGTGGATGAGATCCTAGAACTTATCCTATTCTTATTGCAGGCTTGCTCGGTCCCTAAGTTGAAACCGAACAATTTAGTCGTTGACCTGCATGGGCCACCACAAAAACCATGTCACGCCCCAATCCCAAAAATCGCGGGACCGGACGCGTGGCAATGGCCAGCAGTACGCACCGATGGACAACCCAATTTAATGGATCCATCAGGGCATACTTAAGCTGTAATATAACAATAAGCAGGTCCAATATAAATAGTCACAGTCTATACTAATCTCATCCACAACAGATAATCACAGATCAAATGCCAGAATAATGTAAATAAATAAACTGACAAATCACAATAAAAAGTGTCTCGGAGAACAATCCGAGAACATGCCTGATACATCAAATGAAATAGACTGGAAAGAGAATAACTAGAAACAGAAATAAAAGAATATCTCACGCCAATACTCAGGAGAAGTCCTCGGGTATGAACTCGTCCTCAGATGTCGGTACAGCTCCTGTATCTGCTCCTGTTCCTGCTTCTGCTCCTGATAATGCTCCTGTACTGTGTAACTCTAGGGGGACCTCCTCTGCTAGTCCTGGGGACAAAGTCCGGATCCAGGTCCTCAGGGGACAGCAAGGTACAGAAAATACAAGCCAAAATAAATGCAGTGCAGCAAAAATACAATAAATAGGGTAAGCTATATAACCATCTATGTGAAAATGCAAGTGAGAGCATCACTAGTCTCAGGCTGAAGCCACTACAAGCTCTGTGTCTGGGAGCCGGTAGCGGTAATAAACACGTAATGTGCCTAGCTCTACGACGAGAGTCTGAGGCCTCACAATAGTAGTAGATAGATATACGAAACAGCCTGTAGCCTGTGTGTCTCTCCCCACCCCATGTAATCACACGTCTCATGTCCACGATGCACCATGTCCATGTCACGCACAATCATCTCTTAATGCAACAAGTCATCTAATATCTAAGAATACGATGTCCATGTCCTGTATCCTATACAGAATCACCACGAATATCTCGGGAAGATCCTGTCTCATGAGTAGTGTCAAGTGTCCTGGGTCAAGGTGTACTTGGTAAGACAAGTACGAGAGTATATAGTGTCACGAATGTCCATCTCTAGGTGACCGTACCCAACACCGCGTACGGTGTCGGCACCCGACTGATAATCGGACGCTAAGTACGTCACACGGTCCTAGGTTAAGCATGCACAGCAATATAATGAAGCAAGGAAAATATGTAACAATACTGCAAAGTTTGGCAAGGTACACTTGCCTGGGGTCCTGGCTCCACTGTAGCTCTGGTCTCAGTGTGATCTGCAGGTACTACTCCGGTTGCTGAAATAAACATCACCATTAGATTCAGAAAATATCAAATAGCTAAAAACGCCTGTCCTTGAGTCCAATTTGGACACAAGGGCAAAAATGACATTTTTGGGCCAAAGCGGGGTCCACATGTGGGCCACTTTGCACCGAAAAGCGTGTCAGGGTCAAAGGTCTCCAAATTCCGCAAACTCAGTGTCTACAAGTCAGGAACGATAATACGAACCCAACGGAACTTCCAGAATTGGATTCCGATGAGCCGATCACAAAATCGCCCGTCAAGTGGAGCCTGTGGGGCCCACGACACGCGATTTCGTCAACGTTCTCAGAATCGAACCAAACTTGACCCACAGGACCAGCGTATTGCTACGAGTCCGATGGTGCAAGTTTCGTCTCGATCCGACGTGTGTACACAAAGTTACAGCATGTTCCAGAAAGGACGGATACGGGGTGTCGTCGGCGGATACGCGTTGATTCCGGGGTGCACGCACCTCCGAATCGACTTCTGCGAAATCCCACACGACCGTATCATCGTCGCGCACAGTTCGGTAAGGACCGCGCGCGACCAAGTCGTCCCGTTTGGCGGGGCGCACTCAGTTCCGGGGTGAAACAGGGCGTTATTTTTTCCTGTTTTGGATCGCGGGGTGCGATCACCACAGGACGCGATGCACCGAGCGAGTTGCACGGGCACCGAGAGGGTCATACAGTCTACGCAACGCAACTGACGGAAACGAAATCGAAATCACGAGGAGAGAGGAAACGTTACCTGAACAGGGCTCCGTGAAGTCCGATTTCCCGTGTCCGAGACGTGTCCGAGTCGTCTTCTTCGACACGAGCTGTGTCCTCCTAGGGCATCTACTAGCTGGATGTTGCTGGAGTCGGCTTGAGCACGGTGGAGGCGAGTAGCTCAGGGAGGTTCAGGGCGGTGACGTGCTGGTGATCGAGGAAGGGAGGCTGAGGGGAGGCGATCGTCGAGGGGTCGTCGGCTAGGGTTCAGACGAGGGCAGCGTGGCCGATGGGGAGAGGGAAGGTGTCAGCGGAGGGGACGGAGGGCTTAGGGTCGACGGCGGGGCTGTGGATCGGAGGTGGTGACGTGGGTCGGTGAGGGAGGCTGCCGTGGGGGAGGTCGACGGCCAAGTGGAGATGGAGGAGTCGACGGTTGGTCGTCGGCTGCTCGAGGCGGGGCGTCCTGAGGGGAGGGGCGGGAGTTAGGTGGAGCAGTCGGGTCTAGGGCTGGGTCGGCTCTGCTCGCGGAGAAGATAGGCGGAGAGGAGATCCGGGAAGGAGGAAGAGGGAGAGGGGCTCGGGTGCGGGCTGAGCGGCCGGAGGGAGAGGGAGACGAGGGTGGCGGGTCGTCCTAGGGTTCAGGCTGCTGCGGGGGTGTCTGGGTGGAGGAGAGAGCGCTCGAGCGGCGGCGACGTGGCCGGGCGACGCCGGAAAGGGGTCGACAGAGGGTTAGGGTTAGGGATTTGGTAATTAGGTCATTAGGGATTTGGGAAATTGGGAATTTGGGAATTTGGGAATTTGTTTTCTTCTTCTTTTCTTTTGTGGAGAAAACCTAGGGAAACCTGTATTTATACATGCAGAAATAGGGTTTGACCTAGGATTCGGGCTGGGCCAACGCTCCTCGGGCTTGGCTTCGGCTCTCATGGGGATGTCGGGCTTTGGCACGGATTTAATTCGGTTTAAAATCTACATGGGTCTTCAGGGCTTTAAACGGGTTTCCGGAGTCCAATAAATTCACCAAAAATTACCCTATGTCCGGTTTTCCATTTTACACCATAAAATATTATTTCCATAACATTTTAATATGAATCAACCGCAATTAAAAATCATTAAATTACCAACGCCTAGGGTTTCAATTCCCAAAAATTTTAGATAAATTGGGAAAAATCCGAAGTTCAAATTCTGAAAATCAGGGGGCTTACAGGGGAAGGTCGGGGTGGTAGAGGAGATGATGGTGGTGGTGGTCGGCTAGGCTAGGGTTTAAAAAGGGTGATGGGGAGGGAGTTACTAGAAGGTGAAGAGGGGGGTCAGGTCGGTTTGGGAAGGGGAAGTGATGGAGTCGGGCAGTTGTGGGGGTTTGGGGAGGGGCACTGTAGCAGTGGGTATGGGTTCGGGTCGGGTATAGGTCTCGGGTCGGGTATGGGTCCGGTTTGGTCTAGTTTGGTTTAACATCGGTTTGGTTTGGGTTGATTATATATATATATATATATATATATATATATATATATATATATATATATATATATATATATAGTTTTAGATCCCAATAAATTTCAGAAAAATTATATAATATTATATTATTAGTTGTACACCCAAAATATAATTTTTGCACTATTTTAATAATTAATTCAATACACAAAAATATAAATCCATGAACGAACATTTATTATAATTAGCTAAAAATAATAAAAATTCTCCCTTAATCAAAAATTCATAATTCTAATAAAATTAAATTCAAAAAAAATTAGGGTATTTACAATCCACCACACTGGGCTGAGAAGAGCGAGGATCAGTTTCCTGTCGTCGCCGCCAAGCTGATCCGTGATGCAATCAACGACCAGAAGGTCCGTGATCGCGACGGAGAATCGATCCACGGTTGGATCACACCTGAGAAGTAGACTGTGATGAAGGCGAGATTCGATGAACCCAAGTATAAGGAACGGTCGGAGAAGGCAAATGCGGCTAGGTCAAAGGCAGAAAAGTGGTGTGATGGCTCAATTCCTATGACGAAATATTTTTATCATCTGATATGTAATCTATTGAATATATATTATTTTAATACAAGTAGGATAAGATGTTTAATTTTAATAACAAACAATATAATTTTAACAGGTACAAAGGGGTAAGGACGCCAACATGGTGACAGTCTTCCTGGTTACCCATCGGAAGGACGAAAAGCTCATCGATGAGAAGGCCATGCAGACCTATGTACGTTTTACTACCCTGTGTTAGTTTTAATATAACTTAGAAAATATGCAAAAAATATCTATATAGTTAATAATAAGTAGCATAGACTTTAGCAACCACTTTTCTAGGACGAGTATCTTAAACTAAGTGAGCGGGCGACTGCTAATGCACCTGCAGAGGGAGGGGCTGGTACTTTCTCGCAACCCTCTACAGCTCCGTCGGCGGACGAGCTCTGGATGACCGATGTTGGTGGTCTTCAGAGGGATACGTACTACGGTACGGGATCCTTCGGCGCCTATGTTGCGATACAGTCATCTAGGGCCCCCTCTATCAGTGTGCATTCCTCGTAGCCTTCGCAGGCGTCGGCACGAGCCCATGAGAGCGTTGACCGTCAGATTGTTGACCTGCGTGACGAGTTGCTACGGAGGATTACGGAGCGACAACAGTCTGCGCCGCAGACTGACGATGCGACAATCATCGCACGTTTTAATTCGCTCGAGCATAGCCTTATGGAGCTCAGGACTCTGAGCCATACGACAAAGCACAGCCTTATGGAGCTCAGGACTATGGGCCGGACGACAGAGCGCAGCTTGGCAAATTTGGCCGCGTCTACGGAGCGCAGACAGACGGAGCTGGAGGGTTCGCATACAGCCATGAGCGACTCACTTGCGAGGATCTATGCGGCGCAGGATTTGTTGAGCCGGTCGGTGGAGGAGAACACTTGGAGGGTGGTAT
This sequence comes from Iris macrosiphon, assembly GCA_036927795.1. NCBI lineage: Eukaryota > Viridiplantae > Streptophyta > Magnoliopsida > Asparagales > Iridaceae > Iris > Iris macrosiphon. The sequence continues at coordinate 163,862,612 of JAYESA010000014.1, forward strand.
ATGCCATGGATTCATACAATGCTTGACTGCTAGCATTGGAGCAGATACGTCCTCCTGGTCCGCCGACACCACCTCCATCACTGCCTCATCCATCGGCATCGGTAACGCTTTCACAGGAGCATTATGAGTTCCTTCTATCACAGATGCGCGACGGTGCTCCTCCTGATCAGTAGTAGTCCTTGTTTGGACATATTTTAGTGTGTTTGTGTGTATTGGCTCATTCTTGGGTCTTTGATGTATTTATTTTATACTTTTTATTGTATTCTAAGACGCATGTGACACTTATTTTAAATTTATTTATCTACTTCTTGGGACATATTTAGTGTAATGCAACTTTGTAGATTTCTTTCTATGTGAGTTTAGTTTATTATTCATATTAACTGTACACCAAAATTTACCGTGTTGAGTGTTCCACCGAAGGGGTCGGCAAACCCAGAAAATTCAATGGAGGGTTGCTCCGGGTCTATTTATATAAACTATAATTTTATAAATGCAGGTAGAGTTTTGTTGGAAAATATTTTACAAACTGCATTATTTTTTTTTGTTTTTTCAATTTAGCGACATGTTGCGACGTTTCGTGATGTACATTTACGTCGCTAAAAAATATCAGAACATCACTATCTGATACCAAGGACGTTGCTAGTATGTCGCTAAACGTCGCTAACATGCTGACATGGCAAAACTTGCCATGTCAGCATTGTTGTAGCAAAACGTCGCTCATAATGCCGCTAATGTAGCGACGTTTTGCGACAAAATATTATGTCACCATTTAAAGACGACACATCGCTAATCGTTGTATATTCTGGGACGTCGTTTTATCGCAAATATACGTCGCTACAGCGACGACTAGTGACATTTTTTTTGTCAGCGACCATAAAATATGCGACACCATAAAAATGTAGCTAATTACGTCGCTAATTTTTTTTAGCGACGTTAGTTTACCTATTAACGATGTTTTTAGGCGTCGCTAATATGTGTTATTCTGGTAGTATGATGAGCCAAAGTTTGAGGGTCAGTATATCGGTCCCATGACAGCTGGTCGGTCTCCAGGTGGGGGTTGCTTCATGGATCCGATTTTGGAGACGGGTTCACGGAGCGACATTGGTTTCAGCAGTTCGAGGCCAGGGGAGAGATCAAGGTTTACAGCAAACTCAATCTGAGGCGGGAGCGTCACCATTCATACAGTTCCAGGGGAGCTGTGGGTCATCGACAACATGCACATTACGTAATTTTTTGCTCGAGGACGCATGTGTATGGGGGAGCTTCAAGTTTGGACACGAAGGTGGGCAGATTCAGGAGTTCGAATCTCGGAAGAATCACACCTCCGCTTGGTTGGTCCAGCCAAGGGTGAAGAAGCTAGTCGGAGCGTTAACACATTTTGGTAGAAGACGAAAGTCGGGGACAGGCAACCAAGACTCACAGTAAGGCTGATAGTCAGGGTCTTTGGTCTCAGCCGTTTCATTGATGTTGGCAGGATCCCAATAATATAGAAGGTGTTACGCATGACAGCTAGTGTCGACGTGACGATCGAGGAGCTGGAGACGAAGGAAGATGTAAAGCAACTCGGGGGATCGGAGATCGATGGCATGGGGGAGTAGAAACTTTATCGCGGGACGACAGGCATGGAGTCCAGTTGAGAAGCCATGGGGTCAACACCCTCTCATCAGACTGGAGGGAAAGATTATTGGGGTCTAGTATGGATTTGGTGAATTTTGGAGACAAAATATGGTCAAAGATTTATTTTGATATAATTCGGAAATCTACATTAAATGTAAGATTTGATTATATTTTAAATTTGTATCAAATATTTAATTTGACCTTATTTGGACGTCCATAATTGGTGTTGGGCTATTTTAGGTGGAATATGATTCTTATTTTAAGATTTTCTATTTAGCAAATCCTATTATGACCTAAAATATGATTTCTCATCCTATAAATATAGGAGGAGGGTGGAGGCACAAAGTATAGCACAAGTTAGAGATTTGGGGTGCTCGTCCACAAAAAATCTAAGAGAAAGTCCGTGCTTTGCTCTTAGGGTTTCGCTATCCAAGACAGAAGGAAGAAAGAGATCTGATAGAGGAGTCATCGCCTTCGCTCAGGAAGATTGCTACGGGTTGGTAAGTGATTTCAATTATAATCTCTTTCTTTTCTTCTTGAGTGTGGTGAGGGGGTTGAATCTATTAGGGCAAAGGGTTCAACATTGATCCTGTCAATCTTGTAATTTTACTTGAGTTATAAATGTTGGGATTTGTCCATGTGACGTAGTCACTACCATATACTTGTCTTTATCTGTGCTTGATGTTCGTTAGACAGGGGTTGGTTATCTTAGGTGAGTTGACCTAAAGTTTTTGCTGCGGGCACTCTCAGACATGATATCGGAACACTTGCAGGACGTGTCCGATTTCCAACAACATGTGCCAATAACACAACGTCAAATTTGTCCTATAACGTAAGTTTCGTCCAGTTCTGCAACAGCCAACCGGATCACCATTATTTTTCATACTTATTATAATTTAATGGCTAAATTATAACTTGATACCCCCAACTATCCAAAATGTTCAACTTGATGCCCTCAACTTTGATAGGTGCTAACTTGATACCCTAATCATTTTTTTTTACAAAATTGCTCCTCCCCTCTACACCCCCTCCCGCCTCCCGCCGGCGACCTTCCCCCTTCTCTCTCCTCCCGCTGATGACCTCCCCCTTCCCCCCGGGCTTGCGCCTGCGACCGCCCCTCGACCCCGCGCTGAGGGCAGGCCCGGAGCTGCGCCGGGTAGCGGGGTCGCTGGAGTGGGTAGCCGCAGCAGCCGGAGGCCGCGCGGAGCGGCGGATCACTCTGCAGGAGGTGGGCACGAGGGCGGGGGAGAGGCGTGGGGCGGCCCGGAACCGTGCCCGGATGCGGGGTCACGGGCGGGGGAAGCCATTGTAGCCGAAGGCGGGGGTACAGAGGGCGCGGGGCAGCGGGGTACGGAGGCAGCGGGGGTGGGGACACGGGGGCGGTCACGGAAGGGTAGGGCGGCCGAAGGTGGGGTGTGCTGTCGGAGGTGGAGGGGGTTGTGGGTTGGGAAGGGAGAGGTAGTTTTGTCTTTTTTAAAATTTGGGTATCAACATGAAAATTATTATATAATTTATGGTATTAAGTTAGCACCTATCAAAATTGATGGTATCAAGTTGAACATTTTGGATAGTTGAGGACATCAAGCTGTAATTGTCACGTACCATAGATAAAAATTCTCACTACACCACTGTTCATACTGATACTACTTTTCTTACTTGCAGCAACAATTCATAGAAGCTCGTTGAAGTAATTTCTACAAAAGTTTTTAGAACAAACTGAAAAAAAAAAACTACACTTAAACAACATACATGATGGAGTTATATGGATTATATGACCTTCCAGTGTGCGAAGGAAAATTGGTCTTCATACAACGACGTTTTTAGGAGAGGTCCAATAGAGCTTTTTTTTCATGATGGAGTTATATGGATTATATGGCCTTCCAGTATGCAGAGAGTCCACCGCCTGCAGATCATCAATTGTCTCGACATAGTAAATGCCGATATATAAACTAAAAAAGAAAATACAAGTAGCTGAAATATTAAACTAAACATAAATATACAAAATATAAAGAAATATTTGTTATTCCGTTGGATTGTGACATATTGGTTACGATGAAGCACTTTCGTGGAAATGGACACGGTTGAAATCTCTCCTAAAAAAAAGGCAAATTATAAGGGCACTACTACTTTTACTTGGGGCTAGTCCAAGATTGGGGCTAGCCCATTAATGAACCAAGTTTACTCACACTAGTCCATTAGTTTATTCATACTAGCCCACTTTGAAACCCTTCTTCCCAAACACTTCCAAACCCTCCCCACCCCACCCCACCGGAGCCCTCCCCCCTCCCGCCGTCCTCCTCCGCCTCCTCCCCCGTCCTCCACCGCAGCCTCCCATCGCCGTCTCCCGTCGTCGTCGCCGTCAAAACCAAAAAAGAAAATGAAAAAATAGAAGAACTGTCAAAATTTGACATATATGTTGATTTTTAGGACTGTCAAAATTTTGACAGTCCTAAAAATTCAACATATATTTTTAGGACTGTCAAACTTTTGACAGTCCTACCAATTGGAAGGACTGTCAAAATTTTGACACTCCTAAAAATGTATGTTGAATTTTTAGGACTGTCAAAATTTTGACAGTCCTAAATTTTTTGACATTGACAGTCGACAGTCTAAAAATCATGATCTAAAAATTTTGACTGTCAAAATTTAACATATATGTTGATTTTTAGGACTGTCAAAATTTTGACAGTCCTACCAATTGGAAGGACTGTCAAAAGTTTGACAGTCCTAAAAATATATGTTGAATTTTTAGGACTGTCAAAATTTTGACAGTTCTTCCCTTTGGTAGGACTGTCAAAATTTTGACAGTCCTAATTTTTTTTTCTGTTAATTTATTTTTGTTAATTGTTGGGGGGGCCAATTTTAAAATATCCTTAAAATTTCTATACTTAAAATTTGTTAAAGTATTATGTTATTTAAAATAGTAAATTTATTATTGGTACATTAAATATTTTGTAAAAAAAATAAAAATTACCAAAAGTAAAATTTGGAGGTCGAAACATCGTTTTTTTGCGATTCTAAAAATTTGGAAAGTCCGTCTAACGATGAAACGGTTTATCCCAAAGTAATTTTCCATACGGTCATTTTGGCACAAACTGGAGCTTGTTTCGATCTCCCAGTCAAAAGTTATGATACTTTAAAGTTTTATATTTTATATTTTTGTCTGTAATATGTACGTCTTACTTCGGATGAAAATTCTCTCTACACGAATTGTGTTACTCTTGTCGAAAACATACAAATCGACCTATTGTGTGACGAAAAACGATTTGAAAACAAATAGTTATGGCCGTTCGAAGTCTGATTGACGGCAGACGTAATATTCGTACGATAGAATTTTTTTTTTTCTTTTTTGGTTCAATGATAACATATTTTATTTTGGATGTTAAACTAAATAAAAAAATCAAAATACAAAACTAACTAAATAGAAATAAACTAAAAAAAAAAAATCCTGACAATTAAAATGAGGATTGTCAAAATTTTGACAGTCCTCATTGTTTGTGGGACTGTCAAAATCCTGACAGTCCTAGTTTTATATAAAATTTTCAGTGGGTTAAAATTAGGACTGTCAAAATTTTGACAGTCCTACAAATTGTTAGGACTGTCATAATCATAGCTTGTGGGACTGTCAAAATTATGACAGTCCTAGCAATTTGTAGGACTGTCAAAATTTTGACAGTCCTTCAAAGTGGTAGGACTGTCAAAATTGATTATAACAGCTCCGAGTTTGGGCTAGCCCCGAGTAACAATTTGTAGGACTGTCAAAATTTTGACAGTTCTTCCAAGTGGTAGGACTGTCAAAATTTTGACAGTCCTGATTATAACAGCCCCGAGTTTGGGCTAGCCCCGAGTAACTTTTAGGATGGCAAATTTGTAATTTTTTATAAATTTTCAATGGGCTAGCTCCGAGTAAAATGTGTAGTGCGCTTATAATTACCAAAAAAAAAACAGTTCCTAATTCGGTGGAAAGAACATATCTGACGGAAACACCCCCAAGATATGAAACAATTCACCGCCATCGTACAGAAGTCGAACTGTAAATTCAGACAATCACGGAGGCCAAAAGTGGAAAGAGAGGAAATAAAACGGAGGTTTCCCGCTCGTACTCTCCACTATTCTCACTCTTATTTCTTTTGTTTCCCCACGCCTCCGGCTCCCCCCTCTCTCTCTTAGACTCTCAGTTCCCGACCATGTTCACCAAGCTTTTCCGCGGATGCACCGACGAGTCCCGCCAGTTTCCCTCCTCCCGCAAGCTCAAGCAGGTATTCTCCCAATTTTCATTTATTTTTTGCTGATTATTTTGATTATTTCATCTTAAATGTAAAATTAGGGCACAATTACTTCAAATAGTTTGATCAATACTGAATTTGATTTTTGTGATCGGCATTGCTGGACGTTTGGGGGGTAAAATTAGGGTTTTCTTGTGTTTTTTTGGTTAGAGAGGTTGTTAGATTGGGAAAATTAGGGCACTGAGATGCCTAATGTGAAGCTTTATTGATCCGCTCCGATTTTGACCTAATCGAGCTAGATTTGAAGAGAGTGTGCGTTCTTTGTTTGTAAATCTTCAGATCAGGTTTATAGATGGCGGAAGTAGAAGCTGCGAAATATTCTTTTACTTGATTCTTGTGTCCTGTGTCGTGAAATCAATGCCGTGTCTGCATTGTGTTGTATTATTTCCGTGCAACGTAGCATGATTCCACTGAAAAGAACGATATCAAAATCTCGGACAGCAATCGTCAACCACTAAGAATTGTTTAACATCAAATAGTTCCAATGCTTGTTGTTACCTGCTAACTTTGGAGGGTTGAAGTTCAAAGTTGCCGTGTGAAAAGTGGTCTACTCACTTTTTAGTTCAAATTTGTGCGAGAGAATGTCTGGGAGGAATATGGTCGTAGATTTTGCGGAATTAGCGGTCTGGTTAATGGATAGACTATGTTGTCAAGTATGGCACTATAATTGATGTACTTTTTCTAAAACCAACTATAGAGTATAGATGATAGGTAAATTGATAAGTGGAAGGTATTCGAGTCAAGTGTAAGTGATATGACTAACAATGGAAGGTGGAGAACTATGCTGTATGGAGATGAATATGACATGATATGGACATCTACATGGACACCACACCAATTTTGGCGTGTCCTACAACATTTTGGATTGTTAATGTTGTGTATTATACGTCTGATACGGGGATGGCGCTGATTTTATAGAATCCATGCTTCCTAGGTGGAGATTGTAACACCCCGTTCCGCTCAAGCGGACTGCCGACTCAATCGACAATAGTGCAGCTGTCCCGACCTGCTTTGCCTCGATCAAGAAGCAAAGGATATCCAGACTTGTCCCTACAGGAATCCGGCTTGGACTTTCAGAGGCTCGCTCAGACGTATCGCTCTACCGAGGCGAATCATCGCTAAGGTGGGTGGCTACGGTGAACTTGTCTTTGCTTAGCCAGCACACATAAAATCTGGAATGTTTATGCTAGTCGCTAGGTGATTCACCCCCTGCATGCTAATAAATCCAACGCACCTAGCTAAGGGAATAATCCCAACTTGTATTGCTTGCTAGAACATGGAAATGAAATACTGCTTATATACAGACCCTCGCATGCTAAGTCCCTTAACGTTTTCATCTCTCGGCTTACCTTCGGGTCCTAGCAATCGTGTTTACTTGTGTCCCTTAGAAACGCATGCTTGTCTGCTTATGAATGTCTAACGTTATTATATTGTGCAATGTTTAAGCAATCCTGAACGCATGAATGGAACGTAGATGCAATATAAATGAATCATGCTACTGCTTGTCTTGTACTCACGTAGCCTCCGGGCGATAATCACGTAGCCTACGGGCGCACGTAGCCTACGGGCGATATTCACGTAGCCTACGGGCGATAGTCACGTAGCCTACGGGCGCACGTAGCCTACGGGTGATAATCACGTAGCCTTCGGGCGAATGAATGTTATTGTTCGATCACGGACAACTTGTGCACAAGGTATAGTTCCTGCGGGCGGCTGCTGGGGCACTGGCACCGTTCCGGCTCCGGACGGAACTAACGTTTAGTCTCACGTACTAGGACAGGGTGGTATGCGGCGCCTAACGTTCTTGCACGTAGCAAACCATCTTCGTCACAGACTAGTGTCCATTATGGCATACGCCAGCGATCACCTTGTACCTAACTTGTTGCATGCTTGCTTGTAAACGAAAGATAAACCATTCATCCTCGCTTAGCGGCTATCCGCGTGCGAGATACTGTATCGTATGAAACAAATAAACTGAACACATGAACGATCTTGAAATAAGTACTCGTGTTTGCATATGCTATGCCTCCTGAATGTTTATACATGCCCCTGCTTAAATTAACAATGTTTGCCTTGGACATGGAAGGATAAATGGTAAGTTGGTAAGTCTCGCCGTGTTTCCTCAAACATCGCACGGCGCACTGCCCGACACGTTAAGCTATTCAATGTTTGCATGAAACTGATCCTAAGACAACTAGAAAGACAACTTAATAGTTGTGCACGGAACCTGTATTACGTGTTTGGATTTGTCGAGCGGGCGAGTAGCTTCTCCGCCAGTGCATTCAATGTACTGATAATCCACCAGTTTGATATGCAGGGTGCGGGAGAACCTCGTGCGGTGCGGACGCCTCCTTCGTGCGTGCTAAGGCCAGGAGTTCCCTCTGAAGCCTTGCAACGGTGCGTCCGGGACTGAAGCGCTTATACAAGACATAAGTTGTGAACATCGTCCGACCATCGCCTGTACAATCATTCCACAATTGTAGCCACTTGGCACGTTTTTACTGTTTCAGAGAGAGAGGCTTGAGCGACTTGTAATCTCGGCTATACGCCGCCTGTAACACTTGTTCATATCAATAAAGAGATTACTTTACCTTGTTTCAATGCTTCCGTTATATTGTCGACTCAGTGAACCTGTTACCGATCGCCTATGCGTTCATGACTCCGCTGCACTCGGACAATCTGTGCGACTCTGTGGCTTAGAACTCTTGCCGCCAGCCGATGAACCATGGCCTTGCACGGGCGTGGATCACGCTCGTGCGGCATCACGTCCGGATGGGTTAAGCGATCGTTCCGCGGGAGCGCTGGCGAGGGTGATTCCCGCCTATCGGGAACGGCCGATTGCCTGCGGGAGATCGGGGCGTGACAGAGATTACCAGGGTTAAATACTAGTATCAGTCACTGTTCCAAAATATATGCAGTTCTAGTTTCACAAAAAGGATTTGGCCAACTTTAGCCTTTCTCTCTCCATAGTGTTTGTGTTTATTTCAACTTTATTCATTTGCTAGACAAATAAGGCAATGAGTTAAAATAGAAGGAAATAAAGTTGGATCTAAAGATACTTTGCACAAAATATTTTGGCATGATGGTGTTCTTGAGGTTTTTAGTTACCCCATCATATCTACTTCCTCATTTACTTGGTTTTAAATAAATATTTATTCTCAAACTTATACAGTATCGCAGCACTTTGATCTCTATATAAATTAGTCATCAACTATAATGCTTGCAAATTGGCTTGCATGCTGCCAGCTTGTGCACGTGCTCAAGGTTAACAATTGCAATATGTAACACTAACTTCAAATAAATTATGCATTAACTTGATCATTTTCTTATGGAGTCCTTCATTCTATTCACTTTTCTTTCAAATAAACGATAGCTAAAATTACAGCCGTTTAGATGAAGCCTAAATCTTGAATAGTCTATTTTATGCTCGAGAGGTTTATACGATAGCAATTTTCTTACTAAAAATGATTATGAATAAAAAAAAATGAAAGAGAAGTGTGATTTAAAATATGATCTTAGTTGGCATAAAAGGAAATTCTGTTAGAGTCATTAGAAAGATTATGTGGTGGGTTTTGTTGAAGAAGCATGTTTGAGCTAACAATTTTTATGTTATGAATGCATATGGTGGATTTGTGACTACTGTGATGGCAACTGTGGGGTTTTTTTATATCAAGCGATGAATTTTAAGTACTTACCACATAGAACTAGTCATGGATGAACTTAAGGGGCATCATCAAAATAGAGTTCCATGATGTATGTTTATTTGCATGAGACTAGAGAGTTTTATTTCTAAAATAGAAATCTGAAAAGAAGTTCTGGACTAGTAGGCATGAAAAGAGTATGAAATGCAACTCTAGAAAGGTTTAAGAGGGATAAGGGAGTAATTTATAACTTCATATTGATATTTGACAGATAATTTGGACTCTTAATTTTTGTTGTTGAGAATCAATGATGATAATAGTGACAAGATTGGGAAGGTTGTTGATCATAGAATTGAAGGAAGATGGTTGAAGTAGAAAAATGTTTCTAAGGTGCCTTGAAGTTGAATGGAAATCTTATCCAATTACTAACTATAATACTAATTGTCAACCAAGAAACTTGTCCTGAAAATAATCCTACCTAATGAAATGCAGGATGGTAAATAATTATTAGGACAATATTAGAAATGAATGATTTCTTGCAGGTTGGAGGTGGTATCAATTAAGAATACACAAGAGAAAATAGTCTCAGTTTCTTGGACATGTTTAAAAGAGACCTAATGTTTCACCAGTTAAGAGTTGTGTAATATTACTTAAACAAGGTGTTGGAGTAGACCCGAACTAAACAAGATTCTCTAACCAAGGCCAGGCCTAAATGATTTGGATTTTGGCTGTTAAAAAGCAATATGGTATCTTCTAACGAGATTTCCTTACTAGATTAGAATGGAGGAAACCCCAATATTTTTGGATTAAGTTTTTTTTTTTTTTTTTTTTTGCTGCTGTACTATTTACTAGAACGAAAGCTAAAACACACTCAAAATTCTGAAAGGATTGGATTCATTTGTTGTAAGCAGTGCAGTTTAGGGATACAACAACCCATCCTATATCCCAAATTTTTGGGTCAGCTTTTTAACTCCTTTTATTTCATTCCACGCTGTTAAGGGCCATGTCCTTTGTAACAAACTCACACTAACTAAAATCTTATGGTTCTTTAAAACTTCAATCCATGTTTGTATAGGCCTACTTCTAGTCCTAGCGGTTCCCTTAAGTACTATCTTGTTGCTCTTCTTTACGGAGGATCTATTGGTATTTTAGGGATGTAACATCAAATTGATTTGAGTTAAAAGTAGAAGAGAAGGGTTGAGAATGACAATAATTGCGTGATGCTAGTTTCCACTTAGGACTTGTGTTTGGAACTATTGAGGCAATATGTACTATATCACATATTTTAAGAGGCTCTCATATGGTAGTAATGTTTGAACCTGTAGAATATGAAGGAAAAGTGTGAGGCTTTGATAACTATATAGGAAAAGCTTATGTAAATGTGCATATAGGTCTTAGTATAAAACAATTATGAAAATTTTCTAAAACCACTGCATAAGCTGAAAAATGCTTGCTGATGCTTTTTTGGTACACCCATTTTTGACAGGGCCCTAACCAGGAATTTATTTTTCAGGGCATCTCTCAATTTGCAGGCGACCTAGAAGAACCAGTTTTGATTTAGAAAACCTTTCCAACCAATTTTTATTTGGAAAATCTTTCCAACTTCCTGTCCATTGTCATGTTCAAAAACATCCTGATTGTGGACGGAGCAATATCATAGCATTTGATACATATCGAAGCATCTTGTAAACAATTTGTTTGAACTCTGAAGAATTAAGGTCTAGAACCATCAACTAACTCGGATGCTTAGAGATTTATGAACTACAGTTCAAACCATTTGACAACATGTGGATTTTAAAATAGCCAACATAGGCTTTTAGGTTTTTTGGAGCTTAATAGCATTATAGTTCATAGTCTTAAGTCATTTTGAGTTAATGTGTTATTCCATTTAGTAGTCTTAAGTAGCCAGTATATAAAGGATAAAGCATAATACATCTCTCTCCCTCTAGGAAGGAAAGGGAGAGGAGGGGTGATTCTCATAAGCATCTCACCATCCATGTGAATAGATAATGGAAAATGAAGATCCTAGTTGGGGAGGTGATGGAGAACGACCAGGAAGACCACTCCAGTTAATTTTTTTTACCGGATCACTCGATGAAATTAGGCGACCTCACACTGTCCAGTAGCAATGGATTGCTCAAAGGATAGACGGTCTCACACCAGATGCAGCAACAAGATCACACCGAGGTTAGATATATATCTTGGAATCACACCAAGAACTTGGAATCTTAGAAGGAGAATGATTCACATCCATATTAAAGACTAAAGAGAATCTCAATTTTTATTTGTTAATTTTTCCATCTTCTCAAAGAAGCTACATATTCATGGCTTTTTATAGTCTTACATCTAGTATTCAAATTCAAATTCAAATTCAAATTTAACAACTAAGTACAAAATTTACTATAAAAAATTACTAATTCGTATACAAATAAACTAAAGCATAAAGATGAATTCTATCAAAACTAATTATTTCCAATCTAAAATAACTAAAATTTTGTCGCTATTGTCACAAGCATACAATTCACGGGGAAATAAAGAAATAGATTGAGCGAAACGTGTGTTCGATCTTTCCAATCCAAAGGGCAGGAAGCAGGAAAAGGAGGAACTTCACATATATAATATACAAATAAAACCTTATTTTGGTCAGATCTGAAATGAATAAAAAATATAACCCCGCTTACATTTTTTTTAAGGATAAATATAAATCATATCCATTACCAACCAGAAAAACAATGTATCGTCGGAGATCAATCCTCATTTTATGTCCAAAGCTTTAACGTCACAAATCCTTATATATAGTGGGTCATGTAGCTGAAGAAATAATAAATCATTGTGTTGTTTTCGAGCATCATAACAATTAGAGTTGTTGATGAATCATAACAATTAGAGTTGTTGATGAGTTATGTGTTCATTAGTTTGCATTATTGGAAAAAGGCTCCTACTATTTATGTGAAGAGATAATGATTTGCTTTAATGTCATCAGTGTTCTAAAAATTGGGCTAAGCGGCCGTCCGCCGCACCGAAAATCCCCAATTCGGCCTCCTAGGCGCCTGTTCGGGCCTAGGCGGGCCTGTTCGGCGCCTAGGCGGGCCAGTTCGGCCCTGTTCGGCGAAATCGGCCTGTTCGATCAACGCAAAAATTTAAAAATTCAAAATTTTGAAATTTGAAATTTCAGATTTGAAATTGCAAAAAATATTAAAAAAAGTTCAAATTGCAAAAAAATTCAAATTTCAAATTTTTTTAAAAGAAATGCAATAAAAATTCAAAATATCAGAAAAAAATCTAAATATTAAAAAAAATTCAAAATTTTTTAAAAAATTTAAAACTAAAAATTCAAATTTCCAAATTTTTTTTTTCCTGTGTGGCGGCCTAGGCCCGAGGCGGCCCTTTGGCGCACCGAATCCGCCTAGCGCAATTTATAACATTGAATGTCATGCTCTTGTACGAAAAATTATGAGAGATGAACTTGGGATGCCTTCTGTTCAGCATGTTCTAAAGGGTAACTACTGCTTCTCCTAGGGCAATGAGTCAACATTGTGTGTTTAAGGAGCGTGTCAACTTTTACAGTGGTTGTGTTCATATATACAACTTAATATCGAGTATTTGTATGCTCAGTAGTTTGGCTGTATTAGGAAAAATAGGGCCTAATGCTCAGTTGAAGGCTGCGATTTCTCTTGCATTTTTTGATGTCAGGGAGCTCTTTCTCATATGAATTTCGAGTGTATTCATACTTTCTTGTCCTGTTGGGCTCTCTCTAGATTGACCCACATAGGGCGTTGAGTGGTGGCTCGACTACATGTAGACCTTTTATGACCTTGAAGTGTAATTTCTTTGTTCTAGTTAGAGATTAAGCATTGGAATAAACTCTTTTGATTCCTGTTTAGAAGTGCTTGTGGCACAACTACTATTGTACCATGTAGATCTTTTATGGCCTTAAAGTGTAATTTCTTTGCTCTAGTTAGATTTAAGCATTGGCATACACTTCTTTATTCCTTTTTAGAGGGAGTACTGTGGCACACACTCACATATGTTTCATTGTTTATAATCAGGAGAAGAAAGGGAACAGGAAAGATAAAGGGACTAATTTCTTAAGACATGTTGTTGGCTTTTTTTTTTCCTACTTGACAGTTTCTAACCATGAAGCATTATTGTCCTATGTGTACTTTGATAGCCACGTTGATGGACCCCGGGATTAGGATGTGACTTATGTTACTTGCCTAAAGTAACTTTCATTTAACCAATGTTTACTTCTTTGGAGATATCATTTTAAAACACTGGATCATTTTTAAGCAGATAGGTAAGAAGGGTTCAGGCTCTGATCCTCTGATTTTCTTTGAAGATTAGAAGTTCCAGCAAATGTTCTGATGATCACCTGAACATGCTTATGCTAAATCATATTTACCAAAATAGTTGTGCATGTTCTTCATATTTTAAAATATGCTTTTCTTTTCATGTGTTACTGATAAGCACAACTCTGCATCGTGATACGACTTCTCTTAAGATGCATGTGCATATTTTTTAGCTCTGTATAGAAAAATCATAGTAGCTTTGAATTTCTTACTATTTTTTTCTTCAATTTCTAAACAATAGTCAAGGGTTGGTAATTGGTATCTTATAAGTTATATCAAATTGCAGGCTCTTGAAAGGCTTGAGGAAAAGGAGGTCGTCTTGCAGAAGAAGATATCTATAGAGGTTGACAGAGCAAAAGAATTTACAAAGACAAACAACAGACAAGGTCTAATGACTAATGCCTTTCACCAAATTTATATCTAAATACAGCTGATATTAGATTGTGATTATACACATTTTTTCCCACATCCCTATCAAGTTTTGTGCAGGGAAGTTTCACTTGGAAACATACTTTTGAGGTGTCAAGAGTCCCATGCATATCTGAGACTTTGAGAAGAAATGCAGTATTTGTCTGGAAGTGAAAATATGACACCATTAATTTGTAATGCAGTGTTTTTGCTGAAGTGAAAATATGATACTATTAATTTTGTTTCCTTGCCAAGCATGTCCATTTTATTCTACTTGCAAATTTGCTATACTTGTATAATTAAGTAGATCTGTATTTAGAGTTTCCAGTATATCAGGCCTTCAGTCTTGAATAGAATCTAAAAATGAAAATAATACTACTTTTTGTTTTCTCTATATACCCTTAGTTCATGCTGTTTTGGCTTTTTGTGACATGCACCACCGTAGCACTGAGTTTACTCATAGTGATGGTTTTAGTGTCTTCTATTGTCTACTGGGTAAGACATTTATTATTGAGTGCATGGCTATGCATATGATACATATGTGAAGTGGATCTCTGCATGTTTTGGTATCAGAAAGCTCAATACAATATGTTTTGCGCAGCTGCCATGCAGTGCTTGAAGAGGAAAAAGTTTTATGAAGTTGAGATGGAGCATCTCGCTAGTTTTCAATTGCGTATTCATGACCAGGTAATTTATGACTAATAGTAGTGCCGTGAAGTTATATTCTACATATACCACCAAAGTTTAGAAGCCTTTCTTTTTTGTACTTTACCTTTTTTGCATACCAATTCTGTTCTCATGCTGGCAGGAACAAAAGCTATTACACAACTCATCAGTTCATTGTGGAAAAGAGTTGAGTTTGACAAGAAAAACAACTATGTGAAGATAAGTTCTGGTGATTTTCTTCTATTCTCTGAAGTAGGTTTCGTGTATGTGTACTTATCATCATTGACTTTTCTGCTACCTCCTTTTAAACTTAGAACCTAAATGTATTTTCTGAAGAAATCATCATTACAGCATGGCTAGATTCAGTTCTCATTCAAAGATTTCTTATTGCTCTTTGCTAAATGTTCGTCTTAATTGCTTCATTTAATCCTGGAGCATGAGTAAGGTTGGTTATGGGTTGAATCTGATAATGGATACAAATATCTCGGATGAGAGTGCATTCATCCTGTCAAAATTGCTTCTCTCCATTTAACAGGCAAGAGGTGGAGGATGGATATAAGAAATAGATTGTTTAGATAGATGCTAAAAAGCAATTTAATAAACTTGAAAATTATAAAAAACTGGCTGTTCTTCTTGCAACCCCAACGTCGACCTTTAACTTCAGCCCATGCCATATAAAGCCGACCACCTCTGACTCGGGTCCAGGCTGCCTCCAATACCAGCCATCTCCAACTTTGCTGCAGGCCACATGTAGCGCCAGCCGCTTTCAACTAAAGGTGACAATTTTGTCTTGATCTGTCAACCCGACCTGCCAACTGCCAACTCGCCTCCTTAGCAGGTGGGCAAAAAGGGTTGAACCACTTAATAAACTGGTCCAGGTCAAGAGCGGTGACCCGTTGGACCCAGCTGACCCGTTCACTGAACAGGTCGAATCCATCCAAACATGACTAACCAATTCATTAATTTACTTATATAAGAACCAGACCTCTTCACTTCAGGGATCATTTCGCAATTGCCTCTTATTTCACTCCTAAAACTTATGAGAGCAAGAATCTTTGGTCCACGCCCCATCTACTGCTTCACTGTCGGCCCCTTCTCTCGTCATCCCGCTTGTCCCCCATCTTCTCTATTTCATACCTCTGTACATTTTTAGGGTTACAAGCAAGCTTGTGGGATTGCATTATTCCAACTTTTATTTGGGATTTTTATTCATCAATTTCTCTTCTGGACTTCTTTGCTATGTTTAGGCAGTTCTATTCCGACATTATTAATTAATTTCTTGGTAATGGTTTATGAAATAGTGCACATATATTTGATTCTTGTCCCTTGGCCCAAGCTCATAAAGCCCATCTCTACGATTATAAAGCGGCTTGGAAACGGCTCAAATTTGTGCC
Source organism: Iris macrosiphon (assembly GCA_036927795.1). NCBI lineage: Eukaryota > Viridiplantae > Streptophyta > Magnoliopsida > Asparagales > Iridaceae > Iris > Iris macrosiphon. The sequence goes on from JAYESA010000014.1 coordinate 163,878,973, forward strand.
GTCCAAGTCGTTTGTAAATCCTCAACCAGTTAATTAAAAAAATTACGAAAGATTATAATTTTAAACTCTCTTTCTTTCGCATAAACGAATACCCTCTCTTTTATTCACATATATCCATAACAAATTATAATTAAAATATAACTAAATCTTAATATATATATATATATATATATATATATATATATATATATATATATATATAACAAATCTTAATTCAAATATATTTAAATATTTGAATTATTTTTTAATAATATCAGAAAGAAAGAAAAATTATTTTACGTCCAACGCACGCAAATTTACTTGTGTAGTTAAAGTGCCAATTGGCCAAGAAAGAAAAATTATTTTACGTCCAACGCACGCAAATTCACTTGTGTAGTTAAAGTGCCAATTGGCCTGGGTCAGGTTGACCCGTTTTAAATGAGTTGGGTTATATATATATATATATAACAAATCTTAATTCAAATATATTTAAATATTTGAATTATTTTTTAATAATATCAGAAAGAAAGAAAAATTATTTTACGTCCAACGCACGCGAATTTTCTAGTGTAGTTAAAGAGCCAATTGGGCTGGGTCAGGTTGACCCGTTTTAAATGAGTTGGGTTATATATATATATATATATATATATATATATATATATATATATATATATATATAACAAATCTTAATTCAAATATATTTAAATATTTAAATTATTTTTTAATAATATCAGAAAGAAAGAAAAATTATTTTACGTCCAACGCACGCGAATTTTCTAGTGTAGTTAAAGAGCCAATTGGGCTGGGTCAGGTTGACCCGTTTTAAATGAGTTGGGTTATATATATATATATATATATATATATATATATATATATATATATAACAAATCTTAATTCAAATATATTTAAATATTTAAATTATTTTTTAATAATATCAGAAAGAAAGAAAAAATATTTTACGTCCAACGCACGCGAATTTACTAGTGTAGTTAAAGAGTCAATTGGGATGGGTCAGGTTGTTGACCCGTTTTAAACGAGTTGGGTTCGGGTCTGACCATTAACAGGTCAACCCAATTAGACCTGATCCAGTTTCGACCCCAACCTCCAACCCCTGTCCACTGTGTGTGCAGCGCCAATCATCGAGTGCCAGCCACCTCCAATGTCGGCCACCTCTAACTCCGGCATAGGCTGCATGTAGTGCCAACCACCTCGAACTCCGTTCCTGGCCTTGTGCAATGCCTGTTATCTCCAACTTCGGCGCAGGATGCTTTCAGTTCAGCTCTTACAGCCTGCGACCTGACACAAGATGCATGTAGCGCTGACCACCTCCAACTGCAGCCCGGGCCATCTACCATTTCCAACCTTCTGATTAAAAGATTTTACTTTTGTATTGTGTATTGCACAAAATTTCCAACATATTCAACTTGAGGGGAGTGTAAAAAAATACTTTTCTTCTTCTTTTTCTAGTGTAAAATAATTTTAGTTTAAGCCAAATCATAATATTAGGTAAATGCCATTTTGGTATATTTTGGGTCTATTCTAGGCTATTGGATCTATTAGATTTAGATGAAGATTCAGTCTATATTTATATAGTGGGTCATGAGTTCATCTTTCCATATTTGTCTTTTAAGTAATTATAGGAGAAATTATTCTATGGAGAGTATGCTGGTTATTCGCTCAAATATTATTTCTCTGCACCAAATTAGGGTTAGCCATCATCCCTGCTTTTCCTCCATCTCCCATGCCTATATTGCTTTCTGAATCTCAATAACATTGTAACATTTCAATCAGTAACACTTGTTATTGAACATACTATCCTTTTCATCTACTATATAATTCTATTAACATCTTCTAATTATTTTAATCCCACAATTCAGAATCCAACTTTTATTCTATTCACACGCAGTCCAAGTTCAACATACTATGGGCATTGAAGATAAAACGAAAATTGACCGAATTGACTAAACGGAGTATAGTATCAGTCAGTTCCCTCTCAAGGATCATTATGTTCATTTTTTCTAAATTACATAAGTCAATCATTTATGCTTTCCAACTTGAATTAAGCAACCATCCAAAAAAAACCTAATATTACTTATTTTTATCATTGTTATATTTGTTATTTATAACTATATATCTACCATATTAAGAAAAAGATGAAATTTTGGGGGTTGGATACTGAAATTTTGGTTATTTAAAAAAACAATTTATGGCATGGAGAATGACATTTGGGCTTACAAAAATTCATTTAAATTTTGTACGCAAAACATGTTAAATTCCATGCGTTTTTAGCCCCTTGGTTAAAAGCAAATTAACAAACTGACTTGGTTAACCAACCCAATCATTTTGTTTGGAGCCTATAGCTCAGTTTCAGTTATAGGAAT